>CM070666.1:11201552-11801552 GCA_036346575.1 Dendrocalamus sinicus | reverse complement strand
GTAGTCCTACCAGAATGAGTTGCAACTGAAATTAAGATTGCTTTGGTAAAATTATGTGAGAGCGGAGTGAGTAGAATTTTTTAGATAGTGCCTTATATTTAGATGGTTTGATATAACGATAGTGCCTTATATTACTGCCTTATTTAGCATGTGTGTGTGCATACTGTGTGCAGTGTGAGCAGTCTGTCTCGTCGGACACGCTTGATTTGTCAAATGACAGTGATGGTTCGCATGTATCCCTGGATTCTGCAAGTGATGATGCACATGCGGTAGCAGTCGTGGTGGGAGATGATGATGCCAACAGAAGAGTGAAAAGGAAAAAAGGAATTGAACTGTCTCCCACCAAAAAGGGTAGAGGAAAGCGTTCAGATTGTTGGAAGCTATTCAAGGTTGTCAATGTCCCATCCAAGAAGGAGAAAGGGGTGACTGAGACGAAGGCCAAGTGTCGGTTTTGTTATGGACTATTCTCTTACAAGCATGGAGGAGCTTGTTAGTTGGTGTTTCACACAGATATTTGACTTCTCCAAAGCCATTACTCAGGAGACTGAAATCCGTGATGAGTTGTTTGATCTGTATGCCACATATGAGATGCAGTATCGGCACACCAAAGCTGCCAATAGCAGGGCCGAGTCCTCTTCAACCGTAGAGACTAGTAGCTCATTGGCCTCAGTTTCAAGTGAGTTTCAGACATTTCTGCGATCTACTTCTACGGAACCATCTAAATCAGAATTACTTATCTATCTGGATGAACCAAATCATCCTTTAGCAGACACAAGTTTCAAATTGCTAGATTGGTGGAGGTTGAATGCTCATAGGTTCCCGGTAGTGTCCAATATGGCAAAGAAATTTTTAACTGTACCTGCTAGCACCGTATCTTCGGAATCAACCTTTAGTCTTTGGCGGTAGAGTCTTTGGATGATTATCGTAGTGCATTGCGCCCAGCTATGGTTGAGGCACTAATATGTGCTTCTAGCTGGATACGAGGTTCGCATAATGACATGACACCTCCAATGTTTATGGTATGTTGTTCCACACTAACTCATTTAACTATCATATTTGTTACTATTGAGTCTAACTTGATTTTGTATCGCAGGAAGAAGATGACGAGGATGATGTCGAATCTATTCCATTTCCTGAGGGTGTGGTGGCTAGCAGCTAGGATAATAACGACTGCATTGTAAGTCTCTACCGAAACCTTCATTTGCTGCTGTATACTATATTCAATTGTGTATTAATATTTGTCTGTTTTCCTTTTGAATATACTTCTGTATACTGTCTGCTGCTGGTTCTGCAAAATGGCAAATTGGCAATAGAGTGAACTGCACACTCTCACTTTGGTGAACTTTTGATTTTGTGCTCGCTTGCAGCAGATTCGCAATCTGCATCTGCACATCCAATCTGGCTTTAGTTCGGTGATTTTGGGGTCTCTGGCGATGAACCTGTCTTGTACTCTATTTATGTATTGTTGCTGCTGTGTCTGTACTCTGCAATCTGCATGCTGTCTGTGACGTCTGTGATCTCTGTCTGTAAATATTTCGATGGAATTGGTGGTCTGGAATCTGGTATTTTTTACTGCTATATTGTTTTGTTGGCTTGCTGCTGGAATCTGGTATTTTTACTGCTGTATTGTTTTACTCCTATATTATTTTCTTCTTTATCATTGCGCTGCTCGAATCGGAATGCATTACTCTTGGCGCTAACATGTAATCTGGAATCTGGATGTAATCTGCATTACATGCTCTGTCTTGTCGCTGTGCTGCTGTAATCTGAATCGATTCGATGTACGCGCTTGTAATTTAGACCGACGAGCCTAACGAGCCTAACGAGTGAGCTCGAGCTTTTACCGAGCCGAGCCGAGCCTCTTTTTTAGCTCGTTAGTCTAACGAGCCGAGCCGAGCCGAGCCTCTCTTTTACCGAGCCTTAACGAGCCGAGCCGAGCCGAGCCGAGCCAGCTCGATATCCACCCCTACATGGAACGATGCTAGATGGCGCTCGTGCACATGGACGTGGGTCGACGTGGCGAGCGGTGATCGATTCTATCCATAATGAACAGTGTACACTTAGAGCATGTACAATACAACATGCTTATATATGAATGCTTAAAGAGATAGAATATAACCACATCATCAAACACTCATGCAAAAGTTATTCCCTTCAATGTAAGCATCTCTTCCATGAGTGGTTAGATGCTATATTTTCTATTAAGAGCAAGTCCAATAGAGCCAAGTGTTTGGCTATAAGTCAAGTTATAAGAGCCAAGTTATACAATAATTTGTCTTCTATTTGTCTACAAAAGGTTTTTTATTATTATGTGGTAACATGTCTCACATTCTCTTTCCTATTCCTCCTCACATACATTTATTATCTAGGTCCACCACTGCATAGGCTCCCGTGCCCAACTTGTTGCTTGCATGAGAGCCAAGCTCTCATCTCTCTCCTCCACATCAGCAAAAATGCTGACTAGCTTTGCTATAAGACCATTATTGTACTTGCTCTAATAGAATCAGTTAGGGCACTCCCAATGCAGAAACTATGAGGTAGTTTCTATACTTACCAATTAATGTAGACACTACCCATGGAAACTATACACTCAATGGATAGTTTCTACAAATAAAATTTTCATCCAATCATCTATCTTCTCTCTCCTATCATCTACCTATCACAGCTCTTTCTATCTTGGTTACCCATTGAGACTGCCCTTATATACATAAGTATCTACTAAGTACTGGTGCTTATTTAAGCATCGATGCTTCAAAATAAGCACCTTATTTATCCTATGTGGTAAGAAAAAATAGTTTTTCATTGCTAAGCACCTCTCTAAACGCCTGCATTATACATGCTCTTATGCCACGCTAATTAACACGTTTTTTTAATGAGCCTTTTCTGCGGTTCTGCCTTCTGCCCACCCACCCGAGTGTTACTCATTGATTGTTCGTTTGGACGGCCTTGTCAAGTATAACTTCGTTAGTGATGAAAGTTTTCTTGAGGCCGTACACACATACACTACTATGTACACATGCATATTCTCGAGTTAAATTCACTTTTGACATTGTTTAACATCGTATTTACAAAAATAATTGTATATGCATCGTAATGATAAAAATAGTGTTTATACCGTTCGGTGGGCGAGCGACAGTGTGAAGCAGACGACGCATAGCAAATGAACTAAAAAAATTATGACATTTTTTGTGGAGCTTCTTGAGGCATCGTTGTATGCTGTGTAATTACTTTGCAATTTTTTATGTCATTTGCTACCTATAAAATTTTTGGAACGACGCATAATTAACCAGACGATTAAGCAGTTATGCACCGCTCTAAGAATTTTTAGAGGTAGCAAATGGTTATGACAAATTACGAAAGTTTTTATGGAGCTTTCGTATATAGTGTGCTACATTGTGTAATTGTTATGTAATTTTTTTTGAACAATTTTTCTATCTCTAAAATTATTTAAGCGCGCATAATTAAGTGGGTAATTAAGAACTAATGGCGGGTGATGACTGCCACACGGCCTTTGCACGGTAGGCACGGTGCCGTCGGTGGCGACAAAGAGGTCATTAGGCCCAGCTATTAGTGCTTAATCATCCATTTAATTACACACCACTCTAATAATTTTTAGAGGTAGTAAAGTGGTGCAAACAATTACGCAAAAATTATACAACATAGCACACATACCATAATGTCTCAGGAAGCTTCACAAAAAATATCATAATTTTTTGAGCTCATTTGCTATATTTACAAATTAAAAAAATATAAATTATGAATTAGGCTGGTAATTAATGCGGCTTAATCACTTGCCGCCCTGGGGGGCGGTAGGCGCCTGCCGTCTGCTCATAGGGCGCCAGGTGCCATGCATTGTCTGCGCAGCGCTACCGCCCGCCCATCGGACGGTATAAACAATTTTTTTGTCAGTACGGTGTGTATACGGCTATTTTTATAAATACGATGCGAAAAATGCCAAAAGTGGCTTTAACTCCATATTCTCCTAGCGTGCGTCTAAAAATATAGAGGTCAGATATAAATACACGATCTTATAAAATTTCTACTAAGACATTTATATATGCATAAAAATAGACATCAGAATTTAAACCTAATTGACAGAGTCATACATCCCCTACCCATCAAGAGATAGTTCTCAATAAAAGCTTTATTAGTGGTAGTTCCACCAAGCTTTAAGTCCCAAATTGTTAAATTTGTCAAGATAAAAGATTGTGTTTTGTTTTGTATTACATAAATATCGTTTGACAAATGTATGCATATCGTCCATGCATATACTGGAGGCTGCTATGCGTATCTACTGCTGGAGCATAGGCTACTGTCAGTGACCATGCTGATTGAAACAAACACAATGGAGGAATGAGACCATACATGCATATACAGCCCAACTTATGATCTTGGGGCACAGTGAGCACACTAGAATTAAGTACCTTGAAGTTCATGTGTACAAATTAATGTATGAATTAAGTACATTATGGCATGCATCTGGTCTGATCTCAATTCTCATCTGATCTTTTGTTTCTCTATTTCGTTTCCATAGAGTTGCGTTGGCATCTGATGAATGGTGTGGTTGCCTTGCATTTATAACCGTACGTCGTCATGATTCTTTTTGGTCTGTTTGGTTGCCTGCATGAGCTGATGCAGCTGTATGAGCGTGGCCAGACTGAGTAGAGAAGGTCCTCAGCCGTGTTTCTCCTCAGCCTGACTCCAGTTGATTTTTTTGCATCCATTCATGCAGGCTCTCACCCCGATGCAAGCAACCAAACACTATCTCTCTGTATACGCTGGTGCGAGCCACCCCGATACAGGCAACCAAATAGCCCCTTTGAGGCCTTGCTGCCACACATGCACGCATGGCCATGGCGTCTAGCTCGTAGAGAGAGATCGCTGTCACTCAAGAGCCAGAGAGAGGAGAGGAGCAGCAGTTTACTGACAAGATGAGCCCATAGACGCGCATTCAAGGATGTGTTTGGTTTCTTGTTTTAGGATGGATGGAGCAGGCGGCCCGTTGGAGTCACTGTTTGAAAGCGGAGTCACGGGAGGCGGGGCAGCCACCACCGAATATTCGCTCGATTCGGGCGCCCTATCCCCGAAATCAATGGATGGCGCTGCCCCATCCCGAAATCCGCGGCGGCAGCGGCGCCTCCGCCAGCTCCTCGCGCGCTTCCGATCCGCGCTGCTCTCCCCGCGCGCGCTCCGCCTCGCTCTCCAGACGCGTCCCGCCTCGCTCCCCGACGCGCGCGCTCCCGCCGAGCTCCCCTACACGCGCGCTCCCTGCTCGGCGACCGGTGGCGACCAGCTCCCCCATGCGCCCTAGGCCATGGATCTGGCCGTGGAAACCGGGCGGAGCGAGAAGCAAGCGGGCGGCGGCAGCATGGCGCGGCGTCTGGGCGGCGGCGCATGAGGACTGGCGTCGGAGGCGGCATTTCGGGACCGGGCGTCGGGGAGCCGGCACGAGAGGGGAAGGAGGCGCCGAGGGAGAGCCGAACCGAGGGGTGGGGCGCCGAGAACGGGGGCCGAGGCGGCGAGACCCGGGGGCGGAGGCGCAAGGACCAGGGCGCGGAGAAGATGAGCGCGCGGCGGGAGAGAGCCGAAAAAGTGGATCGGGGAGGAGGAGATGAGTCGGCTGTGGCCGACGGCAGCAAGAAAAAGAGAAGGGGAGGCGGGTGGAAGAAAAGAAAGAAAAGGAAGGAAGAGAAAGAAAGAAGGGAAAAGAAAGAGAGAAGAGAGAAAAATAAAGAGGAAAATAGGAAAAAAAATTGGAAATGTGAAAGATTAATATGTGCTAGATTTCATAATCTATGTGTCAATATTCATCCATCCAAACAAAAACTGGGGCGGCCTCGTCCTTCACTCATCCTTTGCACGAAACAAAAAAGGGCTCGCCCCATCCATTCAATCAAACAGTGACAGGGGCCACCTCGTCCCAGAAAACAGGGATGACCCCATCCCATCCTACTTTGCCTCGAAACCAAACGCACTCCAAATTAAGTTGGAGGCGACGAGTGAGTGACAGCGATGCTTGCATGCTCTAGCATCTCGCCGGTTGCTAGCTGACACACACAGATGAGTGCCTGCCTCGGCGACCGTGCCTGCGACCGGAACGCAATTCGATGTAGAGAGCAGACTTGCCATTTGTCAGCTAGAAGATCTTGACCTAGAGGATAATCAGAGGATAGAACTGTCGTTCCGGGCATTTTGGTTTGAATTTCTAGCTTTTTAATTTACTTTTTATTATTTTTAAATTTTTATTTTATTTTTTGGATTTTTAGCTTTTTTGCTGGTTCTTTTTTCCTATATTTATTTATATTATTCGTGATGGGCTAATATATTTTTTCATTTTTATTTTTTTTTAAATTTAGTTACACCAAATAAACTACTATCAGTTACAGTGTAATTTTAGCTATAAGCTAGTTTATTTCAACCCAACCGAGTAATAGCTCGGGCGTTCGATCTAGAGATGGCCATGGGTACCCGAATACCCGACGGGTTTTACCCGATAAAGAGACGGGTATGAAAAATTTTATGTACCCATGGGTACGTTATTGGGCGAAATCCTCTACCCGCCGGGTAGGCGGGTGCGGGTGTGGGTATATACTACCCATACCGCCTACCCACAGTAATGAATACCGCATTAGACAACTAGACATCCCACTCAAATGTTAATTTTATTATCTACTTATTGTTGATTGTTTATTTGTTTGTCATATGTTGATATGGTCATGTTAAGTATGTTTATGTGATGTACTAATTTTGATCATTAGACGCTTTTGTGCTTGACATGTATGATTAATGAATGTCTAAATTGATGATATTCTTATGTGTTGAACCGGGTATGCTTGCGGGTACGGGTTACCCGTCAGGTAGTAATACCCGCGCGGGTACGAGTATGGGTAAATTTTCCTACCCGTGTGCGGATACGGGTAATCCGATGGGTAAATTTACACCTAGCGGGTACGGGTATAGAATGGCAATACCCGATGGGTATTTACCCGTTGCCATCTCTGGTTCGATCAGACTCTGGCATGTTAATTAGCTACTTTTGGTGTTTCGAGTCGTCATCTCTATTGCGAGCTCATGACACTCCTCATGCTTCCGCTACCGGCGCCAACTCTCCACTGCCTGCGTAGTTGGTGAGAACAATTTTCCCCCATCCCATTTGCAACCCCGGAACCTTAACTGCGCCTAGCGGCAAATAGAACTCGGTAGGTCTGTAAGTACTAGCCTTCAACCGTTTCGAGGGTGATCTCGCCATCTCACTGGGCCTTTGCCTGAGGAGGGAGAGGAGATGGCTACCCAAATCTGCTCCCCCATGCATGGCGGTAGTACATGGTACCACCGCATGCCTATTGCAGTATCACTCCTACAGGTTGCGTCAACATGCGGGGACGTTTGTATAAACTTTTTCCGATGGTTTTTAGCTATGATTTTTAATTTTTAGTTACAAATAAATAACAATAGTTTTTAAAATGGAAGGATGAATGATGGAAAAAAGTAAAATAAAGATATGTGCGTATGACGAGAACAAGGGTAGTAGGATGCGTGATGCACTACGACACCCTATCTTGTTCCGAAGTAAGATGGTAACAAGAGAAGTGGAGAACCTAGTTATCCGTATTGTCTTTTAATTTTTCTAAATAAAAGTCAGACGAACAGGATCATAATGTACTACTAGCTGGCTACATACTCCTGTGTTTTCCGATTGTTACCATCTCAGATCAGTTACTATAGTAAATAGCGTAAGTATAGGCGAAAGTGCAACAAACCCGTCCAAAGAAATGTTCCCATACATCTTGGATCGACCCTACGAGCATGCATGGACAGACCATAAGCGGAAGCGGTCAGTTGGACTTTTTTTAAATTTCATTCTAGCAGATTTATTTTGTATTGTAATAGCTTATAACTTTTTGTTATAATTAAATTTAAAATTTTAAAAATAGAAAAAATAATTTATCTCATTATAGATTATGCAAAGAAATACAAAAAAAGAAAAGGCAAAAAAATCCTAAAATTTTAAAATTTAGAAAAGAGATAAAATTAAAAAAATAACGAACTAGAAGCTAAAGGTACATACCGAAACCGAAACAGGGATGCATAGGGAGAGCTAAATCAAAAGCAAGAACTGCTCTGCGCAATGCAGCAACAGCAGCAGCAGGGCTCTGCACGAAATCTCAATTCAAAGCTGAATAGCAAGTTAGCGTGGGCGGTAGGGTAGTGTACGTTCAGAGCTGAGCTGCAGCCATGGCCATGGCATGTGAGGTACGATTAATGCATGCGTGTAGATCAAAAGATGAGGAGATGCTGCTATGGCTACAGTACCACTCCCTTCGAATGCAGATACAGGTCGATCTATAGCTAGCTAGAATCCGTGCAAGCCGGACATTTTTAGATATAACAAAAAAAAAATATAGTATCCTGATCATTAGACTCATCGTAATATTGTGGGGATCTTGAGCAGGCAGCGTTCGTAGTCGTCGTATATGTTTTATATTAGTCTAATAATTAGTAGCTAGTACATATATTTATATAATTGTGATCATATCTATATACATCGTACATAAATAGTTTATATAAAAGGGATGATATTATATAAAGGAGACATAAAAGAGTACATACACATGAGGCCGACCAGCCAAAAGACCAACAGATTCTCGAACAAAAAGCAGCGGAAGTCTAATAACAAAAGTATCCAGTGATTTGCCATCATAACCCGCAGACAACCAACTGGAGTCAAATCCTAGAAGGACCCCTCGTCAATTTCCCCGGTGCCTGGGGTGAAATACGCATCGTCCGGCATCAAATCTTCATTTTCTGATCAACTACAATTTAACCAAGGTTGAGTATATTGTGTACTTAGAAAGATTTGTAGTGTATCGTAAAATTTTACATATATGCAAGGCTGTCAAAGGATAAGTCTTTATACTAAGTTAGTTTTAGCATAAAGCAGATTTCGTTTAGCAATAAGTAGTAATTTGCAACCGGAATTGTAAAGAGCATTTGACATGTATTGAGATAACATTTATATAACTTCCATAACAGTAGATCAAAACCTTTCGTAGCCCTCTACAGCTGTGAATATCGCATAATTCCACCTATAGGCATGGCACATGATTAGACATTTATGCCATCCCATATGTTTAATGAAACAGTTTTGAAAAGGAAAACTATACTCTTTGTGGCTACATCCAAGCCTGCTCATGATCATGAGCACGGCTATTTAAATAGTTTTGAACACTCTGCAGAAGTTGTATAGCTTTACCCACACGAGATAATCAATTATACTATCAGCAACTTCACGCTTCCTTTGGAGTGTGACGATAGTTGATTATCTTATAGCCTTTAGGTCATCTAGTCCTAAGCTTGCACCAGCCCAATGAACATTGAACCTCTCTTGGTAAACTCCTAAGAGAGCATTCGAATCCCCACTTAGGTAAACCCCTTAAGCGAAGACCCTCACTTGGGTAAACTGCCAAGTGGGCATTCATCAATGTATTAATGCTACGAGCAAACCTAACCGGAGTGCCCTACTACTTCTGTACCTACCATAACTCAAGGTTAGACATGGACAACTTAATCAGCTAAATGCCAGAGCCCATATAGCATATGTGGTAGTTCGGCATGACTTAGATGAGCGGCAATAGTGTTCGGTCCTTAATTGACCTAGGCGAGAATCTCCCCTATATACATGTGAGATTCTCTCTCGTGCGGGATTTCTTCTCACACTTGATAGTGTATCATATAACTTGCTCGCGTCCAAAAACTATGTTTTTTTCATTTTGTTTGATACCAAAGTAACAGAGGTCCCCCTCTGGTCCAACATTTTCAAACCATCATACCCATGTGAAGATTTTGTTCAAATTTCAAACTTAGCAGAAACTAGTGCTTGTCTAAGTATCTAGACTATATATCAATGTAGTTCCCAATTGACAGTGTACATTTAAACCATATCCTAGAGTCTACAACAGTGAGGGTATCAAGTTTTCAAGAAGATTCAATGCATACGAGTGGTCGTAACTAACATTGCCCATAGTATAATAGTTTTAATAGAACATATATGCATGCATAATAGATTTTGCAAACAATATACAATAATTGAAATACTGAGATCAATATGGTCAAATGGGTGCTTGCCTTACTCTTGTTGCTAAGAGAGTGTTTCGAATGCGTACTCAACGTTGTCTGGCGTGGAGTCGTCTAACCAATGAAATCTAGATAAAAACAAATAAGAGACAAATAAACAGAGACAATACTAAAATATTTTTGTACAATCGAGAAGATTATGGTTTTAGAAGAATTTAGAAACAAAGATTATTAATTTCGGAGTTTGACTACAAAAGTTATATGCATTCGGGTTTTGGCTTGGTTTGAATTACTCCTTCTCAGTGAGTACAGAACTATTTACGACTATCAATGGTTTTTGGATGCTTCGAGTACCGTTCCACTGACCACGACGCTTCGACTACAAAGGTCTTTGTCCTACAGCAACTTCGGTCGTATCGCTCACATAGAGCTAGTACTATTGGTCTTCAACCACGAAGGTTTTCCGAGTGCCGAGCGGGTACTGCAACTTACGACTACTGATTATGGACTAGGTTTGTAGATTTTCGACTACCGACAGGGTACTGTTACGACTATCGACCATGGCTTACAACTATCGACCACGACTTCAACTATCGACCACAGCTTATGACTATCGATCACGACTTATGACCGATCTATCGCACTTGAAGATCATGATTACGCCAGCGAGCAAAGATTTCGACAACATCAGTGGTCAAAGATTTTGGCAACGGTTGCAGTCGAAGACCTTGACTACAGTTGCGGTTGAAGATATTGACAATGGCTATGGTCGAAGACCTTGACTACTGCTACGGTCGAAGATCTCGACTGCCATGATTTTGTTCTTGTGTTTGACTACTAGGTTCTCTTTACGAGTTTGACTACATTAGTTCTCTTCTTGACTTCTATCACTTTAGTTCACCTTTTGACTACGACTACTCTTTTCAACTTACATACTCTATGAGGGAGGAGGAGCTCACCAATGACAATGGTGGCACACAAGAAAGAGCGGGAGGAGTTGGTGTTGGAGACCTCATCGGCAGCGAAGGGTTCCACGGCTACAACGATGTCAAGCAATAGAGAAGCTACAAAAAGAGGTGCGCATGAGCCTGCATGCATGCATGCGGAAGTACGGGTGATAGGAATAAAGGTACAGCTCACCAGAGAGAGAAAGTCTTACGGCAACATCTGGTCGGAGATGAAGAAGAAGATTTAACTCGAGTGATCCACTGCATGAAAGGTTGATCAAATGAGTAGGGTGCTTAAAGAAGCGGTAAGGCACATTGAGACTTAGGAAGGAGAGAAGCTCACCAGAGAAGCTAACACACGATGGCATGCTCGTTGAAGTCACGTACGAGTTCGGTTTTCTTACCGTTCGAGAGAGTAGAGTGCTCAAGGATTGTGATTCACATTCTGGTAAACAGCTACTTGGCATTGCCGCAACTTGCTCTACCTTCTCCATGGCCACCTCAGCCTCTCCTTTACCCTCCCCCTCCCCATCTGCTCCTGCCTCCGTCACCACCGCCGCTGTCGCCTGGGCTTGGCATGGGCTGGTAGGGATGGCCTGTGGAGGGCGACAGAAGGAGCACATGAGTAAGGGGACAAGGGAGAGAGAGAAGTGCACGAGAAGGAGACAAGGATCGAGACGTAGAGTGGCGATGGCGGTGACCTGACCAGGGGCGGCTGTGGAAGCGCCTAGGTGAAGGAGAGCGGGAGTGATAGCGAGGAGGAGGGTGGATGGCAAGGGTGAGGGTGAGAGGTGGAAGTAGCGGCCTTGTGGGGAGGCAGGAAGGAGGAGGAGGCAGTTGCGTGCAGTGAGGGTAGGGAGGAAGTTGCAAGCATGCCACGTGGGAGGGAGGGTGGATGGGACCATTATCAACGGGGGACGCCTGGTGAAGAAGGATAAGAAGGACCTATCACAACCGATTACTGAAGTTCCCTAAAACCAGAAGGGGAGCCAGTTGAGACCTGGCATTAGTATGACACCTTCAGAAAAGGGCATACCGAATCTGAATGTCCCCATGGAAGAAGAATTCGACATGGATGTGTGCGCACACATCGGAGCCGAAAAACTAAAGGGACTTGTCAGCGCAATTGGAAGAAGCGGTGAGCAAGGAGAAGCTCCAGAAGAAGCAACTCGTGAAGAAATAGCTATAAATTATGTGCACACGTGAGAGTATATGAATAGGACAACAGCCAATGTTGATATCTACTTTGCAAAAAAAAAAACCACAATCATCGATCTGGATCCAGAGCCTGTATCGCTCGCTGAATGTAAGAAAAGATCATATTGAAAAGATGGGAAGAAGGCAATAGAAATTGAATTATTATCTCTAAACAAAAGAGAGGTGTTTGGGCCCGTATGCCGCACACCTCCCCATGTGCACCCTGTAGGGTATAAGTGGGTATTTGTTCGAAAGAGAAATAAAAAATAAAGTTGTAAGATATAAAGTAAGGCTGGTAGCAAAAGGTTTCACTCAATGTCCAGGAGTTGATTACGAAGAAACCTACTCCCCAATCATGAGTGGAATTACCTTTAGATATTTAATCTCAATGACAATAAACTTGAATCTAGAAATGAAATTGATGGATGTGGTAACCGCATACCTTTATGGAAACTTGGATTCGGAGATTTATATGAAGGTACCTGAAAGTATACCCATCTCGAACCAAGACAGAGCAAATAAAAATTTGTACAGTGCGAAGCTCAGGAAATCACTGTACAGACTGAAGCAATCTGACAGGATGTGGTATAATCGTTTAAGTGACTTTCTGTGCAAGAAAGGCTACATGAACAATGAAGATTGTCCCTGTGTATTTATATGACGATCCTAGAATGGATTTTGTATAATCTCATTGTATGTAGATGATCTGAATATCATCGGGACAATAGAAGACATAAAAGAAGCAAGTTCTTACCTGGAGTTAGAATTTGAAATAAAAGATTTGAGTAAAACCAAATATTGCTTAGGCCTGTAGCTCGAGTATGTCCCTGAAGAAATATTAGTGCATCAGTCAGCCTACGCCCAAAAGGTGTTAGAAATGTTTAGCTTTGAGAAGGCATACCCATCGAAAGTACCGATGATCGGGAGGTCTTTACAGTAAGAAAAAGATCCATATCGACTTAGGGAAGAGGAGGAGGAAGTTCTGGGACCGGAATTCCTATACTTAAGTGTAGTAGGAGCACTTATGTATTTAGCAAACTGCACTAAATCGGACATCGCATTTGTCGTAAACCTGTTAGCAAGGCATAGCGTAGAAGCTACCAAAAGGCATTGGCAGAGAATAAAGAACATCTTCCGATACCTCCAATGAAGCAAGGTCACAAACAGGCTATGTATTCTTGTGCGGTGGAACTGTAATTTTCTGGAAATCATCTAAGCAAAGTCTTGTAGCGACTTCGATGAACCACTCAGAAATTATAACACTGTATGAAGCCGCACGAGAATGTAACATCCCAAAAAAAATTGAAATTTGAAAATATGAAACTTCTGAATTATTTTGCAATATGTCTATTGAAAATTTGGATTTTATGGTGTTTTCCTGAATTTGGTTGAGGTTCCAAAAATTGAAGAAATCCTAAAAGACAGACAGATATTAACAATGCCATAAAAGAAAATATGCAAATAATAGAAAACTAAAATTTTAAATACGAATATGGAAAGATGATCCAGCATAAGGAGGGAGAAACCTGAGTAAAATATAAAATCTCATTTCGGAACTAATAGCATAAATAACGTACAAAAAAATTGGGCATTCAAAATTCGTATAAACAATTCACTACAAGATTTAATTGAAAATAGAAGAGTAGTAGATTTTGTAATTAAACCAAGGCTTGAATCAAAAATCCAAAATTCAGAAAATGCTTGAGCCTCTCTCCCTTTTTCTCTTTTCCTCTCTCACTTACAGTGGACCCCACTTTCCCTTCTCTCTCCCTCCCCTTTTTTCCCTTGCCGACCGAGGACGTTTGCGCCCCTACGACAGCGGGCCCCTCTCTGTTTTCCGTTCGATCCCTCCTCTCCTTTCTTCTCTGCATGGGCCCTCCTCCTTCTCTTTTTCTTCTCCCCTTCTCGCAGCGCACTCTCCCTCTATGACCAAGCTCCATTTCTTTTTCCTCCCCGGTGGCTGCGCTCGCTCCACGTCGTCTTCTTCAAGACGCTTACTCGCTAGCCCTGCCGCTCACTGTACCTCCGTCACCGCGCACTGCCCACATCGCCTCTTTCACATCGCGCGTTGCCTCGCCATCATTTCCCACGCACGCGCGCCGATATCGCCGCTTCCGAGCGCTGAGCCCCGCGCCGGACCACCCCACCGCCCGGTCCTTCGCCAGCTGCGCCTTCCGCCCTCTGCCGCTATAAGGAAGAGGCCGCCCCATTGCTCTCCACGCCCTCTCTCTTCCCGCTAGCTACGGTGAGTTTTCCCAAAATCCGACCGCCGCGCCATTCTCACCGCCGCCTCCTCGGTTGATTCCGCCCCAATTCATTGAGGTGGAAGTGGCCTCTTGACGTCCTGAACCCTCTCCAATGGCCGGCCGACGACTTCCCCCACCGGTGCGGCCTCTCCACGGCGACCTCCTCCGCGCCGCCGCCGCGCACGATGCCGGCTCGCCTCGGCCGTCCTCCGGTCCCGTCGACCCCCGGGGTGAGTTTCTCGTGGCCTCTTACTGCTCGCGCGGCCCCCATTCCGCTCCCCCCTCCCTCCGGCCGCCGTCACCATTCACGGCCTCTCCGCACCCGGCCGCTCCCCCACCGCCATCGGCCCGCCATGGTGCCTCATGGCCGAAATTGCTACCCCAGAGCCACCTCCTCCATTGGCTTCCACGCCTCCCTGGGAACCCATTTTGCCAGCCTACCCTACCCCTCTGGCCTCCCCTCGCCGGAGTTCCCGCCGCTCGGCCGCGCCAGCGACTTCCTCTGTTTGCCCTAGACAGGCCTCACCTCGTCTAATTAGCTGCCTCCTCTCACTCACAAGCGCGTGCGTGCTCAGTTGGCCAGCTGAGCCGTGCGCTAATTGCCATGTCCTGGGATCGAGTCTCCTCTCTGCACATTTTTGCTTTTATTTTTGTTTACTCCATTTCAATTAAGAAAATTTACTCCATTCCAGTTTAGGAAAATTAGAAGTTAATCCATTGAAGCTAATAAATTTATTTAGCAAGTAAATGAGGTTATTTAAGATTTAATATTAGGTCAAATGTCATATATGAATAACTAATATAGTTTGAAATGTTTAATTGAAATCTAATTACTAATTGAAGGCGTAGTGAGAAATTGAGTAAAAATCTTGTTTAGGTCCATGCTCCCAGGAAATGATGATTTAATAAATGAAGATCGCCTAAAGAATAAATCATAAGTCCTTGCATATTAGTAGGAATCATAGAATTGACCACTAAATGGTTTAGAAACATAAGTATTAACTCTATGTCTTAGAAATTGTGAGAACCCTTTTTCGAATATTGATTAAGTGACGTGAGCATTAACCCACTAACATTAGACTCTAAACCCAAATTAAATTAGACGTTGTATTGCATATAATTGACTAAGACACTAAATATAAATAGTAGGCCATTAAAAAGTATCTAAAACTCCAGTACTAACAGAAGACACCCTTAACATATAGATTGGTGTACTCGACATATAGATTGGTATAAATATCTAATTATCCTAAGAGTCATGCTAACATACACATTAATGAACAGAGTGATTCTAAGATAAATTGATTAGGCCATAGTAGAGATAATCCGCTAACGCACCAATGGATAGTAATTCAAAAAATAGTAATGCATAGACACGATAAAGAATATACTAAAAATTTCTATTAGACATCAATGAGATAATTAAATACTCCGCATGCGTTGCTAAAACTATTAAACTAATCATTAGGAGTATACCTTGAATAATTAGTAGATAGAATCCCATAAAATGCCACGACCAAGACTGCTGGGAATATAGGCTCTAAAGATTAATCTAATAAACCAAACACATATGTCCGCCTGTAAGTCTAACCTAGCTCATGGAACTTCCTTGATAAATATAAAAATAATAATAAAAGAAATTATTAATAAAAAGTTTGAGTCATCATATTCGCCATCAGCTATATCTAGGTATCTTGAGCACTAAACAAAAATAATCTCATGCAAAAATCTCTGTGTCCCGAAATCATAAGGTTCTGTCCTCTTAAATATCTCGGGTAATTCCTCCTCTTTGTCCATAAGTCTTACGACTCTGGAACTTTCTGATAAATATAAATCAATAAATAGAAAGGCATCTACTAAAAGATCGAACCTTGCCTTTCTCCAATCGGCTATGTTGGTCACTTGTTTCCCAAAGCAAATTATTCTGTAGATACTTCCTCACTTGTGACCTCTTATTATCCTAAATTTTCCCTCACGGCAAAGCTATTGGTAACTCGTCCTCTTGCTCAAATCCACTATCACCGTGTTTGCAAAGACACCAAACCGAATCATCCTTCTATTCTTAAATCTTAATAAATGTATAAATTAAATTAAATCGGGCATTTAAAGTATTTGGATTTAATTGGATCTCTTGAGTTATTTGCTTTTATTTGGATTGATCGCTTATCGCATAGTTAGAAACTGGAGCCAGAAGAATCAATGGATCAAGTGTGATCAAGAGCAAGGTGAAGATAAGGACCGGAAGCTCAAAACCATCGTATGAGAAAGCTTTGAGTGAACTCAAGACCATGTAAACGCGCCAAAGTAGTCAATACTTTGATCATGTTGAACCTACATTTCTACAAATTATTTTGGTTTTAAATTATCAAATTGCATCTTTGTATGTTATATGCAAATCCATGCTAATTTAAGATTTTAGTTACATGCCTATTGTTTACCTTGAATGATATTACACCCTCTTTGAAATATTTGAATATGTGAACATTGTCGCCTAGCAAAACTATAATATTAACCTTTGAAAATAAGTCCCTAATTATATAACATGCTTAGTATTGCATAGATACTCATGGCGCGAGCGCCAAGCATCACTTGTAAACACTGAGAAAAATTGGTTGGGCGTCATAATGGGAATGACTGGTATATTTTGGAAATGATTATTTTATGCTCTCAAACTCCCCAACTTGCTTACATATCAGGCGGATTGGTTCGAGGGTGTGAGTGTGGTGCGATGGATGCACAAAGTGGGTTAGTGGTAGACCGCCTGAGATACCACTAAGGGTGAATCTTGTCATGACCTCCCAGGTAAAACAGTACAACCACAAGTCCGTAAAATACGACTTGGCTAAGTAATTTATCGAAGTTCCGGACTCATCTCACTGGTAGGGGTTTGAAGGGGTTACGCTATGGCAAGGGGGCCTGAAGGGACACTAGTGGAGGGTGAAGTTTTCCCGCTGTCCTACGTTGCGGAGAGGTAGAAGTCCGGCTGCGTAGAGGCTGGGGAAAACATCCCGCGCACAGATGGGACCCACCGCAAGTGGGCAGTTTCCCATAAGGGTGAGATGAGAAAAGGGCCGAGGTACTTTGAAAAGTCACTGTGATGGTCTGCTCAACCACATGACTAAGGAATTGTGTGGGGCAACGAGTTGATTGTCTCTTGTGGTGAAAGTGTACAAACTCTGCAGAGTCAAAACTATTCGAATAGTCGTGCCCACGGTTAAGGGCGGACATGGGAACTTAACCGAGATATAGTTCTATTTCAAAATGTTTTGTGGGTGGGATGGAAAAGTGGAGGCGTTGAAAGGTCCTAGTTTGGAGTTGTCTGGGTGTCGTCCCAGTGGTAAGTTAAGCGGCTATATAATTTGAAGAAATTGCTTTATGGTGCAGATGCCATGTAACAGTGGATGGAATCTGAATCGATATTAATAATGCATTTCCTTGTACATTATGATTTGTTCCAAAATTGCTATGTCATAGGGCTTTTTAATTAATTGTATTCAAAAGCACTCTACGCAAAATAAAATAGCCTGAGCCTCTCCTTTGTTAAGCTATGCATACTATTTATTTGCATTTTGTGTATTGGCTCGCGGAGCACGGGGTCGGAGTGCTCACGCTCGCTTTTGCGACAAAATTCAGAATCAGGAATCAAGTCACTGCACCGCAGCAACAAGATTGGATAAGCTGGCAGAGAAGATGAAGATGTCAAGAGCTAGGTCGCGAACCTCCAGTTGGCTGCCTGTGGGCATGTCCTGAAGGTCCCACATGTGTGCTTCGTTCTTCCGCTGCTGCAATTTAATGATTTCGGCCTAATCGGCCCATAAGTAAGTCTACTATTAAATTTTACGCTTCCGCATGATATGTATTTTGATATTCATTACTGTAACTGTGAGCACTATCTACTGATCCAGGGAATAGTGCATTAAACACAGTAGATTCTGGATTGAAAAATCCGGGTCTGACAGAGAATGTGCTTGGCTCCGGTGAATGATTCACTACATTCAGCAGTCATGTGGGATGAATATTATGCAAGCTCCCATAATTATCTATGAAGATAATACAGCTTGTGTTGCACAAGTGCAGATGGGCTACGTGAAGTGTCACATCACAAAGCATATCAACCCCAAGTTCTTCTATGCTCATGAATTGCAAAAGATGGACGAGATTAAGGTACTGCATACTAAGTCATGTGAGAATCTGGCAGATTTATTCACTAAGTCACTCCCTGCATCTAGCTTTGAAAGATGCGTACGAGGAATTGGAATGATGAGACTTAGAGAAATGCAGAATTCAGGGGAAAATTTTCTCAAGCCCGTTATTAACTTTAATCATGAAGATTGAGTACCCAAAGGATAAGTCCTGAAGATTGAACGAAAATTGGGTGGATTGTACTCTTTTTCCCTTGATGAGTTTTCTGAAGTTTCTTGACCAAGATTTTTAATGAGGCAATTCGAGCAACGTAGCATGACATGTATCACGTACTCTTTCTCCAAATTTTTCCCACTGAGTTTTTATGGAGTTTTGACGAGACATGAACGCGTCGGATGAGTGCCCAAGGGGGAGTGTTAGGAAACCTGAGCCTGGGCTTAAAACTTTGTCCCATGGTAGGCACCTCACCATTAGACTGTAAATAGAGAGCACTATTGGCAAATTTGTATACGAAAATCAGAAAGATAGCAATAAAGAAAGACCAGGAGTTCTCTCTACCTCTCTGTGTTTCAATTTACTATTCTCTATCTTCTGTGATTGATATTGTTTTGCATAAAGCAGAGAAATCGATCGGACTGGTTGCTAGCGACGGTCCCCAACAAATACATGCCTTCATATTCCACACATTTTATAACTCGAAACCACTCGTATTGACACACCATGCACACATGCACTAGGATTGAAGGAAACAAATCAGACTGACTAGAAACTGACTCGGTCAAAAATAGGCCAGAATCCAGATATTCCCAATCCGCACTTTCCTTGGAATTATAGTTGCAAAGGTTATGGACTTATCTCCCAAATCTTGGCTCCCTTCTAGCTCCTCACGCATACAGCCCATTCGTTGGTTCCTTTGCTTTTCCAGCGTGCATTCTTTTTTTCTTTCTTCCTTGTGCACACTAGCCTAGCCGCATGCAGCAGTTCCTCCCACACAGCAGCACATGCATTTGCAACTTGAACGTTCTTACATGCAACCACCTTTCCATGCATATGTTTTGTGTACGCACTGTTGTGACATTCCTTTCTTTTTCATGGCGTAAAGCTGGCACCATATACATAGATTTCATCTCAACATCACATGTTGGAGTTGGTGTAGTAGTTTGGGCTGTATCAAGTCCCATGTCGCTCCTCGGGGCAACCCTAGAGGCGACATCCCCTTCCTCTCCAAGAGCCTCTAACCTCGTCATCTTCCCCTCACCGGTTTCCCACACATCCTCAAGCTCCCTTGTCTTTCCCCGCTCCTCGTCCATGTTGTGCAAGCCATCATCTCCGACGTCCCATGCATCCTCGAGGTCACATACTCGCCAGCCGCTTCCACACCCCTCGCCACACTAGTCCACCTCCCGGCATGTGTCATCACTTCGGAGCTCCCTCTCTCTTAGATCTGTCTCCTCCTAAATCTGGCCCATAGGGAACATCATCATTGTCTCCCTTGTCCTTGTTAATAACCATCTATGAAGTATCACAGACGGTTTTCACCATAAATCGTCTGTGATATTATATCTTCATAGACGGTTTTTAGCCCTGGCAGAAACATAGACGGTTTCTAAACCAAAACTGTATGTGATTGTATTTAATATTGATGATTTTCATTAACCGTCGTGATAAAACGTCTAGTATTAGCCTTTTTGTAATAGTGCTAGTTTGTGCGGTTCATTGTTGTTAGCAAGCTTCAAGCTTTGTTATTTATAAGTTGGATGAGTGACTTGTTTTGTCGTTGCTCCATAAGGTACTGGCCTTGTTGGTGCAATTGGTATCTTGGTGGAGGTTCCAGATTTGGGACCTTCCTTGGTATTGGTGTCTCCTTTAGGGTGTCTCCAACAATAGCTATTTAGTTTAGATCGATGTGGCAAGAAAAAGTAGGAGAGAGAGTAGTCACGATTGATCTATTTCACGTAGTCCAAGTTGGGTCCAACGATATAAAATAGTGCATGTATAGCTAGTACTAGTGTTGCGCCCTTTGTTGCCCTTTAGGGGCTGGTGTTATATTCTCTTTTTCTAAAATGAATAGTAGAGTTTCTACTATTACTTAAATAAATTCTTTTGTGACCAAAGAGAGTAAATCCTGGTAAGTGCACTAGCGATTGAGACATACATCAAGCATCATGTACACACATTCTCAAGCCAAGGCACAAGAGAAAACTGAGAACATGCTCCTGCTATATATAGTGGTAGCACATGCATATATATCTGCTCAGTTCGTGACTTTGTGTTGTTTGTTTATTACGATATGTGCTAACATTGAACCGTAAAAAGTAAAATTGGATGCTTTGATCGAGATAAAGCTAGAGTTTAAATAGGGCAACTTGTGCTCGATTGAATCTATATACGTTAGCAAGGTAAGCTTTGTTACGAAGGCTTCTTTCAACAATCTTTCCGAATAAAAAATAACAAAGACATCTATCTATCTATCTGAAGGAAGAAAAAGAAGAAGAAATCTTGAACGAGAATCATGGGAAGATCGAAGTCTTTGGAGCGAGCCTGCCGATCGACATTGACTGAAACGAAACAAACCCATGCGCAGTGGATGAGAAGAACAAGGTGACGCACCTTGTTGCGCGTATGAACAAATAAGCTAGTGAGCAGGCATGGCAGCTTGAGACGATACGTACCATACCATCCACAATGACACTTATGTACTCGCACAGAACCTGAAATAGTCATCTAGCATATGTTCTTCTTTTAGGTACAGGAGGACACACATATACCACCAAGATTATCATAATCTGTGTCAAGCAATCCTATAACTCTATATCCTTAGATTAGCTAGATCGATCTGATTATAGATAGGATTTTAATATAATTGCGATTATGCCAAAAATTTTGTAGGATCATGATAAAAAATTTCATATGATCCTACCGATTCTACCAGTTCTATTGTTTTTATTATAAATAACTACTTGTATATGTCCTTTTAATTGTAAAATTTTTCTTTTTATCTCTTCATGTCTACTATAGTTTGCATGAATAACATATGATCATTCCTTTCCACCGTATTTTTGTAAACAAAAGTTCAAAAGGTATAATTTAAAAATTAGTGCTAAAATACATGATAGATTTTAAAAAATATTTCTTTGGTAAAATCAAGTATAATCTTATATTCTACATCGATCTTATGATTCATGATCCTACCAAAGAACCCCCGATCCAATTCAAGACCACGGTTCTAACAACCTTGTATACCACTCACGACACACGCACACATACGCATGCGCATCCACCAAACACACTAGGAATTCTATGGATGCTTTAGGGCATCACATTCGAATGCGACTTCGGCTACTAGTTCACTATTCCTTAATTTCGTCTTTTTAGTTTTTTCTTTTTCTTTTTTTTCCAATGTTTTTTTTCATTGTTCGTAATGGGATAATATTTTTATTTTTAAATTTAATTAGTAAAAAAATTATCAGCTACTATAATACAAAATAAACCAGATGCAGTAAAAAAACCAAAAACTATGGGACAAAAAGCCCACCTGAAGCACAGCTACGCTTCCTCAACGTGGCCACTGGCATGTTATTTAGCATATGTCCTCTCTGATTGGTTCGGCTTGAGCTTCTGACTTATTTTTTACTATTCATAAATTTCGTCTTTTTCTGAACTTTTGGCTTTTTTGCCAGTTTTTTTTCCCGTATTCGTTTGTATTATACATATTGGGCTAACATATCTTTTATATTTTTAAAATTTTTTAAATTTAATTATGCTAAATAAGCCTCTGTCAACTACAGTGTTTTTTCAGCCAGCTACAGTGTTTTCAGTCATAAGCTTTTAAGCCCAACTGAACACCACCAAGTTGACCGCTGCCACTGCCAGGGCCAAATGGGAGCGCAGGAGTGCACCGCCTCTGATTAATACAGGTTTGATCCTCGATGAGTATCTGGAAAACATCCTTGATAAAAAAAAAGCTCGAACTATAAATAATTTCGTACAACACACTTATTGTGTTATATTTGTTTGTTAGGTGGTTCGTCGGATTAAGAGAGTGAAGCACATTTGACGTAAAAGTTTTGATTTGTCGAAGTTTTGTGTTGAATACTGCGAAAAGTCAGAGACAGCTCGTATTCTTGAGAGAAGCAGTGTGCTTTTCCTTTTAGCTTTATTCTTTTGATATGGTCAGTAATTTATGGGCCAGTTTTTTTGGCTTTTGAAATCGGCTTTTGGATTTTGCTATAGTACCTAACTTTCAAACGGGGTATTTTTTTCAAGACGGGGCCTACAAGTGGAAAATCAAAACTTTCCTTGGAATTAAGATATTCCCAGTCTGCACTTTCCTTGGAATTATAGTTGCAAACGTTATGGACTTCTCTCCGAAATCTTGGCTCCCTTCTGGCTCGTCACGCATACATACATGCAGCCACCTTTCCATGCATATGTTTTGTGTACGCACTATTGCGGCATTCCTTTCTTTTTAATGGCAGGCATTCCTTTCTTTTTCATGGCGCAAAGCTGGCACCATATACATAGATTTTATCTCAACATCACACGTTGGAGTTGGTATAGTGATTTGGGCTGTATCAAGTCCCATGTCGCTCCTCGGGGCGACCCTAGAGGCGACATCCCCTTCCTCTCCAAGAGCCTCCAACCTCGTCATCTTCCCCTCGCCGGTGTCCCACGCATCCTGAAGCTCCCTTGTCCTTGTGCTCCAGTTGTCTTTCCCCGCTCCTCGTCCATGTTGTGCAAGCCATCATCTCCGGCGTCCCATGCATCCTCGAGGTCACGTACTCGCCAGCCGCTTCCACACCCCTCGCCACGCTAGTCCACCTACCGGCATGTGTCATCACTTCGGAGCTTCCCCTCTCCCAGATCTGTCTCCTAAATCTGGCCCATAGGGGATGTCATCATTGTCTCCCTTGTCCTTGTTAATAACCGTCTATAAAATATTATAGATAATTTTTTACCATAAACCGTCTGTGATATCACATCTTCATAGACGGTTTTTAGCCCTAGCAGCAATATAAACGGTATCTAAACCAAAATTGTCTGTAATTGTATTTAATACTGATGATTTTGGTTAACCGTCTTTGATGAAGTGTCTAGTATTAGCCTTTTTTGTAGTAGTATTAGTTTGTGCAGTTCCTTGTTGTTAGCAAGCTTCAAGCTTTGTTATTTATAAGTTGGATGAGTGTCGTGTTTTGTCGTTGCTCCATAAGGTACCGACCTTGTTGGTGCAATTGGTATCTTGGTGGAGGTTCCAGATTTGGGACCTTCCCTGATATTAGTGTCGTGTCTCCCCTTTAGGGGCCGATTGGTTGGTGTATATGGTGTTGCCCCTTTAGGGGCTGGTGTTATATTCTCTTTTTATAAAATGAATAGCAGACTTGCTACCCTTAGTTAAATAAATTCTTTTGTGACCGATGAGAGTAAATCCCGGGCAAGTGCACTAGCGATTGAGACATGCCTCAAGCATCATGTACACATATTCTCAAGTCAAGGGACGAGAAAACTGAGAACATGTTCCTGCTATATATAGTGGTATGCACATGCATATATATCTGCTCATGGTTCGTGACTTTGTGTTGTTTGTTTATTACAATAAGGATATGTGCTAACATTGAACCGTAAAAAGTAAAATTGGATGCTTTGATCGAGATAAAGCTAGAGTTTAAATAGGGCAACTTGTGCTCGATTGGATCTATATACGTTAGCAAGGTAAGCTTTGTTACGAAGGCTTCTTTCAACAATCTTTCCAAATAAAAAATAACAAAGACATCTATCTATCTATCTCAAGGAAGAAAAAGAAGAAATCTTGAACGAAAATCATGGGAAGATCGAAGTCTTTGGAGCGAGCCTGCCGATCGACATTGACTGAAACGAAACAAACCCATGCGCAGTGGATGAGAAGGACAAGGTGACGCACCTTGTTGCGCGTATGAACAAATAAGCTAGTGAGCAGGCATGGCAGCTTGAGACGATACGTACCATACCATCCACAATGACACTTATGTACTCGCACAGAACCTGAAATAGTCATCTAGCATATGTTCTTCTTTTAGGTACAAGAGGACACATATACCACTAAGATTATCATAATCTCGATTGTGTCATACAATCCTACAACACTGATCGATCTGATTATAGATAGGATCTTAATATAATTGTGGTTATACCAAAACTTTTGTAGAATCATGATAAAAAAATTTCATATGATCCTACCGATTCTACCAATTCTATTGTTTTATTATAAATAACTACTTGTATATGTCCTTTTAATTGTAAAATTTTTCTTTTTATCTCTTCATGTCTACTATAGTTTGCATGAATAACATATGATCATTCCTTTCCACCGTATTTTTGCAAACAAAAGTTCAAAAGGTATAATTTAAAAATTAGTGCTAAAATACATGATAGATTTTAAAAAATATTTCTTTGGTAAAATCAGGTATAATCTTATATTCTACATCGATCCTATGATTCATGATCCTACTGAAGAACCCCTGATCCAATTCAAGATCGCGGTTCTAACAACCTTGTATACCCCTCACGACACACGCACACATACGCATGCGCGTCCACTAAACACGCTAGGAATTTTGTGGATGCTTTAGGGCATCACAGTTCGAATGCAGCTTCTGGCTCCTAGTTCACGATTCCTTAATTTCGTCTTTTTAGTTTTTTTTCTTTTCTTTTTTTCCCAATGTTTATTTGCATTGTCCGTAATGGGATAATATTTTTTATTTTTTAAATTTTTAAATTTAATTAGTAAAAAAATTATCAGCTATTATAATACAAAATAAACCATATGCAGTAAAAAAACCAAAAACTATATAAAAAAAAGCCCACCTGAAGCACAGCCACACTTCCTCAACGTGGCCACTGGCATGTTATTTAGCATATGTCCTCACTAGCTAGCTTAGGCCCTGTTTGGATCAGTTTCAGATTCTTAAAAACCAGCTATTACTTCTAGTTTTTAAAAGCTGGTTTCTAAGCAAAAATTGATGGGGTGTTTGGATCCCCTAGTTTTTAAAAGTTGGTTTCATTTATGATTGGTGCTAATAGACTATTATACCATTACATTTATTGCTCTTGAACACTATATTAAACGATGCTGTGGTGGTCTTTAATGAGGGTAAATGGGTATTTGTGCAAAAACCGGCAAAAGTGGGTATCAACGACTTCTTGGTTTTTAAGAATCTGGTAGGTAGATTTTAAAACGCCTCAAAACTGGTCTGTTTGGATCCCACTTAGCTTCTAAAAGTCGATTCTTAAAATCAGGTGGATCCAAACAGGCCCTTAGAAGTTGACCGCTGCCTCTGCCAGGGCCAAATGGGAGCGCAGGAGTGCATCGCTCCTAATTAATACAGGTTTGATCCTCGATGAGTATCTGGAAAACATCCTTGATAAAAAAAAAAACATAAGCTCGAACTATGAATAATTTCGTACAACACACTTATTACGTTATATTTGTTATAGGTGGTTCGTCGGATTAAGAGAGTGAAGCACATTTGACGTAAAAGTTTTGATTTGTCAAAGTTTTGTGTTGAATACTGCGAAAAGTCAGAGACAGCTCGTATTCTTGAGAGAAGCAGTGTGCTTTTCCGTTTAGCTTTATTCTTTTGATATGGTCAGTAATTTATGGGCCTTTTCTTTTAGACTTTTGAAATCGGTTTTTGGTTTCTGTTACAGTATCTAACTTTCAAACGGGGTATTTTTTCAAGACAGGGTCTACAAGTTAAACGATCTACACGTTAAAAGCTCAACATCTGTACCAACCAAAATCGCAAGTGAGTATCTGTCTCTCCGTAATCTGTACTGTAAACAGTTAAAATTCAAAATTTTTAACCAAAAGTCGCAGTCGAAAAGAACAGACCCTGTAGCTGTAGTTGATAATTTTTTGCTATGTTTTTAAGATAACAACAGATTTCATTAGGACCTTTTAAAAAAACTGCTCTAAAAAACCGTTCAAAGAAATATTTATGATTGCTTAGGTTTTTCGAAGCCAAAAACCATTCAAAAGCAAAGAAGAAAAAAAGACCCAATAGTCGTATCTCGCGTCACGCACGTAGAAACCCAGACACAAGCTTGGCGGGAGACCAAGAATCCTTCCTTGGATCGGTTTCGTCTCGACTCCCAACTCTGAAACGCCTCTTCGCCGCCTTTCCCCTATCTCTCCGGCTCTCCCCTCCAAACCTAACCGTCTTTTTTCCATGGATCCTTCGAGGGGCCCCGCGAGCTTCTTCACGCAGGCCAACGCCCTCCTCCGCAAGAACCTCTGCCTCCAGGCAGGCGCCGCTTCTTTTCCTCCCCCTGTTTGTCTTTGCCTGTGTCGTTTCTTGATCCCGTCTGTGCCCGCAACGTGCCTGTGAATATGCCTGCACGGTTCTTGGGGATGCAACGGGGTGGATCGATCGGAAAAGGTGCCGTGAATCTGGTGGATTTTTTAGGCGGTTACGCATTCGTTTGCGAAATTTGGTTGTATGAATCTGTTGCGTGATGCCTGCCGTCCTTGGAGAACCAAGGGGCAACCTTTTGGGGGGCTTTCTTGCAGATAAGGGGGCAGCGGCATGGTGTATTGTTGTGCATTGAGATGGAGAATGATACTATTTCCCTCCTAAAATTCTTGATCACCTTGTTGGATTTCACAGCAAGTGCACGAAAGCTTTGCTCTTTTCCCAGCCAAATATGACGGCTCCGTTAGCAGTATCTGGTTTTGTTCTTGCCTGTTATGTAGAAATGCAGCATCTGATTCTGCTCTTAACTGCGATGCAGAAACGGAACCTGAAGACAAACATCGGCATAACCTTCTTCCCGGTCCTCATCTGCGTGCTGCTCGTCGTGCTCCAGAACGTCATCAACAGCGAGCTTGACAAGTCCAAGTACCAATGTGGCTGTGCCTGCGTTGAGACTGACAGAGATGGAACCTGCAAGAAGACGGAGTGTGGCATCCAGCACTCAACGCTGCAGCAGGCTTGGACCTGCTCGATCCCCAGCCCGCCACGGTGGCCGGCCCTGATTCAGGTCCCCCAGCCTGAGTTCCGGGCTGTCAAGACAGCCTCCCAACCTTTCGATGATTTGCCTGATCCGTCATGCCGTGACTACGGGTCTTGCCCGGCCACTGTCCTCATCACTGGAAAGGACCGAACATTTGCTGAAAGTATGTCCCATGGCACAATACAACTAAAGTGCTTACTTACAGTTCATTGTTTTGGTCAATGTGTTCGTAACTCTTGAGTACTTCCAATTGACAGGTGTTTCAGGAGGGTTGTTTCCTGCCTTTTCTCCCACTCTTAATGTTACGGATTATCTTGATGCTCTCTCCAAGATAGTTGCTGTGAGTTCCTTCGATGCCTGCCTCAGTCTCTCTCTTGTAAATTGTGTGGCCCTTTTTTTGGTTTATGGAATTATTGGTTGGGTTGATTTATCCTAGGGTTCAGACACACCACCATGGTATACGCAATTGCTAGAGCCCGCATTTTCCTCTGGGGATACTTTGTACCTGCTCCAGCCTCAGTGCCTGCCCTACATGTCGCAGACCCTTTCATACAATGCCGGGGACATACCCCTTGAGCTTAGTAAGTTAAATTTTCCTTCCTTAAAATGTTGAATTTACAGTTTTGTGTTGGAAAAACTTAAATTACTTTACTGCCAAGTAGCATAAGTTTAGGGATGTGATCCATCACTGTTCCGACTTCCGAACAAAATTTATTTGCATTTGAATGAATTCTATTTAGATGTGGAGCTGTCATTACTTCAGTCTTTGATGGATCTTATTTTGACATAATCATAATTTATTTAAATTTCTATGTGGAAAAGAATGGAAGCACATAAATAGCTAGACACCAGATCTTTGTAGAAAAACTCTCATCCTTGTAAATAATTTGCAGTTCACATTCATGTTTTCTTGTTTGCTTTCTATCTCAAATACAATCAAACAGAAACAAATCAACTAGTTGCCAGTCAACGAAGTGACACTTGTATATATGTTGATATGGTTATAATTCACGGTGTACTGAGTACTGACTATTTCTGTAGTCTGTTTGACAACAACAATTAGGACACATTCATTTTTCATTTGGACTCCTTAAGCCTGCTAAGATTGTAGTTCTGATGTCCTCATGACATGAACCAGATATACAGTGCGTTCAAGGTGTGCTGTTATGGCGTGAAAGTGCATCAGTTATCAACGATGAATTATTAAAGGGTTATACACAAAGAGGAGGAAAGACAAACGAGTTTATTGCAGGTTATCTTTTATCTTCATACTACCATATTTGGCCTCTTTTCATTTGTAGTGTGTTTGCATATTAGTCGGACTTTCTTACAAAATTTTGTGACACCTTCTGACATACTGGCCCTTGAATGCCACCCATTTTATGAATAATTCCATGGGCCTCTATCAGTGAGTGTTGCAAAATGTGACAACAAAATTTCATTTGTACATGTAGCAACACTTGCTTGCATTGGTGTATGCTGATAGTTGCATTCTTGTCTGCAGGTTATGACTTCTTTAACACGACGGAATACGGCCTTGATGTAAATGTTTGGTACAACTCTACTTATAACGATAACACTGCATATTCATTTATCGCAGCATTACGAGTTCCGCGCTTGGTGAATGCAGTATGTGCTTTGTTTTCCATAAATTCGTCTCTGAGTAATTTCAGTGTATTGCGGAACTCTGGAACTGTTCCTACAACTTATGCTTTGCTTCCTGTAGGTATCCAACACATATCTCAAGTTTATCAGAGGAACTGGGGTGGAAATGCTACTTGAATATGTAAAAGAAATGCCCAAAGTTGCAACAAGACTTAGGTTAGATCTCTCCTCTCTTCTCAGTGTGCTCTTCTTCACATGGATCGTTGAACTTCTTTTCCCAGTGAGTATGATGAGATGTAGCATTCCTTCAGTACAGCTACATAAAAAATTCCGAACATGTTATAGTCAGTATCAGTAGAGCTTGCAAATTGACTCTTTTCCCAGGTTATGTTGACATATCTGGTGTATGAGAAGCAACAGAAGCTAAAAATTATGATGAAGATGCATGGTCTGAAGGATGGGCCTTACTGGCTGATATGTTATGCTTATTTCTTTGCTCTGTCAGTTGTCTATATGACATTTTTTGTGATTTTTGGCTCCTTGATAGGTAATTATCTTTCACAATTTACTCGTGCGTCTGCTTTTGTGGCAAACAAATTTGTATATGTCAAATGGACCTTGTTTTGCGCAGGTCTCAATTTCTTCAGAGTCAATGACTACAGCATACAATCTGTTTTTTTCTTCATCTATATAAATTTACAGATTGCAATTGCATTTTTTATGGCACCTTTCTTTTCATCTGTCAAGATAGCCACAGGTCAGTGACTCAAACATGTAACTTCTAAGTCAAAATTTTGCTTCTTGAAAGTGACAAATTCCATTCGATGTCCTGCTGCAGTGATTGGTTACATCTATGTATTTGGCTCTGGCTTACTAGGGGCATTTCTTTTCCGCTTTTTTGTTGAGGACAAAACTTTTACTAGTAAGTTGCTAGCTTAGTGGTAATTTGCAACTCAATTTACATAATATGGGTAACAAGCTTTGTATTCTCTACTCAGTTGGTTGGATATTAGTCATGGAGATTGTCCCAGGCTTTTCCCTCTATCGGGGACTATATGAGCTTGGTCAATATGCATTCTCTGGAAGTGCTATGGGAGCTACCGGCATGATGTGGGTAATTTGAAAGACCCAATCAATGGAATGCGTGATATCTTGATCATTATGACTGTAGAATGGGCATTACTGCTTATGTTAGCATTCTATATGGATCGCGTCTCTTCAGTAGGTGGTGGTGTCAGAAAAAACCCGTTATTCTTTTTTAGATGTTTAAAGGAGAAGCATGCACCATCATTGCAGAAACCTAGCTTTGCGCAACAGGATTCTAAAGTAATTGTTGATATGGAGAAACCAGATGTTGTTCAAGAAGTAGGTTACCTGCCATAATTTGGCACTTCCATATTTTTCTACAGGACGTGTTTTAAAATTCATGCATTGATATATATTCAGAGAGAAGTAGTTGAGCAACTTTTGATGGATCACAATGCAAACCAAGCTATTATCTGTGACAACCTCAAAAAGGTTTATCCTGGAAGGGACGGAAACCCAGACAAGCTGGCTGTTCGAGGATTATCTCTTGCCCTTCCAAAAGGCCAGTGCTTTGGAATGCTTGGCCCAAATGGAGCTGGGAAAACATCCTTCATTAGTATGGTATAGTACTTTAATGGCACACGGTAGCATTTTTTATGGAAGTTGCATAAAGTCTTGTAGCACACCTTGACTAACTTTCTTTTGGTCTTTCCTCAGATGATTGGGCTTATTAAACCTACATCTGGTACTGCTTATGTCCATGGAATGGATATTAATATGGACATGGATGACATATATACAAATATGGGCGTCTGCCCACAGCATGAGTATCTACTCCGACTAGTACTTATCCAGCCAAGATTTTTCTTTCCTAGATCAGAGTATGTTCTCATGGTAACTGGTGTTGTCTAAAATGCAGCTTACTTTGGGAAACATTGACAGGAAAAGAGCATCTGTTCTTTTATGGTCGGTTGAAAAATCTTAAAGGTGCTGCATTAGTGAAGGTACCTCCAGTCTGCATACCTCTGTTTGAATTTAGTTTTCACATTTCATTGTTGGACAATTCAAATTCTATGCCATTTATTCATCAATTATACTATTCAGTATCTCACTGCATGTACAGTTGTATTTGAAATTGTCCACTTTTGCTCCACTGTCAGGCTGTCGATGATTCACTGAAGAGTGTAAATCTATTTCATGGTGGTGTTGGTGATAAGCAAGTGGGAAAGTACAGCGGGGGCATGAAAAGAAGGCTCAGTGTGGCAATATCATTGATTGGGGACCCCAAAGTATTATTCTTGTTTGTATTTTTCATCCCTTTCATAGAATGTCCAATCACAAATCGGTTATGCAACTTAACAAAACATTCTTTAGGTTGTTTTCATGGATGAGCCGAGCACAGGACTAGATCCGCATCAAGAAATAACCTGTGGAACGTTGTGAAGGAGGCCAAGAGAAACCGTGCAATTGTTCTTACTAGTAATGATCTTTTCCTTGTCTACTCATGCATCTAAATCCTATACTCCTAAACTTCTAGTCCACCACTCTATTGCTTCTGAAAATAAGAAGACTGAGTAGTGAATAATCTTTAATCAAATGTAATTCTGACAGCACACTCGATGGAGGAGGCAGAAGTACTTTGTGATCGGCTTGGCATATTTGTTGATGGCGATTTCCAATGCCTTGGAAACCCTAAAGAAGTAAATTGCCTTCATAAAGCCTAAACTCTATAACCACTTCTAAAATTGTTTGACACTGCAATGCAATGCAGCTGAAGGCTCGATATGGAGGCGTTTACATATTCACAATGACGACATCTCCAGACCAAGAACGGGAGGTTGAACAGCTAGTCCATGGCTTGTCGCCAAGCGCAAACAAGATCTACGGCCTTTCTGGAACTCAAAAGTTTGAGCTGCCGAAGCAGGAGGTGAAAATAGCCGATGTTTTCCATTCGGTTGAGAATGCGAAAAGCCGGTTCACAATACATGCCTGGGGCCTGGCTGACACCACCTTGGAGGATGTCTTCATCAAGGTTGCCAAGGGAGCGCAAGCGTTCAATGAGGTTGCGTAGATAGGACCCTAAGAGTGTCTTACGGTATGCAAGTGCCCCCGAGCATTCCATGTGATTGCGTAGATAATCTTGTGAGTCCATAGCATAGGGTGATTATTCTTTTCTTATGTGAGAAGAATTCTTTTTGCGTTTGGTCTATATGACTTTTTTATGTGGTTGCACAGTAACATATTCTTGATAGTGCCATTGCAGAATATAAAGAATTATAGCCTAGTTGTGCTTCTCATTTTCTTTTCCTGAACACTTGCTCAAAAAAAATATATATCCCTTCACACATCCAAACATTTAGAATGTGTTTATTGTTGCTTTTGAGCTATGCTATGTACTGGTACACATTCAGATTTATACCCATGGAAACTTTAGTTCCTTTCTAATGCTGCATTATTTTTCTTCTTCTGATTTTGACTCGAGATGCTAAAAGCTTATCTATTCCTAGTAGAAAATTTCTAGATTCCTTTATTTTTTCCTAGGAAAATTCAGATTGTCTGCCATGCTCATCTGAAGTTAAAGGTGACTTAACATGTGGAAACCAGCCTTAGAGTGCAACCAAGGAATCGCGGAAACAGCCATCCTCAAACGCCCGATCGGGCTCCAACGGCCCAGATCAATGCTTTGTACTATGGAGAATATCCGCTACACACTTACTCCCTCCATCCAAGTTTACAGAGCATATTTTTTAAATAACTTTGTTTATAAATATAGAGCATATTTTATATTTCAATATAAAATTAGTGTGATATTTTCTTTATATTTCTAATAAATATATAGTTTTATTTGCTATTCTTTGCATGTATATATTAAATATAGTGTTTAGAGATAATAATTAAAGGTAATTAGTTATTTTTACTATGTTTTTGGTTAATATGTTAAGAAAAAATATGTCTTATGAGGAGTACCTACGAACCATCTAGCTGAGTGTTCTCAAGGAAAAAAGATGCAAACTAATCATGCAAGCAGGCAGACGGGCGGAGAGATTAATCGGCAGCTATTGACATTATTAACGCTCATTTCAGCTTCAGCCTCAGGTTTATTTTTACTATTCATAAATTTTATCTTTTCTAAATTTTTGACTTTTTTGAGCTTTTTTGGCGGTTCTTTTTTCTCGTATTCGTTCGTGTTGTCCGTAATGAGCTAATATATTTTTTGTATTTTTAAATTTTTTTAAATTTAATTACGCTAAATAAGCCACCTTCATTTCTGATGAAATTTCAACCACTCTGATGCAATTTCAGCCATAAGCTATGACTTTTAGCCCAATCGATCGGGCCTAAGTTAAGCCCCGATCAACTCGGCGGCGGCCGGCTTATTTTTCACTATTCATAAGTTTCGTCTTTTTCTGAACTTTTGGCTTTTTGTTGAGCTTTTTTGCCGGTTCTTTTTTTTCCCGTATTTGTTTGTATTATACATAATGGGCTAACATATTTTTTATATTTTTAAATTTTTAAAATTTAATTATGCTAAATAAGCCTCTGTCACCACTAGTGCTTTTTTTCATCAATTCAGATGTTTTCAGCCATAAGCCATAAGCTTTTCAGCCGAACCGATCACCACCATAAGTTCCTCAAGGATCGTGATTTAAGGCTTAATCTGAAGTGACAGGCAAGACACACGTGCAATCCAGTACAATTTACACGAAAGAACACATGCGCGATCACACTAATGTACTATAGTCGAACTATTTAGATCTTATATGGTGATTGGTGTTGACATGTGAGTGTTGGAATTTTTCTCTCGCCGAAGAAGTTTATGGCCTTATGAACTTGAGTTAATGAGGCACGCAAATCGAGTCAAATGTACAGTTTCGCCGGTGCATGTGAGAGTGCATGGTACCTCAGTCAACAAAAATATTTCAATTTCAGTTCAAAAAAAAAGAATATTTCAATTTCCTTCAAAAGAAGCCGGTGCATGTGAGAGTGCATGCTACCTCAGTCAACAAGAATATTTCAATTTCCTTCAAAAGAAAAAGAATATTTCATGGGAAATTTTCCTTTTTATAAAGGTTAGAAGCTTACTAAATGGAATAGTGTGCGGATTGGATGCGTTGGAGAAGCACGTGCCACCAACCTCTACCTACTGTAGATCGGTCCATTCTTTTTGACTTACAGCATGGTGGTGATCAGTTGGGTGTTTTTAGTGGCTTATGACTGAAAACACTGTAGTATTTAGAAAAAAATCATGAGTGCTGCAGAGGCTTATTTAGCATAATTAAATTCTAAAAATTTAAAAAATATGTTAGCCTATTACGTATAATACAAACACATACGGGAAAAAAAGAACTGGCAAAAAAGCTCAACAAAAAGCCAAAAGTTCAGAAAAAGACGAAATTTATGAATAGTGAAAAATAAGCCGAAAGCCAGAAGCTGAAACCCAACCGATCGGGGCCCCGGTTTCTTTTGAACAAACAAGCAGGTTAGCTACTTCACCGCCTTTTTGAAACGATTTATCGGGACATTTTTTTTGAAACGGCTTATGGTATTCGGTTTGTTCGCACAAATACTCGTACTAGGGTCAAAAGCCGCAGCCGAAAAGAACACATCCATGCTACTGCAGGCTGCATTGTGACATGTTCACAATTGCTAAATAGACTTGGAGATTTTTTTTTCTTTTTGTGAAAACAATAGACTAGGAGGTCTAGACTCTAGATTCAGTGGCGGAGTTAGAAAATTTTCAATGTGAATGCACACTTTATGTACAAAATATTATACAATGGATTAATAATAGAGAATGACTAGAAAACAGTATAATGTGCCGTGCGATCCTTAGGATAGGATCTAAGTAATGAATCTAAGCATTGCAATGACTTTAAAAACCATTCGTGAGGTGGAAATGTGCTTAGAGCCAAGGCAAGAGTTAGTGACGGCGTCATAGGCGAACTCGGCGGCAAGTTGCAGGCAAGTAGGCATGGTGGCGAGGTGGACAACATGCTCAGAGCTGATACAAGAGTAGGCTAGTGTGTGGTGAGCCTCAGCCCACGGTGGCGAGCTGAGGATGCGACGCAAGTGTGCTTTGAGCTGTGACTGAATCTAGAGCTCAAAACTTGCTTAAAATTTGTGAAATATACCTAAAATTTGCCTTATGAAACTTGTAATATACTTAAACTTGCTTGAATTTGGTTGATATTTAAACTTGCTAAACATTTTTAATTTCTCTTATTTTCTGAGGAACTTGCCTGAAATTCTCAAAACTTCAAAGAATAAGGCATATACTCCCTGGTCCCTACTGGTTCTCAAGTTTTTTGGGTATGCAAGTGCATACAGGGCACCCCACCTGCCTCCGCCCATGCTTTGTCCATCACATTTAGAAAGTCAAATTATAACTCAGGAGAGATTGTGTTATTTTGTCACCCATTAGCACTACACTTCACCGTGGCTCTTGCAATGACTTCATCACATACAACACGGAGTTTCATATTTGTTCGTAGACATAATTGAGTCCTAGAATTTCATGAATGAATCAATCATCATCTATTACATTCCACCATCCATAGAAAAACAAAACCTTCTTTTATCCACTCCACTGCCATGTGAATCTTATATAAAAATGTCATAGGAAACTCAATTTTCACAGAGATTCCAAACTGGAGGACGTAAGGATGTGTGCAATGTTGCCAAAAAGCAGAGGCTAAAAAAGTTAGCCTCTCCAAACCCGGTTCTAAACCATTGTAGCAGAGGGGTTTGACTCAGTAAAGCTAGACTCCACTCAAATCTAGGACTCAATTCCAAGTGAATTAAAAAGGAGAGATGGTGAGGTTAGGGCATGTGCATTGTGCTAAGGAGCTGAAAAGGCCAGCTAAGCTGAAGCTAGTAAGCCAAAAAATGCTTCTAATGTTTAGCCTTCATGGTGAGACCCACCCAGAGTAAAAAAATCAATTCTTATGCTACTTTCCCCACCGGCTGCCATTCTTCCCGTGATCCCCAAATCAAGCACGACGTCCTCTCTCGAGATCCTCCTCACAACCTGTCTCCCAAACCGGAGCGCCACCTCCTCACAAATCTTAGCGCCATCTCCTCCCAAATCTGAGCGCTACCTCCTCCCAAGTCTCAGTGCCATGTCCTACCAAATCCAAGCACCGCCTCCTCCACCGCCTCGCCCAAATCTCAGCATCATTGAGTTCGCTCGTTCCCCCACACCTCCAAGATTTGTTTTGTTGCTTTCACATGAGGAGGAGATGACCGCGGCTGGGGCAGGGTAGCAGAGACCATGTGGCATCTCCATGGTTTAGGATGAAGGGCGTCTCGGTGTGGAGGGCCCGTGTGGAGCGTAGGAGAAAGTGCAGCAGCAGCAGCAAAGAAGGAGTTGTCGGTCAGCAAAGAATGAGCCGCCAGCACAGAGGAACGAGACATGAGAGAGAGAAGCAAGAATTACATGAGTGGTTCTGATTTGGATTGTTCAATTTTTTTAAGTGAGGTTCTAGTCCTAGTCCTACATGATTATATCTCAAGCAACATTGAATGCGTTGAGGCGTGGAGTTGATTGATTAGGTAAAACCTTACAACTGATTAAGAAACTTCAACATACAAAACATAATATAACATATTTCATGTTAAACTAATAAAGTCTAAGCTTGACCGCCTCCAAATCTTTGCCATATGTGCTCTACCAAATCAGCCTTGAGGTGATGATGTGTTGCTCGATCATGAATGGCAATGTTAGTCTGAAGTACTCTAGAAAATTCTTGAATTGGTCTAGGATTATATATGGTCAATGATCTCAAAGAGCTGTCCTTATTGTAATCCTAGTTGTATCATACCTGATAGTTATCGCTCATCCTAAACTATCATGTTGTGCAATATCACACATGTATACATGATATCTGCAAGTGTTTCCCAATCCCACATTCATGCTGGGCCACATATAATGGTAAAACAAGCTTGCAAAACTCCAAATGCCTATTCAACATCTTTTCTTGCGGATTCCTGGTGTTGTGTAAATAACTTGTCCTTCTCACATTGGGACAGCGGGATTGTTTTCATGAATGTAGCCCACTCTGGATACATACCATCTGCTAGATAATATCCCATGTTGTAGTCATTCCATTGACCGTAAAATGAACCTTAGAAGCTTTTCCTTGTAGTAATTGTGTGAACAAAGTGGACTGGTTCAACACATTAATATCGTTGTTTGAACATGCAAAACCAAAAAAATGCATGCCAAATCCAAAGGTCGTGTGAGGCAACGACTTCAAGCATGATAGTGGACACTCCATAATCACCATGAGTGAACTGTTGCTTCCAAGCAGTTGGGCATTTATCCCATTCCCAATGCATACAATCAAGACTTCCTAATATGCCAAGGAAGCCTCGAGCCTCTGCTATTTGAAGTAAGTGCTAAATGTCAAGCACTCAACGGATGTGCTTGGAGCAATTCATAGATTTTCATCGAGGTTGTCGACAGGGCAACCATAAGCTAGCATGTGCATAGCCCTTGTGCATTTTTTGGAAAGGTGAAAGACCAACTTTGCCAAAGGCATCAAATCTTTGGCAAAAATAAGGTCACCACCCACCGAGGGTTTGCACAATGTGTTGAAAGACATGCTTTCTCTTTTGATACCTCCAACGAAGCTACATGCCAGTGTATACTGGGTTGTTATTGAAGTAGTCAACCATTAATTGATTGTGTCCAACTTCATGATCTCTTTATATGTACCTTCGAGAATGACATTCTCGTTGATTGGAGTCACCACTTTGTTCTACTTCAATTTGTGCCTCAATCTCAGCCTCGATTGGATCATTGAAGTAGTCTTAAACGATTTCATCAATGTACGCAATGATGGTAAAATCCTCAGAACGGGATTCCTCATAATTGTCAAACTGAGACATTTTTGTGTTAAGGATATTACTTCTATGGATGAATAGAGAATGGTTCTCTCGATAAAAGGAGAGTGCTTCTATGGTTCAAACGAGTGGAATGGATGATGTGTGTGTTCTTTGCATGAACATCTAGTAAATAGATATGCTAGTTTTTAATGACTAGTTCATAACGACTAGTTTACTACTATCTTTTTATTCTTTTTGCTTTCATGAAACAATAGCAATATTCACCAACTTTGTTATCTCTTGTGAAGTATGTTGAATATGTTTGTCCACTTATTGCAGGAACCAAATCTTTGCATACCAATTAGTTGTGAGAAGAAACTAGTAAGTGTAGACATGTATAATTCATTATCATTTACCCATAAAAACACATATTCTAGGAATTAAATTACATAGTAAGGAAGTTACATTGACCAACACATTAGGTAGGATATTACACTTATTCCCTTGAACATGAATGCAGCTGCACTGATCTAGCTAAACAAGTCTCTACAAAAACTGTCCAGCATCTTTTCATGACGCCCTAGTTGTGCATCATTGTATCCTCAAGTATTAGCTCTCATTAGTTCCATATACATATTGTATTTATCAACCCTAACCCTTTCTTTTCTAGCTTCAGCCATCTCTTTGTCTACTATAGCTTTCTCTTTTGTGGCTTCAGCCCATTTTTCAAGTGCAAGTACTTTGCGGTCATGTTCTTTACTCAAAAACAATGTAGTCTCCTCTAAGAGATGGATACAAGAAGTCTGTCTATTGGCTTTACCTTTGCCTTTGCATGCTACCTTTTGTCCTTGGGTCATTGTTCACAAACTTCTTCTATGTCTTCGCTATCCTGATTTGAGAATGACATGTAAGCTCCAGAAGCACTCAACTTTTGTCTCTTGCTATTCATGTCATCTTTCATGTACATGGCACACCATTTGGGTTGATCCTTCACCTCTTTCTACCAATACTCAAGTGCAAAGGGTCTTTTCTTTTTTTACTGCATTTATGTAGATTTTATTGGCTTTCTCCATAAGTCCATCATCGGATTGACCATTAGCATACAAGTTTTTCGCTTTTATCCATTGTGCATTGAAGAGTGTAACAAACAGGGTAGTTTTGTTTCAATGGCCCTTGCATTGGGTAGCTGATCTTTTATTTAGAGGGTTGTTCTTGTTGTATTATGCTACAACCTGATTCCAATAAAAGCCTCCCTTCTTTGCATTGCCATCAACAAAATCGTTGGAATTGTTCAACCAAGCACTAACCAACCGCAGGCTCTCCTCTTTAGTCCAATTATTGTGCCCTCTTTTCTTCTCTTCATCTGGACTGCTATCACTCATTTCTTCAATGTTCACTAGCTGTTTTCCTTGTGCAACTGACATCAGAGAGGCGGGTTCAGCACCACATGAACCTATGGTGCCGGTAGCTCTAAAGAAACCGACTGATTCAACTAGTGAAGATGAAAGGCCGTATGCAGCTCCTCCATACATCCTATGTGTTGGTGTGGCCTAGCAATGCTTAGGCATGGAAATCCCTGGGTAAGTTGAGATTGTTGGAAGCTTCCACTAAGACTAAAAGGAAGGAAGTTTTGTGGGTAATGGTAAGGATGAAAATTATAGGCATATTGATTGTGTGCATGGCTCATGGGATATTGGGATGGTGGGAAAGGTTCATAGTATTGGCTACTTGTGTTTTCCGTATCTTGGCTAGTGCTTGAAGAGTTCAGCAAGTTAGTAAAACTAGCCTCATAGGCGCGGCGCCACGCCGCGTCAGCCACCGTGTGTACCGAAGTAAAAGAGGCGATGATCCGCGAGGAGTTTTTAAAAAAAAAACCGAGGGCACATGCGTATTTTTGAAAAAGCTAAAGGGTTTTTTCGAAAAAAAATTGAGGATCTGTATGTAACGAAACGAGTATCCGTATGCAATTTACAAAACGCGGGCGCTATCCTGCAAATTGGAGGGGTTTTGGGAAAAAGCACCGCAAGAAAATGGGCGAGGACCTTTTCGCGAGGAAAAAGGACACTGTCGCGAGGAAAAAGGACTTTACGTAATTTTGGGCAGTGGAAGCGCCCGGCGGCCGTGCATCGAAATTCGCGCCACGCCGCGTGTGGCAGCTTGGCGCGTGGCGGGCGGAGGCGCGGCGTTCCGGCTTTGTTTAGGGATTATTTCTTGCATTGGAAGGTCCATGTTTTAGATGTATGAACTTGTGCTACATGAACTTGGATGTATGAACTAGAGTGCAGCAAGTGCTATTGTTCTGTTTGTATTTTATAGCTATTGGCTTGGGCAACGGTTAACTTAGCTAGTATGCAACGGCTCCTTGCGTTATATGAATTTGTATTTTTTTGATCAAGTAATGATGTTGCTACTGTTGGATGTATGAGATAACTTGATGTATGAACTTAGCAAAGGCTCCTCCCTGCAACGACCAAGAGCCAATGTCTGCAAAAGAAATTTTTTTTATGTTTGTAGAGTCGGACCAACCACTTGCTCTGGTTCTAACAAATTTTTCTTAGGCTCTCTACATGAAATAGGTTAAACCGGATCTAAGAGCCAAAAAGTGACCTCTGCATCTCTTCTTAACACAATAATGCACATGCCCTTAGAGAGACAGTGTCGTGGGACGTGAGAGAAACATGTTTTTTTATTCTATTATGGGATCTATCTTTTTAGAGGTAGGGAAGAAACTAAATGTTAAAGAGAAAAAAATACTTAGCCAACAGTAAAATAGTAAACTTAGCTCCCTCACATTCAGGGGCGGAGACAAGGGGGGCGGGCAGGGGCCTGGCCCCCCCCCCCCAATGGTCCACCAAATGCATTAATAGGACCCCTTAATCACTTTTCATCATAGTCAATTAGTCAATTAGGCCCCTGCATTTCTAACACAAAATCATTGCTTAGTGACTTGAGAAATGATGGCTGGGAACCACTTCTTGAGGAGGTGAAAGCCTTTGTGACAAGCACGAGATTGAGATTTGATTTAAATCGCAAGTAAGTTATTATCTTACCTTCAGTTTTTAATATGAGCACAAATACATATTTTTTATTCTTATGGTACATATCTAACTTGTTTAACTACATGTCGCAATTTGTAGGTGTGTGGATGTGACCAAATCTCGGAACAAAATGATAATACCACCACTCTTCACCATTATAAAATAGATGTGTTTAATGTTGCGTCGACCAACAATTGATTGAGTTAGAAGATCGATTCGGTTCTCAAGCAATGAGCTACTATCACTTTGTGCCTCACTAGATCCAAGAAAAGATGGCTTTGACATTTCAAAGATAAGTACTCGTGGAAAAGTACTATCATTGATTTTTCAAGTCAAGATCAAGCTCAATTAGAGTGTCAACTACCACATTTTCAACTTGATGTATGTAACCATCTAGAGCTAAGTACATTGCCATCACTTGCTGATCTAACAAAGGGACTAATGAGATTAGGTAAAAATTGTATTTATCCAATGGTCGATAGATTGCTAAGATTAGTCATAACTCTTCTAGTATCAACAGCGACCACTGAGAGAGTCTTTTCAGTATGCTAGACGTATGCTACATTATTTTGCCATATGTATTATGATTGAATTTATATAACAATATATATGCGTATGTTTAATTATATATGTGTATGTCTAATTTTGCCGACACACGGCGCCCAGGACCTATGACGCCGACGCCTTGGCGGGTCGGCCCCCCTTTTGTCTGGATCCTGGCTCCGCCCCTGCTCACATTGTTTCACACCCTCATGACCATCCATTTCGTTCCCAGGAGGCCAGGACCCTCAACCATGCAGGAAGGCAACGAACACAAGCGTACTGCGTGGCCGATACCCCCGCGCCGGCCACGTCAGCGCCACGTCCCTCGCGGGCCCCGCAGGCAGTGCCGCCGCACGCTGGAAAAGGAGTCCACGTCGGCCACGTGCCCCCAAAAGGAGAAAAGAGCCAGGAACATTTGTGCTTTTCCTCCGCTCCGCTGTCTCCATTATTCTCTCGCTTATTCCCCACTCCCCTCCCTCTCACCCTACCTCACTGCTGCCCCCACGCCGCCGTCGGAGAAGAGTCCACCGCCGCCGCCTCCCGCGCCCCCCTCGGTGAGGCCGTCCCGTGTCCTGCTTGGTAGCTAGGCGTGGTCTTCTTGCGCTGAGCTCTGCCGGCGTCCGGAGGTGGGTGTGGCTCGTCGCGATTTGGCGCGGAGGTTGTGTTTTGGGGGGGGGGGGGGGGCGATTTGGTGCTTTCTTGGCGGAAAAGGTGGGATTTTGGCGGCGGTTTGGCGGTTTCTTGGGGCGGGAGGTCTTGAGGTTTGATGGTTTTTTGGTGCTGGTACGGAAGGCTAGTTTTTTGAGGCCGATCTGATGCTTCCGTGGTTCGGAAGTGAGGTGATTTGATGCGATTTGGAGGAGTGGCGGTGGATCTTTTGTGAGGTTTCTGGGAGGGAGCTGATTTGGCCATGGGGATCGCGCCGCCGGAACTGGGGCAGTTCGATGGGTGGGAGAGCTCTGGCGAGGAGGAGCGGGAGAGGTGGGGCTGGTGCCGCCGCAGCCGCAGCAGCAGCAGCAGGCGCGGGCGGCGCCTGCCCCGGAAGGGCGGGGAGGACGCCACGGTCGCCACCGGCTGCTGCATCCGCCTGTGGCCGATGGGGAGCTGCCCGCCGCCGCCACGCTCCAAGGTTGACACCTCCACCAGCAGCGCCAGCACGCACGGCGGTAATGCCCCTTTCTCTCTTTACCTGGACTGGGATGTGTAATTAACATGTGTTGTCTTCTCTCGCTGTCATTAGTGTGGAAGATAGGTTAGCTATGGTTGTGGTAATAACCATAATTGGAAGCTGTAATCTGTAGCCTATATAACTTTTCACATGATATTGTTCTGGATATTTAGATATGAGGTAACGCATGTCGTGGTTGGTGTTGGGGTTATAGTCAGTTAGAATGTAAATGTCGATGACATGTGTAGTTTGGTAGTTAGTTTGCTGGAGAGTTGAGGGAGATCCATGTGTTGAGCATTCATTGTAGACATGGACTAGTAATTAGAACAAGTAGATGGAACACATAAAGATCATCAAACAGGAGGCAAATCCTACCGAGCGTTGAGTACCATTTTCATGCTGAGCTGCAGTTCTCATTATTACCTATTAATGTGAAATTGGAAGATGGCACTATGGAGGAGCAACTGTGCGTGTGTGGGACCAGTGGCATGAGTAGTTTTCTGAGTATCTACTTTTAGGATAGCCTGTGGCACTAGATCTTGTAGCAGATTAAGGAGATACAAGCAACGAATGCCATTGGCTTCTCCGAGGGGGAATGGTTGTTGATATGTTACACTCAGCCACCTGACTCTGATTTGATGATGTTATGTCTCAGCAGGTGTGATCTGTGATGTTTGGAATAGTAGCTGTTTTGTCAAATCATGTTCATCAAGACTGTTTTGCTGCATCCATAGATGGAAATGAATAATGTAGAAATATGTGAGGGATCAGGATTAGCTGCTTCATTAAGCCCTTTTGTTTTAGTTGGTGTTGACATTTACTTACAATCAATATGAGGTTAGATCGAAGATAGATAATTTAGGGCCAGTTTCACATTGATATGCTGTGCTGTCAAATCTAGTTAGTTATGTAGAGTCCATTAGTAATTCGAGTAAAATGTTTCTGTTATGGACCTAGAAAGGAGGTTATGAGGTAGTTAATATATCCAAAAGTAGACAAGTAAAGTGCTTTTGGAAAGCCACTGTAATGCCAAACTCACCCTTGAAATGTTCTTCTCCATTTGCTAACTAGATTATTTCAGTATTTTAGGCATGAAGTTACTAAAATGGTACAGAAAGATATGAGGCGAAATGAGTCTAGTTAGCAATTGACTTTTCTTTTAATTCGAGGATAAATGCATTGTTTGGCTAGTTATGCCTTGGAGCTAAATGAAATAATAAACTAAAACAGCATGGAAAGATATGAGGAGAAAGGACTCCAGTTGGCAGTTAATATTTCTTTTAGTATGAAGAGAAAGGGTTCGTTTTAGTAATTGCACCAAGGAACTAAATAAAGTATCACACCATTGTCAGTCAGGACATTAACAGATGTTATTTTAAGCATGATGATTCACAGCTTAAATTGAATGCTACTAAAGTTGTTATCAGGTAGGCTGTCTAGTCATATGATATGCTTCATAGCACTATTTTTTTCTCTTCAGTGTATTAGTATATTATTTTTTTGCTTGCCCTTTCAGCTAGACATGATGTGGATCGGCAATTCATGTCATTGTTATAGAACCCCCTTCTTTCCTTCTCCACCTCCAGAGAAACCTATTTCTATTCTTCTTCTTTTTTTTTTTTTGGAAATTTGCAAAAAAAAAAGAGTCTTCAGCTAGGTGTTTTGTATTTAGCATGTGTTGTCCATACCCCATAACTGAACTTACACTTCACTGTGTCCTTCAGTCACACCTCACACTTTGCTATGTAGATTGAAATTGTGTTTCTTCACATTGTTATTGTGGGGATTTTTTTTATTGTTCAGAAGACGTTCTTTTGTTAGTATGGCATATTAAAACTGTTATCCATTTCATGGAACAGCAGAAAAATCAACAGAAAATGGTAGCAGGAACCAACCGGTTGCATCAGTAGTCTCAGGCTCAACGTCTACTAGTAATGCTGAGAGCAGCTCATCAGCATCTAAAGTTGGAGAGGAAATAAAGGTTGCTTCTCAGTTGCGCAAGTTTGCATTCAATGATCTAAAATGTGCCACGCGGAACTTCAGGCCCGAGAGTCTTCTTGGAGAAGGGGGTTTTGGATGTGTGTTTAAAGGGTGGATTGAAGAGAATGGAACTGCGCCTGTGAAACCTGGTACAGGCCTTACAGTTGCTGTCAAAACACTCAATCATGATGGGCTTCAAGGGCACAAAGAATGGGTGGTATGTGCTTTGTTCTATCATTTAAATTATGTTTATTTTGATCACTTTCACTATGCATGTACCATATTTCATTAGGATTCACATTGATTGTGCCCCGTATTCTACTTTATTTCTTCCTCTGCAGGCAGAAGTTGATTTTCTTGGTAACCTTCACAATCCCAATTTGGTCAAGTTAATTGGATATTGTGTTGAAGATGACCAAAGATTGCTGGTATATGAATTTATGCCTCGTGGAAGTTTGGATAACCATCTATTCAGAAGTATGTTACTGACTAGTTATCAAGCTATTGAAGCTTTAAGTTTTCATAGAACCTCTGTCCTTTTCTTAAGGAAACAATTGTTTATCATATTAGAATACCCGTTCCAAACTCCAAAGTGTTTGCTCATTGCATCTATCAGTTGGAAAATTTAATTAATTAGGCGGAAATATTGAAGCTTACATGAATTATGATTGATCTATAGGATCTCTTCCTCTCCCATGGTCCATCAGAATGAAGGTTGCTCTTGGGGCAGCAAAGGGTCTTGCATTCCTTCATGAAGAAGCAGAAAGACCAGTCATTTATCGTGATTTTAAGACATCTAATATACTGCTAGATGTGGTAAGTGTTAAATCCATGAATTGGATTATGCATTGTGCAGCACATGGCTCGCATCCCATATGCCATATGTTTACATATGCTCTTGCAGGATTACAATGCAAAGCTCTCGGATTTTGGGCTTGCCAAAGATGGTCCTGTAGGTGACAAAACTCATGTGTCTACTCGAGTAATGGGAACCTATGGGTATGCAGCTCCAGAATATGTCATGACAGGTAAGTGCTTCATCAGTCATAACCTACCAAGTACCAAGTCCTATCTCTCCTGCTATTTATAAAAAAACAAGTTAGCTATGGTGATTTGCAATACTTGGCACTTGCATAAGTTACTATGCATCATTTGATCTTTCTTATTGACGCGCTTAAAGACATGGAAACGATGCTTGTTGGGAGGCATTGTTGATGCTATTGTGGTAAATGTAGTGCTTATGGTTTTAACAATTTCAGGTAATACACAAAGTTTCAACTAATTGCTTTGGCTGTATTAGGTGTAACTAAGTTGAATGTATTTATTCATTCATGCAATAAGCCCTCAGTTTATCTGGAGAAAACCAAGTGGAAGCGTAGTACAAAAAGTTAACCGGACCGCTGGTTAAACTGGAAAAGGCCGGAACTGGGGACCTTGTTGGCTCGGTTCACGTCAAAAGACCGTCCATGTAATTGGACCAGCAAAAACCGGATGAACTGGGCGGTTTTTGAGGAAACTGGCGAACCGGAGCGGTTGCATACGAACCGGGTGACTTTTGTTTTGAGCCCAAAAACTGATGACTGGGAGGGGAGCGACAACATGGGCCAGCCCAGCCCAGCTTCCAACCGCGCCCCATGCCTGAAGAAAAGCCTAGGGTTCCTCATCTCCCTCATTCTATCTCCTCCTCCCTCATCTTCCCTCCTAATCTGGCCAGAAATTGCTGTTCTCCCCACCGGATTTCCAATCCAGCGTGCCGCCGCCGTCCTCCACTAGATCCTAAAGCCATGCCTATCCTTCAGCTCAACAGCAGTGGCATGAGATCGCCAGCGTGGCAGCTTCACAAGATTTTGGCAGCGTGGCTTGGCTTGGGCAGTGCTAAATCGTATTGGAGTACACTTGATTGGCTTAGACCAGGGTTCAAAATCCTGGCGGTTACCGTCCGATATGAATTTTTGATTTTTGAATTTTGGCCGGTTTTTTCCGGTTATCGGTTTCAAAACATCTCAAAATTCAAATTTTGATCTTCAAATTGTGACCGATTTTTCCGATAACCGGCCGCCGACCGGGATTTCTTTCGGTTCCAGTTTTTGGAACCTTGGCTTAGACCCTCATGCAGGTTAGGTGAGATTAGAGTCTAGCACTTCAAACACCTCATCTTTGTGTTGGACCCTTGTTTTTTTTAGTTTTGAATTGCATTTGTTTTTGCATGCATCAATAGATTCCTCTGGTTGTCCAATTTTAGCATTATATTTTTTCTATTTTGGTACTTCTGCTCACCATATTTTGAAATACAAATCAGTATAACTAATGAAATACTAATATTTTGGAAACCAGCAGTTCGACCGGTGGACTGGTGGTTGGACCGATGAACCGATCGCCTGGCTGGTTCAATCACCAGTCCGACTTTTTTGTACTATGTCTCTTGAGTGGAAGGGACAAAGGGAGTCTTAGGTATCCCATGTATATTAGGATTTGTACAGAACTACACAAATCCTAATATACATGGGAATATATCATAATACATGTCGCAATGATTAAAATTAGTATTACATGTGTTAACGATTAAAATTAGTAGTACATGTGTCTCTCTACGATTAGTTCTTCAAGTAATCTGTCTTGCCTGTGGAAGTGGATGCAGTGGTGCATATGGTAGATGCAGCGAAGCAATTCCTGGCAAAAATACTATTGTGCTTCTAATTCTAACAAAATTTTACTATGTTTGCTAATGCAGATCCTCATTGTCTTCTCGATTTGAAGGCAATGTTGGTACTGGATATTGGAATGCTATTTGATTACCTTGTGCAATTGAAGTTTAAAAACCTTTTTCCTCTAGTAGTAGTTATTTGATCTTTGTTGTAATGTTTACTTGGTATCATATAGTTGTTGCATACTTTCCCTGCTTTTCAGGTCATTTGACATCAAAGAGTGATGTCTATAGCTTCGGTGTGGTGCTGCTTGAGATGATGTCAGGACGCAGGTCAATGGACAAGAACCGCCCAAACGGCGAGCACAACCTTGTTGAGTGGGCGCGGCCTCTCATAGGAGAGAGGCAGCGCTTCTACAAGCTAATTGACCCTCGTCTGGAGGGTAACTTCTCGGTCAAAGGTGCCCAGAAGGCAGCACAATTAGCACGTGCCTGTCTCAGTCGGGACCCCAAAGCCCGGCCACTGATGAGCCAAGTGGTGGAAGCTCTCAAGCCGCTGCTCAACCTCAAGGACATGGCTAGCTCCTCATACTTCTACCAGACAATGCAAGCTGAGAGAATGGCACACTCGAGCAGCATGAATGGCAGGAACAAGCATGGCCTGAAGGTGCAGGGCTCGTTTGCGCGGAACGGGCAGCAACCGATGAGGAGCCTGTCCGACGGCCCCCGTGCTTCTCCGTTCCGATACTCACCGAAGCCGAACGTGAAATAACCAGAAGGCACACATAATCCGTTCCGATGGAACTTGGTTGGGGTGGCTGATTTGGCTGAACGTTGTTGTGCAATCTGAATTGATATGTCCTGTAGATTGACATGTGAAGAAGGATATAGGTGAAAAAGGAGATGTAGGTATCAGATTTCCCTTGTGGATGTTTGCACTGAGGTTTTTAACTGGATGCTGATAGACCGTTTCTATATTTTTCCCCTCCAAAGTAAGCTAGCTTTGGGTCATTTCAATACATCGCCAGCCTGTTGATGGTTGCTCTTTTTTATTAAAAAAAATGAATTCTTTGAGAGGCATAGTTGTTCCTCTTTGGAGCCTCTAATCTCTGTACTGCCCAAAAATAAACAAATGGGAAGTTGTAACATCCCATTTTGGGAATTCAAAGGGCATGAATTAAAATTGAAATTTGAATTCAAACCTAATTCAAGTCACTTTCAATTGCAACTCAATTAAAAAAATTCAAATCGCAGCTTGGGCCAGGCCCAACTCCTTTGGCCAAGCCCAAGCCGGCCCATCCCCTCTTTCTCTCCTCTCTCCCCCTGCTACTCTGACCCACGTCATGCGTGCCCCCACCTGGCATTGTGCAGCCCTGTGAGCGGCGTCATCGCGACGTCCTTGCCTCGTCGGACCCCCTTGGCCTCCCCTCTCTCCCTGTCGCATGCCCTAGCCTGCGCCTGTTGCACGACCCATGCCTCAATGCGCGCCCTATGCCGTGCCGCACGCTAAGCTGCGCCACCCTCAACCGTTGTGCCTTCCCCTGCGCATGAGCAGTGTCGTGCCGTGCTCTCCTCTTTGCCTGTTTGGCGACCATTGCCCCCATGGCTATTTAAGTCGAAGCCTTGGTCTCCCGAGACTCCTCACACCCCACCATTGCTCTCCCGTTCCTTGCCTTGGCCACGCCAAGCTCCCCTAGAGCTCACCGTCATCGCCGCCTATCTCCGCTTGGGCCTCATCAAGCACGTCTTTGCCTTCGTCTTACTCCCCCTTCTTTCACCGCGCCCAATTGCACTCTCTCCCCTCGTAGCTCGCCAAAGCGGCCATCTTCCCAAACTTCGGGCACCTCTGCAACCTATCGGCTCCGAGCATCTCCGGTTGATTCCTCCCGGCTCGAGCGTCCTCGCCACCTCCTCCATCGATCCTCACCGCTGATTTGGACCACCGTCGCCTCTACCCCACTGGTGTCGTGCTCCTTTCCTGACTACCTCGGCCTCTCGCCACTGTGCTGCCTCGACCGTCCTTAGACCCCACCAACCTCTCTGGTACATTCCTCTTGCCTTGTGAATGCTTCCCGTACCTTTATTTAGCTCGCTGCGCCACCGGTGCCATGGCTGCTATGTTTGCCGTGCCTCCGCCGCATCTCTTGCTATCGCGCCACTCCTCCGATGCGTCCTCGACGATGCCATCGAGACCCCTAGGTGCAGTTCGACTTGAGCATCCCGTTTTTGCCCTCACCAGCAACCGCTGTGGCCTCCCTCGCCGGCGATGTGACGTGCTTTGCTCGGTGGGAGAAGACACCACTGCAATGCGCGGTTAGTTTAATTCAAAACTCAATCAAGTTCATGAAGATCATTAGTTTAAGTAATCAATCACTGACCAGTAAGCCCATTATTAGATTAAGTTAATTAGTCTCTGACATATGGGCCCATCCTGATTAAGAAATCTTTTAAAACTGGTTTAATGAAGCTAAACCGTTGACATACGGGCCCCCTTTACTATGTCCTGCACAGTGACTGGTCCCACCTGTCAATCTCTGCACCTTTTTTCTTTAGAGAATTAATTCAAAAAGAAATAAAAACACATGGGCCCCACCCGTCAGCCACTACGGCATTTTTCTATAAAGAATTTAATCAAAAATAAAATTAAAATTAGTGGACCCCACCTAGTAGTAAGTGAGAATCTCCCTCCTTGGTTTATTTTGGGATTTAATCCTAATTTAAACTTTAGAAGGCTCATTCTCACTCATTTTAACTCCAATTGAATGAAACTTATTTCTAAATTCATCTAAATTCAAAATCTATCTAATGATAGTAAAATTATCAAGTTTGGAGTTTATTTGTTTTTTCATTTGGATTTATTTGTTTGCTTGCTACTTATTTCCTTTCTGTCGTGATCGTCCGAATAAAGTATGAGGACATGGAAGAACCGTAGTCCGAGCCAAGTCAAGACTTTCAAGACCAACCTACTTGTGAGTCAGGCGAGTCAATACTTTGATTATATTGAGTCTATATTTTATGCAAGTTATATTGGCTTAAATTATTAAATTGCATGCTTTATTTGTTATGCAAATTTATGTTCGTATTAAGGTTGTAGATACATGCCTATCAATCATTGTATACACCACCCCTTAGATATTTGAACACATAATACTTGTCACCCTAGAAATATAATGGTAACCATATTAGCTAAAGTTGTATCTAAACGCCATGCTTAGTCTTGTTTAGACATCCGAGGGCATTAAATTGCTCTATCATCATTTACAAATATGAGACTAGTTTTGGGCAACCATTGGAGGGAAATGATTGGTTTGTTGAGATAACTTAGTTTTATACTTCTCAAAATCCTAAAACTTACTTTACCTATCTAGGCGGATGGTAAGAGCTGTTGGTGCGAATGTAGCACAAAAATGTGTGATAGTGATAGCACCGTCCAGATAACTTTAAGAACTGAATCTTGTAATAGCCTCTCAAGGTAAAACAGTATAATTATAAGTCTATAATGGGTACGACCTGACCAACTAAATTGCATCAACCTAGTGTGGGTTTCACCATCCGGTGGAATATGGGACAAGTGCTGGATTTAAGCCTCCGTGCGGCGCAAGAGGGGGCTTCTAGAGCGGGTGGACATAGCCCCACAGTGATGGAAACCTTAGCAGATGTGACCTCGTTGGGGAGATGCAATGTAAAGGGCTTATGGTAATCTTCTTGATTCACACATCTAAGAAAATGTGTAAAATATAACAAGTTGAGTATCTCTTGTGAGTAAAATATGCAATCTCTGCAGGATGAAAACTTTTTGAATAGCCATGTCCACAGGCATGAGCGGGCATGTGGACTTACTTGAGTTAATATCTGTTTTTAAAACTTTATGGGTGGGATGAAAACTCGTTAGGTGGATATAGTCCTGAATTGATTTTCTCTAGGCGGATGTGACCAAGCAACTAAAATGGGTGGATGTAGCCCTGATAACAAAAAATAGTATATAGTGGATGGAACCATGTAATAGGTGGATTGAACCTACATTGCTATTAACATTGCACACTTTAACACTCTTTAATAAAAACATAGTTTAGTTAAAAAATATTAAGTCTTAGATAATGTTCTATTTATTGTAACTTTCAAATAATGCCTTTAGCAAATAAAAAAATCCGAGTCTATCTTTGTTGATCTTGCATATATAATATTGCATTTTATTTGTTGGCTCGTGGAGCTTGGTTATTTATGCTCACCCTCGCTCACTAAATGCCTCAGAAACTGTGAATCAAGATTAGTATGCACACTACGATGCCTCAAAAGCTGATGGAGGAGAAGATGGAAAAAATTAGGATATTCTCTAGTAGTATCGTTCTTACCTTAGTTAGGCTAACTCTGTTGGTGACTGTGTGCATATCTATTATCCAAATTCCTAGAAAGTAAGGCATCTTTTTACCTAGTTAGTTGCTTGCCTGTGGCAAGATGTGCCCTCCCCTTTTGCTATCGCTTCCGCTTCCGGTTTTGTAATGTATCGACTTGGTTCGGTCAGCCCTTTATGTAAATTTGGCCCGATGTAGTCTACTTAAACTCTGATCAGTAATATTAATGAATAGTATGGTTCATATTATGTATGAAATGATTTAGTAATGTATTTGTGTGTATTGTTAAGGATAGAATAGGAAATACATTAGGTCTGTTATTTGTTTCCTAATATGCCTTGTATTCCTTCTGTATATCCCCCTTGTACCTCTGTATATATTGCCCTTTGGGCCTTATGAATATATACACAATATTCATAACATGGTATCAGAGCCATGGTTAGGGTTAGGGCTCTGACCTAATTTTCTTCCGCTGCCTCTGTTGCCTGAGCTGCCGCCGCCACCGCCTGTTGCCGCCGACTGGGCCGCCGCCACCGCTGTTTGGGTCGTGCTACCGCTGCCACTGGATCACCTCGAGCCGCCATCGCCGCCGCCAGATCCGCGGTCGCCGTCACCAGATCCGACGCTGCCGCCGCCGGCGCCGCGCCTTGAGCCGCCCACGGATCCGACGCGCCGCCGGATCGCCGCCGCCAGCGCCGCCGGGCTGCCGCCGCTGCCGTCGCGCTTCGCCGCGCGCGCGCCGCGCGCGCGCCGCCGCCGCGCGCGCGCTCGCGTCGCCGTCGCCGCCACCGTCTTTGGCTGGTCGCCACCGGCCGCCGCCCGACCGCAGCCGGTGCTTTGGTCTTCGATCAAGTGAATCACTTCACTTCACCAAGCTTTGTAGTTTCAAAAAAAGAGCAAAACGCGTTGTTCTAACCGCGCGCCGCCCGGGCCGCTACCAATGGCTTCCGTTCCATCTGCTGCGATCCCATTCTCGGGAACAAAGCTCCATGGAACAAACTACAGGTTATGGTCTTCTATCATGGAGATCACGCTTGATGGTCTCCGCCTTTGGGGACATGTTACTGGTTCTCGTCCTTCTCCCACCGCCGATTCGACCTCCGCCTAGGCGGTCTACCTCAGACCTCCCGGAGCAGATGAGGTCGCTAAGAAGAAGGCGCGACGACGCCGATGAGGCTTTTCGGTATGCCATTGACGCTTTCGCGCGGTGTCTTGATGAGGCCCGTGTTCGTGCCATCCTTGTGGTCGCGTCGACGACTCCATTCACCGGATATTGTTGGTCCGCGGTCTACTCGGCAGATTTGGGAGTACTTGCGTGAGCGATACCAGCAGAGCAGTGATGCTCAGTTCTTTTCGCTTCAGCGTGAGTTGGAGATGCTTCGCCAAGGAGATTCTTCCGTTGACGACTTCTTCCGAGCCCCGCTAGTATCCGCGGCGACTAGATGAGTGGCTTCTCCATCGTGCCAGAGTGCCACAAAGTTCGAAGGCGGATCATGATCGCCTCCGTCTTTATGATTTCGTCTCGCCGTCTTCGCCGAGTTTGAGCTCGCGAGCTCAACTCATCGAGCCGCCGCCACGACCGACTGTTACCGAGGCTCTTTCGACATTTCGAGCTGAAGAGCTTCGCCTCGGACTAGCTGCACAGTCCGTTCCGACTGTGCTTGCTGCTCCTTCGACTACACCGACGGTTCCTGCTACGACTACAACTCCTTCCCAGGTGCCTGTTTCCGCTCCTGCTTTTGCACCAACTGGAGTTCAATGCAACTAGTGCAAGAACTTCGGGCATGACTACCAGAGTTGTGCGGTGCGAAAAAAGCGGAATAAGGCGCGTAGAAATGGACGATACAGGGGGGGCAGGGAAGCCCTTCCTTCACAGGAGGACAGACACAGACCAGCTCATCATGATCTCAGTGAGGTGACTCTGTTCAGCAGCTCTGCCAGGCTCTTCTTCAGCTCTCTCACGGCTCGGTGAGTTCGCGACCTAGCTAAGACGTCTCCCTGTGTACCTCTTGGGTTCTAGATTCTGGTGCCTCTTTCCACATGACACCGGATTCCACATCTCTCATTTCGGTGGGACCTCCCGCCTTCCTATCTCTCGCATGCATGCGGATGGTACTTCTTTGTCTATTAGCTGTCAGGGCACTCTTTTGACCACTGATTTTTCTGTTCCAGCTATTTCTCATGTTCCCCCACTAACCATGCAGCTTCTTTGGTGGGGATGACTCACCGACCTTGGTTGTAGGGTTGATTTTGACTCACACTGCTTTGTTCAGATCGATGCATGTGGACGATACTTGGGACCGGCCGCGCCGTAGGGATCGTCGTGGTCTCTACATTCTCGACCGTCTTCATCTTCCGTCCACTTCAGTTGCTCCTACTACGTCTCCTGCCATGTCTACCTCCACTGCCACTACGGCCACCACCCCTGGAGTTTTTGCGCAGATGGCATCACCGCTTAGGTCACCGTGTGGGTCTTGTCTTTCGTCATTAGTTCGTCAGGTGTACTTGGACGTGTTATCGCTGACACGCCCATGTTTTGTCGAGGTTGTAAGTCGGGCAGCAGCTACAACTTCCTTATCATTCTAGTGAGTCATTGTCTTCGTCCTTTTGATTTAGTTCATTCGGATGTATGGGGACTCGCGCCTATTATCTCTAAAGGCGGGCATAAATTCTATGTTATTTTCATTGATGACTATTCTCGTTTTACTTGGCTTTTTCCTATGTCTAATCGTGGTCAGTTTCTTGCGATCTATCGTAGCTTTGCCATGATGGTTCATACTCAGTTTGAGTCCTCTATTCGTATCTTTCGTTGTGATTCTGCTGGCGAGTATTGTTCTAGTGCGTTCAGACAATTTCTTTCTGAGCAGGGCACTCTTTACCAGTCTTCTTGCCCTGGTGCCCATGCTCAGAATGGGGTTGCTGAACGCAAGCATCGTCATCCGATTGAGACCGCCGCACCCTTCTTCTTGCTTCTCACGTTTCACCACGCCTGGTCGAGGTCGTGTTTCTACCACGCCTATCTCATTAATATGCAGCCTTCCACCGCTCTTAAGGATGTCACCCTATAGAGCGTCTCTACTCTAGAGCCCCAAGACGATCACCTTCGTGTTTTTGGCTGCACTGCTTTGTCCTCGCCGCCACCTCGTGAGCGCACTAAACCGACACCCGATCGATCGAGTGTGTGTTTCTTGGGTACAGTTCTGAGCATAAGGGTTATCGTTGCTATGATCCTTCTACTCGACGGATTAGGATCTCACGAGATGTTGTCTTTGACGAATCTCGACCTTTCTTCTATCAAAGTTCGGCTCCTCACACTGCTTCCACCATCAAAGCGATCTCCTGGTTGTCTCTCCCTGACTCCTCACCCATTTCCCCCCTTTTCCCGCCTTCGGTACCTTCCCCTCCTGTGTTGCCTCCTGCAGTACCGCCTCCTGCTCCTATGGCACCATCATCTCGTTTTTCTGGGGTGCACTACTCCAGACGTCCTCGTCCTTCACCAGATCCCTCTCCTGGTCTCTTGCCAACACCGACGTCTGATTCATCTGATGATGCTCCTTGTTACGCCCTGCGTGACCGGGCAACCATTCGGCCTCCCGATCGTCTTGGTTTTACTTGACACTCATGCTCTCTCTCACCGAGCCTAGTTCTTATCGTAAGGTCGCTTCTCATTCGAGTGGCGGCCGCTATGGCAGAGGAGCTTGATGCGCTTCGTCATACGGAGACTTGGGATATTGTCCTGACACCTGTGCACGCTCGTCCTATCACGTGCAAGTGGGTGTACAAGATTAAGACCAAGTCTGACGGTACTATTGAGCACTACAAGGCTCGTCTTGTGGCTCGTGGTTTTCAGCAGGAGTATGGTCGAGATTACGATGAGACATTTGCTCATGTTGCTCATATGACCACTGTTCGCACTCTTGTTGCGGTTGCTTCTGTTCGCCAGTGGTCTATCTCTCAGCTGGATGTTAAGAATGCATTTCTTAATGGCGTCTTGCATGAGGAGGTTTACATGCAGCCACCACCCGGGTATTCTGTTCCAGCTGGTCATGTTTGTCGTCTTCGTCGTGCTCTTTATGGTCTCAAACAGCCCTCGTGCCGGTTTGCGCTGCTTTACCTTAGTGATCACCGCATTGCCGGTTTCACCGCCGGTGCCCATGATCCTCGCTCTATTTATCCATGTCTCACCTCGAGGTAGGACACTGTTTCTTCTATATGTGGATGATATGCTCATTACTGGTGACGATCCCTCGTTCATTGCATATGTGAAGAAGCATCTCAGTGAGCAGTTTCTGATGACTGATCTTGGCTTGCTTACATACTTTCTTGGGATTGAGGTTTCTGTCACGCCTGAGGGTTATTACCTCTCCCAACAGAAGTATGTCCAGGATCTTCTTGATCGGTCTGGTCTGACTGATACTCGCACTGCTGAGACTCCTATGGAGTTCTCTCTTCAGCTTCGTGCTACTGATGGTGATCCTCTTGACGATCCTACTCGGTATCGCCATCTTGTTGGCAGTTTGGTATATCTTGTGAGCACTCGTCCTGATATTGCTCATGCTGTCCATATCTTGAGTCAGTTCATGGCTTGTCCTACTCATCTTCACTACAGTCATCTTATTCGTGTTCTTCGCTACTTGCGTGGGACCATCTCTCGTCGCTTGTTTTTCCCTAGCTCCACCTCACCCGCCAGCGTACACTCGATGCGACTGGGCTAGTGATCCTTCGATCGCCGTTCTCTTTCGCTTCATTGTATTTTTCTTGGCTCCTCCCCGATTGCCGGAAGACAAAGAAGCTGCATCGCAGCTTCCGCTCGAGTGCAGAGACTGAGTTGAGAGTTATGGCAGCTGTGACAGCAGAGATTACTTGGTTGAGATGGCTACTTGCATATTTTGGCGTACCTGTGAGGGGGACCTACTACTCTTATGACTGACAATACAGAAGCTATCAGCATTGCTCGTGATCCAGTGAAGCATGAGCTCACCAAGCACATTGGTGTGGATGCTTCATACACTCGCTCCCAGGTGCAGGAGGGTGTACTTACTCTTCAGTTTGTGTCCTCAGAGTTACAGATTGCTGACTTCTTCACGAAGCCACAGACTAGGGCACAACATTTGTATTTTCTCTCCAAACTCAGTGTGTGATCCACCATGAGTTTGAGGGGGTGTTAAGGATAGAATAGGAAAGACATTAGGTCTGTTATTTGTTTCCTAATATGCCTTGTATTCCTTCTGTATATCCCCCTTGTACCTCTATATATATTGCTCTTTGGGCCTTATGAATATATACACAATATTCATAACATGTATTATCTACTGATTCAAGAAATAGTATGGTAAATTTATAGAGGATTCTAAAATCGGTAAATCCCGGGTCCGACAAAAGTTGAGATACTATTTTGCACTAGACCATCAGCAACCAAAGTGTTTTTAGGATATGTGCAGTTTTGTTTCTGCTAGCGTGCAGGGAGGCACTCCTAATGTGAATTTGTCATTTGTCTAAATATGTATTCTTCAATTTGTTGGCATTTCCTCTGACATTTCTTCTGTATAAGGATAGCCATATTTTTCTTGTAGCAAGCAAGTGTTTGGTGGAGAGATTTTTTAGGGCCAGACAATAGGTGACGCGTCTCGTTGCAGTTTGCACAGAAACGGAATTGACTCTGCAGAACTTGCTCTTATCTGCTCCGCCCTGCATGAGAAATTTCTACTTTGTTTCCTGCGTGTTGATCAGTTGGATCTGGATGGAAGGGGAGAAATTTCTTGGCTGACGAAGCTGTCTACCGAGTACCGACTAACAGGATTCCCTTCCCCGTGCTACCCAAACAGTTCAGGCGTTTGCGGGCTATGTTTGGTCACAAATCGAAATGGATGCTTGGAATGCAGATGAGTGAGAAAGCTAACTTGCTCGGCTCGCAAAATAAAATAAACGGGATGATTTTTTAAAGCATATTTTTTAGGTAACTTTTTATGTCTAAAACCGTGTGAGCTGTCGACGTCTTCATCATTCGCCTGCTGTTTCAAAAATATAGACAAAATTTATCAGTCGCTACCCAAACGAAGGGAGCCATGGGTTACCTCAAATCTCCAATACGTGATCAACTTTGGAACCTCTCACTCTTTTCTTTTTCTTATCTTTAGACAAGTACGCATCTTCGTAAGGCCCTGATCAACTCGATTTCGGCTTCTGGCTTCTGGCTTATTTTTCACTATTCATAAGTTTCGTCTTTTTCTGAACTTTTGATTTTTTGTTGAGGTTTTTTGCCGGTTCTTTTTTTTCCGTATTTATTTGTATTATACGTAATGGGCTAAAATAATTTTTTTATCAGTCTAGTAGAAGAAGGTACTGTAAAAATTCTCCGAATCTATCATCCTTGGAGATGTTACACGCTCGAGAAGGCGCAGGGACTGAAAGGCAGAGGATCCGAGTCCAGCAGTCACTGGCAAAACTCTCAATCAAACATTGCTGGAGGCGTGCAAGCAAGGATTCGATGATGAATATGGATGTTCCTTGGTAATGCAGGCAGAAGAGCTGGACCATTTGCCTAATAAAATGGCCCTTTCCCTGTCCTACCCTGTCTATCTGTGGTCTTCTTCTGTGTGCAATGAATTGCATCGAGAGCGGCTCGTCTCTGCTCGGAAATTTCTTCGGTTTATCATTGCACGGCTCCGTCACTACCTATCATATCTCTCTCTCTCCAAACAAAAAATATCGGAAAGAAAGAAAGGAAAGAGAAGCTTGTGCAATGCCCATGAAGGCTTGTACGTGCCATGCTTTTCATCTTTTCTTTCTGACGGAAACTGCACGGGTGGTACTTGCACATTTCAATCTTTTTGATTCTGATTTGTAGCTTCAAAGTTGACGATTTGTCGCAATTTGTACTTTGGCAAGATTGGTGCGTTTTACCATCTAAGGCCCTGTTTGGAATGCGGAATTTTTTCGATTCCTGCGGGAATTGAACTGTTTCCTGCAAAATTCTTGCAAAATTCCTGTGAAATTCCTCTGTTCCAAACAGGCCCTAAGGTTTTTACCAACCGCGGTGCAGTGAATGTAAAGCTAATCTGCAGATATTTATTAAAAGCGCAAATGGTCATTTATTTATTTTGTAGTCAGATACCTTTGGCTGTTAAATATGCTTTTTTATATTTTTTATATTGTCTATGATGATAAACTCTTTTTTATTTTTTATTTTTATAAAAATTAATTACGATGAAAAAATTACTAGCAGCTATAGTGAAAAAAATCTATTACAAACTAGAAAAGCTAGAAACTTAAGTTCCAAAAGCCCAAATAAACACCCTCAAACTATACAGGACCCATTTGTCCGTGACTCGTTTAGAGAAGGTAATCCTCTCCATAATTATTACCTTTTCTCCACCAATTAAATCATGTCAGTTTCGAGAAGATTGTTCTTTTTGGGTGGATTTTTTTGGTTATAATATATGGTTTATGACTTAAAATTTTAAATTCTAATTATTCGCGAGCGATAGTATGCAAAGAAAAATAGTTACATGTGATTTTTATCGGTACAGCTGAAGCCAGTAAACTTTTTACCATAATCTTTCTTTTAATCTTATTTTAAAAATATATTATTTAAAAATTAGCTACTGTAGCTTACATCATAAATTACGAGTCATAAGTAAAAAAAGAAATCAGCGTTTTTTTTCTCGCACGCAAAAACCTCTCCTCTGCTGTCTGCGTCTGTATATATACGCCGCGGTCGCTAAGGGAGAACACCAAACCGCACCAAAAACTCGGTTTTTTTTCCGGCGAAAATCCTTGGGCTCCTCGTCTGCTCGCGGAAGATTCATCCAGGTAACCGACCTCTCCTTCCTCGCGCGGGAATTTCTTGCGTAGGAGATCAGATGGATGCTTTTCTTTTTTCCTCTTTTGATTAGATGGATGGACGCGTTCTTGGGAGGAGAAACGCGGGGGAGAGCGGTTTAGGGTTCTTGGCTTGGTGGTTTCTTGGGGATTTCTCCGCGTATCATGCGGTTTAGGGTTCTTGCCTTTGTTTCTTGGGGATTTTGCCGAGTTTCTTGGTTTTTCTCTGTCATGTTAGATGCAAGATTTTTTTTTGGGGGATTGGAGCTATTATTTTCTGCATCTTTTTCTCAATGCGATTGCCTTTACGGCCGTGTGGTAGGACTGCAAACGAGCCGAGCCGGTTCAAGTCAGGCAGCTCGGCTCGGCTTGAATCGAGCCTCGAGCTGGCACGTGTGGTTCGCGAGCCGTGCTTGGTTATTTGGATCGATGCTTGTGCTTGCGTAACAAATTAATAGCTAATGGCTGCATAATGTATCCTAAAATGTTTTAAGTACAATGCATATGCTACCTCATTCCAATATACAATCTATCCATCAAATAATAAAAAATGCTATCAAATTTTCGTGTATAAAGTTGACAGAAAACCAATGAAACATTAGGAAATCCATTCTTCACTAACAGATGCATCACAAATGGCTCATGACATCAAAAGTTCACATATAAGCAATCAAAAAGATGATAATAATAGGCAATGACTTAACCATAGTAAGCCACACGACCAACATAATTTAATGGTTGATGTTTAACAGTCTATGCTAACAGTAAAGCTTAAAGCTGCAAATATAAGTTATAATTTCTATCCAAACTAAAGATAGAAGCAAAAGGTCTTGAGCAATGGCCATCATACAAAAAGTCTTCTTGTCATGCTATTGTAATGTCAGGCATGTCCCAATCCCATTGGTCACCTTTAAGGTTCAATTCCTCACCCAACAACTATGAATCGATGCAACATCAGTAAGACAATAATCCAACAAGACAACATGCCAACAAGTGAAATTGCATCCATCTTGCACCGTAAATTAAACCTAGCATTTCAGTTGGAGAGAGTGGAGACTCACCGAGGCTTCTGGGGTTGTCGCCAGTTGGGCTTGGTGATGAGGTGGCGGCAAACTTCTTTGCTCAGCGCACATGAGACTCCGTACTTGGCTGGCGCTCCATGCAGCGAAGCGCGCGGTGGAAGGCGAGATAGTCACTATAGAATCCTCAAATCTTCCAATTCAACCAAAAATCAATAGAGGCCGGGAGTTGGTTGAGGCCAGAAATCAACCAGATATCTTCCAATTCAACTAAAAAACAGAAGCCTCTGACATTGATGGAGTCGGTTGAGGCCGGGAGGGGGAGAGATGACGACATCGGGGAGGCGGAGGCGTGGCGACGCGGATTGGCTTGGCGATGGGAGGGGCGGCGGTGGCACGGGCTAACGGTAGCGTGGTTGGGCGAGGTGGGAGGGGCGACGGAGTCAAGAGTGGAAGGAAGCAGCTTTGTGGCCGGGAGCAGGGTGGACAGGGCGGAGGCCGAGGTTGGGGAGGAGGAAGGCGGCTGAAGGCCAGGGTCAGGGGGGTAGCAAGGTGGAGGCCGGCCGGTGTGGAGGGTGGCGCCAGAGCGCCTAACCCTAACCCTAGCTGGGAAGGGTGGCGGCAGCCGTGGGCTAGGAGAAGGGGGCAGCGGCGGGTAGGGAGAAGGGGGTGGCGGCAGTTGGGGAGTAGAGGGGTGGCGCCGGTCGGAAAGGAAGGAGCAGTGCAGGGATCGGTTGGGACCTGGGAGCAGCGCAGGGAGCCAGGGACCATAGAGGGAGGGTTAGGATTTGGGGTGGGGGTTGGTGGGGCGCCTAGTGGGCCTAACGAGCTACTGAGCAGCTCGCGAGCAGCTCGGGCTTGGCTCATTAATGAAGAGAGCTGGATAGAGGCTTGGCTCGCTTGTGTATATCCTGAGCCTGAGCCGAGCCGAGCCGAGCTTGTTTCGAGCCTAAGTGGCTCACGAGCCTTAAGCTTTTTTTTCCAGCCCTAGTTAGAGGAAAGGCATTAATATTTTTTCTGGGAATCCACTGTTTCAGATAGCATCAAGGCATCTTTGAAATTTGAGACGAGTTTAGTCAATTACACAATTTCCTATTCGTATTGGGTTGGGGGAACCGTCGAACATATGTTTTCTTGTGGTTTCACCCGAACTGGTTACCTGCAAGGTGTCCAATTGCATGCTTAAATTTATTTAGTTATTTTGTAGTCAGATACCTTTGGCTGTTAAATTCGGTACCTTCTGAAAATTGCAGTGGCTTGCTTGTTGGCTCATTTTCATGTACCTATATGTTTTCATAGTATGAATGTGTTTTGTCAATGTACCTTTTGGGCAGCAACTAAGAATTTCATCTGGGTGGCCATGCCATCCTTACCTCTGATCTAAGTTATTCACTGCACATACGATTTTGCCTTCACCGTTCGTCATCTAGTTTGTATGTCCTAGTTGTCCTGAAGATTTTTTTCAGCTGTCTCTTTATGTTGTTGAATGGATATTGCATAGTGGTTGTGTGGTGTCTCATGTTTAGTGATGGTGAAAGTATTGTGGTGCATCATTAATTTTTTTTGGAGTTGTCATCATGTAACGAGATTCTGATTGGGCGTGATCCAAATTTGTGATACTGTTTTCTTTCTTGAAGCAGGCTAATATCTGAATGTTGCTTACTAGTAATTATTAAAGGTAAACAACCTGATATTCGTTAACCTCTATTTGTACAAGATAAACATATCATAAGTGTATTAGTGCCGGTGCTATCCTATTTATTGATACCTTAACTGACGCGCATGCCTTGCTTTTACTTATTGTGTGATGTCAAAAATTTTTACATTGTGCTTCATTTGACAAGTGATAATTGAATCATAGTTGCTGCTATATCCTTGCGTGATAAATAAATAATTTTGATTTTGTGCTCTGCTCAGTTGACATCTATGCTTTGGTACACGGTATCATATGTAATGGTTATCTTTTCCTTTGTGCAGAAAATACATGGGCCAGATTTTGGGTTTAGTACAGGTTGATCAGTCAACTGTAGCCATCAAAGAAACTTTTGGGAAATTTGATGAGGTCCTAGAGCCTGGTTGCCACTGCTTACCTTGGTGCCTAGGAAGGCAGATTGCTGGTTACCTCTCACTACGTGTGCGACAGCTGGATGTCCGCTGTGAAACAAAGACAAAGGTTTTCTCCAATACCATTCTATTTTATGTTTTGCTGTAGCAATCACCATGATCATAGAACAGTTTGGTGAATTTCCGGCCTATGTTCCCAAATTGTCGTTTCTCTGTTCTCCATTGAAATTGAGATGCATTTTCATCAACATTTTCGAGTAAAATCCTTGGTGGCCTTTTTCTGAACTCTGATGTTTGGATGTTTATCAATTTAGGATAATGTCTTCGTCACTGTTGTCGCATCTGTGCAATACCGTGCTCTTGCTGAGAAAGCATCTGATGCCTTCTACAAACTAAGCAACACCAGGGAACAAATCCAGTCATATGTCTTTGATGGTAAGTGCTTTTTACTGCAATCCTCCTTGTATACCCATAAATGCATTGCCTTTTTTGTTCATTAATTTACTGAGATAAACTATGCTTCTTGTGATATGCTTGCTAGCATCAGATAGTTTCTTGTTTAGTTTTTGATCATTAAAGGAGAAGAATTATTTGTTTATTTACCCTGCAGTCAAATGCTCCGGTTCTCATAGAGTTACATTGCTTATTTTCAGTCATTAGAGCTACTGTTCCAAAGCTGAACTTGGATGATGCATTTGAGCAGAAAAATGATATTGCAAAAGCAGTTGAAGATGAGCTTGAAAAGGTTTTTGTCCACTATTTGTTCTCCTAGAGCACAGAGAATCTTTTGACTGATCTGATTTGTTAACATTGTAGGCAATGTCTACGTATGGGTATGAGATTGTGCAAACGCTGATTGTTGATATTGAGCCTGATGTGCATGTCAAGAGAGCAATGAATGAGATCAATGCAGGCAAGTAACGATTGCAAGTACCTTTCCCCTACCTAATGATTGCTTGCTTTCAGTCCACTTGTATCGGATTATATTGCCAGTAGAATTAAATTTTATATACTATCTTACTATGTGATTTTGTGAAACAGCTTCTAGAATGAGGGTGGCTGCCAATGAGAAAGCTGAAGCTGAGAAGATACTACTGATCAAAAAAGCTGAAGGAGAGGCAGAGTCCAAGTACTTGGCTGGTGTGGGTATTGCAAGGCAGCGTCAGGCTATAGTGGATGGGCTGAGAGACAGCGTACTCGCCTTCTCAGAGAACGTCCCTGGGACCACCGCAAAGGATATCATGGATATGGTTCTACTTACCCAATACTTCGACACCATGAAGGAGATTGGGGCCTCCTCCAAGTCCTCTTCGGTGTTCATCCCCCACGGTCCTGGAGCCGTCAAAGATGTCGCAGCGCAGATAAGAGATGGTCTCCTCCAGGCCAGTACACATTGAGAGGACCTTGAGAAAAGGATGGCTCCTGTTTTCCAAGCATTATGAAGTTCTGCACTATTATCCTAGAAACATATTCTGTGATATATTCGAAGTTGTGAATTTTGTACGATGTTATTACCTAGGTGATCTAGTTAATACTTTAGTCATATATTGTCATATCATTTGGTGATATTATGCTATGCTGTATATTGATGTGGAAACTCCCATCTGGATCAGATTAAGGTAATGTCCCAAATATGGTTTTGAGCAGCTTGTCCCAAATTAAGTATCAGAATGATGTGCTTGATTTTGGGTGCATCTGTTACTAGCAGTTTCCATTGTGAATTGTCATGGGCTGTAAAAGCGGCATTAGCAGATTTTGATTGTTCAATTAGGTGGCAGGTGCTTCTATACATCTTGTAAACACAAAGATTAGTGCAGTTGGGATTTGCTGTTTATCTCGTGAGGAAGGAAAATCTGCATGTAGCTGCAAAGCACTCTGCTGTGGTAATGCCAAAACTGTATACCAGTAATGTCCCAATACAAAATAAAATGCTTATCATGAAATACAACCCATTACTCCATTACTCACCATGCATGTACAAAATGTACAATTGTACGCAGCAATTATTCACCATGTAACTAGCCATCAGTTCATTTGCCATCTACGTAGTACGTACATTACGCTGAGTCTGCTGCAGGTAGCACTGACCCTGGGGTGCTATTCAGCACCCACACAAGTCTCCTTGTAATTTGTAACGATGCCCACACGCAATGTGATTCTGGTGCTCTGCTCTGCTGGATAAAATGGCAGGTCAAGGGCACCAGGTACGCAGGCTCCTGATCGAGCAAGTCGGGCATGGCGGATGCGCCTCGCGCTTGATGAACAGCCCGTACAGGTTCCAGGCCTCCAGGTACTCCTTCCTCCACTCTTCACGTAGCTCCGCCGAATCGCGGTGCCATTGCCTGATGGTACAGAAATGATAAATTTCAGACCAGAAGTAAGGGATAGTGAGCAAAGTACTTTGCAGGGAAAAGGAAAACAACAGACGAGGGCTTCTTTTGCAGTGTTAAGAGCATCTCTAAGAGATACTCTTTCTCACCCTCTATCTTCAAATATTAGGTATGAAAGTTAAAAACAAACCTCCAACATGTACTTAAAAACACGCCCAATAATTTTGGTACTCTAAAATTGAGGTGGATCACCATCAAATATACAGTGCCTAGATGGTAATTTTAAGTATCCAAGTTTAGAGGAGCTGCTGAAGGAGGAGAAAGATTTAGAGGACAATTTTTTTAGGAAGACTTCCAATATGAGATTTTAGAGGACAAAATATTGAACCTCTCTTGGAGATGCTCTAACTCCTTTGTTAAGTGAAATCCAACATATAGAGTGCGCATCCACAACCGAAAAACATGATCAGGTTTAGCAATGTTAGCCATGCACGGCACGGGCATGACCTCCTCCATCACCGGCCGCCCGGTTTGGCAGGTGATCAGGCGCGCAAGGAAAGGAGCCCAGCGTAGCTGTCAAGGAGATTAGTTTCCATAGCCATTGCGTTTGTATTTTTTGCGTATCTCAATCGTATTGGTTGCTCCCTGTACAATATATACAATAGCCTATGGAATACAAACATCAAGTGCGATCTCTTGTTCGTCTTCATGGTATCAAATTGGTTTCGCTCCTGAGACTGTCCCTCCACCTCTAACATCTCTTCGGCTCCCATGGCTCCGCTCGATCACATCGCGCCTGTGGCCGAGGAGGGCGCCACCTTGGCTCCAACTGATCAGGCTCTAATTAGTTGTTGCTAGTCATAGACTCAGAGGCATCAAGCAAACAGAGAGACTAATAAACGGATTTGATCAATGCATCAAGCTAAGAGCCTAGCTCATCATCTCCTACTCATCTGACGCCACTAACTATAACTAACCACAGGACAATCCACCGGGACGTAGCCTACGTCTGAACGGCTGATCCCAACAATCATTCCCACTTAGATCAACTGAATTCTTGGCCTTCAATATTTCTTCCCTTGCTCAGATCGAGCACTCGATGGTATTGCAAGCATCAGATACTCAGAGAGAGGCGCCTCCTTTGTGCGGAGGCATTCCGTCGAACATCAGGCGTGCAGGAAATGAGAGAGCCGAGGAGTGTACTCACCTGCAGACGAGGGAGCAGTTGAGGAGGTCGACGCAGTCGAGCTGCGAGAACACCCGCGCGATCACGTGCGCCGGCGCGCGCAGCGCGGCCGGCGTCGCGCCCTCCCCGCCCCCTTCCTCCTCCTCCCCCCGCTGCGGCGGCGGCGGCATGGCCGATCCGTCACAAGAAGGTCCAGTTCTTGAATTGGCTACAAAAAAAAAAATCTCTCTTCCTCCCTTCTTCTACGTTCGATTGCCTCTTTTTCTTAGGATTCTTAGGTCACCTGGGTTGAATTCAAGCGAACAGTTTGGCGCTTTGCTAAACATTGTGATTTCTTTAAGCTCGGTGAGGTGATTTGACGTGATGAGTTTGTCTATTGTAAAGATCGTGAGCGATGGATGAGGCGAGATTTGTGGATAAAACGAAGCGGAATAATGCCATGTTAGCGAAATAGCGGAATAATTAAAAGGTGCTACTGCTTAGAAAGGGATGGATGGATTTCTTTTTGTCTATGCTGAGTCGCTGACAGTGATGCACAGATTGATGTGCACGGTTTGGCGGCTGGTGATGGAATAGTTTTTCTTTCGTTCTTTGTTGGGTCGCCTGACCACGGCCTGACCGGCCTGGCCTATCTGGACGGTCGGGCCGGGCTTGGGTTAGACAATGGGCCATAAGTTAGAATTTAGGTCCTGTGTGAAAGCAGAGTGGCTTCATCCAGGCCTTAAATTTCAAGTATGATTTAGTCCAAGGTGGGCTAACCGTGCCAACCGAGGCATGATAATGTTGGTTTGATCTAAACATAACATGACATAAATAGTAAATGAGTTGTGTCGGTCTAGCCTGACCGAGCGTGTCATGTTTAGGCCAGCAACTCGACATGGTGGGTTGGACCGACACAGCACGCACAGTATAGTAAATTGTATCATACTATGTAGTAATGTTAATTTATGATGTTTTTCTTTAATATGCAGGAGAAGAGCAACGTATACAAGGCAAAGCTACTATTCTGCATACTCTTCCACAAGCTCAACGTTGTCAAGCCCCTCGCCGGTAGTCTAGAGAACCTTAGGCCGCATAGCTCGTCGGATTAGATGTTGTGAGTTCATTTTCTGTATATTATGGAAAGTAATTCCTTACATAAATAGCAGTAAAAGTGTACACAATATGCAAAACTACCGAAGTAATCACTTTTCATCGTTATCTGACCAACCGTAGTCTCTATCAGCCTTACCCTCTACCATCGCTAGTGGACCCCTTAGCCCTTTCCAGTTACCCATTTCCTCTTGGGCCCATGCCCTCCTGGCCTCTATGGCCCTACCATTGCCGCAAGCAGCAACAGTAGTGCCACCATTGGGCGCCGGGCCAATTGCCCCCGTCGCCTCCTCCCTCACAACCCCTTGCCAATCTCATCTTCTCCCTTCCCAGTTGTCCCCGTCTCTTCCCTCCTTATCGGCCGTCGCCTCCTCCATCCTCGCCCACGCCGGTCGCTGCCTCCTCTCTCTGGCTCTCCTCTCGTTAGCCTCCCTTCCCGCCGACCACCACCTTCAGCCTTCTCTTGGGGGGACAACAATGGCAGCGCGGGGCTACGAGAGGCAATGGCGACTGCATGTGGGGCAGCACAGGGTCACGTCGGACAGGGCCACCGTGCTCAATGGGCCATTGGTGGCCCGTTAGGCTAAGTGTGTCTAGGTCGGCCCGGCACGATCTGACCCCTCTCCATGCCGTACCTGGGGTCGGAAGGTAGGCATGTGGTCCGCTACAGTATGGTACGGTAATTTTTTCAAGACAGCCTTGGTAAGCCTAATTGGGCTATGCCCTATGTGGGCCTGTGTCGTGTCGTGACGTGCCAAATGGCCCATTTTGCAAGGTCTGGTTTAGTCCCAAAAATTAATGGTCATGTTTGTTCAAAAATCAAACAAAACTAATGAAGACACAACAAAAGCAACATGAAATATAGGCAGATAGCCAGTTAAGCTGTCATATGGGCCAGTGAACTTTCAGTTGAGAATTAAGAAACCAATTTTAGTTTCATCGACAATAAAATGCAGGACCAATATTATTCCAATATATTACCTGATGTATTGTATCGATACAAGAAAATGAAACAACAATGCAAAAAAAAAAAGCTTCAGTGCTAGCTTGTCATAGCGGTTGGAGCGAGACGTGATCATAGTTGATTTAACATTTTTGCTATATAGGCTTTGTTGTTTGCATAACCACTTAAACAAAACCGATTCAAGATAATGTAGTGTTCTAAAAAACAGTGTTATAATACAACTGTGTTATCCTCTATTGTATTATTTTTCACATAAACAATTTGAAGGAATGCTAGGCACCCTACACTTAGTTCAAGCCATTGTTCAGTCTTTTAGAGTTTTTTGTTAGCCATGGCAGCAATGCATCTCGTGTAAATGTTGTTTTCCCGAGCTACACTGTAGTACCATACAATAATATATCGTAATTCATATGTTTACACGTACGATAGATCTCAAATTAGAGATGAACTGAGCCTAAAATTTTGTAACGAAGCTATAACGATGGCCAAAGGACGATTAAACGTCTGCCAAATCTAGAAATGGAAACATTACAAATGAGCCAAGCAGCGAGGAAAAACAAGGGAGAAAACAAAAACGAAATAAACTAGGGTTTTGTCGGGGCCCACACGCAGCCGCTCCCGCCCTCGCTGCCCAGCTGTGTTTTTGTCCGCCTGATTTTATTCTCCTCTCCCCCTCCTATCCGCCGCCTCCCCCAGCCCCCGCACGCAGCTCACCACCGCAGAGCAGCGCGCATCTCAGCGGAGAGGAGATGGTTGGTCCAGGCCTCTACACCGAGATCGGCAAGAAGGCCAGGGGTGCGCATCCATCCCCGTCCTCTTCCTTTAATCCTTCCTCTTGAGCGGTTTCCCCACACTTTTGGGGGATTTTGTGGAGCTCGCTTCTGCCTGGTTCTTGGTTTTCTTGGTTTCTTGATGCGGTTGCTTTGTTCGCTGCAGATCTGCTCTACAGGGACTACCAGACCGACCACAAGTTCACCCTCACCACCTACACCACCAATGGCGTCGTGAGTGCTCGGCGCGGCGCCAATCTTCTTCCTTGTGGCTCTGTTTGGTTTAGGTTGCGCGGTCCGTCGTGTGAGGAAGAGGCGTGCATGATCCGAGCTTTAGGAGACGAGGGTTCTTGGTTTAGATTTACCTGCGTGATTCAATGTCCTGCTATGCGATCATATGAGTGATTGATTGCTGGGGGGTGGTTTGCAGGAGTAATGATAGGAAGGACGGGAGATTTAGATTGGTTTTGATGCTTATAGCTCGCTGGTGTGTCGTGATTTGCATTTGTCTGCTTGTTTTTTTAATTGTAGGATGTAGCAATGTGTATGTTGCTTGTGTATTGTGATGTTCTTTTACTGCATCTTTGGGATGGAGTTCAGATTGATAAGCAAAAGGATTGATAGAGAAGCGGTTCTATTGGTTAGGGAGAAAGGGGTGGAATTATAAGCAGTCGTTATCCTAGCCTTGTTATGGCCTTGAATATTGGGGGTGCTTAATGGCATGTGCAATGGTATAGACAAATGGTATAGACAACTGCTGTCTATAGTATCACTCCTTGTCATCTATAGACAGTATTAAAGATAGCTACTACAATAGTTGTCTTTTTACATGTCTCTATAGAAAGTTTCTCTATGACACAATGACAATGTGTCTTGTTTCTCGTATTACAATCAACTGTTGCATGAGAGTTGCATGAGAGACGGCCTAATTCTATATGCTCCCCCTGTTTCTTCTATATCATCTTATGTCCTATATGGCAACATTTGTAGATAGCTAGTATCATACCATTGTACATGCTCTAATAAGTGATTGGTGGTAGGTTCGATTTTCTAGGGATGCATCACATGTTTTGGCATCAACAGTATGTGGGTAGGAGAACACTGGCTATAAATATAATACTGTTTTACTGAGTAAGCCGTCCTGTGAGTAATGGCAAGTACCACAATAGTTAGGCTTGTCGCATCGTGTCTTCTAGGGCTGAATGTTGGGTTTTCTTCCATGGTTGATCAGTGAATATGTTATGGCTAGGGCAAACGGCAGACCAGAACAGGGGATTCCGTAGGGAAGCCGGCAACCAAACGTTGCTCTGCTTGATTCCAATAGCATGCGGTAGCCCTCTTTATATAGATGAGCTCCCCCTAACAGATAGAATCTAACTCCAATCATATCTCTAACTATATCTCTAATACAAGGAAACCAATCTCTAACTCAAATAGAAACCAATCTCTAATTCCTAATAATAACCCGTCTGGGCCCAAGGCCCACGCCTATAACACTACACCGCTCCCGGACATGCAGCTCGTCCTCGAGCTGCTAGACGGCAGCCAATGGAAGACCTTCGACGCCGATGTAGAAGACGAACGGTGGCAGGGTGCTGCAGCGGATGGAAACGGCCGGCTAGATCCAAGCGGAACAAGGCTAGACGAAGTGTAGCGCCTTCGATTAGATAATGCCTGCAAAATAATTAATTTTTGTTTTTGTTTTTTTGATTTTTCTGATGTTTTTGTTTTTTTTGATTTTTTTTATTAACCGATCTCGGCGACGCGGCAAGGCGCAACGGCGCGGGCGGATCCGGCGACTTCGCGGCCGGCGGCGCGCGCGTTCCGGACAAGGGTGGCCGGACGGGCCGATGGCGGCGGATCTGGCGGCAACGGCCCGGCGGTTCTGCCGGCGACCGGACGGCGGCGGCGAGCGGCTTAAGCGGTGGCGACGCGAGCGCGGCGGCGAAAGCCGCAGCGGCGGCTGGGCAGAGGCGAGACGGAGCGGCCGGCGGAGTGAGCACCACGAACCTACGAACGACGGTTGGTTCTAGGCGATCGAGAGCGGCAGCGGCAAGAGCGGCGGCAGCGTGGACCGGCGGTGGTGGCGGCGCTCGGCGACCGGCGGCGACGCGGCAACGACGGCCGGCGGCGGCGGCGCGGCGGCGGCCGTGAAGCGGCCGGAGGCGCAACGGCCGGCGAGCGGCAGCCGACACGGCGAGACGGCCCGTGACGGCGCGACGGCGGCGGCGACCGGCGGCGGCGGCGGTGGTTGGGTGTCTCGAGCACGGAGCAACGGCGCAGCGAGCAAGCGGCGGCGAACGGTGGCGCGCGCGGCGGCCGGCGATGGTGGTGCGAGCGGCGGCGGTGGAGGCGTGGCGGCGAGCGCAACCGAGGTAGCGGTAACTGCGAGAGCGGCCGCGAGCGGCCAGAGGGCGCGCGCCTTGGCGATGGGAACAACGGCGGCTGACGCTGCAGAGGTGGCCGTCGGCTGATGCTGCAGAGGGGGCGCGGTGGAGGCAGAGAAGACGCTGCGGGAGAAGGCCCGACCGAGCAACGGGCGACGTGGTGGGATGGATCTGGCAACGACCCATTTGATGGTGGAGATGACGATGTTTCCTGCTCTTTTTCTGTGATTTCCTCCCCACCATCTGTTGTGCTCTCCTGCGCTATTTCTTGTTGCATCTTCCTCCAATTCTCCAACCTCTCAAGGATGGCATGTATATTGAAGAAGATGTCCGACGTCTCTTTGTTCGTGCTGGCCATCTTGATGGCGTTAGCCTTTATCGTGGCCAACGACTCGGCAATAGGACTAGTCGCAGAAGCCATGGTAGCAGAAGTCGTGGGAAGGGATCGACGACTCGGATACCAAATTGTTATGGCTAGGGCAAACGGCAGACCAGAACAGGGGATTCCGTAGGGAAGCCGGCAACCAAACGTTGCTCTGCTTGATTCCAATAGCATGCGGTAGCCCTCTTTATATAGATGAGCTCCCCCTAACAGATAGAATATAACTCCAATCATATCTCTAATACAAGGAAACCAATCTCTAACTCAAATAGAAACCAATCTTTAATTCCTAATAATAACCCGTCTGGGCCCAAGGCCCACGCCTATAACAGAATATGGTCCTAATTTATAATAGATAATAGGGGAGTTCTCATGTTTTAGCTTTTAAACCAAAACAAATGAGCTAATCCAAGATCGCCTGAGCTAGAATTTTTTTCCTCTCCAAAACAAAATATGGTATCTTGAGTGCGATGCAACTGAATTTATGCTGTCATCATTGTCATTCTCTTCACATCATGATGTATTTTGCAAATTTTCATTTTGGTGGATTTTGCTCGTGTTACATGATATTGTCTTGGAACAAAATTTGTGTTAGTGTCGTTACAGTAAAAACAGTAAAAAACAATGTGATAAGGGCTATATATTTCACTGACACGTTTTAATAGTTATTCTTTGGGTGTACATATTTGAGTGTTCTCTTGATGTTACTTTTCTTGAACTGAATGTTGTTATTTTGCTTGAAACTTGTGTCTGTGCAACAGCTATGGTATAAGTTCTGTCAGTATTGATGTTTCTTTGGTATTTCTTGATGCAGGCAATTACAGCTACCAGCACAAAGAAGGCTGATCTGATATTTGGTGAGATCCAGTCACAGATAAAGAAAAACAACATCACTGTGGATGTGAAGGCAAACTCAGGCTCAAATGTACCTCTCTCTCTCTCTCTCTCTCTCCCCTGCAATACCCATATTTGTGACGAAATCATTGTGATGATGTTGCTGTCTGTCTTGACTGACTAGCATCAAACGTGCTAATTGTGATTGTGTCGTTGAACATTATATTCACTGTTTAGTTATTCTGCTGTGTTTCCCACTTTTGTTATTGATTGCGCCAATCTTTTGGGCAGGTCATTACTACAGTTACTATCGATGAGCTTGCAACGCCAGGACTGAAGACCATCTTTAGCTTTGCTGTTCCGGACCAGAGATCTGGAAAGGTAATATTCTTATCCTTGATGTAATGCAATGGTTTATTAATTGGAAGCTTATTGCTTATGTGTACTCTGCTTTGATTTTTGGTTGCAGTTTGAGCTTCAGTACTTGCATGATTATGCTGGCGTTAATGCAAGCATTGGCTTGACTGCGAATCCTGTAGTCAACCTCTCCAGTGTGTTTGGAACTAACACTCTAGCTGTTGGTGCTGATGTCTCGCTTGATACTGCCACTGGGAATTTCACCAAATACAATGCTGGACTGAGCTTCACTAATGCAGATCTTATCGCATCCCTGAACCTGTGAGTTTTCAAGATATAGCGATCCTATCAAAATTGTTATTTTCAAGTATTACTTTACAAATATTAGCTTATGTGATGCTTGTGACATCTGCATAGTTAAATGCTAATCACTATTTGATGTGCCCCACTTAACAAGTTGATACAGTGTAAGAAGTTGTCAAAATATCAGTTACCAATCCCTTGAAAAAACAGTACCAAGGTTTTAATCATGTTATTAGTCCTGTTTCATGTATCATTTGTTTTGCAGCTGCAATATGTTGCTAATGAACTATTATATTATTGCAACCACAAAGACAACTGATGTTTCCAACGGTGTTTGTTGTTTCCTTTTTATTAAATTAAAAAATATATATGCATTAGATATATCCATTGAAACTAACATAGCTAATATTGAGCAGTACCTCTAAAAAATGCAGATACTGAGCAGTTAGATTCTTTAATTGAACCAAACAGATGTGCTGCAAATAATTTACAAATAAGTGACTTGAGTTTCGTCTTATGTTTGGTGGTTAAATATTAATCTCTCTCAACTTCCTCTCAAGAATCTAGATGGTTATAACTTATCAGCTGGTCCTATTTGCCAGGAACTTAACACCCTCAGTGCAGTGTCCTCCAATTTCCGTAAATGATTTAAAATTTTCTTGCAGGAACAACAAGGGAGACAGCCTCACTGCATCTTATTACCATACCGTTGACAAACTCACTAGCACAGCTGTTGGTGCAGAGCTGACCCACAGTTTCTCAAGCACCGAGAATACCCTCACCTTCGGTACTCAGCATGCTCTGGACCCACTTACACTTGTGAAAGCTCGCTTCAACAACTCTGGCAAGGCCAGCGCGTTGATCCAGCACGAGTTTAGGCCAAAGTCATTGTTCACCATCTCCGCGGAAGTTGACACTAAGGCCATTGAGAAGAGCTCAAAAGTTGGCATAGCGGTGGCCCTCAAACCTTGATTGCCAAGCCTTTCCTAAGCGCTCAGGATGCACCTCCATTTCGGCTTCCACGTCTTTTGGTTGTTGCAGTCTATTAGATTTCAAGAACTGCCATGAGGAATTTTTCTCTATCGGTGTAGCACATGTTTGATGAGCAACCTTTGCAATAATTCAAGCTCGGTAAAATTCTGAACTTGCTTCACTAATTTTTACCCCCATTTTCACCCCAAATCATGGATCACTCAGCTGGTGCTGAAATGACGACGAGACACTGCTGAGATTGTAGTCCAGTGGTTGTGAATGGTTAGAAGGTGCATTGTGGCACTGACTGGGGATATATTCGTGTGGCTGAGTACGACTGAATAGGATACGCCGCCTCTACTTCTAGAATTACCAGCTATGACTTTTTTCCTGTCAGGATAGTTCCACATAAGACACACTGCCATTCTGGTGAATATGTGATGCATGATTTCCATACAATACTTCACGTTCAGGCCCGGTTTGGAACGTGAGTTTTTTCATGTTTCCGTAGGAAATGAACTGATTTTTATGAATTTACTGCATTTCAGACAGGCCCCCAATGAGAGTGGATGTTTCTTTTCTTATGAAGAAAACTGCTCAATTCCATGGTTCCAAAGCGGGTGAGCATTCGAACAAATGGTGTTGGCTTTGTTCTTTTTGCTGTTTTTGTGGCCTTTGACTTCGGCATTTTGGTAAGCCGGAACAAATGGGGTGCTTTTTCAAGCGGTTTCTTGAAGCCTATTCAAACGGTTTCTTCAGTCAAAACCATGTTAGTTGTCTACCTTAATGTTTTTGCCGTCGTAAAAATATATAGATAAAAGTCATCCTAAACTAAAATTCATCCGCCGCAAAGAACAGGACCAGCCGCAAAGAACAGGACCGTTGGTTGTCCTGCTGTCAGCGTTAAGATATTTTCAATGCTACGTCTATTATGAGGTTCCCCATGCTGATTAGAAAATATGTAGCAGCATCTTTCACCAGGACAAGACTATAGTCAGGTTTTGGGGTGGGCACATCATCAGTAGCGTGTTAGTTGCGTCCATGCGGCTAATCGGTTGATCTCATCGTGGCATGAACTTTCTTTTTGCTGCGTATTGTAAGAGTCAGTCACGTGTGTTGTCCGTGCATGCCACGCGGAAGAATTTACGGTTATGCCACTTATCCCCGTGAGAATCTTGTCTTATCTCTGCGTTTCTGAAACACCTAAAAATTTCAAATGAATTTTCTTTTTCTTTGAGTTTCTTTTGATTTTGAATTCTTACCTAATCCGGTAAGTCTCAGCCAAAGCCTGCTTGCCTTTCTTCGCTATTCCGTTTTCTTCGTTGACCGACGCCTTCCTTTCTTCTCACTTCTCTCCTGTGCCACCGAGCCGACCTGGCTTTCCTCATGCCGCTATTCCTAATCAAACCACTTTGGTGTTCACACCTTCCATCCCTCGACTCCGCCAGCTCAACCCCGCGCCTTTACTCCTCTCTGCCCTTGCCGTCTCGTGTTGCGTGCCACGCGCTGACTACCAAGGCTGTCGCAAATTTGTTTGCCTTGCGGACGACGCGCGTGCTCCTGCACTATTCCACCCCGTCAGCCCACATCTTCATGCCTGAGGCCATGGTACCCCCCTTGCCAGCTCCACCCATCGACGCGACCGACCGTCCTTGCCACCTCCACGCTCTAGCGCCGCTAAGCCCGGTTTCCTGCTCCCACTACCTATCGACCACCTTAAGACCCGCTTGAAACAACTTCAAAGTTCAAAAGATTTGATTTCTTTTCAGATTTTTGCTTGAATTCCCAATTGTTACCCAATTTGGTAAATTTTCTTGTGTTTGCGCCTTTCCTCTTTGGTCTTCCTGCCGGCGCCTCCTGAAAAGCCGTCTCCTGCCACTGCCTCTCTGCTGCGTCGCTCCACACGTCGGGCCGCCGCCGCCTGATTTTGTGGCCGCGCCCTCCCCTCGCGTTCACACCTCTCGGTCCACTCCTAGCGCCACGGCCTTACCAGTCAGTCGCCTTGCCCCTGCCCTCCCTCACCTTGCGCGCCGTCTGACCCGCCCCTTCTCTCTCTCGCGCAGTGTGTTGCTGCGCCTGGCCGACGCACGCGAGTTGCTATACCAGTTGCTGCCGTACCTACCAACTCTTGCAGAGAGCTAGTGCCACCTCGCCTGCATCGTCTCTCCCATGGCAGCGTACCTCTCTGCCTCTCCCTCCACGCGTCAGAGCCGCCCGAACCCTAACACTGCTCCCACCGCCTCATTTTGCCCTTAAAGCTCAATCAGCTTCGTTTAGAGCCCCGCACCACTCCCACCTACCAAAACCACCGAATTGAGCTCTTCCTCACCACAGTGCCGTCGGCGATCTCCCTTGAGCCCGGTGAGCCTTAAACCTAATCTTCTTTGTCTCTCGATTAGAATTCAATTTGCATTTGCTAACAGGGCCTCCTTTGTCTCCTGATCACGCTGGTGAAATCACTTGGATGTGAGAGTTTCCCGAGAGCTCTGGCGGCGGAAACTAATGTCAGTTGGAAAGCCTCTCCTATGAACAGCTCAGCCGAGCTTTTCCCGGACCCAAACCACCGCCCCCACCATGAACCCTATGCCCCACAGATGGCTAAACCACCCTTAACCTCAGCTGGAAAATCACTAAGAGACCCTAATGTTGCCGTGGAGCTCTAAACCTTCTCTCCTACCACCAGCCACCACTATCCATGTCCCTGTCTTCCAAAGCCCCAAAATGGACTCCCCGTGCTCCAAGGAACTCAACCGTGTCCTCCTTTACCACCGGTGAGCTTCGCTAGAGCTGAATCGCGGAGAGCCGTCGCCCTCTATTTTCCGCAGCTGAGGCCAACAGGAGGAAGAAGACAACCTCGGGCGCAACGTGGCTACATCACAACCGCCTGTGCGCTGTGACTGATCGAACGAGGCCGATCGCATGGGCAGGTCATTTGGCCGCGCGCGCGAGGTAGGCCGACCCATTTGGCCATTTCAAATTTAGACCCCGCGCGGGCTTCTCTGTTCACACGGGCCAGCCCAATACTATTCACCTGAAAAACTCAAAAATTCTAAAATACCCCATTTCGGTCGGTTCGATGCCGCTAGCCCATTTTTGACCTCTATTCCACCAAATTAAGCTCCAAATAAATCCAAGCCCCTCTATTTGAATTTTATTGAATTTTACTCCTTTTTTATTTTATTTTCCTAGCTTGATTAGACTCAAGCACGTACTTATATTATTTTATGTGTTTGCACTGGCTCTTGAGCTTTCCGTGGTGACTGTGCATGGACCAGAACTGGGCAACGAAGTATACGAGATAGTAGAGTTTGCAGAGCAGCAAGGCAAGTTACATGTTTTTGATCAGGTTGAATCCCATGGAATTTAAATTATTTAATTATAGTGTTTGCATTAATGATAATTGTGAAATATTATTTGCTTAAAATAAATGTTTAGAATGACTTGTTAATTAGTTATGTCCTACTACAGAAAAATACTATGTTTAATTTGATGCCATATTTACCTTGACAACCTTAGTAATATTTAATTACTGCATAAATAATTGTAGAATAGCTCACTCAAAACTTTCTACTACTAAGTGATTTGAATTTTGGTCGGTAGAAATATTAAAATGGTTCTAGGGTAAGGATGAGTAGTGGAAAACCACAAGATGGTTTTCGTCCACAACCTTACCCTAGGGTGGAGGCTTGAGTAGATGGGTGGTGATGCCGTCGAGCACAAATGATCTAGGATGTGGTTGGTTGTCTCAAGTGAAAAGTAAAGACAAGAACCTTATGCTGAGTAAATGACACAGTGATCGTTTAACCATAAGTCTTGACTTATCAACCCTGGTCTAGTAGTTGCTCAACTCGATTGAATCTCTATAAGAGGCAGGAGTGTGGATGATATGGAGTTGGTATGCGAAACGGTAAAACCATACCTAACAACGGTAGGGGCCACTCATGACGGACAGAAGTGTTAGGTCTAGCTAGTTAAACTGGGTCTGAGTGGATCTACTAGGTAGAGGCTATATAAAGAATTGAGCAATGAAAAACCTTGTTTTCTCAACTCAATCGCACGCTAGCTAACGCGTGTCTATAGCTTGACATTGAGAATTTGAGAAATCTTGTGGGTAAAGCTGGGCAACTCTGCAGAGTGAGATAAATGATATTCAATATGCCGTGCCCCCGGTTAATGGAGCTATGTTTAATGGGTAATTCCAACAGCGAGGCATAAGTAGATTTTTATTATGTTTTAATCTGAGTAAGCTGAGTAAACAAGTGTTGAAACCCCCGCCCCCTAATCTTGAGAATTTTTCGTTGGTGTTTTCTTGCTTTCAAAGGTTTACAAATAAAATTACATCTACTCCCATTAATAAACCAGTATATTCCCCTCCATTGGCGATCCGTGCAAATAGATAAAGTAGGGTTTACCCTTGTGACTTGCTCGGTACAGTTGTACTCATTACTTGCTAAACAACAAACAGAAGAGCAATAGACATCGATGAACAAGCTGCTGATGAAGATCTGGAAGGACCCTACTTCTTTGGCGACCAGTGGTCTTAGGTCTTAGCAGTGCTCAAGTATGCCTGTGGTCTTTTGTGCTGTAAGTTAACTTTGGGCTTGCATGTCCATTGCATCAAAACTAGGTTGCTAAACCTTATTTTTGTATTAAAACTTGGCTCTTTTGTTGTAAGCATGTGTTGTTGTGGTGCATACTCTTGTATAGTACTCCACAACTGAACAGCCCTGGGCAGTTGCGGGGATTACCAGCGCTTCCAGAAATGGGGGCGTTACACCGCTAAACCGCCGAAGAGTGACGCATAAGCCCCAATTGCAGCACCGTAGCATCCATGCTCCCAACCCTAGCCTCCTTCGCCGCCGCCGATCTCCCCTACGCTGGTGAGCCCCCGTAGCCACCTCTCTGCCTCAGGCATTTACATGTTGATTCTTTGCGACCGTAGCACCCCTGAGACCCCTCGAACACAACCACAACTTCACCTTAGCCTCTTCGAGCACGTAGACCACTGGTGCCATCCTCCACCACCGTGCGAAGGGGTCACACGTGGACAGTTTTTTTCCAGAAACTCTTGGCCCGAACCGCCACTGCCTTGTTACTCCCCACACGCCATAGATGCTTAAAACTGCCATGCCCTCGCAAGAAAGCCGTCGGAGTCGCCCTCTGCCATGGTAGAGGCGAGGAAGCTCTTCTCGCCGCTAGCCATAACTATTGCACCCTGAGTCTCTTCGAGCCTTAAAATGGAATCCTGAGTAGTTGATTAACCCGTAGATGCCCTTGGTCACCGTTGAGGAGCATCGCAGGTGACCAATTTTTGTTGCCATTGTTTCGGCTCCGTATGCGCACTATAGCACCAAACCGGTGGGGGAAGATGGCACTGTGTGCATTTGGGCCATGCGTTCACAGGGGAGGGGAAGCTAGGTCGAGCCTTAGCAGTCCACGCTCACGATTTCAAGCTGGCCAATTGGCCCATAGAAACCAGAGACCTCGAGCCAAGCCCAGGAACACCGGCCCAACATTGTAGCACATTGTTTAGTACTGTTCACTATTGACTGAACCATTTCCCAGTAAAACTTGACACACATACTATTCCGGACATGCAACTGTTCATGACTCAACCCGTAGTAAATAGTGTCTTGACCTGTTACTGTTCGCCAGCAAACACAATAGCAAATATATGTCCTTTTTGATCGTTTCGAGACTGTTAAAGCCATTCCGAGCTCCATTTTGTCAAACCAGACTTCGATAAAACCCAAACCCACTCTTATTTGAATTTTATTGAATTTTACTCCTTTTTATTCTATTTATTTCCTAGATTGATTTGTTTCAATCACGGACTTGTGTTATTTTAATTGTTTGTGCTAGCATCCGAGTTCTCCGAAGCAACAGTACAAGGACTTGATTCGGACGCTGAAGCCTTCGAGCCAGCAGAGTATTTTGAATAGCAAGTCAAGTTACAAGTTTGTGACTATATTGAATTCCCCATAATGTTTAAATTATTTAATTACAGTATTTTATTATTGTCATTTACACATTGCTATTTAATTACAATAATTGCCTAGGAATGCCATGTTTAATTTAAAACATTTCACTTTGACGACCCTAGTAATATTAAATTACTTCATAATTAATTGTAGATTAGTTGAACCAAAATATTTATACTGCTAAGAGACATCAACATTTGCTAATATAGTTTTATAAACAGTTCTAGGGCTATGGACGAATTATAGAAAGCCACTAGTTAATTGAAATCCACGACCTTACCTTAGGGAGTAGGCTTGGTTGGATTGGTGGCAGTGTTGTAGAGCATTGGGGTTAATGGTTTGTGAATAGCTACCTCGCAGTGAAATGTAAGGACTAGAACTTTATATTGAGTAAAGGACACAAAAATTGCTCAACCATAAGTGTTGACTTGTCGAATCTGGTTCAGTAGCTACTCAAATCAATTGAATATCTACAGGATGGTGGGGTTCTCGGTGCAGAAATGGCCTAAGGACAAAAGGGAGTGGTATGGGATCGGTAAAAACCATACTTGACAATGGTAGGTCCATTCAGAATCAGGCGTTAGTGTTCTGCATTGGCAAGTGGCTACTCGATAATGTGTGGTCTATAACCTACTGGGTAGAGACTAGAAAGATGAGAGCAGTGAAAGACCATGTTTTCTCAACCCAGTAGCACGCTAGCTATTGCGTGTCTATTGCGTGACATTGAGAGTTTGAGAACTCTTGTGGGTAAAGTTAGGCAACTCTGCAGAGTATAATAAAAGGTATTCGAGTATGCCGTGCTTCCGGTAAATGAAACTGTGTTTAATGGGTGATTCCAATAGCAAGGCATAAGTAGCTTTCATTATGTTTTAATTGGAGTAACCAGCTTGTTGAAACCCCTTTTCCTTTAAGAAGTTAACCCTTTATTATTTTATGTTTGAAAGTGCTTACAAATAAAACCGCATCAACAATCATATTAATAAATCAGTATATTCCCACCCTTGTCAATCATAGCAAATAGTTAAATTATGGTTTACCCTTGTGACTTGCTGGATACAGTTGTATTCATTACTTGCAAAACAATCAATATAAGAGCCTGGGAAAATAATGAAGAAGCTATTAATGAGGAGCTTGAAGAATTCTACTATGTTGAATATCACCCAGGGAAAGCTAATTTTTGTGGCAGATGCACTGAGTAGAAAAATCTATCACAGCATAGCCAACAAGATAGAATATCCACCCTAATTACAGAAAGACAGTAGAAGCTGAACTTAGAGATAACTAAACAGGGATTTGTAGCAGCATTAGAGATTCAACCAATGTTGACAGATCAAATCAAAGCCATCTAAGACAAAGATGAAGAGATTCAACAGCTCAAAAAAGATAGACAAGACAGAAGTTCAACAGAATTCACTGAAGATGAGCACACAATCTTAAAATTCCATGGTCATTACTATGTACCACAAAATGAAGAGTTAAAAGACCTGATATTAACAAAAGCCCATTCATCTCAATTTTCAATACATCCTAGATGTACAAAAGTATATAAAGATCTGAAGAAAAGATTCTGGTGGAAGACTATGAAGAAATAAATAGCAGAATATATAGCAAGATGTTATGTGTGTCAGAAGATAAAGATAGATCATCAAAAACCATCAGGGCTACTACAACCATTACTAGTTTTGGAATGGAAGTGGGAAGATATCGGTATGAACTTAATTACTGGACTACCCAAGACTCAAGAGGGATATGATGACATTTGGGTGACTATAGAAAGATTAATCAAAGTAGCACATTCCGTACCAATCAAACAAACATATGGAAAAGACAAGCTAGCAGAATTGTACTTGACAAAAGTTGTAGTATTGCATGGAGTTCCTAAATGAATTGTCTTAGATAGAGGAGTACAATTTACATCAAAATTTTGGGAGAAGCTACATGAAGCCATAGGAACTGAGTTAGCATTCAATACTGCATACCATCCTCAAACTGGAGGAAAAACAGAGAGGACAAATCAAATCTTAGAACATATGTTGAGAGCATGTGCAATTATGTACGGAGCAGCGTGGAGCACTTGCTTGCCATTCGCACAATTTTCTTATAATAATAGTTATCAAGTTAGCATTAAAATAGCACCATTTGAAGCTCTATATAGAAGAGAATGCAGAACTCCATTAAATTGGATGGAAATAGGAGCATGACAATATCTCAATCCTCAAATTGCTCATGATGCATAAGCTCATGTGAAGATTATTGGAGACAAAATGAAGATCACACAGAATCATCAAAAAAGTTATGTAGATAATCACGGGAAAGACCTAAGCTTTGAAGTAGGAGATTTTGTATATCTCAAAGTCACTCCCTTTAAAATCATATGAATATTTCAAATGAGAGGAAAATTAGCTCCAAGATATGTTGGCCCATACAAAATCATAAAAAGGGTCGGGGAAGTAGCATATAAATTACATCTAGTACCGAACATGGCCAGAATACGCAATGTGTTTCATGTGTCACAACTTTGAACACGACTATTCATCGGCTTCGTTGCACTCCTTTTCTTCATCTCTGGTCCTAAAAAGCCGATGGATAGTTGTGAAAAAAAGCGACGAAGTACGCTTAAGATAGCAACCAAGCCCAATATATAGCATGATAAGGAGGAAGAGAAAACAGCCATAACCTACTTTATAGAACCTGACACACTGCAGTATGTGATTTGCTTCATGCCCTTTGAAGCCTAAGTGTATTGTGTTTTAATGTTCATCTTGTAGTTATTGAGAAATACTAATATGAGCAATCTGACTACTTTCCACAATAGCTTGTGAACAATTGGTTCTCTTTTTTCTCATTTTGGCATATATTATTGCTACAAAATCTCATTAGAAAGGTGTTTTTAAATAACTACTACTCCGACTGATATAGTTTTAGCTGTCAAGTGTGATATGGGATCTGACTTTGTCTCTAGCTCATTTAAATTGTGAGGTGTGCAAGACTATATTAGTGTTACCATGAAATATGTGAGCATCATTCATTTAAATAAAGAACAAGTAAGTTATGAGTTGCGACTTTATGTTGTCTAGTTTACTACCTCAGTGTCAAAAGATAAGCCGTTCTAGGATGCCCACATATTTCATGGTAGCATTAACAAAATGTTGCACACCCCATAATTCACTTTGAGTTGTAATTCACTTATCTATCATTTATCTGTATTCTGGCTTCTTGTTTTCAGAGGGCATGACTAGCATTTCCTGAGGCTAGCTGAAAAACAGAAAATCTTTTAGTTATACAAAGAACTATCATAAATTGTTTCTAACACAAAACAAAATTTTTTAGCTATACAACGAACTATCACTGACCTCCATGATGGTCATTTGTCTCTCAAACATTTTTAATATACCTTGGCCCTCTCACTTAGTTGCTCATTTGGTCTGGTCATCGGACACATTTAGCGAAACTGAGTCCGAAGACTGAGCGGACGTCATCTCGCCTAGTTGCTATCTATGAAGCATTCAAATTGCATTTTAGTATGGGATATATAAAACACAAACTGAATGTCATAGATTTAGTACGATACACATTATTATTATATAGTGTCCAAAAACCTAATTAATAGACTAACTAAATTAGTCTATTAATTGTGCATTTATGATCTGCAGTTACCAACTTCAAACAATTGATACTCTAGAGTCTAGATGACTAAGTTCTTAGAGGAAGAAATAAGTCAACATGTAACTGACAAGTCACAAGTCTCTGACTAGCCTTACTCTTTCAAATATGTTGCAAGAGAACAGAGCCAACTAAGGCTTCAGACACTGGACATACAACCCAACATATGCCAGAAGATAAAAGTAACCTGAATAATATTGGAAAAGCTTAATAACTAGAATTTACACAAAGTGTGTGAGTGACACTTTTCTAATCAATCTTGCACAAGGTCTGGAAGTTCAAGTTCCCTACAAATGACCCAAAAAAAGGACCAAGACAACTATAAATTGAGAAGACTGTCGATGCAAGTGTTAGACACAAACCAATTCAAATGAGACAACTTAAGCTGTTCAATAACTCTAGAGTTTAACAGTATAGGCTATAGTCCTTAAGTTGAGAACAAGAAAACAAAGACAACCATGGTCCTAGATATATAGAGTTATTCACAATATTATGATCTTAGGGTGTGTTTGGTTCGTGGATGGAGGTTGTATCGTATATCCTGACTGAGTGGATGCAGGCTGAGTGGAATCGTATTTCAGAAAAAGAAGATGTTTGGTGGGGTTGCATGAGAGGATGCAAAAACCGAGATGTTGTTTGGTTGCTGTATGAGCGGATGCGATCTACCAAACCCGAGAGGTCGACACGTGGGACCGCATAAGATACACTGCATCAACCCATCCAGATGGCCGGTGAAGCTCATTTTGAGCGTATCCACCCATCCAGATGAGGCGTATTTTGCATCCGCTCATGCAGGCTGCATCCACTCATACAGGCAACCAAACAGGCTCTTTATCAGATTATACGGATCCACCCAGCCAGGACGAGGGAGATTCGGGTAACCAAACACACCCTTAGTAATTGTAGGAGGTAAGATTAACTCTCATACACCAAACATCACTTACATGATCCCTACCTGCTGATAATAGCCTTTGATCCACTATGCTTTCAACTATGTAGCAGTTCATGTACCTCTAGACAACGTAAGTCACTATTGGGAGCAACTTTGACCTAAGTGAACCTAGACGTCACAAATTGTCATTTGTGAAGAAAAGATGTCATATTTGGTTATTTAATTATGTCGCCCATGTCTGAAGAAATTTGGTAACATTAGACACTTGAAACCATCTAGCATAAAATGGCTAATGTCCCTATCTAGCATAAAATGGCTAATGTCATCATCAGAAGGAAACTTTAGACACATAACATGTAAAATTGCACAGATTAGGCTATCTCATACACTATTTTTGGAGCCTATTATCTCATATACCATTGAAGAAAGAAGTTAACATGTAAAATAAAGTCATGCCGAAGAAGATGAGACCGGGGCTGGTGGAGATGGTGGTCGTTGCAGAGGCACAGTGGAGGTGTGGCGGCAGCGTCGGAGGTGCAGAAGGGGAGCTGACAAGGCGTGCGGGTGTGTTAGAAAACCTAAGTGTGCGGCGTAGTAGTGAGTTAGGTTTTCGCCCTGTATATATAGAAGAATATTATCATAGATGGTTTTTAATAATAACTATCTGTGATAAGTCACAACACAGACAACTAATACAAAAGCCATCTATGATGTATCACTGACGGTTTTTCACGAAAACTGTCTATGATAAGTCCATACATCACGGACGATTTTTATTACGAAGCGTCTGTGATGTATCACAGACGGTTTATGTAAAATTTTTTGTAATAAATAGGTCATTTCTAACGGTTCTTACCATCAGTTGCAACATAGACCATCACGCTAGTAAAATCATCTAAGATAACTACGCTGCAGCTTAGTGCTAATGGGTTATGTACAACCGTCTACGATGAGACGTTTAGTATGACTTTCTCTGTAATAGTGCTTGTTTTCTTAACTCAGTCGCACGATAGCTATTATTGAGAGTTTAAGAAAACTTGTGGATAAAACTGAGCAACTCTGCAGAGTATAACAAATGGTATTCGAATACGTCGTGCTTCCGATAAATAAAACTATGTTTTATGGGTGATTCCAATAACAATGCATAAGTAGCTTTCATTATGTTTTAATTGGAGTAATCTGCTTGTTGAAATCCCTTTTCTTTTAAGAAGTTAACCCTTTATTATTTTATATTCAAAAGTGTTTACAAATAAAATTGTATCCACAATCACATTAATAAAATCACTATATCCCACTCTTGTCAATCGTAGCAAATAGTTAAATTAGGGTTTACCTTTGTGACTTGCTGGGTACGGCTGTATTCATTGCTTGCAAAACAATTAACAGAAGAATCTTGGAAAAATAATAAAGAAACTGTTCGTGAGGAGCTTGAAGGGTTCTATTATGTTGATGATCAGTGGTTTTAAGTCTTGTTCTCGCTGAGACACTCCTGTGGAGTTTTTCTTTTGTACTGCTATATAACTTTAGGCTTATACGCCCTGCTGTGTCCAAAAACTGACTGCTAATATTACTTTTGTAATAAAGTTTGGATCTTGTGTTGTAAGCTTATGTTGGATAGTTGCAGTGATTTCTAATGGTACCAGAAATATAAATAGGTGCTTACAGTTTCCCTCGCGACGAAACGTCTCTACGTGCGGGGGCACTGTCTCTCCCTCCCCGCTTGCGCACCTCGCACGCTCGCCGGCACGCAGCCACAGGCATCACGCCGCGCCACGGCGGCTGCTGGTCTGGATGCATGCGGCACACCAATGGCGCCGTCGATCGTCGCTCTACTCCTCCGGTCGGCTCCTCCCCTCCTGCCTGACGTCGACGACAGTAAGATTCGAATGTCGCCCTCACCTACTGCCTTCTTCTTGAACCGCACTTGGTCTTAGGCCGTGTACCACGTATGATCTCTCTTTCTTGCGCGGCGCTTGTGTGCCATTCGTGTGCGCGTATACAGGTCGGGAGATGTGTCCGTCCGTCGTGCTCCCTGTCCATGAACGGCTGCCGACATATGTGAAGTGTGTAAATTGTGTTGTGGGTTGAGTCCAGTGAGCTTGAGGAGAGCTCAGTTCTCGCGACGACTATCGCGTGAGACGATTTGCTTTCTTGGACATGGCAGAACGCCGTGAACGAGCTCCAATCAACACTACAGAAGTTATGTCTTTCTCTTTCTTCAATTTTTGGCATGTGGATGATAGTAGTAACATGATGTACTTTGCGCAGATATCACCCTGCTCTGTCAGAGTGAACAAGTCCAGCCTACAAACAACCATCATAGATCTTAATCATGTCCCTACCAAGGCATCTTGGGACCTTGCCGACTTGCCGTTACTAAAGCTCTTCAGATGATCAAAGGGAGGCAAAGGGAATTAATAAAGGTAAACCAGTACTTAACTTTGCTATTTGCCGAAAGAAAAACTATAGAACTTGTAATTTTGTCGATTTCTTTGTTTTGAATTTGCCGATTTTTTTGGCTTGCCAATGTTTTATGCATGCATTACTGATACCTGCATTGACCCTATAGAGCTGTTAGCCTGTTTAAAGGTCAGTTGCATCTCTTATGTTGTTAAATCATAAATATTCCATGAGAAGGTCTTTCTGTGACTCTTTGAGTATACAGGTTGAGGGCCAAAATGCTTATTAGTTCTGCATACAGCCACCAGATGCTCCTGCATTCGTTGGAAATAGTGTATGTCAATTCTATTCTAGAAAACATTTTGTCTTCACCAAATACTTGACCTTCCTTTCTTTATATCCAAAATTTGATTACCAATATTCCCTACTTATATTGAAGAGACGTTTGGCATGATTTTTTGGGGGTATATATTCGCTCTCACTTTTTCAAATAACACTGTTCTAACTAATGCTAATTTTATTCAAACATTGTGAATAGCCAGAGCAACTATTTCACAGGAAATACTTGAACATTTCCAGCGAGGCTTTGGCTGGTACACGAGCAAGGGGGCAAACAAGGGCTGATGACTTTCAAATTGCTCAGGATTTAAGGTTTCATTCCCTTCTTAGTGTTTATTAACATAACATTAACCTATCTGAACAATTTAAGGTGATATCAACACCTTGTATGAGAAGTTACCAATTGCTGATGTAAAATTTTCGTGCAGCACCAAAGAAGATACTGAATTTACTACAGTAAGGGACAGCATAACGAAGAAGCTTGAGGCAAGTTGGGTTTTACACTGATAGCTTTTAGATATGATCTTGAAATAGCTTGCTTTGCTCTTACTGCTCAGCAGAGTGCTTTCCAGGAAAAAAACATGGTTGCTGCAGTTTTATTCAACCACTACTGTAATCTGATTTGCAGATGATCTGTGATGAGGTTGCTGTCCATCCCAGCAAGGCCCTTCGGAAGCTTCCTGGAGTATAACACTTGTCAGCACAATTAGCTGCAAGAATAAGGAATGAAGACGATGAGGTAATCTATGATTTGGGGCCATTGAACATCAACTTCACTCTTGCAGCTGTTATCTACATTTGTGCCCTTATTGTGTGTTTTTTCGACAGGAAATTTCATGCCGTTGTCCTGCCCCTTATTTGTCAGTTGCATATATTAGTGTTGAAGCTACTCCAGCGTCTCACCATCTTCTCACCGTTTCATTCTTCATTTACTCCAGCATTTGTCTCACTGCGTTTCTCAGCGTTTCTAAATTTTATTGTTTCAGTTTCGCTTCCGTTAGCAGTTCCTTTTGATTTACTTCTTCCATTTCACATCAGTAGTGGAGCAGTTCCTTCTGATTTTATTTCTTCCGTAGTGGAGCGGCTGTTTAATTGTGGCTGTGCGTGAGTACTCAAGATGGCAGTTATCCATCTTTAGTTTGTTGTTTCAGTTATCCATTTTTAGTTTTGTTGTTTCCTTTAAATAAGCAAGCAATATATCAGAAAACGCTGCCCCCGTTTTTGCAGCACCAAACATCGAGTGTTCATCTGTGTTCATCGTGTTCTTGAGTGCGCATTTGTGAGTTCGCCGGCGGCGAGAGATTGCCAGTGATCCACGACAATTGGTATCAGAGCTGTTACGCTCCCGGGGTCGTCATGTCCGTCCAGTTGGCTCCTGTTGGCGGTGGTGATCGTTCGCCATCGCCCCTTCCCTGTCGACGTGTTTCGCACTCGCCTGTGCCGCGCCGAGGGCGCCATCGCGGCGGCGAAGTCGTCATCGAGCGCGTCGCCAAGGAGATGGGCGGCTCGGTCCAGTACCCTATGCTCACGTGCACCAATTACCAGGAATGGTCTTTGTTGATGCGCGTGAACCTGCAGGCCCAAGGGCTGTGGCAGGCCATTGAACCGGAGGAGGGCGAGGTCGTCGAGTACCGTGAAGACCGCCTCGCGCTGGCGGCCATTTTGCGCGCCGTGCTGCCCAAGATGCTCAGGTCGTTGGCGCGCAAGCGCACGGCGCGTTCCGCCTGGGAGGTGGTCAAAACCATGCGCGTCGGCGTGCAGCGCGTGCGTGGCGCCAACGCGCAGCAGTTGCTCAAGCAGTTCAGGGAGATCGCATTCAAGGAGGGGCAGTCAGTCGATGATTTCTCACTTTGGATTATGAGCCTCGCCAACAACATCCGCATCCTTGGCGGCAACGTCACCGATGGAGAGATCGTTATGCTCCAGGTCGTCCTCGAGCAGATCGCGTACTCCATTGAGACTCTCCTCGACGTGAACCAGCTCTCCGTCGAGGAGGTCACTGGCCGTCTGCGCGCTATCGAGCAGCGAAAGAAAAAGCCAGCACCGTCCGTGCCCGTCTACGACAGCAAGGGCCGTCTTCTTCTTGCCGAGGAGGACTAGCTAGCGCGGATGAAGCTGCGCGACAACGGCGAAGCCGTTGGCTCCAACAGCGGCAACGACAAGAGGCGCGACAAAGCACGTCGTGGCCACGGCGGTGGTGGCGGCGTGCGTAAAGGCAAGGGCAGCTCGTCTTCAAATGGGACGGCCCAAGAGAACACGGCGGACCAGTGCCGTAACTGCGGCAAAATTGGCCATTGGGCCAAGGACTGTCGCAGCAAGCTAAATAGGCAGGTGCAAGCACACGTTGCGGAGGGAGAAGAGGATGAACCCACTCTGTTGATGGCACATGTGACCATCTCTTCACCACTCACTCAAGTTGCAGCGCCGCCCACTGAGGTGATTCGAACTCCAGCTCCGCCCACATCGTCGCGCCACGTCGAGATCCACGAGGCCAAGGTCTTTGCGCAGCTCGGATCGCAGGAGGACCAGGATGATCGTCGATGGGTGCTCGACACCGGCGCCACCAACCACATGACGGGCGCGCGGACTGCCTTCTCCAACATCGACGGGGGAGTCTATGGCACCGTCCGTTTCGACGATGGATCCGTGGTGGAGATTGAAGGACGCGGCACGATCATCTTCACTTGCAAGAACGGCGAGCATCGCGCGCTGATAGGGGTGTACTACATTCCCTGTCTGACGGCGAACATCATAAGTCTTGGTCAGCTGGAGGAGGCCGGATGTCGGATCGAGATCTACTCCGGCACCCTGCGCATCTACGATCAGCAACGCGACCTTCTTACTCAGGTGCGTCGTTATGCATCGCGCCTCTACATTCTGGAGCTCCGCATCGGGCGACCGGTGTGCCTGTCGGCGCGTAGCGCAGAGGTGGCCTGGCACTGGCATGCGAGGTACGAGCACCTTAGTTTCAAGTCATTGCGCGCGCTCGCCCAACGGGAGATGGTACGTGGGTTGCCGCTGCTTGATCAGGTCGATCAAGTGTGCGGCAGTTGCCTCGCTGGCAAGCAAAGGCGCGCGTCGTTCCCTGACAAGGCGCTGCGGCAAGCAGAGCACATCCTCGACCTTGTCCACGGCGATCTGTGCGGGCCCATCGCGCCCACAACTCCAAGCGGTAACAAGTATTTCCTACTGCTTGTTGATGATTTGAGCCGGTACATGTGGCTCCTCTTGCTGTCGAGCAAAGATCAAGCATCGGTGGCGATCAAGAACTTCCAGGCGGCCGTGGAGGTTGAGTCAGGGAGGCGGCTCAAGGTCCTCCGCACTGATCGTGGGGGGAGTTCACCTTCGTGGAGTTCGCGAGCATTCGCCGAGCGCGCGGCGTCGATGGCAGCTCATCGCCTCTACTCACCGCAGCAGAACGGGGTGGTAGAGCGACGCAACCAGAGCATCGTCAGCATGGCACAATGTATGCTCAAGGCGAAGCGGCTTCCTGGTTACTTCTGGGGAGAGGCCGTGAACACTGCAGTCCACATCCTCAATCGCGCCCCGACACGCGCGCTCAACGGCAATACCCCATTTGAGGCTTGGTATGGCGAGCGCCCCACCGTCCACTACTTCAGGACCTTTGGCTGCGTCGCCCACGTCAAGACCACACGACCGGGACTCAAGAAGTTGGATGATCGCAGCATGCCGACCATATTCGTCGGCTACGAGCACGGTTCCAAGGCCTACCGCTGCTATGACCCCTCCACCAAGCACATCATTGTGTCGCGCGACGTCGTGTTCGACGAGGCGAGACAATGGAACTGGGGCGATGAAAGCAGCGGTGATCCGGGTGACGGCGAGCCCTTCAACGTTGAGTACACCACGGAGTACATCTCCGGCACGCCTCGAGCCGATGCGGCATCACCAGCTCACATGTCTCCATCGCCCACGCCAACGCCAGCCCCTGCACCCATGACGCCGCCGGAGCAGTTCGCGCCGATCGAGTTCATCTCGCCACCTGCTGATCCTAAGGAGAACTTGGATGTGGACCACGACGATGCTCCACTTCGGTTCCGCGCCATCGACGTTGTCATCGGACCAGCCTCGCCGCCTGGGCTTGTGCCTCGGGTGCTCGACGAGGAGTTGCAGTTCACCACGGCGGACAAGCCTGTCTCCTTCAGTGAGGCAGATCACGAGGCGAGCTGGCATTAGGCGATGCACGAAGAGATGAAGTCGATTGAGAACAACAACACGTGGGAGCTCGTCACGCTCTCCACTGGGCACCGTGCGATCGGGCTCAAGTGGGTCTTCAAAGTGAAGCGTGATGAACACGGCAATGTCATCCGACACAAGGCGCGTTTGGTCGCCAAAGGCTATGTTCAGCGCGAAGGAATCGACTTCGACGAGGTCTTCGTTCTGGTCGCACGAATGGAGTCCGTGAGGGCGCTGCTGGCTTTGGCAACCCACGAGCACTGGGAAGCCCACCACATGGACGTGAAGAGCGCCTTCCTCAACGGCAACCTAAAGGAGGAAGTGTACGTGAGCCAGCCGTCGGGCTTTGTCGTCAACGGCAGCGAGCACAAAGTACTACGTCTTCGCAAGGCGTTGTACGGTCTCCGACAGGTACCGAGGGCCTGGAATGCCAAGCTTGATGTGTCCATGGCGTCACTTGGTTTCCAGAGGAGCAGCTCCGAGCACGGTGTGTACATGCGGAGCCGAGGGTCATCGCGGCTGGTTGTCGGGGTCTACATCGACGACTTGATTATCACCGGCACCAGCAGCGGCGAGATCGTGGCGTTCAAGCTCGAGATGAAACACGTCTTTCTCATGAGTGACATCGGGCTGCTGTCATACTACCTTGGCATTGAGGTGAACCAAGGGCCAGGTGGCATCTTGCTCCATCAATCTGCCTATGCAAGGAAACTACTTGAGCGGAGTGGCATGAGCACCTGCAACCCCAGTTTGGCACCGATGGGACCAAGGCTCAAGTTGAGCAAGGAGAGCACTGCTCCACTGGTTGACGCCACCGAGTACAGGCGCGTCATTGGTGGACTGCGCTACTTGGTGCACACCCAGCCAGATCTTGCCTACGCGGTGGGCTATCTGAGCCGGTTCATGGAGAAGCCACACGAGGACCATCTCAATGCGGTGAAGCGCGTGCTACGGTACGTAGCAGGAACGCGTGACTACGGTCTTCACTACGCCAGGAGGGAGGATGAACGAGCTCGACTGGTCGGCTATAGTGACACCGACATGGCGGGCGACGTCGACACGCGCAAGAGTACCAGCGGAGTCGTCTACTTCCTCGGCGGCAACCCCATCACCTGGCAGTCCTCCAAGCAGAAGGTGGTGGCTCTGTCCTCATGCGAGGTAGAGTACATTGCGGCAGCTACAGCAGCCTGCCAAGGCGTCTGGCTAGCTCGGCTCGTGTCCGACATGCTCGGCATTGAGTTTGGAGCGCCGGAGCTCAAGGTGGACAACCAGTCCGCCATCGCCCTCAGCAAGAACCTCGTCTTCCACGACCGAAGCAAACATATCGATACTCGTTTCCACTACATTCGGGAGTGCATCGACGGGAACAAGATCGTCCTTCGGCACATTTCGACAGAGAACCAGCTAGCGGATGTTGTAACCAAGGCGCTTGGACGCGTGCGGTTCCAGCAACTGCGTGCGTTGATCGGTGAGCACAACAAGGACTAGGGGAGAAATGTTGAAGCTACTCCAGCGTCTCACCATCTTCTCACCGTTTCATTCTTCATTTACTCCAGCATTTGTCTCACTGCGTTTCTCAGCGTTTCTAAATTTTATTGTTTCGATTTCGCTTGTTAGCAGTTCCTTTTGATTTTACTTCTTCCGTTTCACATCAGTAGTGGAGCAGTTCCTTTTGATTTTATTTCTTCCGCAGTGGAGTGGCTGTTTAATTGTGGTGTGCGTGAGTACTCAAGATGGCGATTATCCATCTTTAGTTTGTTGTTTCAGTTATCCATTTTTAGTTTTGTTGTTTCCTTTAAATAAGCAAGCAATATATCGTAAAACGCCGCCCGCTTTTGCAGCACCAAACATCGAGTGTTCATCTGTGTTCATCGTGTTCTTGAGTGCGCATTTGTGAGTTCGCCGGCGGCGAGAGCTTGCCGATGATCCACGACAATTAGTACTACTTGCATTGTCTTAAGCTTTACTCTGTGTTGGGTGCTGCAGTTTGATATTCTAATTACTCTTCATCCAAGTCCAGTTGGTTGTGGTTTGCCCACTGAAGAGGCATGTCAATTCATACGTGATTATGGTATGCTTCTCTGTACCCTGGCTACATTGTTATGTTAAAATTAAGTTCTCAAATGCTAACTTGTGATGTCGTTACAGAAATTTTCGCCTGTGGAATGTATGCTGGACCTGTTGGTTGGTCCGAATTTTTTGTATTTTATCCCTTTTTGTGAAAAATATTCACATTTAGACCCCTGGTAGTTTTAATTCCGTTTTTGGACCCAAAGCTCGGCGCCGTGACCCACGGCGCCGAGGTAACACGCTCGGCGCCGTGGACCACGGCGCCGAGGTGCTGCATCAGCGCGCGCCGTGGCGGCCGGCGTGGCGAGCAGCTCGGCGCCGTGGCTCGTGGCGCCGAGCTCGGCGCCGTGGATCTTGGCGCCGAGCATGCGGCTTCGAACGGCACCGACGACGCGGGCCTCGTTCATTCGCAACTCCTCCTCCCTCTGCCCCCGCCGCCCGGTGGTGCCGCCGCCTCCGTCCCCTCCCGCACTCGCGTCCTCCCGCCGCGGCGCTGGCCTCCTCGTCGACCGCCTCGCCGCCCGTCGCCCCGCCGCGGCGCCGTGTCGGGACCCGAGCAACAACTCCGAGAACCCTCGTGTTATTCGCACTATCCCGTGAAAAGCTAGTGCACACACACCGAAGCGATGATACATATCATGCATGATAACCAAACTTTATTAAAAGCGAGAGTACGGGCCTTAAGGCCAAGTTTACAATAAGGTGGCTTCATGGCCAAACATGAAAGTAAATAGCGGAAAGATAACAATGAAACATAAAGATAATGGCAGCCCATCCAGCCTTCCCACAAGGCGAATTGACCGTAAGACGTGGCCTATTCGTTGCAATCCTCAACATAGTTGACGTCGCCGATCCTCTCGCAACATTGTTTATAGCAAGGTGAGCACATAAAGTACTTCACAAGTTACACCGGGAGATATAATGATTTGATGCATGCATAAGGGTTTACAAAGAAAGGCATAATGTGGTTCATTTGCATAAACAGCATTATTGAATTAAATACAATAACGTAAGTGCAAAAGCTGAATTTAATACGATATATAAAATCCAGATTTAACAAAATAATAACGTTAGTGCAGGCAACAACCTAACACTAACCTATCCACGGGTATCCCACCCGGACCATCTTTCCAAAAGATTCACAATTTTCCATAAACCAAATTTTATTAAAAACCAAAGTCTAGTCCGTGAAAAACCATACTAAGCATGTCCTTGACCGTGGACACGGCTATCCAGGATAGTTTATTACTCTGCAGAGGTGTACAACTTTACCCACAAGACACGTTCTCCCGTTTTGCCACCGGATTACACACTTCCTTAGGTGTGCGGCCGAGGAGATCATGATAAGGCTGTTCCAATGTTCCATTACCAAATTAGCTACGCCGCCACTAAGGTTTCACCACAACATGAATCCACATGTTGGAGCCCCCTCTTGTGCCATGTGAGACTTCTCATGGCCTACGCCACGCTCACATTCAGCCTATAGCGAAACTAAAATGGAACTTCACAAATTACTTAGCGGATCTGTCCCATACGGACTTGTGGTAGTGCGGTGTGACTTTGTAATAGTAGTTCACATCCGGTCCTTAATTTGACTTAGGCCTACCCGCATACCCCTTGTGCTGGCGGTCAACATCGAGTCAACAAACTACGACGCATGCCAGCAAGCACCCACCACCATACCAATGCCTAAGTCTAAAACAGGTTTTAACCATTTTATTTTATCAAAATTTCATAGACCTTCTTGACTCACCAAAGTCAAGAATAGATTTTATAAACCAACATTTTGTGTGAAACCATTCTTCCCACCTAAATTAATCTAAGCATGGCTAAGCAATTCTATAAAATGTTCTAGTCAATACTAATGTACCAACTAGGTTTTCATCTATGGTGACAAGGTATGTTCGTTCAATTTCAAGATTGGCCATACACAAAGGAATTGGGTATAACTAGAGTTTAAACCTTTTTTAAACTAGATTGAATAAAAGTACGCATGCATATTAATTTAAAAACAACATAATAATTTAAATTACTGGGATCAACATGGTCAAAGGTGTAACTTGCCTTGCTCGAAGTCTTGCTGCGATTCGTCGAAGAAATACTCTCCGGATTCGTCGTAATCTGCGCACGGGGTTCGAGAGGCGCGGGAAGGGGGTCGGCGGCGAGGTTGGCGGCGGCGCACGGTTCTTGGCGTCGACGGGGCTCCGTGTGGCGTCGCTTCGGTGGAAGTGGGAAGATGGTCGCCGCGCCACGAAGTCCTGGCGTCGGCGGCGAGGCGCGGAGGGACCGGGCGGCGGCGATTCTCGCCCGAGCTCGCACGGACGGCGGACGGGAAGCACGGTCGGGGCCGGTCGGCTCGGGAGGGGGGAAAAGGCGGTGGCGCACGGGAGGCAAAGGAGGAGGGCGGCTCGAGGAAGGGGCTTTATAGGCGCGGGAGGAGGTAACGGGCTCGCGGAGTTAAGGATTTTAGAAACGGCCGCATAACGGCGAGGAGGGCTTTAAGCCGACGGAAAGCAGGCGGAGGTGGGCGGTTACTAGCGCGGGCTTAAGGGCCACTAATGGCATCAATAGCCGGTCAAGGGAGGGTAACAGAAGCTTTAAACGCTTCGGTTATGGCGTTAATGGCGCCGACGGGAGTAGGAAGAAGGGAGGTGGGAAGGAGCCGACGGCGGCCCCGCATGTCGGCGAGAGAGAGAGAGATGAGGGAGAGAGGCGGACGGCCGGGATGTGAGCCACATGTGCACAAAGGGATCGCCGTTGGATCCAACCCGAAGGGTAAGTGGATGGGGACGGCCCAGATTAGATCGATCGGCGGGCGGACGCGATCATTGTGCCACGTGTCAGCCCGAGGAATTTTGGCTTTTAATTTTTGTTTTAATTTCCAGAAAGGCTAGATAACTTTAAAAACCCTTAAAAATTAATATTTAAGGCCCAAAAATTCTAGGAAAATTCCTAAAAATTCCTGGAGGCATTTTAGACTTAGGAAAAATAATTTTAATTTCAGATTTTCATTTAATAATTTTATACAATACTTTTTAACCTTTTAAAATTGATTTTTAATTCCAGAAAATTCTGAAAAATTTAGGAAAGGTAAGGAAAATTAAACTAAACTCTTTTTAGCTTTAATAAAATATTTTAGATACATTTTCTTGCTTTAGATTTTGAAATAAAATCCAGATAAATCCAAATAAACTCCAGAAAAACAATAAAAGGCAAATAAAATTTTGGGATGTTACAGCCCGCGCGCCTCCCCTCCCCGCACGCGCGTCCTCGGCCGCCCGTCAGGCGTCCACCACGCTGCGCCGCGGCCGCCCGTCCCGAGGTCCTCCCCCCGGCCGCGCGGCCACCGTCCTCTCGGATGTGATGTCGAGGATATGTTTTAGCTGTGGTGCTATGAATGTCGCTATGAATGTCGAGTAGGTTGTTTATCCCTTATTTATCATCGCTTGGGCAATGGTGTAGTAGAATGGAAGGATTGTGTGGCGTATTGGAGTCGCGATATGGCTCGCCTGCGACCGGAGGACCTTTGTGATGTAATTGACTATGCAATTTAGTTAGTGCTATAGAAATGTTTGCCACCAAATCACGCGTCCTCTTGGTACTTATTAGTTACGCCGTTCTTATTAGTTTGGCGTATGCGTCCTAATCACCCTATATCATGGCGCGGCCGACAAGTGATGATTATGGAAATGTTCGATTTGTTGAAATGCAAAGGGTGCCTCGATATTCGGTGAACGGCCGCGTTTAGTGAGTTGGTTGCTAGGGCCGGGAGGAGCCGCATGCCGTCACGGTTGAGGGGTTACTTCACGTGCTTCCGTTCACGGACCTTGCGGTGGATGTGGAATTGAAGTGCTAGGTGATCGAGGTGACCCTCCGATGCTCGAGGTATGCTCATCGCCCGAATGAGGTTCGATTTTCAACGATTCGAGTTGAATGTCGGATGATGATGTCGTGGCGGCCCTCGGGAGATGGGATTGACCAGAATCATCCCGAGAAGTGTCGAGCAACACTTTAGCCTTTTCCGTCATTCCTTTATTTTGTCTCAATCCCATCGTTGTTGTGCTTATGATGCAGGAAACATTCCTGATAATGTGGTTGTTCCTCCCGTTGCTCCATCTGGCAACGTTAAAGAAGTCTGCAGGGACTCCAACAGTGTGGATGTTCAAATTGTGGATGATCTGGAGCCTTACGAGATCGCAAGGGCCGTTGATTCTGATGATGACCGCCCTTTTGGAGAGCTGACCGAAAGTGATATTGATCTGATCAGGCGTTATTGCCCTGGCCGGGATCCATCAGTTCATGAATTCAGCGATCCTAGGCATTCTTATGAGGCATATGTAGAAGGAAGGGATGACGAGTTGCTAGATGCTCCTGAGGCCGGGTCAAGCATGACAATTGAGAAGGGCATGGTGTTTGAGGACTTGTCTGCATTGAAAAGGTGGCTGCAGGAGTATTCAGTGATCCGTAAAAGGCCATTCAAGGTGAGACATTCTTATGTGGAGCGGAGGTACACAGTTGTGTGCGAGAAGGAAACATGTGAATGGAGGGTTTGTGCTAGCAAACAGAAGGACACGGGAAAGTTCAAGATCACAAGAATCGTTGGCCCACACACTTGTGCCGAAGCAGAGCTCAAACAGAAGCATCGTCAGTTGACCTCTTCCATTATTGTCAAGTCACTGTGTCACATAGTAAAGGGAGAACCCAATATGAAGGTGAAGACACTTGCTGGGATTGTTAAAGAGAAATTTGGATACGAGATAAGGTATGGAAAAGCATGGAGGGCAAAGCAACGCATCTGGAAGATGATATATGGGACTGGAAGATGGGTACTTGCGATTGCGGCACTCTTCAATGCAATCAAAGCGGTTAATCCAGGCATGCATTATGAGTACGTCCCGAAACCAAACGAATGGACTCAAGATGGGATGCAGATATTCTTCCGTGCTTTCTGGTGCTTTGCTCAGTCCATCGAGGCCTTTCGGCATTGTCGTCCCGTCTTCTCCATTGACGGTACGTTTCTTCTTGGCAAATACCAGGGCACACTTCTGATAGCCATTTCCTGTGACGCAGACAACGCGTTGGTTCCTTTGACGTTTGCTTTGGTTGAGAGGGAGAACAAAGACAGTTGGGGATGGTTCTTGCGGCTCGTTCGGAGGCACGTGGTCGGCCCTGATAGGGAGGTTGGTGTCATATCTGAAAGACACCAGGGCATACTTGCTGCCGTACAGGAGCTGTATCTGATAGACAACAATTTACATATAATTGCAGGGCATGGATACTGCACTTGTTTGGCTGCGTTCTCTTCCCCGATGGAACGGGGGACAGCGCGTCGTGGATGTACATCCACTGCCTCACCGACTGGGACACGGACAGGCGATGCGGTGGGCTTCGGGGTGTTGGCGTTCCTTTACCGCCACCTATGCGAGGCGTGTCGTCGGACTTCGGCGAACTCGTCAGTAGGTGGTTGGCTCTACCTCCTCCAGCTGTGGATGTGGTGTCGTCTACCAGTTGGTCGTCCCACGGTTTTGCCTGCTCGTCCATGGTTCGCAGAGGTTCCTCTTCGTCGACGTCCGACAGTTGCATATCTTTGGGACCAGGTCTCAGTTCCATACGCCAGGACGAAGCGGGCCTACCTAGAGTATACGAACGAGATAGATGCGCTGACGGCCTCCAGTGTAAGTTAATTCCATTTGCTATCGTGATTTTCATTTGTTAGTATAGTACCTTACAAGTAAATTGTTGCTATGCAGGTTAAGTGGGAGCCGTACGCCGAGCCCGATGTGGAGGCCATTCAGTTCAGCGCATTGTGCAGCATAGACGAGGCCCTCTACAGGATGAGGTGCCCCCTAATATGTTTCTATGCTGTTGAGTATCATCTGCCACATAGAGTTGCACGCTAGTTTGGTATGAGGCAGATGTGGCCAGTAGCGTCGTTCTCCACGTCTGTGGCCTTGCACAAGTAAGTGCTATGAAATTTCAATTCTAACCTTGGATTTCAATTGCACAGAGTTTCTACTAATTTTAACTATTGGTTTACGTGACATGCAGATTTGATCGTCAGCGACAAAAGAAGGTCACAGACTTCGAGCAGCACCACCATGTGTACATTGAGGAGTGGGGACACTTTCAGGACCACGTGGACAACAACAACGAGCCGCACAGCAACGAGCACTTCCGGCGGTACCAAGTTTGGTACCAGCGTGCGACGCGGTCCAAGCTTAAGGGCCAATGGACTCAAGATGACTATGCCGACATTGAGTCCTCCGACGACGAAGACACGCCCTACGACCAGTCTACTCGACTTGGGACGCAGGTGGAGACGGCGCCAGTCCTGGACCGTGTGGTAATGTTCAATCTCATTGCTTATTTTTTAGTAGACATAACTACCACTACATATAACAAATTATCCATTATTATGCTTGTTTGCAGGGCAACACCCTCGAGCGATGCATGCGGGACATAGAACATTTCTCGGGGTCGGCGTCGGCGCGTAACTCGTAGCTTCCTAGAGGTAAGCTTCGAGAAAGCCACTCACAAAATTAGTACCTAATATCTTCGTATCTTGTTGGTTAACAAAATGTTGGACGACAGAGGCTAGCAGGTCGGCTACGTCGTGCGGCTGGGCGTTGTGGTTGCAGCACAGGCGCGGCGAGGGACGTACACGTGCCTTCGACACGACTTGCAGAACAGACGCGGCGAGGGTCGTACACGGGACAGAGCTCGTCCCCCACGAGGAGCGACACTTTCCCGTCCCAAGGCGGTGAGGACGACGACGAGGACGAGGTGGAGCAGACTTACGATGAGATAGGCCCGTCTCAGCTCGTAGACGCTCTTCGACTCACCTTCACGGCTGTGACAGACGCAGACGCGCGCGAGCCTAGCCGTTTCACTCCAGGCACCGACGCCCTTGGTAAGGGTAAGGCTAGGAGGCAGTGATACTTATGTGTAGGCTTGTGGTTGGACTGAGATATATGTGTAGCCCGTTGTATATATGTTGTAATGAGCTAGGAGGCACTTGGTAAGTGGTTGGTTTGAAATATATGTTGTACATATGTGTGTGCAATGAGCTACTTGTTGTATATATGTGTATATGTTATATTCATGTGATATTTGTGTTTAGAGTGGCTCCAAAAACAGGGGGAACTTGGCGAAATTTTCTTACGTCCACGATAAAAGTAGTTGATATGCCGACACGTTTGCAATGACACAACATTAGAGATAGACTAATGACGCAACAATTAGCTTTCTAGGCTTTTGTATGCCAAAGACACATATAGGGCGTAGGTCTTTAGCCTTCTGAAGATTAGGGCGTGAGCGTAAAAACGACATCAAAAGGCTATGTTCCAATCTACACTGGAATCTAGGAATAACATCAACACAACAGTCCTACCGCCACAGCATCAACACATCAACAAATACATTAACTAAAATACGACACAACCATAACCCTCGTGACCTACATGCCAAACGAGCCTCGTGGCACCCACATAGAGAATTGCTGAGGGGGCCGCCTCGGACGTGGCTGGCCGTCGTGGTAGTGGCATGCACATATGCAGCTTGGGTTCGCGCAGCAACATGTGGGATCATAAGAGTTTCCTATATTCACGACCTCCTCGTTGCCTCTCTCGTGTTGCATCTGTTCGCGGAGGTAGTTGTTCTCCTCAGTGAGACTTTCCATTCGGTACTCCAAGTCCCATATTCGAGCCCATAATGTATCCACATAACGATCAACATACCGTTCATGAGGGTCGATCCAGCGGGAGAAGTCGCATTTTGCCATCTGCAAAAAAAAGGACGGTCAACCTCGAGAGTCCATAAGCAATAAAAAATGTAATATTACTAATTTCTACCCCGGACCGTGAGCATCGGAAGAAACGTCGCCCGCCATCGTTCGGGGAATCCAAGATCTGCACGACCGCGTACTCATTGTGTCTGCATTTCGGCCACGCTGGTTGAGCACGCCGGCCTGGTATCAATCGGTACTATGGACCGAACATCTCCCTCCTTTCTAAGGGAATGTCTTCCTTCGGTGACCCAAATCCCACTGGCCCCTCGGCCCGACATGGTATGTTTCACCACGAAAGAGATGGGCAACGAGGAGGTCGTGAATATAGGAAGCTCAACCGTGTTCGATTTACAATGTCATAGGACCCCAACCGTGCTACTTATAGCAAAACGGGGCAGCTTCATGCAGTGACCACAAAAAAAGATACGATTCTGCGTACATACTTGATGAAAGGGCCACTTTGCACCGAGATGTGACAATAGAGGCCAGCTTTGCAGAGATGTCAAAAAGGGCGACTTTGCTCGGTGAGATGTCAATAGAGTGCGGCTTTCCGAGGACATGACAACACGGCCCGGCTTTGCTCGGTGAGATGACAAAGAGGACAGCTTTCTCGGTGACATGACAAAAGAGGTCAGCTTTGCTCGGTGACATGACAAAACGGGGCAGCTTTGCTCAGTGCGATGACAAAACGGGGCAGCTTTGCTCTGTGATATGACAAAATAGGGCAGCTTTGCTCAGTGAGGTGTTTATCTTAAGTACATCCGCCCCCAGGACTATTCTTGACCCTGATGACAAGAAGCCAGAGGACTGGGATGAGAGAGCTAAGATCCCTGATCCGGATGCTGTGAAACCCGATGATTGGGATGACATAGGCCTATAGCAGAAAACAACAGAAAAGGCTATGTTGTACCAAATACATTGAATGGTCCAATATCTGAAAAGGCTACGAACTATGAATTTATTACGAGACTGTAGTCTCTAAAAGCCTACATAGGGCCATTTATTGCTACACTGGAATCCAGAAAAGCGAAAAGATCCTCTCCATGGACTATGCCCACTGCACCAGATTACCTGCCTACATAAAGGTCTCCCTCCTATGTCTTCCATACCACATCTCCACCTCAAGGCATCACAATACTACTACAATGTCTTCCTGGAGGTCCGACCCATTTGGAGTGCCGGAGTGGCATGTGCGCCCGAAGTGCCATTGCGGCTTTAGGACGATGTTGGGAGTCTGGACGGATCGAGTACAACGAGCCAAATACGGCCGTAGGTTCTTCAAGTGTGCAGACCTGGATGACGACTTCGTGGTAACGACGACAACTAAATCATTTGTTTCTCGTTATCGTCTTTCAACTTGATCCATGACATCTACCACGCCACACATAGGCTTGCAGGTTCATCGAATGGGTGGATCGGGTGTCGCCGGCATGGCCACATAACCGGGCAGTGGAGGTGAAAAACAAAGGACAATACTTTGTCAAGATGACTCGAGCTCGCGAGGTGGAGCAGCGGATGCGGCATGAGCAAGAGCGCCGCGTGAGGGTGGACCAAATCCATCGAAGGGCAAGGATGATGAGAGCGCAAAGGAGGTGGAGCAGCTAAGTGCGCATGAAGCGATCATCAAGCGTCGGGAGGAAGAGCTTCAAGCTCGTGAGGCAGCTCTCAAGACCAAGAGTGACAGGAAGAAGGATGCAGCGGAGCCATCTTCAGGGCGCGACAAAAAGGGGAAACAACCACGCTACACCCAGTAGACAAGATGTAATAGATCCGGTTCACACAAGAGGTCGTACGAGCAGTTGGGTCGGTTAGTTGGATATCATGCTATATGCTATGCATGTAATAAAAATGTACGCGCCATGTTCGTCCCAACTTTATAAGCTTATTATCTCGGCTTTTCGCATGCAATGATTCCCACGTGTCTTATTATCACTTTCACTACTTTCGTCCAATTGTTCCTTTCACAGTTGACATCAAAAAAAATTTCAAAATTTTTTTTTCCAATAAAACAACATAACATGATCGAAAAATGTTATTGCCAGTTCAACATATTTTTCACGGTCAGCATTGTACAAAAATCACAAATACACTAATCGTTACTTCACACAAAACTCGTTCGTACTCTACCAACGTACCATAATATTTTTAAAAATTCTACAAAATATTTCCTACTTGTATCATCTGCAATACATAACGAATTTTCAAAACATATGTTGTATTTTTTGCTCTCTATAAATAAATAAATACATTACATAATATTACTATAATTAAATAATTCAAATAAAAAAATACACCTAGTAATTCATTTTGCGAAAAAAGGCTGATCGGTGCAAACCATAAACAGCCGAGTGTCTGCAGATGTAGCAGGGAGCTCGGCGCCACGTGGCAGGCAGCTCGGCGCCACGAGCCACGGCGCCGAGCTACTCGCCACGTCGGCGCCACGCCGCCGCCACGCTGGCGCTGGTTCAGACGCCGGCGCCGTGGTCCACGGCGCCGAGACGTGTTAACTCGGCGCCGGGGGTCACGGCGCCGAGCCCTGGGTCCAAAAACGGAATTAAAACTACCAGGGGTCTAAATGTGAATATTTTTCAAAAAAAGGGCTAAAATACAAAAAAATTCGGTTGGTTGGTTTGGAGGAGCTGAAAGTGAGTTTGCTGTTGGCATTAGATCAGTGCTACTTGGAAAAGTAAGCAAAGCTGTGTAGTCTGCACAACTGATCTATGCAATTGGGATCTGCAATACTTTTGTCAAACTTGTCCTTGTTTCCTTATCCTAAGAGGCGTGTAGTTACAGAGTTGTCTTGGTCTAGGGTCATAGCACTTCAGTTTATGCCGGTGCTGAGATTGTTGAAGGTACAAATCCATCTTTTGAATGGGATAAACTTGATCTCAAAGCATCTCAGGTACTCTTTGTCCAAACTCATGACTCTTATGTGCTGAGTTTTATTTGAAATGCTAATGTATTATGTTCGCGATTATTTTCAGTTTACAAAGTTGTTGCAGTGTCAAGAACATTAGTTTTACCAAGAGGCAGAAAACATGGGGACGGTGATTTGAATAGCAACTAGCAAGTCATCAGATATTAAAAAATCATTTAACTAGACTTGAAGGCGCGGCGGCACGCCGCGCCAGCAACCGTGTGTACCGAAGTAAAAGAGGCGATAAAAAACTGCCAGGGATCTTTTCGTGAGGAAAAAGGACCTTGACGTAATTTCGGGAAAATACAGGCAAACCGCGGGGCGCTATCCTGCGAAGTATAAAAAATTTTGGTAAAGTAGCGGGGTGTTTTCGCAAAAATATTTAAAAAAAACTATCAGGGGCCTTTTGCAAGGAAAAAGGACCTTGATGTAATTTTGGCAAAATACAGGCAAACCGCGGGGCGCTATCCTGCAAAGTACACGAAATTTCGGTTAAAAAAACTGCTAGGGGCCTTTTCGCGAGGAAAAAGGACCTTGATGTAATTTCGGTAAAATACAGGCAAACCGCGGGGCGCTATCCTGCGAAGTACACGAAATTTCGGTAAAGTGGAGGGGTGTTTTCGCAAAAAAAATTTATTAAAAAAACTGCCAGGGACCTGTTCGCGAGGAAAAAGGACATTTACGTAATTTCCGGAAAACTTGAGGAAAATGCCTCGCCGGCCAGACTGAAAATCCCACGCCACGCGCCGGACGGGGCAGGCGGGCGACGTGCGCGGCGGGCGCGGCGCATTCCCGTTAAAAAAGCGCTAGGGCCTTTTCGCGAGGAAAAAGAACCTTGATGTAATTCGGTAAAATACAGAGCAACCGCGGGCGCTATCTGCAAGTACACGAAATTTCGGTAAAGTGGAGGGTGTTTTCAAAAAAATTTATTAAAAACTGCCAGGGACCTATTCGCGAGAAAAAAAGACCTTTACGTAATTTCTGAAAAACTGGAGGAAAATGCCTCGCCCGACCGTACCGAAATCCCCCGCCACGTGCCGGCCGGACGCGCGGGCGGGGCGACGTGGCCGAGCGGGCTGCGGCGCATCCCCCCGGCTATATGGCGGTAACGACTAGTAACATGGTTATCCATTTTTAAGTAAACTGCATCGCAAACAAATAGATTTAAAAGGATAATAAACTATATATGCTAATAGAACTTGTCATAACTTTGGAGTTTAGAATGGTAATACTTCTCAAAATATTAATTAATTCAGCACCTGAATGGCATTTTAATATAAAACATTTACACCAGAAACTTCCTAATATTTTTGACATTCATAATTAACAATCTCCAAGCTGTTTGTATTTTCGACAATATTGCTGTAGTGTGTTCATTATCACAAGCATATCCTTGCATCTTAAGATCTTGTCTTCTTCTACACTCTGTTTACAGGGAGCTTTTGATTTGATGTGAAGATTGCATGATAATATTTTTTTTTGTTTTGTTCTATAAACTTCAAAGGATTGTCTTGTTCAAGTGCTTGCCTCACCAAAGTACATGTTCCTGACAATCGCATGACTCTCAGAGACGCAACCACCGAAATATGGATTTGCAGACAGTGATGATCGAAGTTGCAAAGCGTACACAGATTCAAAGAAAGCATTTCAGTACAATAATTGTAATAAATCAGTTAGTGCAAGTGTATATTGACATTATGCTGAATTCTCCAGTTTGTACCAGCTGTTCAATTGCTTATTCACTCGTATCTTTGGAGTATGTAATTTTTTTACGGAAATTGGAGTATGTAAACTTACAAAGCTACAAGCACATTTCCGAACATATACAGATTTATACACAACGTCCATACCAATATCAAACTAGGCAAGAAAACCAGGAAAAAACAGGTTCTAATAATACACATGACTGTTTATGCTTCGGGTTTATTTGCTGCCTTACCTAGTCTTTCTTCTGGGGCACAGGCAGGCCATAGAACAGCAGTACCAGCATCAGGAGGTAGCCAACGACAACAAGAGCGACCAACCTCGCGTCGTCTCTGGCCAGATATGCAGAGAAGGCCGAGTGGACGGTGAGCACGGCGAAGGCCAGCAGTCGGAGCCATCGCGCACGATCACCATCAGCTGCAGCAGAGGAGGAAGAAGCAGCTCTTCTGGCAGAGTGATTCTTGGCTTTCTTGGCCATGGACAGCCAGAGGGGATTCTGGCTCTGGAGAGTGGAGGGGAAAGGTAGCTTAATTGCCACGAAGCTTCCCTGGATGAGTAGCTTTCAGGGCCATCACATCATAGGATCAGGCCTATGTGATAAGCAAGAAGCTTTATTATTCTATCATGACATCTTTTTGACTAGACACAAACCCGAAAGTCAGGGCATCTGATACCCGACCAGAAGACACTGAGGACCCGAGAAGAAACGATCGCAATCGCTTGCAGATTTTCATACAAGAAATTGGGAAATTTTGGGGAAAGTAACCATGGCTAGGGCCCTACGCTACCATTCGAGCTAAAAGACAAGAATATTGTTTTCCTTCTTAGGCCATATTTGGCACAGCTTCATCAACAGCTTTATGAACTGTTGTGAGCTGTTTTTTGCCAAATACCCTTTTTGCAAACAGCTTCATAGATGTAGCTCATTAAATCATGCTCTCACAAGGGAATGGGGTGGGGTGAAGCTGAAAATAGTAGCTTTTCACAGCTCTCTCCCTCAGGCTCGTAGTTCTAGGAACCCACTGCCCTTGTAGTTGACAGAAATTACAGCACTTTGCCACTGGATCCCCACGTCTGTTTTCTCTCCTCCCGTTCGCACTTCTCTAATGATTTTAATTTTTTTATTTTAATTTTTTAATTCATACTCATTCAAATATATTATTTTTTAATTCATATGACCATATACAAACATACAAATATACAAACATATGACCATATACAGACAGGGGCATCTTGGACAATTGCCCTCTTTCAGCCATGCATGAAGCTGTTGTTGAAGCTGTTTTGCCAAACAGTTTTCCAAAACAGTTTTAGCTTCACCGGTGAAGTTGCTCGTGAAGCTGAAACAAAAAAAACAGTTTCACTAGTGAAGCTGAGCTGTGCCAAACGAGGCCTTAGTTTTCCCATTTCTCGCATACCAGGGCTATAAAGCCCCTAAATCGTTCGATCATTACAGCAAAGTAAAGGTGACTTAGTGTCTGAACTCAAGACATTAGTTACAGCAAGTGAAATAGTTAAACAACAAGGAAAATGACAATCGATAGTAAATTTTGGTTGTTCCCTTCTGATGCCGTTGGATATCACTTGCGCTTTGTCTCTGAGAATCTCATCCGTTGATGAGTATCGAGATGAAATTGGCTAAGCACTGTGCACTTCTGGTCGAGTTAAGTCGCACCAACCGAACCCGATGCAACACACTCGAACCTGACTGAGCCAAGTCATCTTGATTGAACCAAAACTGCCTAGCACCAAGCCCAAACTGAGCTCGAATTGAGTCATACCTGAGCCAGCTCGAGCCAAAATCCGAACCACATCGGTTTAGTCTCGGTTTTGACCAATTTAGCCCTTTCCCACTAGTTTAGCTCTGGTTTGACCGATTTTCCACTGGTTCTCTCCCATCTGACTCCGATTTTACATAGTATACCTACACTAGGTCTTGGTACACCCCTCCAACAATACTATTCACTCTCCTTATTCCATTCCAAACCTTTAAGAGCCACCTGATCGTCGGTTTTTCCCCAAGGGCATTATGGCTCCGGTCTTCTTCTTTTTGTGTTTTGTTGTATTTTATTTGCAAGAGTTTGTAGCAGTGTTAGTAGGCTTAATTGGTATTGTTCTTGTGTGTGCGCTAGATTGCGATGAAGGATCCACTGAAGCAACCGGAGTAGGAGATGATGAACCCAAGACACATGAAGGAGTGAACACCAAATACAAGCAGTAAGGCAAGTTACGATTCTTAATCATGTTGCTATCCAAATTAGTTGGGTATACTATATATGGGTATTTTCCACATTATTTATTTGTCAATGTTATTTGTTAGTAATTAATTTAAAATAATCCTACTTAAGTAGTTGATGCTCTTAGTTACATTCTTTACTTGCCATCCTCGATAAAAATTTGATATGTTTTTCCTTAGTAACCTTAAAGCTAGTGTATTATACTTTAGATTAACATAGTATTGGAATAATAAACCCTTAAACACTCATTACATTGTTGTCCATCGTCATGAGTTGACGCGTCAGATCCTATGAATTATGAGTTACAATACGATGGTCCGCTTGCCTAAAGCAAAGTTTTGGGAAATGTTGGATGAGGGTAGAGATTGGGTATGTGGTTTGGTGGTGGCTATATGTATATGCTACTCGGTGGTTGCGTGCACAAGTTCTCTATTTGGAAGGTGGCTTTGTCCAAGTGTATATGGACCATGTGCAACGAAATTAACATAATTATCGCCTATCCACGGGACCAAAAAAAGACTTAGCCTAGTACATTGTCTCACTTTATGATAACTTCAGGGAAATGCTCTATGTTAACAGGTAAAGGGTAGAATTAGGAATGGACCTCCAGGTGCGAGTAGGCGCATTCACACAGTGGTGAAAACCATGTAATAAGTTGACTTGTAGTCTTTCCTCGGCCCATATTGTTCTTGACTGCTAGGATGGACACGAAGTTCACTGGGCAGAAACTAATGTTGTGGGACTCTCAAACGGTTATATTGTTTCTCAATGATGGCAAGTTATGGACATCTTGTGGTAAAGCTGGGCACTCTCTGCAAAGACTAAAACCAAAATCATCCGTATATGTCGTGCTCCCCAGTCAATGAAGCTATGTTGAGGGGTGATTCCTAAACTCAATGCATATTGCTTATACTCTTGAAATTGGTTGTCAACCCTCTTTGTGTTTAAACTAAAATGATCTGTAAAACAAAACTACATCAGTAGTAGCTGTGATAGGTCCAACAAACCCTCCATGTCATACACCCATTTGGATCCTTTACACCACATGATGTGCATTCCTTCGTGGGCTAGTGAGTATGTTGTGTACAAATTTTCAACTGAAGGTACACCAAAGGAATGAAGGACACATTGGAGAACGTGTTAGTGTTACGACTGCACTCAAACTTTCTAGTTGGATTGAATTCATCGGTTCTTCTATGTAAGTTAAGTTTTAGGTTTTGATACCCGTAAAACTGCTATAGTTTGGCTATAGGTCATATTTTTCATCAAACTAATCCTTTTTAAATGTTTGTGAGGAAGTGTGATATTGTTTACATTTGCAACTAAGATCTTGGGCAATTGTAGCGAATACCACAACCATATGGAAAATATGGGGTCGTGACACTTAGCGAGAGCATTATCATGCTGATAACATGTTGTAGTATTTGGCTGCGTTGCAAATGAATGATCACACAAGAACAAGAAATTAGAGGAACACACGATGTAGTCCTGACAGTCTCTTAACTTTATTGATGGATAAATACAAGGGGGATTGGATCATATACGCTCCCCTTAATTGAGAAATTCAGGATTTACCCTCCCACCTCAATGACATGTGGGGTCATCATAAGTCACTGACGCGTGGGCCAGGAGGGTAAATCCTGAATTTCCATCTAAGAGGAGGGTATATGATCAATAAAACCTAAATACAATATTCGTATGTGTATGTATAATATGTAGCCCTCCTCTTCCCCTATATAGGGTTGGGAGGGATGCCTTTTTTGGCCTTGTACCAAACTACTTGGTTTTTGGTGTTTGGTCTCCTCGATCAAGTATAGCTCAAATTAACTTAATATGTTGAAAGCTCGTAACTCCACCTTAGACGTCTCATCTGTGGATCTTGCCGCAGTATCCCGTAGAAGATGATGTATCGTTGACGAAATCGCCAATGATTAATCCCGCATGGATTCCACCGATAATAGGCACAATGGCCTAAATTGCAATCGACTCTACCTCTAACAAAAAATATATAAAGCTGATGACACAGCTTCAACGGAGATGGTGTAGTATGACGCTAGGCATGGCATCAAGCAACGCGGGCGATGATGTTGGTTGAACCTAGCCTTTGGAGCGATCCAACGCAGAACGACACTTAGGTGGTGATCGGTTAATTGAAAGCCTCATGGCTTATGGTGAAAACATTGTGTAGTGAAAAAAAACACATGGTATGACAGAGGCTTATTTACCATAATTAAATTTAAAAAATTTAAAAATAGAAAAAACATATTAGCCCATCACGTATAATGTAAACAAATACGAGGAAAAAAAGAACCGGTAAAAAAACTTAAAAAAAGCTAAAAGTTCAGAAAAAAATGAAATTTATGAATAGTGCATAAATAAGCTGAAGCCAGAAACTGAAGCCATATTGATCAGGGCGGGTCAGCGTAAAATTGGATTCAACGCTTAAAACGGAATCTAGACGAGTCAAAATCGTCGAGTTGAAGTTGAATCCTATTTACTGCCATGTACGCGAGACAATTGAAGCTCGGCAGCTTCTCGGTAGCCTCCCTCGGTGCACCTAGCATACTCCTTCAAAATCACGTAGCAGTGCAGGGACTTCAATTTACTGGAGCTTGTGTATCAGGTTCTCTTTTTCTTCTTTTCGTTGGTGCTGGCTTTCAAATTGCATGTTGGTGTGGCCTTCCGTTACCTCGGTTCTTGTGCTTGACTGATAAATGAAGGAAAACGAAGGAGGTGTTTGGTTACCGGCCATAATTTACCACGTTTAAGGTTAGGTAAATTTGATCAACTTTGTGAGCTGTTTGGTTGCAGCCATAGTTATGGTAAGATTCCCTTCCAGCAAACTAGGTCCTACGCGTCAATGACTCAAAAAAGTGTAGCAAGATTCCCTTAGACTTGCTAAGGTGTGATAAAGAATTTGAGCACCTTAATTTAGACAAATGTGGTAATTTTTATTGATAAAGTGTGATTAGCAACCAAACAACCCCGAAATCTGCTGCTCTTTCCTGGACCTTTGTGCTTCTTCTTTCTCTGTCTTTCCGTGACCTGCTGCTGCCCTTTCTTGCACTGCTATGGACGATGTGGGAATGGAGGATTGGCTTCAGCTCGGCTTTTGGTTTCGCGTGGATCGAGAAGAGAATACGCGCTGTTGTCTTTCGCTTTGCGTCGAAGCGATGAAGGACTTCTGTGCTGCTGACCAGACGTGACCGAGGGACGCTGCACCGAAGGCTTTTTATTTCTTTATTTCTTTGCCTTGAAATCCGGGTCGGAGACCGAGACGGGAATACTCACTGACGGCGTCGCTTCGGCCCTCTCAAAACAGCTTAGATTTTTCACTATTTAACAATTTCATCTTTTTTGATTTTTTAAGTATTTTTATTGATTCTTTTTTCGTATTCATTTGTACATTCTATGATAGGTTAATTTATTTTTTTATTTTTAGTTTTTTAAATTTAATTACATCAAATAAACCACCATCAACTAAAGTGCAATTTTAGCCAGCTACAGTGTTTTTCAGTCATAAGCCACTCAAAAAAGCCCTTTTGAGCAGGGCCGAATCGGATGCCGAACGACCTTGATGACGACGTATCATATAAGAACGCGGACACTTCTTCCGCTTCAGATTCGTCGACAGAGAGACGTTAGGACGTTGAGTAGCCGACTTGGATACTACCTTGATGCCGTGAATAAGGACGAGAGGCCGAATTCGGAGACTTGAAAATCGTAGTTCTCCATTAAATCAACTGCAAATTGAAATAGTAAAAAACGATTAACTTACTATTAAACCAACAAATAATAGCAAAAAATTAAAATAAGACAGCACTATTACCTCCTTTGCAGGTCTCACAAAAAATCTTTGAAGATTTTTGAATTTTCGGAATTTTGCTTGAATTTTTACCAAATTTGCGCAAACACTTTCGGATTTTTCACAGCTAAACAGAGATATGAGAGTGAGGTTTGACGTGTGGAAAATGGAGACCGGATGCCCTCCTATTTATAGAGAAAAAAATTTCAGATTTTTTCCGAATTTTTTACCCTATAATAGTCAAAAACGGCTATATTTAGCCGGACCGGGCCGGCATGGTCCGTTTAGGACCATTGGGCGGGCCGTGCTGTGCCGTGCACGGTCCGATTTCTTAACGGGCCGTGCTGTGCCGCACCCTCGGACACGGAAGGCCGTGCCGTTATCGGATCGGGTCTACAGTATCGGACCGTGGTTTGGCCTGGATAAACTCTGTTTATTTGGACAGCTATAGATAAATCACAACAACTCCCTGCAGTGATTCAATTCTTCGTGAAGCACTGGAGATAGGATGGAAAAATCTTGCACGGAAATCGAGATTGGATGGATATGCTTCTTCTGCTGGGTGATCACGTGAAGTAGACAAGTAGTGTATGCACCGGAGAAAAGCTTGATCACGTGAAGAAAAAAACAATCTTGCACGCGGATCGAGGTTTGCTAGATAAAGTGATAAACTCCTTCTTGGACTTCCACGCAAGCTCTTGTTTCTTTATTGATTAGATCAAAGCTTAACATCGGCAACAAGCTTCACGTCTTCACGTCTTGATTTGATCTTCACGGCCCTTGGTCCGAAGACCGAGTCGATCACGAAGGGGCTGTTTGGTTGTCTGTATATGCTCATGTAGTTACATGAGTGTGAAAAAATCAACTGGAGAAGGAGTCGATCACGAAGGAGGGAAGCTTCTCAGCCACGTTTCTCCTCAGAAGGAGGGAAGCTTCTCAGCCACGTTTCTCCTCAGCCTGACTCCAGTTGATTTTTTGCATCCACTTGTGCAAGCTCTCTCTCCTCCATGCAGGCAACCAAACACCATCTCCCTGCATGCGCTGGTGCGAGCCACCCCATGCAGGCAACCAAACAGACCCGAAGTCCGGCGAAGAAAAGATCTGCGCGCCGAGATCGAGTCGCCTTCTGTGACACGTGCCGACCGATGAAAACCGGAAACGCTGAGAGGAAACGCGACGCCAGAGAAGTACGCCAGAAAACCTTCCGCGCGGACGGACGTCTTCGAGTCGCCTTCGAACCTTGCTCTGATATTAATAGGGATCTATTTATAGACTTTATTTCTAAGTGTTCTAAAGTGATTCATCTGTTTTTGGTATTCCGTGAGACTCCTGAACTATGTCACCAACTACGATCAGACAGATCAGTTTTATGAGTCTAAAATATATTAGTCCCAAGCATACATGTGTGAGTCACGTGCCATGATCAGATTGTTTATGAGATCAATTCTAATCCGATCATGTGGGTCAACAACCTGCAGAGCCGATCCGGCAAAACAAACCAAGCTATTCCAGCACAGCCGTCCTCGGCACTTCTTGTATTAATTCCTCGAGTTAAAATTCCGCATCAAAATATTTGCTATCACTTACATCAATAATATGAATAATTCAACATGAGTAAAATAGATAGTAACCAAAATAAATATTGAAAGCCACATAAAAATTCCAACACAATGGAGCGCTTCTCTTGCTCTTTCTATAAGCTACTGAGGTACAAATATATAGCGAGTGAAATAAGTCCCACATGAAGAGGAAATTGAATCAGAGTCGGTTGCTACAGATTGACATGATGTCTGATACAACTTACGCATGCAACTGTTATACCACGTCTTATATGAAACAATAAAGTGTCCTACATAAATATGGTATAAATTCAAATCAACTTCAATACTTAATCAAAGCAAACTTTAGAAGGTCTTAGATTTTATGGCCATAGTGGTAGTAAACCATGTTTCATAAGTAGACACATAACCCTAGGTTTCATGGTTACGAGGTTTCCCGTAATCCACCCTAAGGTCCCTAACCAAGTCGCAGCTTGCCGGCATTAGTATGGGGTCGCCCAAGTGAAGTGGATCGACGGCGGAAGGGAGTTCTACAGCAGACCCGCTCACCGTATAATCGCCGGAGGCTGCAGGAACGACCGAAGGCAAGGACAGAGATTTGCTTACGATGGGGTTATATATGAAACCTTACGACCAGGTTGAAGTGCCACTAGCCATGAAACCTGGGTTTTTTTTTTTTTATGAAATTTGCTTTTAATTAATTACATTATTTAGTGAAGGCCTCTTATTGCCTAGTTTTTTCTATCTAGTTTTCTTTCCTGCTACCATCTGGATCCACAAAAAGTTCTCCTTGTGCATCCTCTTGTACTTAACTCGTGAAATTGGTTACTCTTTTCAGAAAGGGTTGGCTTCATATATAAAAAAATATGCCTTCTCAAATGCTAAAACTGAAGACTTGTGGGCTGTTCTTGAAGAGGAAACTGGTGAACCTGTTAAGGATTTGATGACTACATGGACGAAGCAACAAGGGTATCCTGTTATTAATGCAAAACTTAAAGGGCATAACGAGGAACTTGAACAGGTGGTAGGTTATCTGAAATATCATCCTTCCAATGTATTGTGCATTTATCCACATGTTAACCACAGAGTACATATGTATGATTTGTTTAGAGTTTCCTTGTTATTTTGTTAAGGTATAGTTGGGCCGGTCAGAATTGTTTCTTTAAAACCCTCTACTCACAAATTATGACAAAAACTTTCCGAGCTTAATTTTTGTTCCTTGCTATTTTACGAAGGTATAATTGGCTGGTTAAAATTGGTAGTCTGAAAAGGCTCTACTCAATGGTGGGCAAAAATGGAAATATTCTGGTGTCCCCATGGGCATCGATTCCCCTTTAGCCAAAAGTGCAGAGAGTGATCATGCACTGTTCCAAAAAAAAATCTTGATGTAGTTCATGTAATGTTATGCACACAAGCAGTATCTCAAGGTCAAATTCATCCATACCGCGGAGTAACAAAAGGAAAAAAGACAAGCTCTCTGACATGTGGAGGGGTGGATCATGCACTCTTTTTTTTTTGCAAGTGGGGAGCTGATGCCCATAGGGGAGAAAATTGATAAAATGCCACTCCTTTGGAGTGGTTTCGATAAAATGTCACCCTCTATATGGTAATTGTTAAAATACCACCTAATATATGATTAACTCTATGATTTGTCCTTTTAGGGGATTTAGCCATTTCTTTTTTGTTTTTTTATTTTTTTCCCACCAAAATTGTATACAAAATTACCCTAATACCCTTCTCAAAATACCACTACTCTCAACCGATCCATCTCTGCTCGAGAGCGAAGGCGTAGGCGCGCCGCCGCCCTGCCGTCAGCGGCCGCCGCCGCCGCCGCCGCCCGCTCGAGGTCTTGGGCGCCGGCGGCGCGGCACGGACGCCGACTTGTGCGTTCAGCCTCGGGCACCTCTCCGGCGGCCGGCACCACGCCGCCGGCGCGCCGCCTCCGAGCCTCCTCCTTCCACGAAGCAAGATGAGGAGCTGCGCATCGTTATCTGGCGGGACCCGGTGCGGACGGCGGCAAATCCTCAGCGGGCGTGCGGCGGCGGCGGCCCAAGACCTCGAGCGGAGCGCGGCGGCACCCGTGCTGCGGCGGCACCGTCCATGCGCGCGCGCGCGGTGGCGGCCCGTGCCGTGGCGGAGGCGGGCGGGCCTTGGCGGCGGTGGCGCCCTACGCCCCTTCGCCTCTCTCCGAGCAGGAGATGGATCGGTTGAGAGTAGTGGTATTTTGAGAAGGGTATTAGGGTAATTTTGTATACAATTTTGGTGGGAAAAAAATAAAAAACAAAAAAGAAATGGCTAAATCCCCTAAAAGGGCAAATCATAGAGTTAATCATATATTAGGTGGTATTTTAACAATTGCCATGTAGAGGGTGGCATTTTATCGAAGCCACTTCAAAGGAGTGGCATTTTATCAATTTTCTCGCCCATAGGGATACTAAGGGTATGTTCTTTTTGGCTGCGGCTTGTGACTTTTGGGTTGTTTGTACGAGAGATGACAGAGTAACAAAAACTCACGTGCGGTTTTTGCCGATATAAATGAAGTCAGTAAAATATGTACTACAATTAACTAGTAGACCTTATCTTGAAAAAAAATACTCCGTTTAAAAGCTAGTTACTGTAGAAAAGCCGAAAAACAGCTTTTAGAAGTTGAAAAGAACAGGGCCTAAATTAACTCTCCGAGAAAAAAGTGATCCAGACTAGTAATTTGACCCTTGAATATTCTTTTAGTTCTTATTCATTGTTGTAGTTGTCTAGGTCCCTTCTTATTTCATCATTAACATATGTAACAAAAATAAAGAACTCTAGACTTCTAAAAACACAAATATACTAGAATCATAATAGTAGTAACTGACAAAGAAAAATACCAGTCTTTCTGAAGTTAATGCTTCTGATCCATTCTTTATTGTTGCCACATAGTCTGCGCTTCATTCAAAGTGTATAGGGCTTATGGTCATTTATTCATTAAGAAGTGTTTCTAGTCTTTGCAATTTCTTTGGTTATTTTGTTGTATCACATGAAAGTTAAAAGCATAACTGGTATTTTGTATCTGTAATATAAAAACTAAAATAAATGAAAGTATTATCATGTTTGCCTCTTGGTCTGATAGAATCCTTATTGTTATGTTATTTTGCTTTAAGAATTAGCTGATTTCTTTTTGTTGCAGGCCCAGTTCTTGTTAGATGGATCCTCTGGCTCTGGCATGTGGATTGTCCCTATAACTTTAGGATGTTGTTCAGATGGTACACAGGAAAAGTTCTTACTGAAACATAAACATGATAAGCTGGATATAAAGGACATCACTTCACAGTGCGGTGACCGAGAGAAGGATGGAAACTTTGGGATTAAGGTGAACATAAATGAAACAGGATTTTATAGAGTTAAATATGATGATGGACTTGCAGCTGCACTTCAAAATGCGTTGGAGGACAAGAAGCTCTCTTCAATGATAAAATTGGTAAACAGAAAATGTGACATTGTTAAATTTGCTTTGCAATGTTTTGGTGACAGGTATTCTAACATTAGCATTGCAGGTCCTGTGGAAGACTCGCATGCCCTTTCTATTGCCCGCAAACAAACATTGACGTCATTGCTGCATTTACTGTATGCTTATCGTGAAGAACCTGATTACAGCGTTCTGTCACACATAAACTCTGTACGTAAATCTTGTATGTCCAATTGGTTCCATTATAATCAAGTTTGCTTTGGAGATTAATTGCCTATATCTTTTCCATTGGCTTGGCAGGTAAGTTGTAGTGTTGCTAAAATATCGGTTGATGCTACACCTGACTTGTCTGGTGACATCAAACAACTTGTAGTCTATGTACATATCATAGACCTAATCTGTCAGAACAATCAAAATGCAGCCAATAGCAGTGTTGTTCACATTTTCAACTGCATGAACTACTCAATCGTAAATGGATACCGCGGGTGGATAACCCACCACAGCCCCAAAGACATGAGCCAAAACTTGGCTCTAGTCTATCATTTACGAAAGTTCTAACCAGAAAACATCTCAAGTTTTATCGCATCAGAAGCACTAGCCATTGCTGTCTTGCAACAAAATTCACAATAAGATTTCTGGAATATTGGAAATGTGGGCAATATTTTAATTTCAAGTTTTACTACGAGACAAATACAATAAACTAGTGATGCAAAACTCACAACTAACAGCAGGCTACTCATCATACTTCAGAATATACACAAGTAAATTATAGTATCAAAGGCGAATGAACCAGCGAATGACTTACAATTGGGCTTGTTGAAGAGTAGGAGGCAGTGCAGGATTGATGCAATGCAGAATGTAGACAATGCAGTGCAGGAGCGGTCGCGCAAATGCGCTGCCCAGAAACCTTATTGCCGCCCCGTGTAGGTACTCTCTGCGGCAATGGTTCGGAGATAGCCGCTCTCCCTCCTTCCAGGTGCACGCCGGGAAGAAAGTACGACGAAGTTCAGACGGCGCAGTACGAAAGCACAAAATCGCAGAGAAGAAGGAAATGGAGGCAGTGAGATTCTCAGCTATACACTTGAACGTCTCCAGGTATATATATAGACAGACTGTGAACTGACAAATTTAAATAGCCATTTACCCACTGGTAAATGACATATTTAACCAACCATTTACCCACTGGTAACTACCTGTCATCAAAACTCAAATAAACCCTCAAATTCAAACGTTTGAATCTTATTCAAACAGAGAGAGAGTGCGGTGCAGAGCTCAGTAAAAAATAGAGATGGACTTGGTCTGCCAGGTGGCGTGCCATGTCACGGCATGGTCGCGCATCACAAGTCACGCGATTTTCACGCGAATACGCATGCGTGTGAGCGCGTGCGTGATTAGCCAAAGCCCTTCTCATGCCATCTCTATCTATATTTAAGAAGTAGTGAGGACTCCACCTTATAAATTGGTCCCCCCACCTTGCCTTAGCAATATGGCACTAAATTATGCATGTTTTAGAATTAAGGAAATGGGCTTGGCTCATATAGGCCAATTTCTAACAAATTGTGCATGGAATTTTTTTATACAAGAAAGAATGAATAATTAAAAAAACTTTCCCTAAGACCATTTGAATTAAAAATTTACAAACCATCTTAAACTTCGAATTTCCGAATATGAATCCATCTCAACACGATCCCAAACGGAGTATGTCGATCATAAATTAATTACCATCCAGTTATAACAAATGAATTCCATACATCAAGCAATAATTAAAAACATTTCTCGAATCAAATAAGAATATTAACAGTCCAAATTACACCAAGACAATAGTCTGAATTATATAATCTTACCTCTCAAATTTTATCCAATTAAATTCTCTATTTCTAACAATTACAAATTAAATTGCTTCAGTAGCATATCATACATGTATGCATTTAATCAGAAGTTGCAGAAATTAATTACACGCATCTCACTTCATACATTTAATTACAACTAGTTGGATTTTCAAAGGTAAACTATGGCTTCACTTGCGAGCAAAGTAAATGTAAAGACACCGAAAAAGACTGAACAAAAGAAATAAATTACAATTAGGTTGCCATCAGAACCCTTCGGCTTTGGAATGCCGAATCAAATAGTGCTCATCGAAATTTCTAGACTGTCCGAAACTGACCGACGTCTCTCACTTAAGTAGACCTCACCATTCTACCAAAAATCAATCCAACACCCACCGTATTTTTACCGACGTGCTGTAAGCAATATAAAAACCAGAATGCAGTACTGAAGCCACCCTAGCGACCAATGGGCAATATCTTACGTGCCTTAAGCAGTATAAAAACCAGAATGCAGTACTAAAGCCACCCTAACGACCAATGGGCAATACCCAAAATTACCCAACAGTCAGTGACGGATCCAGAATTAGAGCACGCCCCGGGCTTAATTTAAACCAAGTAATACTCTAGCATACTACAAGTCTAGAACTATATAACATCTCACCTAATCATTCATACTTATTTTAAAACATAAAAATAATTTCACCTAATCATTCATACTTATTTAATTAGTTCCTAAACAGCAAATGTAAAGCATTAAATATATAACATTTCACCTATTCATTCATACTTATTTTAAAACATAAAAATAATTTCACTGGTAAACTGATTCACCTTGCGACCTCCGCAGTCCGCATCTCGGTTGAACTTGAATCGACTCAGGCACTCAGAGCATCTCCAACAATCCCCCTAAAAACCCACCTCAAAAGACACCTTTTAGGGGCAGCCCAAAAAATTTGTTAACCTATTTTAGTCCCCTCCTCCAACAGCTCCCCTAAATATATCCTAATAGCTCGTCCGTGTACGATGCGATGCGAGTCTTGTGATCGCGAGCCGAGGACGCAGTAGCATGGTCCCAAGGCCCGCCGTGGCGGCCCTTCTCTCCGCAGCTGCGCGGCGAGGCAAAGACGCCGCCGCGCCTTGGCCAAAGACGTAGGACACAGACGCCACGGCGCCGCCACGACCACCCACAAGTACACCGCGCCTCCCGCACAACATGTACGCGCGCGCGCGACAAGAAAGCGAAAGTCGAGCACCTTGGTCACTCAATTACGCAGAAACTCGGTGAAATACCAAGCTAGAGAACGCAAAGACGAGTAGTGAACTAGCGATGGTTGGATACTCACAAAAGATCGCAGAGCGCGCGCGAGACGGCGAGCGAGTCAACGAGGACGACCGGAAGTCGAACGCCCGCTTTGATCGAGGGCAGCCGAGCCGAATGGCCGTCTGGGGTCGCGCCGCGCCGGTGCGGAGGTGCGCGAGAGGAGCGCCGCGGGAGCGCGAGGTCGAGGATGACGACGAGCGTGGTTGGGAAAATGGGCGCGAATTTTTTTCTCGGTGCGGACGGAGGGAACGAGGATACGGGACCCCAATAATTTCCCGGTTTCTACCTGGGTTTTGGGAGAGTTTTGGGGGAATAGAAATAGGGGGGTGTTTAGGGGAGTTGTTGGAGAAGGCTTTTTACACAATTTTCCAATAATTTGATTTAGGGGGAGATTTAGGGGGATTGTTGGAGATGCTCTCATAGCTGACTTCAGTCTTCACTCCTCGTAAATGCGATCGGTGGCGTGGCGTCGCCTCGGCCATTCATTCCGCTGGCCGCATTTCTTCAGCGGTTCAGCGCCTGCGCCCGCATCTCTGCGCCTGCGCTCGCCTTTTGCTCGCCGTCCTTCGCTCCCTGCTCCGGGCTGGTGCTCGCCTGCGCTCGCCGTCCTCCCAGTCCCTGCTCCAGTGCTCTGGGCTGGCGCTCGCCGTCCTCCTGCTCCGGGCTTGCTTCTCCGGTTCTCCCTGCTCGGCGCTCGCCGTCCTCCCTGCTCCGGGCTCGCGGCTCCCTGCTCGGCGCTTGCCTCAGTCGCCTGGCGCAGTGGCGCTCGCCGTGCTCCCCGCTCGGCGCTCGCTGTCTGAGAGCTCCCCGCTCGGCTGCTCGGCGCTCGCCGTGCTCGGGGCTCGGCTGCGGGTCCACGGGTCGAGGGCGGAGCGGCGGAGGCAGTCACGGCCACAGCCCACCGCAGAAAGGGACAGAGAGGGAGCAAGGAGGAGGAGGCCAGGAGGAGAGGAGACCACAAGGAGTTGGGGAAGACCGAAGACCACGGCGTGAGGTCGGTAACAATGGCAACAGAGGACGTCAACAGCCGCCGGAACCACGCCAAGCCGACGAGGACAGGAACGGGGACCAAGGAGCCGACCAAATGCGCGTGAGGAGCACCACTGCCTCAACAGCCGTCGTCCTCACCTTGCCGTTCCAACCCGACCAAGCCAAGTAGGTCTCCCCCACACATCCATTTTCATCCATCACAGCGCAACACAAGCACAGCACAAGCCTCACCGGCCAATAGATGAATGGTAATAAGTAGAAGAGCAGGGAAAGCCAACATCACCTCGGCCGGAGGAGGCCGCGACGGTCAAAGTTGCCGGCCCACGGCAGTGAACGGCGGGCGGCCACCCATGCGTCCTTGGCAAGCCGCAATGCTCCCGGGCGCAAGCAGGCTTCCAAGTCCTGTCACGACTGCCGATTAGCTTCACCACCGCATGCACATGCATGAGCAAAGCCCAAAAATAGCATCAATCACAAAAACGAGCAGCAACCGAGTAGATCGAAGCCAGCGCGAGCGCGCCCGAACGCTGCCGTGAGCGCAACCATCGCCTGGGAGAGAGATGAGCGCGAAGAGTAGTAGTAGTAGTGTAGCCTGTAGGACAGTAGGAGTGAGTAGTGACTAGCGAGTGATGACTGGAGTGTCGGTGCATGCATGGGTTGGCCGAAGTGAGAAATTAATTAGTGTACATAATTAATTTGGTGGTGATTAGTTAGTGTAAATAATTAATTATGTGAGCAATTAATTAGTGTAGATTAATTAATGTATGACTAATTAGTATAGGCTAATTAGTGGAGTGAGTACGCAGTGCGTGTGTGCACTGTTGTGCATACTATGTGTATAGCGTAGTGTACTGAGTGTATAGGGCAGGGTTAATTAGTGTGTGTAATTAGGGTTTGGATAATTAAGAAGTTATATATAGTGTTTAGTGGCGTCCGGATTTTGCGTCGTGGAAGTGCGAACTAGTGTGTGGCACGTAAGTGCTGGTATCAGGCTAGCAACCTGGAATACTAATTTATGAGCTGCACGAGTAACTGAGAGCAAGTTTAATAGAAGAGGTGGCTGCTACCTCTAGAACTAGCTAAATAAGCAAAAAGAGTACACGTGGCTCATAGTGGAGGTAGCTAATACAATAAGTTGAGTAGATGTTACCTCTACTAAAGCACTCAAACATTTAATACTTGCATAAATATATCAGGGATCACCTCTTGCATGAGGGGCAGCTTGCCTCTCTCTCCTCGTATGATGTGCTAGATGTTACCTCTTATATAAGGGGCAGCTTGCCTCTCTCTCCTCTTTTCTCTCTCTTCCACATAGGATTGTGTTGACATGAATTTCGCTAGAGGCGACCTAGTCAGCATTATTGTACTTGCTCTGACAGCAGGCTGCCCACGTGGGAAAAAGAAGAGGAGAGAGAGAGTAGGTGAGGAGAGAGATTACACGTATAGAATTAAATTTACGTACTGTCGTCTAGATCGCTTCAATTGCATACAAAACCCATTTACAATTATTCTCAATTATTAGAATAAATTAATAGTTGTCAGAAGATTTAAAACTATTCGTGACGATTTAGAATAATACGCGATGATTTAAAATTATACGCGTCAATTAAACCTTAACACGACGATTAAATTAGCAATTGAGCTGTAAAAATCCACAAATGGCTAAAATAAAATTTGAGGATCACATAGGGACGTTCTGGTATATTTTATCTAATTATCTACCTACATGTTATTTTCTTCGGCACTAGTAAATTAAACCGTAGCACACATACTATCTACAAAAAAGAACCAAAATTGGAGAATGACTTTATCCGAGTAACCCTGGAACCCAAGACTTCGATATAAGCTCAGGAAAACATCCTGTTGAACATATGATCTGAGTATCTTCAGTAAAACAAATATTTACCTATTAAATTAATTATCACCCTACAAAAAATAAAAATAATATTTAAATCGGTCGAATGCTATGAGAAAGAAATGAAAGAGATAAGGATAGACAGTTGGAGAAGCTATTGTCGTACCAATAAGTAAAGGGTAGGTAGAGGGTGTCTTGGGTAGGAGATAGGGGTAAAGTTGGGACCTTCTGCATGGGATAAAATATAAGGACTTACAAACTCCACTTGTGTGATGGGCTATATAAGTCATATTAACTATTATTCTGTCGGAGGATGTGCAGAATCAATAACTCTATCAAGATTATTATGCACCCCACAAATAGGTAAGTAGATTTATCTAGGGAGAAACCAGACAAGGAATCAATTGGACTTTGGGCCATAAAGGATACGTCTTGCGCATATATTTAGCGATGTGGAGTGTCGAACGATGTCTCAATTGGATAGTGGGCCATAAAGGGTAAGTCCGACCAACAACTTTCTTATAATTGAGATGGTGCGGGTGAGGATGGGAAACTACCTCAGGTCAACAATTATAAGTAAGTCAGGTGAAGACATAATATACTGAGATAGTAGTAAAAGTTCTGTGCTCTAATTCGGGCATCGCATCTAAGGAAATATGAAGGTCCACTCGCTACAAGGATCAGAGTGACTATGGGTAAAGTGGTACAAACCTGTGTGGTGCTATATAAATCATAAATTTATGCCTGTCTCCTGGACTAGAGATTACGAGAACCAGTGGAGGTTCTTTTCCATTTATACGAGTATTTAGTACATTTCTATATTCATAAATTGAAACTTTTCAAAACCTAAAAACCTTTATTTTCTATAAGTTCTGAAAAAGAGAAAGAGAAAGAGAATGAGATAGAATATGAGCATGAGAATGAGAATAAAGATTTCAAGAAATGTCATATTATGAGCAACCATTGTATTTTGCTAATAACGCTTGCTGAGTACTTCTGTACTCACCCTTACTATTATCCTTCTTTGTTTAGGAATAGGTTAGTCCAGAGATTTGTTAGGGTTTGACGAAGTATACGTGGATGACAACCACTGCACTGGATGGAAGGCTATGCACCCTGAACACGATGAGTATAGGGCGAACACCTCATGGGGAGGTGGGATTGAGTAGGCAGCGACCGAGAGTCTTTTATGCGAACTCAAGTTCATCAGAGTATCACCTGATGTTAGTCTTTGTATTTCTGTCATTATTGGTTAGCACCCCTTTCTTTTCTGATTAGTGTAGTATTCGAGCCATAGTGGCCTTGTACTAGACTGCAGCCTTACGTGGCTATGATTTTGTAATATTCAGATCTGTCTCTAATTACTATTCTGTTGCAACACTCTAATAGGCTTATTATTCGTTGGAATAGTGTTCAACTAGGCAAACAAATAATGCTTCATTGCCTAAGTGTTATTACCTCTCGATAATGGCTCGAGGCATCACATAAATGCCTATTTTAGATAAATTATATATGTACTTCTTTTAGTGTATGTGAGTTTGCTAATTTATTCGTTGATATATTTTATAGATATCATACTCTTAAGCTTGAATAAATCTCCAATGGCCGAGGAAAAAATAATCACTTTTATTGATTCCCTACTACTCATATTTCTCTTGATATCATCTTAGGCTACAACTATTATTTCATTGTATTTGTAACATTTGTTTTGTTTGGGTATTGGACTTGGACTTTTTCGCACAAGAATTATTGATTTATGTTTAGTGTTATCCTAGACGCTAGTCGAGCGGTAGACCGACGCCTAGCGCCTAGGCAGGCCAAATCGGCAAAGTGGCCAAGGCGGGTGGGCACCACCGCCTAGGCAGGCTAGGCGACTACCTAGGGGAACCAGGTTTGTGTTAGACATAAGAAATTGCAACTACATATTCTTCACACTTAGGCTACGACAAAAGGAATTGATTTGGGGCTACAAGGGTTTCTACAAAATCAAGATTCACATTTTTCACATTTTTTGTTTGACTGGTGCAACCGTGTGTTACAAGAGAAAAGGTCAACATTAAAAGGAGGTTTTCTTGGTGTAGAACCGTTTGCCATACTGGTAGGTAAATTGGTTTACTTTATCTAAGTGTTTGCTATGCTACGTATATGTGTATCAGTTTTCTTTACTTAAAAACATTTGCTCAAGTTAATTCTTTCATATTTACATGTTTACTTACAGTTATAGTCTCTTTGGGACAAATGATTTATATAGGAAATACAAATGATTCTACAATCTAGAGAAATAGTTACTATACATGCTTTTGGTTCACAGGAAGAGGAAAGAAAATTTCTAAAGGTAAACCAGTTGTTTTAGAGTAACACATAAAAATAGATCAATACTTGAGTTAAGCTTATGGCTAAAGTTATATCTATTAATATGCTTATTTTATTTAGGGCTTACCATTGCCTCACTATTCTATAGTATGTTGTATGCTAGAACTATGGAGATTGGGTACTACATACTAACATCTTTTTGTCATTTAGAAAAGCAATAATTTTACCTCACGAACTCATGATCATGTCTGCTATTGTTGTTCAGTTGTCTACTGTTGTTGTTCATCAATCATGTCTAGCATTATAAGGATTTAAACGTCAATTGAACAGATATATACAGTTATAAATGTATAATAAAAAACTATGTAGTATTGTACAAATATTTTGCAAAAACAATTGAGCTTACCACATGTTCTATGTGAAGCCAGATTTGTAATGCTGCTTAGATAGTTGACACAGAAATAGAATATCTATCTCTATGCCCAATAGCTTTCTTATGCATCCCAATATCCTCAATCTCTCCTTGTCCAACAAAAAACACGACCACCAGACATGCTCTTCTTTGATGTGTAGGTTGATATAATGTTTTAATTTATGTGAGGTGGTGCATCACAAGGCAGTGGTGCACCGCTGCAATGCAACAAAATTCAGTAATTTGAGTTAATAAATTAATGAAAAATACAGATATTAGCTAACACATTTTTTTGAAAATATTTCTACATTGTAGTGTCGTAAGACGCTCCTGGCACCAAAACATGAATTCAATTACTTCTTTTCGGTATAGGATCACTTGACTTGACTCTTTGACAGGATCCACTGAGTGAAAAGCAAGCAAGACAACATGCATCTCATCGAGAGGGGCTCTATCAAACAATTTCAAAGGAAATCAAATAATATATATACCAGTAACACAAAGTAGAGCGAGGTCCCTAGTTACATCATGATAAAATATACGAGCATGATATGATATATCCAAGCCAGAGAGGCAAACTTTAACTTCTACCTCTCCAAATTCCAAATCACGTCTAATGATATGATGGCATGTCATGAGTAGTCTGGTATCCCGTCGGCGTCGACAGCAAATGCATTGTCCAAAGAACCACGACTCAAAACGCAAGCAACAAAGTGTTCGTAATTATTAAATACCATATTGTTCCACTCACTAGGTAAAGAATGTACCATAGTTAGCCTGTTTAGGATATAAATGTTATTTATAAGTGAAAAAATAAACATAATTGGTCATAGCCTAAGCCATAATGCGAAAAAATTCCCCAAACGCCGAAACACCGACCCACCTCTCTAAAACCAACCAAACCCAGATGTTGAAAATTGTTTGCTTGTCCAATTCCCATCAGTTGACCTACGCATTTTCTATACGGGCTATGAGAAATAACAAGTTATTGGCCGGCTTTGAATGTCTGCTTTGAATTCTAAAGAAAAACAAGCATACCTTGTATGAAAATAGTTACAAACCCAACAACCAAAGACACTTTGCCTCAGGCCTCCCAACTCCAATGGCTAGCAAATTGTTAGCCCATAGGTTTGGCCTTAGGGATGCAACGACATTTTGGGAAACGTTTTTTTGCATTATGGTTTAGGTTATAGTCAATTATGTTTATTTTTCACTTATAAATAACATTTGTATCCTAAACAAGTTAACTATAGCCCATTTTTTACTTAGTGAGTGGAATAATATGGTATTTAAAAATTATCAACACTGTCGTTCGCGTTTTGAGTCGTGATTCTTTGGACAATGCATTTGTTGTCGACGCCGACGGGATACCAAGCTACTCATGATATATCATTATGTCATTAGATATAATTTGGAGCTTAGAGAAGTTGAAGTTGGGATTTGCCCCTTTGGCTTGGATGTATCATATCGTGCTCGCATAGTTTATCAAGATGCAACTAGGGATCTCTCTCTACTTTGCATTACTGGTGTGCACATTGTTTGTCTTCCTCTGGAATTTTTTGATAGAGCCCGTCTCGATGGGATGTATGTTTTCTTACTTGCTTTTCACTCGATGGATCCCATCCAAGAGTTGACAAAGACAAGTGATCCTGTGTCGGAAAGGACAAGTAATCGAGTTCATATTTTGGTGTTGGTGCCAAGAGCGTCGTACGGTATTACAATGTAAGAATTCTTTTCAAAAAATATGCTAACAGCTATATATTTTTCATTAATTTATTGACTCGATTTATTGGATTTTGTTGTATTACAGCAGTGCACCACTACATTGTGATGCACCACCTCATAAATGAAAACATTATATCAAACTACACATAAAAAAAGAGCATATTTGGTGATCCTGTTTTTTTATTGGACAAGAAGAGATTGAGGTTATTAGGGTGCCTAAGAAACATATTGAGCATAGAGATAGATATTCTGTTTCTGTGCCAACTATTAAAGCAGTACTGTAGATCTGGCTTCCCATGGAACATACGGTAAGCTTAAGCTCAATATTTTTTGCAGAATATTTGCACAATACTACATAGTTTTTGACTAAACATTTATAATTATATATCTATTAGGTAGACGTTCAAATCTTTACAATGCTAAAAATGATTACTGAACAACAACAGCAGCAAATAAGATCATGAGTTCGTGAGGTAAATTATTGCTTTCCAAAATGACAAAAGATGGTTAGTATGTCGTACGCAAGCTCCATAGTTCTGACATGCATCATACTATAGAATAGTGAGCCAATGTTAAGTCTTACATAAAATGAGTATATTAATAGACATAACTTTAGACATAAGCACAACTCAAGTATTGATCTCTTTTCATGTATTATTCTAAAACAGCTAGTTTATCTTTGAAAATTCTCCTCTTCCTGCAAATCAAAGGAGTGTATAGTTACTAATACTCTGGATTGTACAAACCTTTATTTTTCCTATGTGAATCTTTTGTCCCAAAGAGACCCTAACTATAAGTTAACACATAAATATGAATAAATTGACTTGAGCAAATGTTTTAAGGCAAGAAAAACTAATACACATAGACGTAACATAGTAAAATATTTACATAAAGTAAATCAATTTATCTACTAGTACAGCAAACAGTTCTAATCAAGAAAATCTTTTTAAGATTGACATTTTATCTCGTAACACATGGCTAGTATGACCATGGTAACCTGCACAGATCAAACAAAAATGTGAACCTTGATTTTGCGGAAACACTTGTAGGCCCCAAATCAATTCCTTTTGTGGTAGCCTTGTCCAGTGGTTGGAAAAATTGTTGCATTTTATATGTTGTGCATTACTTTGTCTAAATCATAGATGCTATGAACTTTATAGCCATATAAATGTGAATCTATTGTGGAGTGCAAATTTTGACAATGGTAAGTAATGATGATGCATAATATGTTAACTACATTCCTAACATACTCATTGGCTGATTCATGATTGACTCTTGACATACCTATGTAATATTGAAATTGGCACTTAAATCATTTTACGTTGAAATCTTCCTTTAGAGAGCAACATCAGTAGATGCATAAGCACAGCAACTTCAGCTGGTGGTGCTAACATTTTCACTTGTCTAAATGCAGACTTGTAATTCATTTGACTATTTGTTTTCCTGTATGGTCAGGTTGAAATACAGCATGCCAATGAAGTTGATGAGCTTTTTGATGCCATTAGCTATTATGAGTGTGCTGTTAGAAACAGACCCATATGAGTGCTCATTTTCTATAGTTCCAAAGTATGCATGGTTTAGTACCACATTGCTAAGGTAAAGTAGAGGAGATCAATTTATAAGGTGAGGCCATTGCCACTCATTGAATCATGTAACACGTGAATAGGGATGGCATGAGGAGGGCTTTGGTTGAACACGCGCGCACCACGCGTATTTGTGTATTTTCACATGGAAAATTACCTGACTTGTGACGTGGCGCGTCACGTGGCAGACTAAGTCCACCTTATTTTTGCTAAACCGTGCTTCATCTCTCTCTCCTTTATGAACTGTCCTGAAGCTGATAACCATAGCATAAATATCATTATTTAGTTTCATGAGGCAGTTACTAGTAAGTTAACTCTGTTTAATCGCGATAGTTAATAGTGAGTGTTGCAGCGCCCTTAAAAGGGCCTAGAGACGTCTAGAAAAATACAGAGAATTCTACCTCCATTCTTTCATCCCCTCTCTGGATAGTTGTGCTGTAGTATCAAGCTGTTTAACAGCACCGACCTTTCTTCTCGGCGTGCACCGACAAGAGAGGAGAGCGGGATCTCCGAACCATTGTAGCAGAGAGAACTTGCATGGGGCGGCAATAAATTTTCTGGGCAGCGCAACCTGCACGACCGCTTGGCTTCTTCCTCGACTCGACTGCTTCCACGATAGCATCGAGTCTGTGTTACTTGCCGTTCTTCTTCAGACCCAACTTTAAGTCGTTCGTATGATCGATCGACTTGTTTACATTCTGTTTCTGCATATATTTTGAAGTACAATGAGTTGTCTGCTGTTAGTACTGATTTATGCATCATTAATTATTTGCGATATTTGCCTTATAGTAAATTCTGGAATTAAAATATTACCCACTTTTCCAACATGTGCTTCTGGTCTTTGCATGCTACAAAGGGTGCAGAGCGTTTTCAGGTTTGATACTGGCTCTCCTTTAAACTGTATCAGAATATTTTCATTCTTGCCTAGACTCAGCACCTTTTGCTTCATTGTGCTTCTTAAAAGTGTATGGAATCACCCTGAAGCACTTATATATGACAATAAGTTGCAACTATGACAATAATACTTAGGGTTTTGTGAAATTTACTGTTTAAATTAATTGCATTATATAGTGAAGGCCACTTGCTGCCTAGTTTTTTCTATCTTGTTTTCTTCCCTATTACTGTCTGGCTCCACAAGAAGTTCTCCTAGTGAGAGGATGGTACTAAACTTGTGAAACTGGTTACTCTTTCACAAAGCGTTGGCTTCATATATTAAAAAAAATGCCTACTCAAATGCTAAAACCGAAGACTTGGGGGTTGTTCTTGAAGAGGAAACTGGTGAACCTGTTAAGGATTTGATGACTACATGGACGAAGCAACAAGGGTATCCTGTTATTAATGCAAAACTTAAAGGGCATGACATGGAACTTGAACAGGTAGCTAGTTATCTAAAAATATCATCCTTCCTATGTATTGTGCATTCATCCACATGTGAACCACTGAGTACGTAAATATATGTATGGCTTGTTTAAGTTTCCTTGTTATTTGTTAAGGTATGGTTGGGCCAGCCGGTTTGAATTGCATATTTAAAACTCTCTGCTCACTGGTTATGACAAAAACTTGATCCGACCTTAATTTTTGTTCCTTACTATGTAATGAAGGTATAATTGGCTGGTTAGAAATGGTAGTCTGAAAAGGCTCTACTCAATGATGGGAAAAATGGAAATATTCGGGTGCCCCTATGCTCACCCAACTAAAAGAGCACGATATAGTTAATGTAGTTGTATGCACACATGCAAATTCTCGAGGTCAAATTCATTTATACTGTAGAGTACGAGAAAAGACAAACAGTACATATAACGCATCCCTTTAATTTTGGGGGATCTTTGGAATATTGGATCACACACTTTTTGCAGCTGTGACAAAAACTGATCCAGACTTATAATATGACCCTTCACTCTTCTGTTAATTCTTATTCATTGTTGTAGTTGTCCAGGTCCCTTTTTATTTCATCGTAAACATATGTAACAAAAATACGAAGGTCTAGACTTCTAAAAACACACATACTAGAATCATATTAGTAGTAATTGACAAAGAAAAAAACCAGTCTTTCTGGAGGTAATGCTTCTGTCATGGGTGTGAGCCCTGAGCCCAACCGGTTCATTATTAAAAAGTTAGAGATTACTTTATATCTATTAGAGATATAATATTAGTTTTTATTTATTAGAGACATAATTGAGATTAGATTCTATTTGTCAGGGGGAACCCATCTATATAAAGGAGGCTGCCGTATGCTATTGAAACCAAGCAAAGAAATAATAAAATCATTCTCATCTATAGTCTCCTCTCTCTCTCTCCCTCTGCGCCGACGTCGTCCAGCTGTCCTCTCGGTGGTATTTACCCCCCTATGAACTAAGCTTCTGATCCATTCTTTATTGTTTCCAGATAGGTTGTGCTTCACTCAAAAGTGTATAGGGCATATGGTCATTAATCATTAAGATGTGTTTCTAGTCTTTGCTATTTTTCTTTCTTGTGGGCTTGGTTATTTTGTTTTATCACATGAAAGTTAAATACATAACTGATATTTTATATGTGTAAAATAAAACTAAAATAAATGGAAGTATTAACACGCTGGCATCATGGACTGGTAGAATCCTTGTTGAGATGTTACTTTGCTTTAAGAATTTGCTTATTTCTTTTTGTTGCAGGCCCAGTTTTTGTTGGATGGATCCTCTGTCCCTGGCATGTGGATTGTCCCTACAACTTCAGGTTGTTGTTCATATGATACACAGAAAAAGTTCTTAATGAAACATAAACGTGATAAGTTCAAGTGTTGCTAAAATATCAGTTGATGCTACTCCTGACTTCTCTGGTGACATCAAGCAACTTTTGATCAGCTTCTTATGTCTCCTGCTGAGTTTGCCCAACCATGTCATATATTACCTGCTTGAGTCTCCTATTTGGAATGCAGAAAGTTCACATGAATTTGGTAGGAAAAGAAACATGCAACCATTGGATATTTCAGTCTGTCCAAAATTCCTACAGGAATCCAATGTTAACACACAGAGATAATCAGGCTTTCCATACCAAATAAAAGAGATTGTACCTTCAACCAGGTCCATGCAGTTTCGCGTGCCTCTATTCTAATACCTCCGAGGACAACATATGCATCTTGATTGTTGACCTGACAAGCAAGAGAGACAAACGAGACCTGAGTACAACTTACAAGTAGTTTACATAAAAGTTAAGTTCATTTAGGACCTTCCACAGTAATCATGGAAGAAAGGAACGACTTTAGGGTCTACCACATCAATGAAAATCAAATTCAATGACTCAAGAACGATATCCCTATCCTGGCAAGAAGACAATATGCCTAGAAACAAGGAGACCAGGCTTTCATGACGATATGGCTGGGGGTAGGAAGGTATGGTTGGCGACGATCGCCCTCTGCCTCTGATCTAGCTGGTTCTTGAACTGAATTAGGGGTGCGGTGGTGAGCAGTAGTTGCGGAGATCCCGGTTGGTGTGGCGGTACGCTGAGTCGCGTAGGTCCCGAAGCCCTGAGCAGGTGAGCGTGAAGTCGCGTGGCCCGATAAGTCGTCAAGAGAGCGCAGTAAGTGGTGGAAATCGTTGTCTGCGTAAGCCTGTAAGGGGTATAGGTCGATCGGAATTAAGGGTTCTACCCTGTCGTTGTCTAGAAACCGTCTATCCAAAAGGTTGATCTTTATTGTGGGATTTTCCCTGCCGTAGACTAGAAAGACTACCTATCCTATCTCTTTTATCTTCGTACAAGATGTCTTGGTTAGCCAGGTCTCTTGGTGTAACTGACCGTCTGGAAGCCTCTGGCAGTAATGATAGGTCTATCAAAACGATGTCGGTTAAGAATGCTTCGTCTGTTTGCTTTGAGGATATAGAGCAAAGTATTGCAAATTGGAAAGTACCTAAGGTTAATGTTAGAGATATATATCATATAGGCACGTTTTCTCTTCGTTCTGATTATTATATAAAAACTATAGAAAAAACTCTTCCTATTAGCTCTTTGCATGAAACTCTGCATCTGCTTTCTGAAAAAGAAATCAATCATATCAGAGCAAAACCTCAATATCATTATATACATTTTGGTCTAGTACAAGTGGCTATTAGATCATTAACTCGAAGAGGTTTAAATATTTCTGTGTTGGCTTGCCTAAGAGATTGCAGAAATAAAAAGTTTAAGGACTCTTTGCTAGGAATGGTTGAAGCTAGTCTTAGTAATGGTCCTGTGTTCTTCAACACTTTCCCAGACTTTTCTGTATCTCTTTCGGATTTAAATCTCCATAAGGTTCGACCTTGAGCTTACAAACATCGGCTTTGATCTTGAACACGAAGTGAAAACATTTGATGACATATAGGATCTATTACAAAGCCATGACCACGTTAGCTCCTTGTGCAAAACAGAATACACCCAAAGGTTTGACCACACTTCTCCAAGCCAATCCTAGAAATCATATTATTGCTCCCAAAACCTTGAAGTGGGATGAGATAACACTTCCGGAGAAGTGGACTCTCCTACAAGCTGTTGAGCCAAAAGCCACTCAACAAAATGAATTAGAATCTCTGGCTGAAACACCAGATGGAGATGTTGAAATAACATTCTCCTCAAAAAGAACAATCTTTATCCAATCAAGACCCTCATTTCACCTAGACAATAGACCACAACTAAAACCAAATAATATTGTCTATGCTACTTATGAGGATAAGGATAATCAGTATGAGCCCTCAATCTCAGATTTTGAGATCAATGTTATAGAGGAAGAAGATCATGAGTTTGAAATCGATAAGGATCTCCTTAGAAGAAATCTTGATCTTCCTGAAAATAAGATTAAGTGTGAAAGGTACTACAAAAATGTAGACAATCCTTATATTAAGAAAATAACAGAGATTTGGTACAAAGAGATGAAAGAGCAAAAAAGACATATTTACTTCTTTGAATGGTATGAGAATAGCCAGATCATACATCTGGAAGAATTCTTCAAGCCAAAGAGTAAATCAAAGAGTAAGTCAAAAACCAAATCCAAAACTGAGCCTAAGTTAGAGCCTAAGTCAGACCTAGAAGAGTTAAAGTCTGAATTAGCCAAACTAAGGTCTGAAATAAATACTCTAAAATCCGTTCAAAAGAAACCAAAATCGATGACTTAAATGTTATCAAAAGGTTTCAAAAGAATGGAAAACCTCGATGGAAAGATTGAAGAGTCGGTTCATCCACCCTTGAATCTATCCAACTTCCAAATAATATTTAGGAGAAAGCTCCAAAGCATCTCCATTAAAAATATTTCTAAAACCACTTATGGTGATCTGTAAAAGTAGAACATATAGGACACCTAGTGGAACAACAAAATTATGCAAACATATCTTTACATGCTCTTGACAAAGAAACGGATCGCATCGAAAATATTCTCTGGAAGGATCCAAGACCAACAAGGTGAGGTAAAGATAAATTATCTATTTAATTCTCGATCTGAATCATCTAGTTCTCGATCTATTGTTCCTTTGTTTACCCCACAAATATTAGGTTCTAATATAAAGCTAGGAAGCAAAAGCAATAGGATCATCCGTCTCTGATTTGGTTAGTGAGTTAGCCAATAAGTTAAGCAACTTAAAGGTGAACAAAAATATTAATCAAATCTCGATGGAGAAGATAATGATATGGTCAATAAGATCTTTAAACCAATTACTAATACTGCTAGGACAAGGAATTACTATCCTAGACCAACTTATGTCGATCTTCAAGCGGAAGAAAGGCCTCAAATTAGTAATATGGCATATTTCAATGGCAAAGAAATTGTGGAATGGAATTTAGATGGATACACTGAGTATCAAATATTTACCCTTTGCCATCAAATGATTATGTATGCTAATGCTTGCATAGCTAGTGGTAATCGAAAGAGAAGCGACCTCAATGATTGTTGTTGGATTCTCGGTCAATTGAGAGGTGGTGGGATCACTACATGGATTACGATCGAAGCAAGCAATTCTTAATGCAATGAAGATAGATGGAAATGGCAATCCCATAGTCCGTAGATGCGAATAATAACCTGTCGGTAACATTTACGATGCCACGACTACTTTAGTTTATAATATCGTCTATCATTTCACTGAAATTATCAAGATATCAATGAGAAAATAGAGAACAATTGATAAACCTAAGATGCAAGACTATGTCGATTTTAGGTGGTATAAAGATACTTTCTTATCAAAATTATATACTCTTCCGAGCCTAATCAAGATTTTTGGAAGGAAAAGTATATATCAGGACTACCTCCTCTATTTGCTTTGAAAAGTTAGAAACTCTTTAAGAAAGGAAGGAGAGGGTAGTATAAATTATCAATTCCTAGATATAGGCAAAATCACCCAAAAGATACAGTTGGTAGGTGCTGAACTTTGTAATGACCTTAAAATTAAGGACCAACTGAAGAAACAAAAAATTATTGGGAAAAAAGAATTAGGAGATTTTTGCTATCAATTCGGATTTGAGGATCAACATGAAAAGAGACATAGGACAAAATATGTCAAAAGATTTAGAAAAAATCATATTGATAATAAGAAAGAAACTTATTACGTTAAGAGGAAGCGTCACCGAAAACCTCTTAAGAAAAATACTCCTAAAAAGGATGATAAACCAATTGTATGCTATAAATGTGGACTAAAAGGTCATATAGCAAGCAATTGCTTTAAATCCAAAATCAAAAAGGAAATCCAAGCCCTGCTAGAATCAGAGTCTGAAGACCTTAAAGGAAAACTAGGAGATATCCTAAATCATATTGACAATGAGTCTAGCTCTGAACATGAAGAAAAATCAGAAGTTAATCATTGTGAAGATAGTGTATGTTCTTGTTGTGAGCAAGATGTTTCTGAGGATACCTCTGATGAAAATATTCTAGTCCTCACAGACTTAGAGCAATTTGTATTAGACACCTTTGATACGGTGCAAGATCCAAGAGAAAAAGAAGTTATCTTGGAAAGATTCTTATCAAGGATAAAAACTAACAAGGAGAAGTTGGTAAAAGATATCCAACATAAAAAATATTTCTCTATTGATGAAGTCATCCAAAGAGTAGAAGATCATAAGAAGGCTAAGAAGCAGTTGAGTTTTAATGACTTGCTTCAAGAACAAAACTATATAAAAGAAGTGCTAAATGATCTTCAAAGAAGAATTCAAATTCTAGAAATTTCTAGAAAAGAAGTTAAAAAGGAGTATGAAACTCAAAGCGAATCTGAAGAAGAAGAAATTCTTCAGAACAATAAAGAAATAGTTAGCTCCATAGAAACCTATTTCAAGCAAAAATGGTATGTAGAAATATCATACAAGTTTGTTGATGGGTTTCACTTCAAATATAAAACTTTAATTGACTCAGGAGCTGATATGAATTGTATTCGTGAAAGAATTATTCCTTCCAAATATTTTCAAAAATCTACTCATAAAATTCATGGGGCGGATGGGAACCAACTTAAAGTCAATTTCAAAATCCCTGAAGTTCTCATTTGCATCTCTGGTGTTTCTATTAAGACTTCTTTTCTGCTTGTTAAAAATCTAAAACAAGGAGTCATTCTAGGCACACCATTCTTATCGTTGATACGTCCTTTTCTTGTGACAAATGATAGTATCAAGTTTGAAATCATGAACCAAGAATTGGAATTAAAATTTTGTTCCATACCCGAAGAAGCGTTATTGAATCAATTTATAGAGATTGCTTCGGGAAAAGAAAATATTGTCAATGAGATATCCATTGAGCCAACCATGACTAACATTCAAAGTGTTAGTTACAAAAATATACTGCAGCTGAAGAACACTCATCCTTTTCCCATGTCTTGGCCTCAAAAAGAGGAGCAAAATATGCATAAGGAAGTGCTCTTCCAAAATAAGTTGCTAGAAAATCATTACAAGCATGACATAAGTTGTCATGATCATTTTATGAGCTTACTCTTTAGCTATGGAAGCAAAAAACGAAATTCTATGCAGCCATATGCTTCTCATGCTAACCTTTATGAAGTGGCAAAACCTATAAAGTCTTGTTTCCATAAAGTAGCTTATAAACCCTTGTTTGAGCTTGATCAATATCACCTCTTTAACCAGAAATTCTGCACATGGGGTGACTCATATCTTTGCTATAGTTGCATATATGATGACTCATGCAATGACTCATGTATTTGCAATAGTTGCCTAAATGATGATTCATATCTTTGTCATAGTTACCTATGTGATGACTCACAAATTGACAATAGTGAGTTATTGCTCAAACATCACTATCAAATAGTTTTGGCTCATATTATATGCATAAAAGCATGTAACCCAAAACAAGCATATAATTGGTCATACTATGTAATATCATGTTACATTCTCATCAATGTAATATCATGTTACATTTTTACCAAAGTATTGTTCAAAAGAAACATGATCCATGATAACAAAGGTATAAAGAAGGTAATGTGTGCAATAATATTTCATGAATATCAACTAATCCAGTTAGTTGCTTCTTTGTCACATTACAGGGGAATCATGTCTCAAAGAAAGATATACGCAGATGAGCTCTTGAAATTACCCCAACCACGGGAGGGAATTTCAGCGGTTCAATCATAATTTTCCGCAATGCAGAATTGCAGCAAGGCTTGCTCAATTTACTTTGGCAAGCAAAGAATAATAATGAAAAAGCTCATGCACTACGTGGGCTGGCCTACTATTTCAATCATATGATGCCTAAAGATACAAAGGCAATATCATCAGATTATATGCTCACAAAACAGGCTTCAAGAGATATTCTTCCCAGAAGGGAAGAAAGCCCATCAAAATTATCAGATCAAGGTGTTGGATCACCTAACAATTCAAAATTATTGGATCTGGGCACCAGATCAAAAGTATCAGATCTGAGTATCAGATCATCAAAAAATTCAAAGATGAGCCTCGAATTGAGACCATCTCAATATCCCAAAATATTGAATCTGGGAGAATCCCCAGATGATCTAAAGATACCAGATCTCTGTAAGAGATCTCATGATGATGGTTCAAACTTATTCGATATAGATACTAGATCATCAAAAGTATTGAGCTTGAATACAAGCTCACCGAAGAATGATTCTTTCCACCAACAAATATATGCATCCACCATAACTACATCTCCAGACTGCATAAATATCAGAGAACTTCTCATTGCATTTCCACAGATAAGAACCATGGCATTATCAACATCAGATAGCATCCCTACAATTGCATGTAGCCACAAAAATAAAGTGAGAACAGAGAGTTGTTGTAGCCACGAAAATATAGGGAGAAGAGAGAGTATAGTCTTGAAAGAATCTTTCAGCCATACTTCTCAAGAAATCCTTATTTCCAGATTAAGTTTCAAAACTAAGCAAACACTGTCTTGCTTAGGTCCAGATATCCAAGAATTAATTTGGAAAAAATACCAAAAAAGACAAATGAAAGTATTCTCAGACCTCCAAGAATACTTCATTGATCTCTATGAGGGAAGAGAAATTAACCCTTGCATCCGAATTAATATCCATACATTCCCACTCCTCCACTTTGAAGATCAGATAATTTTCCAGCTGTACCACAAATATATAATACTGAGAGCAGAAATAGATCTCAAACTCTTCCAAAGCCTACAAACACGAAACCACAAAAATATTTCTCTTCAAAGTATTATAGATCAAGGTCTAGTCGCTGCAATTTATGGTACACGAAATCAGATTCTTCAATCTGATCTTGGCATTGCAGTTAAAGAAGCTTGTAAGAGATTGGTGTCCTCCAAAGGAAGATACAAACTTATTTTCTATTCTACTCCTCCAAGGTTCGCGCCACCAATAAGACCAATTTATGCATGATATTTATATTTTCAAAGGATATTTCAATTTCTTTGATAAACCAAGAATTGGTGTCTTGACTGAAGAACAAAGATAACTCTTCTCCCAAGACACAAATAATGATAAATGGCGATGGTTCAAAGAAGCCGAAGAAATTGAGGAAAGTATTCATCTTGACACCACATACCAGATGATCTTTCAGAATCAAATAATAAACATATGGTGTGGAGGAAGTAATGGTTTCCTTCATAAAGGTGTTGGACGATTGATAAAACCAGATTACGGCGAAGACACCTCAATCAGAAAAGAATATCGTCAACTACTGGATTGGTATGAATTAATTCAACCAGATGAAGACACAACTTTTGCATCCATGATGATAGATGACGATAGCGAATAACAATAATTGTTCGCTGAGAATCTTCTCCGACAACAGGACGATTGTCAGGACAATTATATGGGTACTATCTACTATCGCAGACAGAATACAGTTTGGTCAAAAGGGCCATTATGACGAATATTCTTCACGGAGGTCTAAAGTTTCATCATGACTCCCTGAGGTGTAAAGCGTCATCATGAAGAATAATATTGCCAGTCAAAAGGCGTCATCATGGGCATCTCGCCCATGCTTATCCTGTGGTGGCGACCCCTATATAAAGGGCATGAAGGCAAGCTTCAAAGGGCATCACTCCTACGAGGAACTCAAAGGATCACTCCTGAGATCACTCCTCACACGGCTCTAAGTGCTCAAGAGCTCCACAAGCTTAGAGTAGGAAGTCGATCACCATACCACTCCACCTCTACTCCACAAACTAGTGTAAAATAAGTAGTAGCCTAAATAAAGACTCAATCTTTGAGTCTAAGTGTGTAAGATTGTAAGAGTGCAAGTGTGTAAAATCTAAGTAGAGTTTGTATAACTAAAACTTGTAGTAGTTCTAAGTTCTGGTGTACTACACAGAAGGATTCCTTCTGTCTACAAGGTATATGAATGAACGAAGAACGATTTCTCCCTACACTCTCTATGTTTCAGTTTGATTATTTCAAGTTCATTCTATTATTTATGTCTTTTTCAGTTTGTCCTATATATTACTAATGTTCTTATTATTCTGTTCTTTGTTTATCTTCTTTATGTTCTGTCTCTTACTTATGTTCTAAGTTCTTATGTTCTTTAATTTCTGTTCTTTACTTTCAGTCCTTTATATTTCTTCCATGTTTATTTCATTTTAAGTTTATGTTCTATCATTCTGCATAAGCATATATTTTAATTCTTTGTGTGTTGCATTTGCATATGTTCTTTTATTTTTGTGTGCTTTAAATTTAGTAATTTACTATTTCTGTTCTTATTTTCTATTTACGTTCTTGTTTACTATTTATGTTCTTAATTACTATTTGTTTTTAAATTATATTTTCTTCCAACCTTGCATATCTAACTCTATCCTCCTTGCATTCATATAATCTATTCTCTACCTTACATCGTAGCGACCGCATCCCCGAGTCGTGATTGTTAACAGTGCAAATGACGGGGATCTGGTCGCTACGATGTAAGGTAGAGAATGGATTATATGAATGCAAGGAGGATATAGTTAGATATGCAGGATAGAAAGGTTGGAAGAAAATAATTAAAAACAAATAGTAACTAAGAACAAGAACATAAATAGTAAACAAGAACGTGAATAGGAAATAAGAACATAAATAGTAAATAAGAACGAAAATAGTAAAGTACTGAATTTAAAGCACACAAATATAAAAGAACATATGCAGATGCAACACACAAAGAATTAAAAGATATGCTTATGCAAGAACTGAAAGATAAACTCACACTGAAATAAACATGGAAGAAAATGTAAAAGACTGAAAGTAAAGACAGAATATAGAGTTAGAACGAAATAATATAGAACATAAAGAACTTAAGTATAGAACTTAAAGAACAGAATGAAAAGAACATTAGTAATATAACAGAATAACATTAGTAATATAGAACTTGAAACAAACTTAAAATAAAGAGAGTTTAGGGAGAAATCGTTCTTCGTTCATTCATATACCTTGTAGACAGAAGGAATCCTTCTGTGTAGTACACCAGAACTTAGAACTACTACAAGTTTTAGTTATACAAACCCTACTTAGATTTTACACACTTGCACTCTTACAATCTTACACACTTAGACTCAAAGATTGAGTCTTTATTTAGGCTACTACTTATTTTACACTAGTTTGTGGAGTAGAGGTGGAGTGGTATGGTGATCGACTTCCTACTCTAAGCTTGTGGAGCTCTTGAGCACTTAGAGCCGTGAGGAGTGATCTCGGAGTGATCCTTTGAGTTCCTCGTAGGAGTGATGCCCTTTGAAGCTTGCCTTCATGCCCTTTATATAGGGTCGCCACTGGATAAGCATGGCGAGATGCCCCATGATGATGCCTTTTGACTGGCAATATTATTCTTCATGATGACGCTTTACACCTCAGGGAGTCATGATGGAATTTAGACCTCCATGAAGAATATTTGTCATAATGACTCTTTTGACCAGACTGTATTCTGTCTTCAATAGTTCAGATTCCATCTGCAATAGTAGATAGTACTCATATAATTGTCCTGACAATTGTTCTCGTTGTCGGAGAGCTTCTGCGAACAATTATGGTTATTCGCTGTCTTCATCTACTATCATTGGTGCAGAGGTCGTGCCTTCGATTTCATCTGGTTGGAGTGTATCATACCAACTCAGCATTTTCTGATATTCTTTGCGTATCAACGTGTCTTCACCATAATCAATCTTTATTAGGCGTCCAACCCCTTTGTGTACAATACCATTGCCACCGCAGAATATTTTCATGATCTGGTTCTGGAAAACCATTTGACATGAGGTGTCTAAATAGATGCTATCTTCGATTTCCATAGCTTCTTTAAACCACCTCCACTTGTCATGATTGGCATCTTGAGAAAATAATTGTTTTTGTTCTTCAGTCATAAAACCAATTGTTTTGGCAGGGAAAGTGAAACATCCTTTGAGAATGTAAACATCATGCATTGCCGGCCTGACTGGTGGTGTAAATCTTGGTGGGGTAGAATAGAAGATAATTTTGTATCTTCCCCTGAGAAATGCCATTCTTTTACAGGCTTCTTTTATTGCAATTCCAAGATCAGACTGAAGAATCTGATCAAGTGTGCCATAGATGATATAGACTAATCCTTGGTCTATAATACTTTGGAGAGAGAGATTGTTATGGATTTGTGTTTGTAGGCTTTTGAAGAGTTTAAGGTCTATCTCTGCTCTCAATATAATATATCTGTGATAGGGCTGGATAATTATTCTCTCATCAAAATGGAGGAGTGGAAATCTGTGGACATTGATTCTAAGGCTTGAGTTAATTTCTCTCCCCTCATATAGGTTGATAAAATATTTTTGGAGTTCTGCAAATATCTTCATTTGTCTCTCATAGTATTTTTTCCAGATGAGTTCTAGGATATCTGGTCCTAGGCAAGAAAGTGTTTGCTTGGTTTTAAAACTCAATCTAGAAATGAGAATTTCATGAGCACTGGGGTCAAGGGGCTCTCGTGAGGCTATATTTCTCCTAATTTTGTGGCTGCAATAATTCTCTCTTCTCACTTTATTTTGGTGGCTACATGCAGTGGTATGAATGCTCTTTGATGTTGATAATGCCATGGTTTTTATTTGTGGAAATGCGGTGAGAAGCTCTCTGATATTTATGCAGTCTGGAGATGCAATTATAGTGGATGCATATGTTGGTTTGTGGAAAGAATCATTGTTCGGTGAGCTTGTACTCAAGCTCAATACTTTTGATGATCTAGTATCTAGATCAAATGATTTTGAACCATTATCATGAGATCTTTTACAGAGATCTGATATCTTTGGATCATCTGGGGATTCTCCATGATTCAATATTTTGAGATATTGAGATGGTCTCAATTCGAGGCTCATCTTTGAATTTTTTGATGATCTGATGCTCAGATCTGATACTTTTGATCTGGTACCCAGATCCAATGATTTTGAATTGCTAGGTGATTCAACACCTTGACATAATACTTTTGACAAGCACCCTTCCCATGTGGGAAGAATATCTCTTGATACATAATCTGATGATATTGCCTTTGTATCTTTAGGCATCATATGATTGAAATAGTAAGCCAGCCCACAAAGTGCATGTGCTTTTTCCTTACTATTCTTTGCTTGCCAGATTAAATTGAGCAAGCCTTGCTGCAATTCTGTTGCAGGAAAATTATGATTGAATCGCTCAGGATTCCCCTCCCGTAGTTGGGGTAGTTTCCAAGAGCTCATCTGTGTGATCCATTCATATCTTTGCTGGGACATGATTCCCCTGTAATGTGACAAGAAGACAACTAACTGGATTAGTTTGTAGTCATAATAGATTTGTGCACACATTACCTTCCTTATATTTTTACTATCATGGATCATGTTTCTTTTAAACAATAATTTGGTAAAAATGTAACATGATATTACATTGATGAGAATGTAACATGATATTACATAGTATGACCAATTACATGCTTGTCTTGGGCTGCATGCTTTCATACATATAATATGAACCAAAACTATTTGATAGTGATGTTTTAGCAATAACCCACTATTGTCAATTTGTGAGTCACCCCATAGGCAACTATGGTAAAGATATGAATCATCATTTAGGCTACTATTGCAAATACATGAGTCATTGTATGAGTCATCATATATGCAACTATAGCAAAGATATGAGTCACCCCATGTGCAGAATTTCTGGTTAAAGAGGTGATATTGATCAAGCTCAAACAAGGGTTTATAAGCTACTTTATGGAAACAAGACTTTATAGGTTTTGCCACTTCATAAAGGTTAGCATGAGAAGCATATGGCTGCATAGAATTTCGTTTTTTGCTTCCATAGCTAAAGAGTAAGCTCATAAAATGATCATGACAACTTATGTCATGCTTGTAATGATTTTCTAGCAACTTGTTTTGGAAGAGCACTTCCTTATGCATATTTTGCTCCTCTTTTTGAGGCCAAGACATGGGAAAAGGATGAGTGTTCTTCAGCTGCAATATATTTATGTAACTAACACTTTGAATGTTAGTCATGGTTGGCTCAATGGATATCTCATTGACAATATTTTCTTTTCCCGAAGCAATCTCTATAAATTGATTCAATAACGCTTCTTCGGGTATGGAACAAAATTTTAATTCCAATTCTTGGTTCATGATTTCAAACTTGATACTATCATTTGTCACAAGAAAAGGACGTATCAACGATAAGAATGGTGTACCTAGAATGACTCCTTGTTTTAGATTTTTAACAAGCAAAAAGGAAGTCTTAATAGAAACATCAGAGATGCAAATGAGAACTTCAGGGATTTTGAAATTGACTTTAAGTTGGTTCCCATCCGCCCCATGAATTTTATGAGTAGATTTTTGAAAATATTTGGAAGGAATAATTCCTTCACGAATACAATTCATATCAGCTCCTGAGTCAATTAAAGTTTTATATTTGAAGTGAAACCCATCAACAAACTTGTATGATATTTCTACATACCATTTTTTCTTGAAATAAGTTTCTATGGAGCTAACTATTTCTTTATTGTTCTGAAGAATTTCTTCTTCTTCAGATTCGCTTTGAGTTTCATACTCACTTTTAATTTCTTCTTTTCTAGAAATTTCTAGAATTTGAATTCTTCTTTGAAGATCATTTAGCACTTCTTTTATATAGTTTTGTTCTTGAAGCAAGTCATTCAAACTCAACTGCTTCTTAGCCTTCTTATGATCTTCTACTCTTTGGATGACTTCATCAATAGAGAAATATTTTTTATGTTGGATATCTTTTACCAACTTCTCCTTGTTAGTTTTTACCCTTGATAAGAATCTTTCCAAGATAACTTCTTTTTCTCTTGGATCTTGCACCGTATCAAAGGTGTATAATACAAATTGCTCTAAGTCTGTGAGGACAAGAATATTTTCATCAGAGGTATCCTCAGAAACATTTTGCTCACAGCAAGAACATACACTATTTTCACAATGATTAACTTCTGATTTTTCTTCATCTTCAGAGCTAGATTCATTGTCAATATGATTTAGGATGTCTCCTAGTTTTTTTTAAGGTCTTCAGACTCTGATTCTAGCAGGGCTTGGATTTCCCTTTTGATTTTGGATTTAAAGCAATTGCTTGCTATATGACCTTCTAGTCCACATTTATAGCATACAATTGGTTTATCATCCTTTTTAGGAGTATTTTTCTTAAGAGGTTTTCGGTGACGCTTCCTCTTAACATAATAAGTTTCTTTCTTATTATCAATATGATTTTTTCTAAATCTTTTGACATATTTTGTCCTATGTCTCTTTTCATGTTGATCCTCAAATCCGAATTGATAGCAAAAATCTCCTAATTCTTTTTTCCCAATAATTTTTTGTTTCTTCAGTTGGTCCTTAATTTTAAGGTCATTACAAAGTTCAGCACCTACCAACTGTATCTTTTGGGTGATTTTGCCTATATCTAGGAATTGATAATTTATACTACCCTCTCCTTCCTTTCTTAAAGAGTTTCTAACTTTTTCAGCAAATAGAGGAGGTAGTCCTGATATATACTTTTCCTTCCAAAAATCTTGATTAGGCTCAGGAAGAGTATATAATTTTGATAAGAAAGTATCTTTATACCACCTAAAATCAGACATAGTCTTGCATCTTAGGTTTATCAATTGTTCTCTATTTTTCTCATTGATATCTTGATAATTTCCAGCGAAATGATAGACGATATTATAAACTAAAGTAGTCAGGGCATCAGAAATGTTACCGACAGGGTTATTATTCGCATCTACCCGGACGATGGGATTGCCATTTCCATCTATCTTCACTGCATTAAGAATTGCTTGCTTCGATCGTAATCCATGTAGTGATCCCACCACCTCTCAATTGACCGAGAATCCAACAACAATCATTGAGGTCGCTTCTTCTCGGATTACCACTAGCTATGCAAGCATTAGCATACATAATCATTTGATGGCAAAGGGTAAATATTTGATACTCGGTGTATCCATCTAAATTCCATTCCACAATTTCTTTGCCATTGAAATATGCCATATTACTAATTTGAGGCCTTTCTTCCAGCTTGAAGATCAGATAAGTTGGTCTAGGATAGTAATTCCTTGTCCTAGCAGTATTAGTAATTGGTTTAAAGATCTTATTGACCATATCATTATCTTCTCCATCGAGATTTGATTAATATTTTTGTTCACCTTTAAGTTGCTTAACTTATTGGCTAACTCACTAACCAAATCAGAGACGGATGATCCTATTGCTTTTGTTTCCTAGCTTTATATTAGAACCTAATATTTGTGGGGTAAACAAAGGAACAATAGATCGAGAACTAGATGATTCAGACTGAGAATTAAATGGATAATTTATCTTTACCTCAGCCTTGTTGGTCTTGGATCCTTCCAGGAGAATATTTTCGATGCGATCCGTTTGCTGTCCAAGAGCATGTAAAGATATGTTTGCATAATTTTGTTGTTCCACTAGGTGTCCTATATGTTCTACTTTTACAGGATCACCATAAGTGGTTTTAGAAATATTTTTTAATGGAGATGCTTTGGAGCTTTCTCCCTAAATATTATTTGGAAGTTGGATAGATTCGAAGGGTGGATGAACCGACTCTTCAATCTTTCCATCAGAGGTTTTCCATTCTTTTGAAACCTTTTTGATAACATTTAAGTCATCAGATTTTGGTTTCTTTTGAACGGATTTTAGAGTATTTATTTCAGACCTTAGTTTGGCTAATTCAGACTTTAACTCTTCTAGGTCTGACTTAGGCTCTAACTTAGGCTCAGTTTTGGATTTGGTTTTTGACTTACTCTTTGGCTTGAAGAATTCTTCCAGATGTATGATCTGGCTATTCTCATACCATTCAAAGAAGTAAATATGTCTTTTTTGCTCTTTCATCTCTTTGTACCAAATCTCTGTTATTTTCTTAATATAAGGATTGTCTACATTTTTGTAGTACCTTTCACACTTAATCTTATTTTCAGGAAGATCAAGATTTCTTCTAAGGAGATCCTTATCGATTTCAAACTCATGATCTTCTTCCTCTATAACATTGATCTCAAAATCGAGATTGAGGGCTCATCTGATTATCCTTATCCTCATAAGTAGCATAGACAATATTATTTGGTTTTAGTTGTGGTCTATTGTCTAGGTGAAATGAGGGTCTTGATTGGATAAAGATTGTTCTTTTTGAGGAGAATGTTATTTCAACATCTCCATCTGGTGTTTCAGCCAGAGATTCTAATTCATTTTGTTGAGTGGCTTTTGGCTCAACAGCTTGTAGGAGAGTCCACTTCTCCGGAAGTGTTATCTCATCCCACTTCAAGGTTTTGGGAGTAATAATATGATTTCTAGGATTGGCTTGGAGAAGTGTGGTCAAACCTTTGGGTGTATTCTGTTTTGCACAAGGAGCTAACGTGGTCATGGCTTTGTAATAGATCCTATATGTCATCAAATGTTTTCACTTCGTGTTCAAGATCAAAGCCGATGTTTGTAAGCTCAAGGTCGAACCTTATGGAGATTTAAATCCGAAAGAGATACGTAAAAGTCCGGGAAAGTGTTGAAGAACACAGACCATTACTAAGACTAGCTTCAACCATTCCTAGCAAAGAGTCCTTAAACTTTTATTTCTGCAATCTCTTAGGCAAGCCAACACAGAAATATTTAAACCTCTTCGAGTTAATGATCTAATAGCCACTTGTACTAGACCATAATGTATATAATGATATTGAGGTTTTGCTCTGATATGATTGATTTCTTTTTCAGAAAGCAGATGCAGAGTTTCATGCAAAGAGCTAATAGGAAGAGTTTTTTCTATAGTTTTTATATAATAATCTGAATGAAGAGAAAACGTGCCTATATGATATATATCTCTAACATTAACCTTAGGTACTTTCCAATTTGCAATACTTTGCTCTATATCCTCAAAGCAAACAGACGAAGCATTCTTAACCGACATCGTTTTGATAGACCTATCATTACTGCCAGAGGCTTCCAGACGGATCGCCATTACCAAGAGACTCAGCTAACCAAGACATCTTGTACGAAGATAAAAGAGATAGGATAGGTAGTCTTTCTAGTCTACGGCAGGAAAATCCCACAATAAAGATCAACCTTTGGATAGACGGTTTCTAGACAACGCATGTGGTAGAACCCTTAATTCCGATCGACCTATACCCTTACAGCTTACGCAGATAACGATTTCCACCACTTCATCGCGCTCTCTTGACGACTTATCGCCACGCGACTTCACGCCACCGCCAGTGGCCGGGACCTACGCGACTCAGCGTACCGCCACACCAACCGGGATCTCCGCAACTACTGCTCACCACCGCACCCCTAATTCAGTTCAAGAACCAGCTAGATCAGAGGCAGAGGGCGATCGTCGCCAACCATACCTTCCTACCCCCAGCCATATCGTCATGAAAGCCTGGTCTCCTTGTTTCTAGGCATATTGTCTTCTTGCCAGGATAGGGATATCGTTCTTGAGTCATTGAATTTGATTTTCATTGATGTGGTAGACCCTAAAGTCGTTCCTTTCTTCCATGATTACTGTGGAAGGTCCTAAATGAACTTAACTTTTATGTAAACTACTTGTAAGTTGTACTCAGGTCTCGTTTGTCTCTCTTGCTTGTCAGGTCAACAATCAAGATGCATATGTTGTCCTCGGAGGTATTAGAATAGAGGCACGCGAAACTGCATGGACCTGGTTGAAGGTACAATCTCTTTTATTTGGTATGGAAAGCCTGATTATCTCTGTGTGTTAACATTGGATTCCTGTAGGAATTTTGGACAGACTGAAATATCCAATGGTTGCATGTTTCTTTTCCTACCAAATTCATGTGAACTTTCTGCATTCCAAATAGGACCTAGGGTGTTTTTGTATTTATCAATAAGCGCTCACTTCAATATTTTTAATTAAATATCCTGTGAAAAAATATTTTTAAGTAAATAGCTCAACTATGCTTGTGAATTTGTTTGGTGTTCCGTTTCTATGTAATTTCTTTGTAACTCAATTTTATGTAGAGTGTGAATTTGGGTGGCCAGAACACCCGTTTTAAAAATTAGCACCAACTTTTTTTCACTGTCGCTCCTTCCTCTGATAACTTAGATCATGGCTGATGGTTCATGTTAATGTTAGAAGATTATGAAATGTTTGAAAACATTCTGCTTACATGCTTTTTTTTTTGTTGAAACTACATTCTGCTTACATGTGTCCACTCTATCTGTATGCAGGAAAACGGGGACCGTATCTCGAAGACATTTTCAGTGGGCTCACTAGTATCGGATTTTGTCGGATATCTTGCTCCATTTGAACATTTTCAGACTCTCAAAGACTGATGATAATTTTGAAACTTAGGGGTGATAATTTTAAAAAAAACTATAATGACAACTTAGGGTTTTGACTGATTTCTTTTGCATAAATTAATATTGTATGGTGAAAGTTGAACTTTCATGTGGTAATGTCTTCAATCTATATATGCTATGTTCTGTCTAGCAAAGATGGTGGTTTTTTTTAATTTTTTTCTTCACGCAAAAACTTGCAAGAAAGATGGTAAACATTAGAACTTATGGTAATGACTCCTTAAATATAGTACGGTAATTTGACCAAGACACGGTGGTAAATTTTCTCGAAGCTACAACTTTTTTTTGCAAGGTTAGCTACAACTAATAGATGATAACTTCTTATATATAAGCGTGTGCATGTATATGTAGTTAGGCATGGCCAAATGGGTTAGGGTAATTGTGCTAGTTCAAGGTACGGTACTATTAGTTCAGCCCAGGCATGGCACAAATAGAAAACAAGTCGCGCCAGCCTGGCCTAATCGGGCATACCGTGTTTGGGCTAGCACCTTATCATAGCGTGCGGGTCTGGCACGGCATACACAATAACTCTTTGTGGTAATGCAGTAAAATTACTTGCGGTTAATAGTAAAATTGCCTGTGTTAAGGTTATTACATTTTTCTAAGCGTGGACTGATGACTTGGTAGTTAAATTACTTATATTTGGCAATAAAATTATTTGTGACTGGTAGTAAAATACTTGCGACTATACTCAACGGGTCACTGGTGGCCCGTTGGGCTAAGCGTGTAGGGCCAGCCTGACATGACCCAACTTCTCTCCGTGCTGTGCTTGGATCAGAGGGCAGGTATGTGAGCCGACATAGTACAGTTTGATAATTTATTCGAGTCAGCTGTACTGAGCCTACAGGTTGTGCTATATCTGGACACATGTCATGCAATGCCGGGCGACCCTGGCTTGGTCTGTATGTGGCAATGAAAATCTCATGAGCCGAGGCAAAACCTACTTATAAACTAATGGCACACAAGGCCATGCAAAGAGAGATTTTGTTGGGAATGCACTGCCACTTAGAAGGAAATAAGGGCTGCGTGGTTGTCTAGAAAACAACAGAGTGAGCTAAATGTACTGCATGTTTTGTCCAGAAATTTGAGAAAAGAACGCGGGGGTGTTGGGCCTCGGGAGGAACTGGCCGCGGAGGGACCAGGTGCTCGTTAAGTAGGGGTGCAAACGGGTCGGGTTAATCCCGACCGATCCGGTACTGAATCCGATTGGTACCAAATCCGGAGAAAAAAATATAGGTTAGGATATGGTAACAGCAATATCCGTCCGAATCCGATACGTTTTCAAGTTTGATTTCAAGTTAGTGCTACTATTTGACGTTTCATTTTCTTTTGCAATGGTAAAATAAAATCTTCCACATCAGCTATTAAGTAGTAACATCAAGTTCTTGACAGTACGTCCTCCTACTCCAATTGTTGTACGCATGCATTCCTTACAAACAAGTAGGGGGTGTAGATAGGTCGGGTTAATCCCGACCGATCCGGCACCAAATCCGATTGGTACCGAATCCGGAGAAAAAAATATGAGTTAGGATATGGTAACAACAATATCCGTCCAAATCCGACCTGTTTGCACCCCTATCGTTAAGTCTTAACCCGCACGGCCGCACCTAGTCGCTCTGTAATTACGTTCTTTTCAAAAAAAATATTAACAATATTTACCATTATGGAAATGTTTTTGACAACTTATTTTGGCGGTGGTGTGGATCATAGATTTTGTAGATTGGTTTTTTTAATAACTTGTTTATATATATAAAAACTTTTTAAATGTGAGTTGTATAGAACAATTATTTTTAGGGATTATTCGGTTAAGATACTGTTTAGTAAAACCTTGTTTGGTAAAAAAAAAGCTTTCTTTATTCTTATATATTGTTATTGAAAAACACGTTGAGACGATTTTTAGGAAAAATAGATTTCGTTATCCAGATTTTATCCTAAACTAAACTAGTAGACAAGGTTTTTGACGGTTGGCCTTTAAAGCCAATTTTAACAAGAAATAAATTGTGCAAAACTAAAACAACCTTTCGGAGTCAATGTTCTATTATCATTTTACAACTAATTTTTGACATATAGACGGTAGGGTTTTAAAATCCATATTATGTAGTTCCACACATCTTTCTGTCTTGGCAGAAACCAAACTTGCTAAGGTTACTTATTCAGAAAGATTTTACCACATACTTTTGGCGGTGGTTTGGATAAAAAATTGTATAGATTGGTTTCATACAAACATTTTAATAATATCTTTATAAACACTTTTATTTATTCTTGGTTAAGATATTGTCTGGTAAATACCTTGTTTGATAAAAAAAAAGAAGTTTATTTGTTCTTATTTCTGTTTGAAAACACACGGGGAGGATTTTTTTTTAATTTTGAGTTTAATGAAACTAGATTTCATTACCCAGATTTTATCCTAGACTAAGCAATTTTTCTTTGCGAGGGAAATAAACAAGGTTTTTGACCGTTGGCCTTTAAAGCCGATTTTGACAAGAATTGAATTTTGTAAACATTCCAAACACCCCTTTCAGAACCGAAGTTCTGCTATCATTTTTACAACTAATTTTCGACACATAGATGGAAAGGTTTTAAAATCCATATTATTACCTAGTCCCACGCATCTTTCTGTATTGGCAGAAACCAAGTCTGGCTACGGTTACTTAAGATTTTTACTTTTTATAAATATATAAAATACTTTCCTTCCCCGTTCATATTGGTATCTAAAAACTAATATTCTATAGTAAATAGTTTTTCTACAGTACTTAACTTTTAAACGAAATATCTTTTAAGACGATGTCTACTAATTAATTATAGTACATATTGTAGTAATTTTATTTATATCGATCAAAAGCGTATCTGAATATTTCTCTCTCTACAAACTTCTCTAAAAAAATCAAAAAACAATATAAACGGGGTTATAGCCTTGTTCTTTTTTAGCTTTTGACTTTTCTACAATAACTAGCTTTTAAACGGAGTGTCTTTTCAAAATAGAGTCTACTAATTAATTGTAGTATATAATATACTGACTTCATTTATGTCAGTAAAAGCTACACGTGAGTTTCAGTTATTCTGTAATGAGTAAAGTCCATTACCGGCCCTTAAACTTTTTATGCTGTGTCATCCCGGTCCATAGACTTTCAAAGTGTGTCATCCCGGTGCCTAAACACTCTTTGGGTCTCAAAATTAGCCCGTTACGGGTCTTGGCTGTGTCATCCCGGTTCTTAAACTTTTTATGTTGTGTCATCCCGGTCCATGATTGTTACCACAGTAATGACACACTTTGAAAGTCTATAGATCGGGATGACACACTTTGAAAGTCTATGGACCAAGATGACACAGCATAAAAAATTTAAGGACCGGTAATAGACTTTACTCTTCTGTAATATCTCACCTAGATAGTTAAAAGCCATAAATTACAATTAAAAACCATAAATAGTAGCTAAAAATGAACAGACCCTTATACGGAGGGTGGGGGCACCAATGCTTCCCACCAGCCAAAGGAACCATCCGTCCCGTGGCGCGCGCCTCCCCTATCCCAGCTTCCCTCCACTACACCTCCCTCCCACTTCGCCAGCCGCCGCCCTCTACTCCTCGCCGCCGCCGGCGGTCTCCGCAAGGTGAGTGCCTCGGCCCCTCCGCGCATGGTAGCTCGTCGGATCATCCCGTCGAGTACGCGTGTTGGATTCGGATTCTTAGGGTTTGGTTCCATTTTCCCCCCTTAGACGGTTTTGTTTCGGCTCGATTGACGGTGCGCTTTTTTTTCGATCTGGATTTCTAGGGTTTGGTTCGGGCCCCCGATGGTGGGGGTGGAGTCGCCGGCGCCGACCGCTGCGGCGGCGAGGCTGGCGGCGCGCGGGGTAAGGCCGAGGAGGGTCTCCGCCAAGCGCTCCTGGCCGCCCGGCTGTGGCCGATTCCCCGCTCCCCCGCTCGCCCCCGCGGCCGGCGACGATGGAGAGAAGGGCGCCGATGGTGCCGTCGAGGTTAGGGCGGAGGATGTGGCTACCCCCGCGGTGGTTTCCTCCGCTGCGTGCAATGGCGCCCTCCCGCATGCCCCGCCCCAGCCGGAGCCAGAGAGGGTGGTGGAGGAGGCGAGGGGGGAGGGTGGAGAGGCGAGGGGGGAGGGTGGAGAGGCGCAGTCGCCTGGTGATGTGGGTGTGCCGTCGTCGGATGGTCAGGGAAAGGGCAGGGTCTTCGATGTGATGCCACTGGCGTTCGCTGCCCCGCGGAGTTGTGCTGTTGCTGCCGCTAATGGCTCCTTGGAGAATGGCAGGGATAGGCCTGGTTCGTTGCTGATGGAGGGGAAGGGAGGCAAGGGGAGTGGTGAATTGGTCAGGGAGGAGGAGGCTACTGGCGATGGGGATGGCAAGGAGTTGGGAGGCAAGGGGAGTGGTGAATTGGTCAGGGAGGAGAAGGCTACTGGCGATGGGGATGGCAGGGAGATGGGAGGCGGAGTGGGTGGTGGTGAATTAGAGAGGAAGGAGGATGGGCATGATGGGGGCAGAAAGAAGAGGTGGTTGATGTCTGTTGTGAATCCACCTCCCAAGAGGAGGGCGGTCTCAGCTATACGCAGATTTCCACCCGGCTGTGGGAGGGCTGCTGTTACTCTCGCTGGCAGCAGAGGTGAGGAGGGCTTGCTGATAAAAGCCACACCTATCAGTGTCGCCAGTGGTGCTGCCTCTATGGCGGATGCCTTGGCCACGCTTCCAGTTTCAGGTGGGGGTGCTTCTCCGCTGTTTGGCCTAAACGCTTCCAATGTGGATGTGGAAGGCAAGAGAATGGAAGATGAAGGAGCTAGCAAGGCACACAATGGGATCCAAGAGTCTCAAGTTGCCAATGATGTTGTTCCAGATGATTTTGCAAAAGCCACGCATGACAATGCCCCACCACGAAATGTTGTTGCAAAAGCTTCACCTAGCCATGATTTCGATGAGAGGATGAATGGGAAGAGATCACCTCATGAAGGGAAGCGTATAGCACGAGTGGTGGGGGATGGTAAGGTGAGAAGCAAATGTGAAGGAATATTTCGGGGGGAAGGTACTCCTGAGACTCCTATTAGAGGTCATGTTGGTGTGAAGGCAAAGGGCAAGAGATTGGATGGTGACAATATGAATAAGGCATTGCTAGATGACGCAGAGGCCTCTGGAGAGGGCAAGATGAGAAGCAAGACTTTGAGCACTCAAAGAGGCGTGGTACGTTCAATTAGTAACATGAAGCAAGACAAGGCTGCTCATAAGCTGAAGCCTGTTGGCATAGGCAAGGACACTTTGCATAGGTCAGCTGAGGTGTCTAAGTTTGGAAAACATGTTGTGACCAATCAAACTGAAAATGATGGTTTGGATCTTGTCACTGACAAGCTAATTGTACAAGCATTGATGGCTCCAGACAAATGCCCGTGGGCACAGGGTAGGAAGTCTATTGCTAGTGTTACTCAATCTCTTACTCCTAGGAACAAGCTGAAGAAAAAAGATGCTACTCCAAGGAAAGAATTGCAAAAAGATGCTACTCCAAGGAAAGAATTGACCCCAAAAGTGCCCCCTTCCAAATTGACCAAGCAGGAGGCAATAGAGGACCATGAAGATCCTTACCCAGAAGATGATGGCAACTCTAAGGCACTAGTTGTGCACGAGGGAAAGAATGAAGTGTGTGGCACCCTCCCTTCTTGTGCTCCTTTTGGTTACCAAGGTGCAGATGCCCGAAGCAAAGTTAGGAAGTTGCTCAAATTGTTCCATGGAATATGCCGGAGGCTTAAGCAAGTTGAGGAAAAACATATACGTAGTGTTGGAAGGATTGACATTGAGGCTGTTAATGCTGTAAAGAAATCACCTATATTTACTAAGCTCGAGCCTATTGTGGGCAATGTTCCTGGTGTTGAAGTCGGCGATGAATTTCACTTTAGAGTTGAGTTGTCGATTGTTGGACTCCATCGCCCTTACCAAGCAGGTATTGACACTACCAAGGAGAAGAATGGTGTTCCCATTGCAATAAGCATTGTTGCTTCCGGAGGCTATCCGGATGAGTTGTCAAGCTCAGATGAATTAATTTATACTGGCTCTGGAGGAAAGGCCATCGGCAAGAAGGAGGCAGAAGATCAAAAGCTTGAGCGTGGTAATCTTGCCTTGAAAAATTGCATCGAAACCAAGACTCCAGTCCGAGTGATTCATGGGTTCAAAGGTCAAAGTAGAGGTGAAGCAGGTCATTCTAAAACCAAGCAAATGTCGACATTTACTTATGATGGGTTGTATATGGTGGTGGATTGCTGGCAAGAAGGCCCAAAGGGCTCGATGGTCTTCAAGTACAAGCTACAGCGGATCCCAGGTCAACCCGAATTAGCTTTACACATAGTTAAGGCGACAAGGAAGTCTAAAATTCGTGAAGGGCTTTGTTTGCCTGATATATCTCAAGGAAGTGAGAGGATTCCCATATGTGTGATCAACACAGTCGATGGCATGCAACCAGAACCATTTAAGTATATCACCAAAGTCATATATCCGCGTTCATACGCCAAAGAACCTCCGAAAGGCTGTGACTGCACGAACGGTTGCTCGGACTCTGATAGGTGTGCTTGTGCAGTGAAGAATGGACGAGAAATCCCATTCGATTTCAATGGTGCAATTGTTCATGCAAAGCCTCTCATATATGAGTGTGGCCCATCATGCAGGTAGGGTGTGCAAAAGCTTACCAAATCAAAATAACATAACCTAACTAGACAGGAATAACCATTTTATAATTTAAATTTGTTTTATTTTTAAAATTACCAAATTAAATTTATACAATCTGGGAAGGTTTCTTACATGCTGAAATTTGCACGCAATGTTGTACTGAGGTTGACATGGTGGGTTTGGATCCAGATGTCAGTGAAAACACACATCAACAAAAGGATTCGGTGACATATGAGAAATTGGCTCAGAAAACTAACTTGTTAGTAGGTTTTGACAGAAAAAAATATTCATTCACATTGGATAATTAGGTTAAACAGAAATTACAAATTCGGTTCTAAGAATCTAAAACCAAGTGAGCTAACGAAATACACACCTCTACATGCAGGTGCCCTCCAACATGCCACAATAGAGTGAGCCAGCATGGTGTCAAAATTCCGCTGGAAATATTCAAGACGGGGAAGACAGGTTGGGGTGTAAGATCCCTCAGTTCTATCTCTTCAGGCAGTTTCGTATGTGAGTATGCTGGTGAGCTATTGCAAGATAAGGAAGCCAAACAGAGGCAGAATGATGAGTACCTGTTTCATATTGGTCATAACTATGATGATGAAGATCTTTGGAAGGAGCTTCCATCAATTATGCCTGGTTTAGAATCTTCGACCTCTGAGACGATGGAGGGTGATGTCGGCTTTACAATAGATGCAGCAAAGTGTGGTAATGTTGGAAGATTCATCAACCATAGCTGCTCGCCAAATCTGTATGCTAAGAACGTTCTCTGGGACCATGACGACAAGAGGATGCCGCACATTATGTTTTTCGCTGCCGAGAATATTCGGCCGCTGCAGGAACTGACTTACCATTATAATTATACAATAGGTCAAGTCCATGACAGTAATGGCGAGGAGAAGGTTAAGCACTGCTGCTGTGGTTCATTCGAGTGCTGTGGCAGGCTTTACTAAGATATTGGTGACTGATGATAGTAGCAATGCTCATATTTCAGTGGAAAGCAGTTCTGCCATGCCATTGCTCCGTTGTACTCTTCGATTCATCTTGGCACTCATCGATGACATGTAATGTCTGTTTTGTGTGTGTGTGTGTGTGTTGCCTCATAGTTAAAAACATTACTGCATTTTATAGAGCATATGAGCTACATTAGCTCACTCTTTCTTTTTGTAAAAATTTAACATGAGGTTTGTATGCAACTCCTGTGACAGAATTTTGCAGAATCAAGCATGTTGGTGCTGCACATTCTGCTGCCGAAATCTTCACATGAATCTGGAGGTACGAATGTTTAATTATAGGCGGTATTAGCTGGTTGTAGTTTTGCATTGAACCTTTTTTGTAGACTAAGTTGTGCATTGAACTATGCAGGACTACAGATGGTGTCAACTCTTGTCTATATGCAGTGTGTTGTCACCAGTATGGTTCTGATTTTAGTAAACAGTGGATGTAAGATAGAAGTGTGTATCTGGATCGTCTACAACAATGGACCGGAGTTGTATAGGGGTACTGTACTCTGACTGGACAGACTACGGGAGAAACTATATTGAGCTAGCGAGATGCTTTTATACAGGGGCTTCGGCTGCCATAACAAAGCTTTGTGGTAGAGCTGTAGAGATCACGATCTTGTAGCGACTGAGGCTGTATAATCAAAACTCCATTTTCCTTCTTTCAAAAAAGATACACAGCTCCGTTTTTCCTACCATGGCATTTGCTCCTGGATGCAGCATACGGGAAATGTTCACTCCAGGTGACCTGGTGGGAATCAAACTCTTTATACTCCGTTTGGCGTTGCGATGGTTTTTTCAAAGCACTTATTTATTTCTACCTTTTGTTGCAACAGTCAGTTGGAAGCATATTTGTTGGAAATGTAGCAATAAATTGGTACACTAAGTGAAGATTAAATAGATTCCATAGCAAAGTACAGCATAATCGCGAGACTACGACTCAGGCACCCTATGCAATTAAATTGTAGGCCTCTTAGCTTCAGAAAAAAAAACTGAAGGCCTGGCCTCTAGCACCGACCCATTCAATTAATCACAACATGCACATGTATGTGAACTATTCAGCTGCGGTTATGACTTAGCGTTGTGGTTGATGACTTTTGACCATAGCGTTGTGGTTGATGACTTTTGACCATAGGACAAATATTTGTGTGAATAAACCGAATATCGATAAACAGCTTCAAAACTTATCCCAATAAGCTGATTCGAAAAGATGGTGGATAAATCATCCTATTTGTTTGTTCAAAAATGTTTGTCCAAAAAAGGGTGTAAACTATAAGACATAAGTCATAAATTAAAAAGAAGGGGACCTAAATCGAAACCAGAGTTATTTCGATAAATCGCCGACACTTGACTGGTCACCCTGCGGTCATCACTTCGTCGACGCTCATCCGACCACTTCATGGTCGTGACTTCGTCGATATCTACGACTACACCGTGATCAAGTCTTCGCCGACAGCTATGACCTCCTTATGGTCGAGACTTCGTCGATACCAGTTCGAACCGTGGGGACAGAGCACACACTTCAAAACCTTCGCCCCACCGCCGACTTCGTCGACACCTATCGCACCTTTGGTGATGTCGTCTGACCCCTCGTGGTTGAAGCTTCGTCGACACTCATGACCATGTCACGGTCGAGACTTCGTCGACGTTTACGATTGCCTCCTGGTCCGGACTTCGCCGACGCTTGTCCGACCGCCTCACGGTCGTGACTTCGTTGATGCTTGATTAGTCACCTCGTGGTCATCACTTCGTCAACGCTCGTCTGACCACTTTGTGGTTGTGACTTCGTCGACATCTACGAACACGTCGTGGTCAAATCTTTGCCAACAGCTACGATCTCCTTGTGGTCGAGACTTCGTTGATGCCAGTCCGAAGCATGGGGATGGAGTGCGTGCTCCGAAGCCTTCGTCCCGCCGCCGACTTCATCGACACCTATCGCACCTTCGGCGATGTTGTTTGACCCCCCAAGGTCAAAGCTTCGTCGACACCCACTACTACATCATGGTCGAGACTTCGTCGACGTCCATGACCGCCTCCTGGTCTGATCTTCGCCATCGCTTGTTCGACCGTCTCACAATTGTGATTTTGTCAACGCTTGACTGGTCACCTCGCGGTCATCACTTCATCGACGCTTGTCCGACCACACCGTGGTCAAGCTTCACCCATAGTTATGACCTCCTTATGGTCGAGACTTCATCGATGCCAGTCCGAAGCATGAGGATGGAGCGCACTCTGAAGCCTTCATCCCACCGCCGATCTCGTCAACACCTATGCCCACGCCGTGGTTAATTCTTCGTCGATAGCTACGACCACATTGTGGTCGACACCTCAGTGGCACCAGTCCGAGCGATGGGCGACGGAGCGCTCGCTTCACCAAGTCGGAATGGTGGGGGAGCCCCCGACTTTGTCAGCCTTGGCTCCGCCGGCCTACGCATTGCCGACCTCCACCGTTCGTACAGCCTCCACTTCGTCCAACCTCCTTCGGACTTCGTGCGACCTCTGCCGGACTCCTCCGACACTAGCCATTGTGTGCAATGGCATGGCGTGTGCTATGCACATCGCATGATTGTAACCTTCTCTATGAACATGATAGGGTCGTGAGGCTTGCCATGACCACTTCGTGATCATAGGCACCTGCTATGAACATGCCATGGTCGTTTGCCTCTCCACGACCGTGGCATGATCGTAACCTTTTCTACGAACATGATAGGGTCATGAGCTTTGCTACGATCACTTGATGATCGTAAGCATATCCTACGAACATGCCATGGTCAGTTGCCTCGCTACGACCGCTGCATGATCGTAACCTTCTCTACGAATATGATAGGATCATGAGCCTTGCCATGACCACTTCGTGATCGTAGGCACCTCCTACGAACATGCCATGGTCGTTTGCCTCGCCATAACCACAGCATGAACGTAACCTTTTCTACGAACACAATAGGGTCGTAAGCTTTGCCACGACCACTTTGTGATCGTAGACTCTTTCTACGACCATGATACGGTCATGAACTTTGCCACAACCTCTTCATGATTGTAGCCCATCTCTCGACCATTTCTAGGTCGCCTGAGCCTAGCAGCCAGGAATATAGTTGTCTCAGGCAACTCTACGGAGTATAAAAATAAAACACACGGTGGCCTCACACCCCGACATAAATCTGCAGAGTATAAAGCGCTAGGAAGTTAGTCGTCCCGGGCAACTCTACAAAGTATAAAAATAAAATGCATGGTAGTCTCGCACCATGGCTTACTCTACAGAGTATAAAGCGCCAAGAACTTAGTCTCCCAGGCAACTCTACGGAGTATAAAAGAATCGCATAGTGGCCTCACACCTTGGCGTACTCTACGAAGTATAAAGTACCGGGAACTTAGTCGTCCCAAGCAACTCTGCGGAGTATAAAAGAATTGCACGGTGGCCTCATGCCTTGGCGTACCCTACAAAGTATAAAACGTTGGGAACTTAGTCGTCTCGGGCAATTCTACAAAGTATAAAAATAAAATGCATGGTGGTCTCGCACCCCAGTGTACTCTGCAAAATATAAAGCGCCGGGAACTTAGTTATCCCGGGCAACTCTATAAAGTATAAAAGAATCGCACAGTGGCCTCACGCTCGGCGTACTCTGCGGAATATAAAGAGCCAGGAACTTAGCCATCCTGGGAAACTCCACGGAGTATAAAGAATTGCATGGTGGCCTCGCGTCCCGTGTGCTCTACGAAGTACAAATCGCGGGAGCTTAGTTGTCCCAAGCAACTCTACAGAGTATAAAAGAATCTCACGGTGGCCTCACGCCCCGGCGTACTCTATGGAGTATAAAGCACCAGGAACTTAGTTTTCCTAAGCAACTCTACGAAGTATAAAATAATCACACGGTGGCCTCACACCCCAGCATACTCTGTGAAGTATAAAACGTTGGGAACTTAGTCGTCTCGGGTAGCTCTATGGAGTACAACAAAAAATAATAAAAAGAAAAATTGCACAATGGCCTCACACCTCGACGTACTCTACGGAGTACAAATAGCAGCACGGGATAGAGTATGCGTGGCAGCGTGTGCTTCACACGCCTCACGCATCCCAATAGAGAGTCCCTGGCACTGCCAACAACCCTGGTGAGCCTCACGCGCTTCATGCGCCTCACCAGGGAGTTTGCTATGCTAATAGCATTGACCATTTGACCACCTCGTGGTCATGACTCCATCGAACCACCTCGTGGTCCTAACTTCGTCTGATCACCTCGTAGTCGTAGACTTCGTCCGACCACCTCGCGATCATAGACCTCGTCTAACCACCTCACGGTCGTAGACCTTGTCCGACCACCTCATGGTCGTAGACTTCATTCGTCCGACCACCTTATGGTCATAGACTTCATCCAACCACCTCGTGGTCGTAAACTCGTCGGACAACCTCATGCTCACGACTCCATTTGACCACCTCGTGGTTGTCGACTTCATCTGACCACCTCACAATTGGAGACTTCATCTGACCACCTCACGGTCGTAGACTTGTCAGACCACCTCATGGTTGCGACTTCGTCCGACCACCACCTAGTCGTAGATGCCCATCCGACCACCTCGTGGTCATAGACTTCATCCGACCACCTCGAGGACATGACTTCGTCCAACCACCTGGTACTAACTTTGTCCAACCACCTCGTGGTCATAGACTTCATCCGACCATCTCGCGGTCGTAGACTCGTCGGACCACCTCGTAGTCATAGACTTCGTCTGACCATCCTAAGGTCGTACATTTAGTCCAACCACCTCGTGGTCATAGACTTCATCCGACCACCTCGTTGTCGTAGACTCATCGGACCATCTCGTGGTCATGACTTCATCCGACCACCTCGTGGTCCGGACTTTGTCCGGCCACCTCGTAGTCATAGACTTTGTATGACCACCTCATGGTCGTAGACTCATCAGACCCCCTCATGGTCCTGACTGCATCCAACCACCTTGGGTCCGAACTTCGTCCAACCACCTCGCGGTCGTAGACTTCATCTGAGTATGTCGTGGTCGTAGACTTATCGGACCACCTTGTGGTACTGACTTCGTCCGACCACCTCACGGTCGTACACTTTGTCCCACCACCTCGTGGTCGTAGACTCGCCCGACCACCTTGTGGTCATAGACTTCATCCGACCTCCTCGTGGTTGTAGACTCCCATTTGACTACCTCATGGTCATAGACTTCGTCGGACCACCTCGTGGTCGTGACTCCATCTGACCATCTCGTGGTCCTTCGTCCGACCACCTCACGATCATAGATTTTGTCTGACCACCTCACTGTCGTAGACTTCATCTAACCATTTCACAGTTGTAGACCTCGTGATCGGAGACGTCGTTTGACCATTTCACGGTCATCGAATTCGTCTGACCACCTCGCGGTCGTAGTCTTCATCTGACCACCTCGTGGTCGTAGACTCGTTAGACCATCTCATGGCCACGACTCCATTCGACCACCTCGTGGTCATAGACTTCATCTGACCGCCTTGTGGTCAGAGACATCGTTTGACCACCTCGCGGTTGTAGACTTCTGACCCCTATAAGCATTAGGCCTGATACGTGATGCAACCTTATCAGGTATAGATTAAAGAGAAGGATACCATCCAAGACACGACTCATAAGGCAATGTTGCACCTCCAAGGATACTATAAAGAGTTTGGCAGCTCACCATTTCACATGATTCCACAAGATCTCAATAATGGTGTCGGCTTTTTGGTGCCCCAGCCAGAAGAGGAGGAAGACCATCACATAGATGAAGCAGCTCAACACATAGTATATCAAAAGGCCCTATACTCTAGGACATTAGAGTACTAAGAATTGCATCATCAACTATACTTGGCCCAACATGAAGTACACATTTTGCGAAGAGATCTATGACGATGATAGATGATCGAAGCTGTAGATATGTCAGAATGTGGAGAATTGCCAAATGTCCTAGCACCTGCCAGTGAAGAACCACCACGAAGATAGGTTGCCCATCAGTATCATTGTTAGTTTCATGGATCCTCATCCCGTGGAAAAAAGAAGGCTGAAGCTAAAGATGTTTAGGGTAAAGGAAAGAAGCCAATGGATGAATATAGAGAAAATCTAGTGGAACACGTGTTATATGTCCAGCAATCCTCCATTAGAGGGATGAAGACAGAGAAAATCCAGTGGAATACATGTTATATATCTAGCAATCCTCTGTCAGAGGATGAGAATTGAAGAAATCCTGAAGCTAAGGCGTAGTGTGTAAATTATGTTAGAATAGAGTAGTAAACCCTGCAAAATAGCCTTTATGTGTGTAAAACAAGTTGTAATATGTACCTTGTAAACGGTGTATATACAACTTATGTGAAATAAATAAAAGTTATATTAGCTAATTCATAATTTGTTTACTATCACTATCTGTATCACGCCCCTACCAAAGTTTCATCTCCCACTTATTCACTCAAATCTTTACTTCACTCATTCAATTCTTGCCCTCGCTCAGGCACGCATGTGGAAGTTTTTTTGTAATGTAATATAAACTTTGGGTTTGGATGCCCCTTCATGTAAGCTTGGTTGATATGCCATATCCTGTAATAAGTTTGGCTTTTTGAAATAAGCATGTGTTGGTATGATGTGCACTCAACTACAATACTCCACAGCTGAACATCCTAGGCAATTGCGAGAAAATCCAACGGCCTTAGAAATGGGGACGTTATAATGTGCTATAAAGAGTCTAAGATGAATTTTACTAGGATTACGATTCTAATTTTTCTAGTAGGATTCCTACTTTATTTTGGAGAAGGACTAGGAGGGACTAAACTATAGGGTGTGACCATGGAGAAGAACTGAGAAACCAAGCAAAAAAAGCAAAGAAGCCACTTATCCAAAGGTGGATTTGCATGAGAGAATTAGAGGTTAGGTAACTCTTTAGCACTAGATTTTTATATAGGGTAAGAATCCGATGGTCCTAAAAGATTCGAAAAAATTATGAATGAGTGATAATCCCTTGTACGCTTTTGAGATTATTCTTAAGAATTTATGGTCAGTTTCATCAAATCTTTTCTCTCTCATTGTGGTTGCTTCAACATCGTTATTTTGGTTCTCTACAATATTCATCTTCTTCGTTCTTGATATAGTGCACGCTTGTGTCGTATCTCACAAACTCTGACCCGATCTAGGGGCTATTGTGTATAAAAGGGTATCATAGTGTAATAAGTGGTATCAGAGCCAAGGCTAAATTTATCTTATTTGTGAGAAGGTCGGTAATGCGTTAGGTGGCATAAAATCAAAATCGATGTCGATGATGTGGAATTAAATAGAGAAATTTAAGTGTGTGGCAACATGTGGTGAAGGGTGTCCTTGTCTAGCAAGAGCTAATTGACGCTCTTGTAGGGGACAAACCAAAAAGATATGTCCAATGAAGACTAGAAGGTGATGGAGCAAAAGGCTGTCAGTATAATCTATGTCTCTTCGATGGGGTAAAATACTTGGTGATCAAGGAGAATTCGCTGAAGAAATTATGGAAGCACTTAAAAGAATTGTGTATGGCAAAGTCATTGACAAACAGGTGGGTACTGAACTGACAATTGTACAAGTTGCGTATGGAGGAAGGTACACGATTCAGTTACAATCACATTGTCTTCAGCAATCTTATCACATAGTTAACTAGTATAGGTGAGAGAATTGAGTAGAACGTCAAGATTGTCATACTAGTATTATCTCTACCACCATCATGGGAGCACTTGGTGATGAATATTCTCATCGAAAAAACCACTCTCAATTTCAATAAGACAATTGCATATCTATTAGAGGTGGAGTCTTTGAAAAATTCATCAGAATATTCATCCTTAGGTGATCAAGTATAGGTTGCAATAGGTATTGCAGGCAGAAGCAAATGTCATAGGAAGAAGAAGAGCAAGACTAAGGGTAGACATGTATGCAATTTATGTGATGAGGACAGTCACATGATAAAAGATCATCCAAGTTTGAAGCAGATGAAGGATGCATGCTCAGTGGCGGTAGTAAAAGATGATTCGGATGTACTAGTTGTTAGTCAATCAAGTACTTCCTATGGATGTATATTATGTTCAGGTTGCTGCTTCCATGTATACTCAACGAGGGAAATGTTTGACAAAGGATCTCTACATCTGGCGCATGGAATTATTTATTTAGCGGATTGCAGGAGTATGCAATTCCCGTGGTGGGAATGTTTACACTGCATGTGTATGATGGAGCACATCACATATTGATGGGAGTTCAGTATATTCCTGGTTTAAAAAATAATATAATATTTGTAAGATCGCTTAAACTCAAAAGTTGTGAGGATCACTTTGAAGTGGAGTCATGCTAGTTACTTGCAAAGGGCAAGTAATCTGGAAAAGTATCTAAGCAATAGAGGATACCAATTAAAGGGTAATTTTAAAAGTGGAGCAACCAATAGAAGGTATGATTAAAATCCTAGTAAAGAGAAAGAAACCGTCTTGTCAACGGTAGGTACTCAGATCTCATTTGCAGTTATGTGTGGAATTGCAAAGACAGTTGCAAAGTCTAGTAGACACAAAGGAGGAGGTGTGAGCTGTTAGAAGAAAGAAGACGTGGTGAGACCAAACACGCGGTATCGGGGGGTAGGTGGAGCTCGAAGATAGTATAAACCTATGGCATGGAAGACTGTAGAAACGCGAGGTGTGGTTAACCAAGCTACATAACAAATGAGCTCTCAAGTGGAGGGTTTGGGCAGACTAGCCTGGACACTAACATGTATATTTGTTAATGTGCATGAGCCTCTATAGTGTGGGCACTCCCTAAGATGGGAGGAAAAAAAAAAGATGGAACTGACTTGGAGCGAGTTCTTAGAGGGGCACAGTGACTTTGATAGATAAGAGTCAAGGTAGAGATTGTTGAATTATGGTGACTCATATTGGTCTTTTAGGATTTAAAAAGGTGAGCTATAAAGAGTCTTAGATGAATCATACTAAGATTAGGATTTTTACTTTCTTTTAGAATAGAATTCCTACTCTATTTTAGAGAAGAGATAGGAGGGATTATATAAATCATGAGGGATGACCATAGAGAAGAACCAAGCAACTAAGCAAAAAAGCAAAGAAACCACTCGTACAAATGTAGAGGTGCACGAGAGGATTAGAGGCTAGGTAATTATTTAGTATTAGATTCTTGTATAAGGTAAGGATTTGAAGGTCCTAAAAGATTCGAGAGGGTTATAAGTGGGTGATAATCCCTTGTACTCTTTTGAGATTATGCTTAAGGAATTTGCGGTGGGCTTCACCAAATATTTTCTCTCTTGTCGTAGTTGCTTCAACGTCGTTATTTTATTTCTCTACGAGATTCATCTTATTCATTTTTGATACCGTATACGTTTGTGGTGTATCTCACAAACTCTGATTCGATCTAGAGATTGCTGTGCGTAAGAAGAGGTATCGAAGTGTAACACTCCATAATACCAATAGATAACGTAATCCGAGTTGTTTGCTTCACAGCTTACACATAGTAAAACATGTCTGAATTTGACCCAATTTTGCCTTGGTTTGAATATTGCTTGAGAAACAAATTCTTTATTTAGCTTTGAATAACTTGGATTAGTCTCATTGGGTATACCCTAAACGAAACTCAATATTTGGGCATCTTTCATGTGGCACGTGTTGTAGTCTTCAAACAATGTGATTTTTTTAAAACAAGTTTTTTTAATACCACTTCAGTTTTCGTAAGGCGTAGGCACAAGGGTAAGGCCGTAAGACGAGGCAACTCTTTTTGAAAACATGAACCGATAATCTTCTATGGCTGGTCCCGTTCGGTTGGGCTGAAAAATAGTGGCTTATAGCTAAATTGCTCTGTAGCTGGCTGAAATTACACTGTAGCTGAAGATAGCTTATTTGGCGTAATTAAATTTAAAAAATTTTAAAATAGAAAAAATATATTAGCTCATTACGGACAACACAAACGAATACGGGAAAAAAAGAACCGGCTAAAAAAACTCAAAAAAGCCAAAAGTTTAAAAAAAAGATGAAATTTATAAATAATGAAAAATAAGCTAGCAGCCAGAAGCTCAAATCGAAACGAGCGGGAGTTACAACCACATTTATCTATATAACGAAAACGATGCTTTCACGGTAGCACGTCAGAAGTTTCTGCTGCCACTTTCCTCCCACTGGAAGTGGTCACTGCAGCACATGGTGGTGAAAAGGATTCACGTCCTAGTCGTGGACCAAAAACTGCTGGATTTATGTGTCGCCAAGTTAAACCTCTGTCCACTTTGCCTGTATCTCGAGTAGGAGAAGCAATAATGCATGTAGACTGCACAAGACAGCATCACTTTGTCCAATTCCTTCAAGATCAATGTGTAAAAGTCTCAAAAAAATAACTAAAATATCTGTTGTGTAGAAACTGTTGATTCCTGCTGTTTCCTTTGCTTGCAAAGCTTACCATTCCTGAAGGTTGTATCTTATTAATAAGCTTTGCTTTGCTATGCAACCATGGCGTCTTTAGGGTTCCTTGGCCTTTGGAAACTCGTTTTTGTTACTGCTCCTGGGGCATGAATGATGTGAGGGTACACAGAGTTGCAACAAAACAATGGGCTGGGCAAGGATTAATTCTTGACTGGTGGGCAGGATCAGGCAACTAAAGGCGGCAGTTTTGAGAAGAAAGACGAGTTAGGCGGGCGAGGTGGTGATGATCTTGCGTGGGTGCTCAAGATTGCAGCGTACAGTTTCCTCTACTTTTCATTGGTGGCGAAGCCAGTTTTAGCTAGGGGCAGCTTTTTTGCAATATGATCCGATATAAATAAAAATTCATGTAAAACCTTATAAAAACAGTGCGAAATTTATAAAAGTTGACCGCATATAGATAGATAATCATATATTTGATCTCACAGAGTTATACTTCTGGCTACGCCACTTATTGGTGTTGTTAATGAGTGGTTGCTTTTGCCTTTGTTTGGCATGAGTGTATGGCATATTCTTTTTGGCTAAACTTATAGCTTTTAGCTATGGTTTATAACTTTTGCGTTGTTCGTAAGAGATTACAGAGTAATAGAAACTCACGTACGGTTTTTACCGATATAAATGAAATCGATACAGTATGTGCTACAATTAACTAGTAGACTCTATCTTGAAAAGATACTCCACTTAAAAGCTAGTTACTGTAGAAAAGCCGAAAAACAGCTTTTAAAAACTGAAAAGAACAGGCCCATAAACTGATTGCTGCAATGTAAATGTAAAGGGGAATCATAGAAATTGGAATCACATGCTTGTAGGAGAAGCCGCAAACAAGTTATTTCTTTTTATGCTTTAGGACTTGTTCTTTACATTGTACTTTTAGACTGTTCATGCGAGAGATTATAGAGTAACAGAAACTCACGTGCAGTTTTTTGCCGATATAAATGAAGTCGGTACAATATGTACTACAATTAATTAGAAAACCTTATCTTGAAAAGATATTCTGTTTAAAAGTTAGTTACTGTAGAAAAATCGAAAAATAGCTTTTAAAAGCTGAAAAGAACATGCCCTTAAGTAGTACAAACACTGAGGTTAGAGCTAGCTGCTGGCTTTCATACTTTAAGCTAGGATTATATGACAGCAGCGTCAAAAATCTTTTTTGGAATGCAAGAATTTTGATGGTAATTTTGTAGGAATTTTTTGGGCCACTCGGTTTGACTTATATAAGCTGGCTTATAGCTTCTTTACATTGTACATAGCTTATTTTACAATGTAGCTGCTGATAGATTTTTTTGGTGTAGTTAAATTTAAAAATTAAAAATGTTACCTTTTCACAAACAATACAAACGGATATAGGAAAAAAATAAAATGTAAAAAGCCCAAAAAACCAAAAACCTAGAAAAAACAAAATTAAGGAATAGTAAATTAGAAACTAAAAATAGAAGCTGAAGCTGAAACGAGTGGGGTCTACTATTCTTTTTAGATGTAATTTTGGAATGTGTACAGGCAAACTTATCACTAATACACACAAAAGTATTTGGATTTGTTGTGTGGAAATGATGTTACTAGATTTATCAAAAAATACTTTTATATCATTATACTTTTAGTAAAATTTATTAACATATTATTAGAAAATGTAATGTCCGAAACAACAAGTGAAAAAAACATAGGTAGTAATAAACAATCAGTTGTCGCGTGAACATAGGACAACCCGTTCATTATAAAGAGGGCCTCGATGCGAAAGATTAGTCATTTTGTAGCGATAAAATCTGATACGTCGCGTTACGTAGGTTGCCTAACAAGTGTTTGGAAAGAGTAACAAGTGAGAAAGTAAGGCTATGCTCGTTAGAGGTTCTGTTTCTGATTTCTTACTTTTATTTTTTTTTGGTGATATATTTTTTTGATATTTTTGTCTTTTCTTCTTTTAAAATTTTTATTGTTTATGATGATATAACTTATTTTATTTTTTATTTTTTAAATTTAATTATGTTGATAAAGCTATTAGCACTATAATTTATTTTCAATCGTCATAGAATAAAATAAACTATAAATTAGAATTTTTAAACTTAAATAAGCACCACCATTTAGTAGGCATAGGACCTGTTCTTTTAAGTTTATTTTTTGGTGATATATTTTTGATATTTTTGTCTTTTCTTTCAAACATAATATATTTTTAATTGTTTATGATGATATAACTTATTCTAACGTTAAAAATCAATATTAATTATGTTGATAAAGCTAAAGCAGTATAATTCATTTTCAATCGTCATAGAATAAAATAAACTATAAATTAGAATTTTTAAACTTAAATAAGCACCAACATTTAGTAGGCATAGTTAGTTTCCGACTTTTAGATCTTGTTTGCAACACAGCAATTCCCACTTGTCGGGAAAAAAATCCCGCTGCGGCCGTCAGTCGGTGCTGATTCCAGATGGTCATCATCAACTGCCGCTGTTGCTCCCCCGCTCTCTTTTTCTTCGAGGAGATGCGTTCCATTGCTTTTAATGAGTGGCAAGTTTGACAACTGCTCTGCTAGTACTATGGCTCATCACTCATCAGTGGGAGGTGAGGTGGCGGCATCAGCAAGGAGACACCTGTCCCCACTCCCTGCACTGCACAGGCGCCCAGCTCTCACTCACCCGCCGGTGCAAAAGCTCAGGACAGGAAATAAATGGATCTGGACTGTCATATTCTTGGGCAGCTTTTGACTTTTAATTTCACTACAATAAAAGATTTTTAAATAAAATAATTTTTAATAAGATCTACTAGTTAAATGTAGTATACATTGTAACGATTTTATTTATATTGATAAAAATTATACATGATTTCTGTTACTTTATAATCTCTCACATAAAGAACACTAAAACCACAAATTTACTCTATAATCTGTCACATAAAAAAATACTAAAATCATAAATTATAACACAAATTTACTCTATGGGAGGCAATTCTCCGATTTTCTCAAATAAAAACTGGATTTTTGAAAAAAAAGGTCCTATTAGTTTTACGAAAAAGACTAAAGTCATAAATGGCGTGGCGCCACGCCTGTAGTCATAACTAAAATCAACAGGCCGAGAAGCCACGAGGCGGCACGGATTCTTCGCCCCTTGCTTGGACGACCTCTCAATCAAAGGAACCAGACAGCAAAAAAAAAAGGAGGAAAATTCGGCATAAAAATGAAATGACACAAGAAAAAAGATCTGGGGGAGGAAGAAGAACAGGAGCAAAAATCCAATCTTGGAAGGAAAATGGCGCTGTCAGGAAAGGTAAGAAGTGCAGAAACGGCAGCCTGGCCTGGCCTGCTTGGCTTCCTCTGTTTACTTCTCTTCTCTCCTCTCTTCTTCTGTAGTAGAAGAGTGGGAAAAGGAAAGGAAAATACAAGCAATTAAATTTCTTTTTTGGTTGATTGTTCCTTCTAGTAGGATTACTCTCTGCTTTGCTTTGCTTCCACGTCATCCAAAGGAGCCAAGATCCCTTCCCTCAGCTCTTCCTTCTTCTCCTTTTCTTGCTCCCCCTGCCGGATTCACTTCTTGATTCAGTCAGCGCTGCAGGGGATCGGATCAGGGGATGGTGATGATCCGCAGGAATCGTCGCCGTGCTGCTGAAATCTCTTCGTCCAAGAACTTGCCTTGATCTTGCAGGCTTGTCCTAGTTCGGTTCTGGCCGATTCAGGTGAGGCGACTTACCTTCACCTGTAAATTTCTTTGGCAATCTCAACTCTCAAGAACGGATTTACCCAGGGGGGGAAAAGAGGGATTTGGCCCTACTTTTGCTTCTTTCTCCTGTATGATGATCTGATCCATACCACCCACCCTGATTTCAGACTTTCAGTACATGATTGTTCATGTGTGCTGGTTCGCTCGAGTCAAATTCTTTCTTCCTTTTTTTTGGTAAAGTTCTCGAGTCAAGTTTTGATGTCAAAGAATTCGAGCTGTTTTCTATGTAGCCTCTTGTTTGGGCCAGATCCAGTTGCTGTGATTCGTCTGGTGCATCAAGTCTGGGAGTAGGTGTAGGTCGAGAAACTGCACAATCTTTTTTTCCTTCCAGAAGTACTTAAACGTTGCTTGCTTCGCGGAAACAGCTAATGCTTGCATATCTGAACATCTTGTCTTCTTTTTTTATTCTCCTTGTCTGTGTTCCTTGTAGCATTCTTTTGACGCCGAGCGATTCTTGATGGACAATCATAAGTTTGTCCAACAACGATTGTGGATGATGCATGTTACATTGTGACCCCAATTTAGAACAGTTTCTTGATCCTGTTTTGTTCAGTTTATGCAACATGTATGGAGCTAATGCTGGTAAACAACTGTGTGATTGGCAGCTTCTTAGCATGTGAGAGAAATGGCGGCTGCAGAAGCGAGGGCTGCTTGGCAACGTGCCGCTAACCGCTGCTTGGTTCAGGAGGATGCAAAGAGAGCTCCAAAACTGGCCTGCTGTCCACCGTCTGTGCAACAGCGCGACACAGACGGTGGAAACCCTACAAACCCACAAGATTGCCATATCCCTAATTTCATGCCCTTATACTGGAATCCAATGAACTCCAATCTGCCGACGGATACCCAGCTGTGGCTTCAGTTGCAGCCCAATTTCGGGTGCCAGAAGGCGCTTGCTAGTGAACATCTAAATTACATGGGTAGGGAAGTCGGTGCGAAGACAGTGGAGAGTTTTGCACCGGTGTCTAAACTTGAGGACCTCAATCCTAAGAAGAGCGAGGATCCTTCTAAGCCTCCTAGGATCGTTTCGACAGCATTTATGAAGCAAACATCTGAAACAGGTTTTGAAGAGTTCAAGACTCTTTCTGGCTATTCTCAAATGACTCTCAGGTGCAGAGGAAACGCCAACAACTGCCTTTATGAGGATAAAGAGTTTATGGAGTTCAAAACTTTTGATCCTTTGTTTCCAAAGAAACCACAGAAGGGACTCCATGAGATGCATGCGCCTTGGGAAGAAAACAAGAAGTCCCAGCCATGGTGGCAAGTAGCTGATGCTGATGGGTTGGCTTCCCTCGTTGCAGATAGAGCAATGCAGACCATTGAGAACAACGATCTGCCAAGACCCACCCAGACCGTACGTGTTCATGGAACAAAATTGAACAGCCATGAACACAAAGATGATTACGAGCAGTTACCACTTTCTGCTGGCAAAGAGTCAAATCCTGAGCAATATGACACTGTGTTGTGCAGCTACAGCATTTCAAGCACCAATGAGATGAATTCATCTGATGGTGGAGGTCGGCAACAGCATCAAAAAAATGATGCACATGGGTATGTGTTTTTTTCAGTTATTTACAAACATTGAAATTAAAACGAGGTGTCCTCTTGTGGATTTGCGCCGACTTAATACATACGCTTAGGATGGCTCATCATTTCCATATAATACATACGGGACTAGTTAGGCTTAAAACAAAGAAACACGCTGCTAATTCCAATTTTTATGTATGCAACCACTATCTTTTAGTCCTTAGGTGCCCTGTTTTACAAATTCCAAAGTTAAATTCAGTTCTACTTGTCCTCAATGAAAGGTAGACACTTGAAGTGCCGTATTTCTAACATGAATTTAATTGCGGAGTAATCTGGGCATCATATCATTAGCAATGATATACATACGCTGCATGCCTCAGTTTTGTGTTCTTTTCCCATCCCTAGAAAAGATTCTTCCTGGTTCCTGCCCATTCATTGATATCATCACATTTGAATGCAGGGGTGCACAGGATTCTTATGGTTCGACCGATCATACACCAGGCAGCAAGCCAACTTATCAGAATGCCTCGGAGAGGGCCCAGCTGCTGGACGCTCTCCGTCATTCACAAACGCGTGCTAGGGAGGCCGAGATGGCTGCCAAGAAGGCTTATGATGAGAAAGACCATGTCATCAAGCTATTGTTTCGTCAGGCCTCACATCTCTTCGCGTGCAAGCAGTGGCTGAAAATGCTGCAACTGGAAAACATATGCCTCCAGCTCAGGTTCAAGGAGCACCAGATATCAACCATGTTCCCAGAACTTCCCTGGATGATGCTGAAGGAAAAGGCAGTGCCAGGGCAAGAGCACAAAGGTGGAACAAGGAAGAAAGCAAGAGGCAGAATAAGGAAGGTGGCTTCCGCAACGCCGTTGTGTTTGCAGTTGGTGTAGGTATTGTTGGCGCTGGATTGCTTCTTGGCTGGACTCTTGGGTGGCTGCTGCCCAAGCTGTAAGCTCCATCATCTTCAACGATGAAGGTGACTAGATAAACACTAGTAGTGTGCACATCAACGATTGGGTGATAGATAGATAGATGAAGGCCCCAGATGTGTGCTTCATGAAGTAGGAGGATGAAAAATGATAACCCATTCATACAAGTCTGTCGATTTGCAAGCCTTGCTGATGATATCTCCATATCTTCATGTACATATAGGAAGAATTTGCTGTACATATTGCCAGAAACTGGCTACTTCTGTAGGTTCCATGGGTGTCTTGACTATTGTACGTATGGGTCTGGCGGTGGAACTAGAAATCAGTCGACTTCAACGATGTGTAAACCAGAACTGTAATATGTTATTTTCTTAGTTGCGTTACTCAGCTTGCTGTTTACTATTAGCACAAACTCATAAGGTTCCAGCAATATCTGGATTACTCAGCCTTTGTATGCATGTACATGTACATCAATGTGAAGATCTGGACTAGTACTGCTCTTCCTTTTCTTCATTACTAGTAGCACGTGTGCGACGTGAAATTTCCATTTGGTACGTAAACTGATGTGATGTTTTCAAATTTTGTACAATTTAGCGAGTTACTGATACGAGCAAGAACATAACCATTTTTTTAACATTTTCTTCAACAAACGGACAGTTAGGATTAACACCTGGGATGGAACTCAATATGCCTAAGCTTTCAGCTAATGCTGGCAACCTCTTTTTTTACCAATATTGCATATTCTTTGTTACCAATATTGCAGGTCTGCAAATAATGTGTCAGAACAAATTTAGTCTAAGCGGCATGCAAGTTAGCAAGCAACATGCTAGACAATTTGCGACAGAGCGCACCAAGACACCAAGTGAAAAATTACGAGGAAAACGTTACAAAGGAATTCACTACGGAAATATCAACATAAATTTATGGATATAGAGCCATCTGTCAGAAAATCATCGGCTGGCACAATGTTGAACTATAGTTAACAAGTCAAAATTACAGTTGTCCCGATTGCATACTAATTCTTGATTAGCTCTTGGAAGTGCATTTTCTACATAACATTAAGGGTGCTTGGCTACTGATGGATAATTACTTGTCCAGGCCCCGGCAGCCAAACGTGCACAAATGACTCCCAAATTCAGAGATTACATCCACCAGACCTCCATATCCGGCAACAGCTGCCATCTGAACGACAAGGGCAGTAATTTAGAACAGAATGTCCAGCCCCAGAAATAGGGGAAAACAGGAGCCAAGATGTAATTTCAAATGAGGACCAAGACAGATAGAAACATACCCCTGATGAATGAATGGAGACAGAAAATGCAGACTTCGGGGCGCACTTTATTTGCGAAAGGACAGCCCCATTGATTGTCAAACGAGTTAGCACAGGTTCAGCACCAACTGCTAAAATCTGGATGCAAATGACAGGGGGGGGGGGTGTTAACAGTTAGCCTGCTTTCTGAAGCAAAAGAGTTGATAAATAATGCATGCTACTCCATCATTTATCTATGTCCCATCTATACATAAAAGCTCTGGCAAATCTCAAGTAAAACGGGGCAACATATCTGGTGCACATAGATTAATTGGTGGATCTAGCTGATCTAGGCCGCCCAAGACAAAATCAGCGGGCGAGATCGTAGCGGTAGCCCCCCGCTAGGTGGTGACGCTGACGACTCAGGGTGCGCCTCCGCGCGCGCTTTCTTCTTCTCCATGGTGTGTGACGCACACATTCCAAACAAGCAGCGGCTACTGCAACAGCGGCCCCAAAAGCAGCAGTGCTCGCGGTTGGCGGAGGGGCGGGCACGGTCTCCGCAATGGGGGTCGCCACGCGCGGAGGGGCAGCAATGCGGGGTGGCGGCCCGGTTGTAGGCGGCGCCCTAGCCCTAGCCTACTCATGTGCAATTTGGGGGAGGGGTGTACTGGTGGGGATCAATTTGTGGAGGCAGAGGCAAGGGGGCGGCGGGGCACAGACGGCGCAAGGACAGCAAGCACAAGTGGACACAGGCAGCGCTACCACCACGCTCGCCTCTCTCCCAAACCCTAGGTCGGGCATGCGATTTGGGATGAGAGCGAGCGATGGAGGCGAGCGCTAGTGGGGATCGATCTAAGGACAGCAGGGGGCTAATTGCGAGAGAAGATTTTAGGGCAGGGAGTTTTTGCGAAAAGGCAATAAGTAGGGAGGTCGGATTGGCCGCATCGATCTTGCCTGCCGATTTCGTCTTGGACGGTCTAGGCTGGCTATGTCCATATATCCACCAATTAGTACATGTGCACCAAATAAGTTGTCGTTAAAAGAAGCCATTAAGTTCATAACTATATTTTCAATCATAGGCATCAAAGTTGTGTAACAAATACAATATTTTCAAATATAAAGACATGTCTTGTAGTATCTAGCCATGCAATTGCGCAAGCAAGTTGGCTAATTCCTCACACAAATAAGGATTAGTTTGGCTAAAGAGTTACAACTTAATTTCTGTTCCAATCAAAGTGTCAACTTTTGTTCTCATTTCTGTTTTCCTCATTAGGCAACATTACGGAGCTTGAAAATTTGCCAGGCCATAGACTACAGAGCATTAGGGACAACTCTTTCTTCTTGTTGCATACTTATTTGTGTTGCACACATGTAAGGTACCAAGGTGGTTTGAAGAGGTACCCAATATCAATGTTCAGATCTACACAATTTTATAAGGGATTTTTGCAAATACCCACCTACAAGTGGGAAAGTTTGTCAAAAACCCAACTGCATCCTAAAGTTCATCAAAACACTACTCGCAAGTCCTATGTGGTTGCAAGTCACCCTCTAAGGGCCAATTTACTCACTGAAGCACCTACATGGCACTTGCCGCAAATCCCAATGGACCAATCTTGTAGACTATGAGCAAGGAAGACGTGCCAGTGCAGGGTAAGGCGCACGAGGCGAGCGCGGGAGAATAAAACGCGAGTCAAGAGGGGCAAAATAGAGGGGTAAGGAAGGACAATCAGGGGTGATCACTGACGTTGCGGCTGCGCGGGAGGATTCTCGCGATCTTATATGGACTCAGCCATGATATCCTTAGTGGGAGATAGCCAGGATATCAGTTCTTGACTTCTAGGAGCTTCAGCGAGTAGATTGTACGTTGGTGGGGATTTACAACCACATAGAACTTGCGGATGTGTTTTTGACAAACTTTGAGATGTATGTGGGTTTTTGACAAACTCTCCCACTTGTAGGTGGTTTTTTTTTTTTGCAAAAATCCCATTTTACAATTACATAAAACCTACTTGGTTTCAATCAATCAAACATGAAAAGCTTGGAAGAGGGCGCTAAACCATTAATAGTCATGCATTAGTAGGAACTAATAATAAGCCTTAATCATGTGAGATGATGGACATGATTGAAGCAATTGAATAGGCGGATCACTAATTCACTATAGCCATAGCACTTAGTAAACACACTAAAGAATGAAATTATCTGTCTATATATGTTTCCAGGCATCTTCAAACTATAAGACGAGGCATTCCTAAATAGTAAAAATGAGCAATTACTTGGTTGTTTGGATAAGATGTAAACGAAGATGGAGGGAGAAGCAATTACTTGGTTTTTATCAAACAACAAATCTTGAACTGGAGCACGACAATCCACATTAAAGATGCACTCGTTTGAGAGAAGACTCCAAACTGATATACCACTAGAAGTTCCACAAGCCTGAGACCAGTACAGCCAATAACAAAGCTAAATGTAAGATACATAACATATAATACCAAAAATAGTTATGTCGGCAAAATATCATTTATATGAGCTAAAGGTACATACCAGCCAACTTTCACTCGCATCAATGGCAATGCAACTGACCCATGAGGCCTCAAATGTCTTCTTTTGTACTGGACGTATCATCTGAGTACACTTCCCACTTCTGCAATCTGCAGTGTCCACAAGGAGAATGAATAAGCATGATAATAGAATTTTCAAACAGGGGTCATAGCCTTTGAAAGCCTGCAAAGTTGAAATCATATGATAAGCTTTGTTAACATATTGTGTCCTATGACCATATATGAAACAGGTACAACCAATAGGAACAGAGGTTGCTATAACTTGTTGGGTGTTTTTTCTTTGTATGAAAGTACGCAACACAATGAGAATGAATAAGCATGATAATAGAATTTTCAAACAGGGTCATAACCTTTAAAAGCCTGCAGAAGTTGAAATTGTATGATAAACTTTGTTAACATGATGTGTCCTATGACTAGATATGAAAGAAGTACAACCAATAGGAACAAGATGAGCATGAATAAGCCACATTTCAACCACAAAACAAAAGAAAAAACTTCCACTAATTGAAGGCACTGCTCACCCCAGATACGGACTGTCCCATCCTCTGATCCTGTTACCACCTGAAAAAAGAACAAATGTACCCAGCAACAGTTGTGACAAAATCTAGGAGGGATCTACACCAAACAATATTTAGAACTAAAATAATGAACTAACCTGGTGGTTTGTCTCACGAACTGCGACGCTGTGCAAATAGTCAGTATGCCCCTTGAAGGTCATTTTACATTTACCACTCTCCTGAGAGAAGCAGCCATGATAAAACAAATTGCTACCAGATGCCTCCTCAAGCAGTCACATAAAACATTAATATTATGGTCTATGGAAGCTTGTGACACATGATTCTTAAGCAGAAACATATTTCCTTCCAACTAATTCAGGACCCCTATATGTCGTATTTACCTCAAGAGAATACGTACCATATCCCAGCAATAAGCACATGCATCACCAGCTGCTGCGAAAACAGATCTTTCCTGTTTGGAATAAGCGAGAAAATAAGATATCTTCGAACCAAGTAAGAAATGAAGCATCGTGCTTCTATTCTATGCGATACACATGAGGAACATCCTGCACATAAGAGGCTATTGTCCTTGTTGGAACAATGTGCAAATATGCAAATTCAGGTATTTACCTGTTTGTTAATTGCAATGGCATTGTTTTCAGGTATTGGAGAGCGAGCGCCCCAAGGACCTCTACAAATTGAAAGCAACAGCCATGAAATGATGGAGGACTAGAGGACAAGTGCACTTCTCAGGAAGAAAGGATGTATCAAAAGATGTCAGATGTGCATGTACTTTTCTATAGAAATTCTTACTCATGTTGAGGGTTCACCAAATCAAGTACTGGTTCCAGATGATCCCCTGCAAAGAAAAGCAATGGCGAAATATTATGGAAAGGCTGAAATAATTGAAATGTATCTCCTACTAAAGAACATGCATTAGCAATGCTGTACTTTTTTTATTCAACTAAATAATGTGGGACTACACACAGAAAATGGCAAAAATCTAAACATACGTATGTAAGATTTTGATGTACAGCTAGAACCCCTACTTAAGCACCAAAGAATGAGAGTTCTTGCACATCACCTTGCCGAGAGAGTGGTACAAGGCAGCTCTGCATCTCGTGCCATCTCCAACCCCGAATGCAGCCGTCATCCCCGCAGCTGTCACAAGCAATGAACCACGTTGCCAAATCCTTTTGTGAGAATGCAATACGTTGTCAATCCCATGTCACTAGAAGAAAATGGCCACAACGAAGAGAACTAGCATTCACCTGAAGAGCAACGGCTGCTGCCCATCGGGGTAGAACTTGACATCGTACGCGGGGCCACTGTGCGCTTGGACGATGCAGATGGGGTCAGCCAGCGCGACGACATCCGGCTGAATCAAATCAAGAACTCAGACAACGGCCGTTGTTGGGAGCGGTTCTTGGTGCACGGGGTTATGTATATACATGGAATGGAATGGGGAACGAGAGAGCGGGGGTGGGGGCGAACCTGGGAAGCGGTGTGGGTGGAAGAGATGCAGGAGGAGAGGGAGAAGGAGGCGAGCGAGCCGTCGCTGGAGGCGGCGGCGAGGAGGACGTCGGGGTCAGGGTCGTCGTGGTGGTCGAAGAAGACGGCGCGGAAGAGGGTGCGGCAGGAGACGTCCCGCTCCCGCAGGATGCCCCGCCGGTACGCCGCCTCGTCCCACCCGCGCGCGTCCATCGCCGCCGCCATCTCCTCGCTGTTCTAGCTCTTGGTGGTCGGCGCGCTGCGCGACCGCTGCTCCGGGCAAGTGAGGCGGGGCCGGCGGCGGCGGCTGGGCTGGTTTGGTTTTGTCTCACCACTTTGCGCAGTTGCATAGTAGTGCTATGCGTCACTAAAACATCTTGGTCGTCGAAAAATCAATGGCTGGATTTATTTGATAGTTTTAAACACTGATTGGTACTACGCCATATATAATTTTCTTTTGAAAATTAAGGATTCGCCACTCAAATCATCAACATTTCAAGATTTTCCACTCTCGGCTCTGTAACTGAGGCTTTGGAAAATTTTGTTCTGCAACCCCACTCATTTCCGCTTAAGCTTCTAGTTTCAAGCTTATTTTTTACTATTTATAAATTTCGTCTTTTTTTGACTTTTTAGCTTTTTGAGCTTTTTTATCGGTTCTTTTTTCCCGTATTCGTTTGTGTTGTCTGTAATGGGCTAACATGTTTTTTGCATTTTTAAATTTTTAAAATTTAGTTATGCTAAATAAGTCACTATCAGTTACAGTATAATTTCAGTCATAAACCAATTTATTTCAACTCAACTGAGCGGCACCTAAGTTAGATTTTATTTTTGTTACTGAGTTGTCTAGCTGACATGCACACCCTGACCCTGTCAATGAAAGAGTAGTGGCAAAATCGAGCATGAGGGCATGGCTCAGTGGCATCTAAGGTTGACACGATCTCGATGAGTCAAAGTCTTTCAATCCTACCACCCTATATTTACTGAACTAATTTAATCCTAGGTAAGATCTTAATTTGGTAGAATTAAGATTCTAGGAAACTTTTGATAGAATCATGGTCCCAATTTACATGTGATCCTAACTATAAATAATTACTTGCTTATGTCATTTCAATAGTAAGTTTTCAGTTTTTATCCATTCATATATGCTATTACGTGTATTGACAACTATGGATTAATCATTTGTGTAGGAGAATAGAATAGCCGGAATAATTGTTGGATATATTACTTAAGTCTCGGAAGGCGTATATATAGAATACAATATGACTTAGAGATCAAGTCAATCTAATATAGATATGGAAGATTTCTAGAGATGTGGAAGAAACCATATCGGATATAAATCATCCTAAGTGATTCTATTCTATCTCGTACAATCTTGCCAAACATGTATTCTAACATCCCCCCACAGTCGGAGTGGGAGCGTCGTAGATGCTCAGGCTAGAGAAGAAGTCGACAAGGATGCTCAAGTTGAAGTAGAAGCCGACGAGGAATGCCATGCAAAAAGCCGGTGGTGAAGTTGTCTGCCGTAGAGATAGTCGTCGAAGGAGTAGAAGACGGTTGCGGAGAGAGAGCAAGCAATAGAAGGGGCGATGCATGAAAGGAAGCCAACGTGCATAAGGAATCAGATTAAAGAAGCAGCAGCAAGACGGGGAAACAGACACATGCAGATGTATATCAGCAGCCCAACACAAAAGCCATCCCCATCCCGCACTCTCTCTCTCTCTCTGTATCTCGCTCACTCCCTTCTCCCCACCACGCCTCTCCACGAGAGCATCGTGGAGCTCGATCCAGGCCGAAGGAGCGAGCGCGGAGGCCAGATCTGGTGCAGAGAGAGAAGGCTGGGGCTAGCAAGTGGAGCTCGCGTGGGAGGTCGATGACACTGAGGCAGCTCGGCGCCGAGGCAAGTCGGGCACCGAAGAAGGCTGGGGCAAGCTGGAGGCCGCAGCGCCGTTAGCCAAGAGGGAGAAGCAGGAGGAGGACTCGATGGCTAGAGGCAGCGGCCACAAGCGCGGCGTAGCGGGAGTTGGCAGCTGGGAGTCAGCGGCATCGGCTAGGAAGCAGGGTAGGACAAAGCAGGCGAGGAGGTAGAAGGAGCCAGCGAGCTGGACGGTTTAGCCCACGTGGACGTCCTAGGAGTCGTGCCAGAGGAGGTCCAGGTAGAGGAGATGATGCATGCCGCAATGACAGACGAGGGAGGAGAGGGTGAGGTAGGCAAGCATCACGGACATGAGCATGTGGCAAACGAAGGAGGGCGCCATGAAGTGCACCTTGTGGCACTTCCGGCGGGAGCTCGTGACACGGGGGGTTGCGCTTCATGGCGGCAACCACGTGTACGACCCCCTTCGCCATAGCAGGGGCGTCGACACAGGCTCCGGCTCTACAGTGGCAGCTGTCGAGCACGGCAACAGCATGTCTGCCATCGTTGCTATTTTCTTGGATGATCTGATCTACTAATTGGCAAGGAAGAAAGGAGGCCTCTATGTACAATGTTTTGCACAACCCCCAGCAGATTAGATCATAGAGATTGAATCATCTCTCCCAGGGGCAGTGCACTGTGGAATTTGGTGGTGGCTAGGAATAGGCGTATATACGAACCTGCTCTGATACCATATAGGAGAATAGAATAGCCGAAATAATTATTGGATATATTGCTTGAGCCTCGGAGGACGTATATATAGAGTACAATATGACTTAGAGATCAAGACAATCTAATATAGATATGGAAGATTACTAGAGATATGGAAGGAATCATATCGGATACAAAACATCCTAAGTGATTCTATTCTATCTCTTATAATCTTACCAAACTTGTACTCTAACAATTTGGGCTACAATTCAAGGAAAGGCATCCAAAGTCCGATTCAAAAGATGTATCTTAGTTGAAATGCATGGTGTCTTTGAAATAATGTATCTTTTGTGGAATTAGATAGGATATTATATTCTATGGTTTAATCCAATAATTCGATCTTATCGTAGCATCTTTGATTCGATTCAAGATCTCAGTCCTAGCAACCTTGGTGGCATCACCAAATTTGTTCCTCGAGGATTTGCCACCCATGGAAACAATTGGGTTTGATACTCTTGATTAGACGGACAGACATAGAAAGCAAAATCAAAAGGAAGAAACATGATCGAATTACCATACCATCTTGAAGATGCAGTGGTATTGGGCATTCTTGTGATGGAGGAGGGGAGATGGGTGAGCAAGGGAAGCACTGCTGTAGTAATTTATGATCACGCAACTAAGAAGCCAGTAAGCCACACACCTCCTTTTTCAGTGATGATTCCTACCTGCTCCTCACTACCTCCACCCTAGCCTTCAGACCCTCCAGTTCCTCATTATGGTACATCAACGCCTCCTGCTCGGGCACCACAGTATCGTAGGTGAATTGCTTCGGGGGTGGCCAAGTAGTCGGGGAGGTGACTATAGCGTCGACGCCGATATTGCGAGGGTGGCAGCACAGGGGTAAAAGGATGGGGCTTGTGGCTTCCCCCGTCGAGGATGTGCCAAGATCTACCAATGTGGAGAGAAGGCATTGAGTGGCGATGGTGATGGAGGAGACAGTGGCGGCGATAGCGGAGGAGAAGTGATGACGAGAGAGGTAGAAAAACATGTGACGTTGTGTTCCTCGGTGGAGGCGGGAGATGGCGGCACTGCCATTGTAGCCCGCAGTTTGGGGTAGTTCTGTTTCTTTCATGGGATTACGGGAATTGTGGTTAAGTGGATGGGTGGTTTACATGAGAGAGCGGTTTAGGAGAGGGGAGGACGATGTCGATGCGCTGGGGCTCCTGGGATGTGGACATTGGTTAGGGGCTGATATGGTGTCCCACGTGTCAGCACTTTGTTTTGTTTTTTGGGTGTTTTGAGAGCGGTTTTCCAGGGGAGCGTGAGGGGGAGTCTAGGAGCATTGTGTGCATGAGGGTAGGGGGGATGAAGGAACAAACTCTATTTTTATATTAGTAGAAAGTAGAGATAGAGAAAAGATTGGCAATACAAAAGATTAGCAAGTGAATATCTTGCTAATCATCTATTCGTATACTTATCTCTCATGTTAAAGTTTTCACAGCTAGGGCAGACAATCTCCTCCATGCTCTCATTATTCACTTGCTGTCAGGATCCCTTCTTCGGATGGAAGGCTTTGACAATAATCCTTGGCACGTTCAAACACATTTGGACCTTTATCAACTGTTGTGTTCTCACTTACTAGTAAGGTGCCCATGTGTTGCAACAAATCTCATACAAACAATGTCACAAGTGCTAAACTGTGCCAATGTTGAGACAAATTATATTAACAATGGCTCATATTTTTAAGTATTTGGAAACATGTAAGGCTGCTTCCAACCTTTGTTTCTCAACCTACCTTTATCACTCTTTACTCGAGTGCTACCAAATAGAGAGAAAAAACATACCCACTCTTACTACTTAATCTAGTTTATATGCATCATGTGCACCAAAGATAGTTGACATCCATACATTTATCAGTTTACAGAAAGATCTTCAATCGACAATTTTGCTCAAATATGCAAATATCACTAAATATAGTTAGAAATTGATACCACACTGACACAAGCCATTTTCCTTTAAAAGGAAACATTTTTCTTTCCACATCATTGCCAACTATAACATTTCTTAGGTTACATAAAACAGAAAAAATGATGAAGCAAGATAAAGGAAAAATACTTGCAGGGTTTTCCCTCAATATCACAAAAGGAAGCATATTACCAATACAACACCATACGAAAGAATGCTAACTGGACACTTTCTATGCTGATAGACCTAGCATGGTACCAGGAAGCATTTATCCTGACAGTAAACCAACTCACCCTATGTGTAACAAACTAACATGTGATAATAAAAAAAATACAACTAAAATACTCACATGTGGCCCAATTATGTATATTGGTTTGCATGCTGGATGTCAGCCTCGAGACCCATCAACGAGTCCTCGATAGCTTGTGCATGGAGCATAAGACCATCCCCTCCTCATCCTATTTGGTTCCTGTTGTTCCTCCAAGGCCGCACCGTCTCATCTCCCATCCAGCCATCCCTTAAAGCAAGTTCCTGTGCGTTAAAACAGAGACACAAAATCATACACAACAAAGAGGCTTTGGCTCAACATAACGTGGATGTTTAGATATTTTTCATTGGTTAACTTTGGCACAAGATTGTTTAGCTATTGGCCAACATTATTGGGTCCATGGCTTGAATTTTTATTATTGTATTACTCCCTCCATTCTTCACCATCTGAACTGTGCAGACTGCAGAAGTAGCTACATGGTAATTTGAAAGTTGATCAGATATAGCAAAACAAACAATTGGACAACAATTGATGACTTTTGTAGATTCATATAAAGGCTACCAGTGCAAATCAGGCAAGGATTTGCAAATAGCTTTGGTACTACTCTTGAAAAGTAAGACGCAAACAAAATTACAAGTGGTAAAGTTACAAGGTGAAAATTGATAATAATAGAGAGAACAGGGACACCGAACACCTAAATCCCAGCAAGCTCCATCCTAAATTAGCCTGCAATTTTCCCCAATATTTGGTGAACCAATAATAGAGCAATTGGCCAGTGAAATGGGCAAGACAACAAAAGGGAACCAATGCAAGCAAAAATAGGTATGTTATAAGGATTCAGGGCATCAGGTAGTGGAATGAAGCATTGATCCTCCGATGGCACACCAGTGGACTATAGCAAATCACAAACTCGTAAAAATAATAGGAATTAGCACTCAAGGACAAAGAATAAAAGCACACTGAAAAGAAAATGCACAGGATGAAGTGCGGTCGTGCAAGATGACAATGGTGCTCATGCACGGTGACTCCGAGTGGGAGAAGGTGCGCTACTGGTAATGTGGTGTCTATGGGACCAATCTGAGCCTGGAAAGAGCAATTCTGCCCCTTCTGACTCCGACAAGCCACTGACTCTACTTCATCCACGTCCACGCCTCGAGGGCAAGCACTCTCCACTTCCTCCGCTTAGGCGCCACCTCCCCATACATCAGGTGTGAGTCCACATTTGCATCACCACCTCAATATGTAGAAGTGGTGCCCAAGAGGAGAAAGCGATGGTCGGGCCGACGCATTGGGAAAAGAGGGGATGTGATAAGGGCAGAATCTATCGGGAAGAAGGAGGCATGACAGTTGGCGATGAAGAAGAATGAGGCGTGGGTGTTGGTGATGTAGAAGAAGGCAGTGCGCCACCCGGTGATGCAGAAGAAGGCGGTCGTCCCTGTCGGATCCATCGTGACCAAGAGCACCGCCACTAGAGCCATGCATCATCGGGCTCATCACTAGTAGATCCACCATCCCTGAGGCCAGATCTATGGCGGCGCGGCAGGAGATGACTGGATCTGGCATCTTCGTTGCCTCCAGCCGCTAGGTCTGCCATCTTCCTCGGCTCAGGGATTGCGCGGCCTCCTCCCGCACTTGACCTCATTCGCGCACATAGCCTCCAGGAGGGGGCGAGATGGCACCATGGGGTGGGGGACGAAGAGGAGACGGCGATGGCAGGTTGACAGTGCCCAAGGAGGAGCACAAGGGAGGACTGCAGGAGGATGCAGAATCGTGGCTGGAGTCAGCTTTTTGCGTGGGAGGGTGGTGATTTCTTGAGGGAGACCAGAGTGGTGGGAGGGGTAGCATGAAAGGGGTCCATATGTCAGTCGGTTTTGGTTTTATGAGAGCTAGTTCTTTTGCGGGAGCGGCATGGGGTGCCTTGTGCTTAAAAGGGGAGTCGCTGGACTGGGAGGAGAGAGAGGTTAACGAACAAACTCCTATATTATATTAGTAGAGATGACATTGTTTGTTCCATGAGTTTCATTCTTGTGGATCTTTATTTTATGCATGGTCACCTCACTGTCTTCCTCAGGGTCCTTATGCGATTCTGCAGGTGTTGTAGGGGTGGCCCCCACCTAAACCCAGCAGGCCTGTTAGAAGGTTATAGGGCCCAAAATGGGACATATGTAATTACTTAAATACCCCTGACAAGGAGGTACCGATGTAAGGGCACAATTGTAAAAGCACAACCCATATCAATATATATACCAAGGGAAGGCTAGGAGGGAGGCGATCACTCTCTCCCAACTCTCCACTACCACATCTCTCTCTGTTTGATCTGTAACCACAACAGTTGGCGCCGTCCGTGGGGAGGACAGGAGCAAGCCAGAAATCCGAAGAAGGACGGCACCGAAAAAAGCTTCGTCGACGGCGAAGGGGAAGAAAAGCGGCTGGGTCGGGCGTCGCGTGGGTACGTGGGCCGGCATCGGCCGTCGCGCGCTGGCGTCGCCGACGTCGATCTGCGACGATCGACCCGCCCGCGGCGCCGCGACGACCGACCCACCACCGCCGCCACTAACGACCAACCCCGCCGACGCGACGGCGACCAACCCCGCCACCGCCGCAACGCCACGGTGCGCGGACCGGCGGTTGGAGATAGCCACAACGGAGCGACCGGCGGCTCGGGAGCTCGCGAGGCGATCGTACCGTGCCGACCCGTCCGCCGGGCGTGCGCGGCCCGCCCGCACTAGTGGTGGAAAGCGCCGCGGCGGCCTCAACGCGTTCGGCCGAGCGGGGATCTTCGCGGGCTGTCCGAGACATGCAAGAGGCTCGGAGCCGCAGTCGCGCCGATGGTCGCGCGAGCCCGCGCTGAAAAAGCGCGCATACCGCGACGCCCCACATCGGCCGCGTGCGGTGCGGCGCGTTGATCCAGAGTCCCCGCTTTCGGCAGGACTACAGCAGGCGGCGTGGCCCGAAGACTTCAAATTCCCCAGTGTCATCGAGCCATACAAAGGCGATACGGACCCCCGCGAGTTCGTGCGCGTGTATGAAACCGCAATCGAGGCCGCGGGTGGGGACGATACCACAAAGGCAAAGGGACTCCCCCTCGCGTTGCAAGGAGTGGCGATTTCCTGATTTTTTACCATAGAGCCAAACTCCATCTACGCGTGGGAGCAGATCCGCGACCGCCTTCACAACAACTTTCAAGGAAACTATGTTGAGCGGGTCGACGCGGACCAGCTCTTCGCCGTGAAGCAGAAACCCTCGGAGAAGCTCCGGGACTACTTCAAACGCTTTGCGAAGATACGCTGTCAAGTCAAAGACGTTAACGAAACCACCGTTGTCAATGCAGCCATACAGGGCCTTCGCCAGAGCCGATGGCGAGTACAACGACGCGAAGCCAATCAAGGCGATGACGAAGCTCTTCGACAAAATGGAGGAATACGCCGAGCGGAAGAGGACGCCGGCGAAGACAAGGTGACGACTCGACACCAACCAGGCGGTGGCTCGGCGAAACCAAGATCCGCCAAGGACGGTTCTTCAAGAGAAAACGCAGCGGCGATGCGTCAAGGACGCGCCGAGCGCAAGGACGCCCCGCACAAGGAGCCGTCCGATAGGCCCAAGCACGGCCAGCAGAAGTCGCGGCGAGGCCGGTACGTCTTCGACATCGAAGGCAGCTCCGAAGAAAACGCTTCCGCGGGTCATGGCGGTCGAGGGCGCCGAGGTCGGGGACGCGGCTGTGGAGATTACGAGGACCAGCACCATGGGCTGTGGTGCGAAGTCCACGGTCGCGGCACCCACGACACACGCGCGTGCACCTCCATTGCGGCGCTCCGCCAAAGCGTCGCCAGGGATAGGAACCCGGAGGCGTGCCCGCCTATGGTCGCCCACGTCCAGCACCCATACGAAGCCCCCATGCACATCCAGGCACAAGAGACGCAGCACCATGAGGGCCCTCTGCAGCTGCAGGCTCCGGAGACAGCCCACCACAGGGTTATCAATGTCATCTCCGGAGGCTCCTCGCTGGAGTTCGCCTCGGCACGGCAGCGGAAGGCCTACGTCCGGAGGTTACACCACGTAGCGGCGTACCCAGCGCAGCCACCGTCGGACTGGGCACAGCACGCGGTCACGTTCACACCCATCGATGCCCAAGGCGTGGAACTTCCTCACCAGGACCCCCTGGTCGTCCGGGTCGTTATAGCGGGATGCGACGTGGGATGCGCCTTAGTTGACGGCGGCAGCTCCGCGAACATCCTGTTCGCGGTAGCCTTCGACCAGATGGGGATCCCCCGAAACCGCCTCGGCCCATCGGGAATTCCGTTGCAAGGCTTCGGAGGACAACCTCTACGGGCGCTCGGCCAAATATGCCTTCAGGTCTCCTTTGGCCAGGACGACAATGAAAGGGTCGAAGATGCCACGTTCGATGTCTCGGTCTCCCATACCCCCACAATGCCATACTGGGGGCGTCCAATCCTCAACTCCTTCGGAGCGGTGCCACATCACGGCTATTTATGCATGAAGCTCCCGGGGCCGCGAGCCATCATTACCGTCCGTGGCGACCAGGATATGGCCCGGCGCATCAAGCACGGCCCCAGATATCCCCGTCGCGACGCCCAACGGCACGCTTAGAATCGGCACCGCAGCGCGGGGGCCCATGGCGTCGTCCGGGGACGGCTCGGCAAGCCCCACAGATAGTGCAACTACTAGAGGCTCCGGCTGCGCCAAAGGCAAGTGGTTAGTACCCCCGCCCCATGTAATCGCTCACCCACGCAAACGGGAATGTAATAAAAGTTTCGTTTGTCGCCAACCTCTTATCATTGTGCAAAAATACGCGGCGAGAGCGCGCGGAGGCCTCGCCTACGCGCGCGCTCCCGGATTATAAACCAAAGCCGCATGTACGCGTGTGCACTCTCCGTCAAAGACACAGGTATGAGTATAAACGAAGACGCACATTCGCGTGTGCACTCTCCGTCAAAGACACGGGTATGAGTACAAACGAAGACGCACGTTCGCGTGTGCACTCTCCGTCAAAGACACGGGTATGAGTATAAACGAAGACACACGTTCGCGTGTGCACTCTCCGTCAAAGACACGGGTATGAGTATAAACGAAGACGCACGTTTGCGTGTGCACTCTCCGTCAAAGACACGGGTATGAGTATAAACGAAGACGCACGTTCGCTGCGCGCACTCTCGTCCGCCGCACACGGTATGAGTATAAACGAAGACGCACGTTCGCGTGTGCACTCTCCGTCACAGACACGGGTATGAGTATAAACGAAGACGCACGTTCGTGTGTGCACTCTCCGTCGAAGACACGGGCATGAGTATAAACAAAGACGTGTGGGGGGACGCCTCCGCACACACTCTACGGAGTATAAATAAGACGCGGATGTTCTCCCTGCGCACTCTACGGAGTATAAACAAGACGCGAATTCCGCGCATGCCATGGACGTCGTCCTTGCGCATACTCCCCGGAGTATAAATAAGGCATGGACGCCAATCCCACGCACTCTACGGAGTATAAATAAGGCGCGGATGTTCTCCCTGCGCACTCTACGGAGTATAAACAAGACGCGAATCCCGCGCATGCCATGGACGTCGTCCTTGCGCATACTCCCGGAGTATAAACAAGGCGTGGACGCCGATCCCACGCACTCTACGGAGTATAAACAAGACATGAATCCCGCGCATGCCATGGACGTCGTCCTCGCGCATGCTTCCCGGAGTACAAAGAAGACGCGGAGGCTGTCCCTGCGCGCTCGGCACAACACAAACGCGGCGCGAATCTTGCGTGGTTGTCAATCGCGCACCCCCTCAGAGCGTCGAGGCTCGTCTTCGCGCACCATGGGAGATGTACGCAAGGCGCGCTATGAAAACCCAATTTCGAGAGTTTCAACAAGTAGCGGCGTAGCGCGCCACAGGCTGGCTCCAGCGAGGGCGCGCATGCGGACTACGAGGTACACTAGAGGCTACCCCCACTTTGGAAGGTAGGGGGACGGAGCGTGCCTCCGCACGCGCCAGTCCACGAACTTTAAACACGTCGTAGTACGGAGGTTCGCCTCCGCACGCGCCAGTCTATGGACTTTAAACAGGTCGTAGTGCGAAGGTCCGCCTCCGCACGCGTCAGTCTACGGACTTTAAACCAATCGTAGTGCGAAGGTCCGCCTCCGCACGCGCCAGTCTACGGACTTTAAACAGGTCGTAGTGCGAAGGTCCGCCTCCGCACGCGCCAGTCTACGGACTTTAAACAGGTCGTAGTGCGAAGGTCCGCCTCCGCACACGCCAGTCTACGGACTTTAAACAGGTCGTAGTGCGAAGGTCCGCCTCCGCACGCGCCAGTCTACAGACTTTAAACAGGTCGTAGTGCGAAGGTACGCCTCCGCACGCGCCAGTCTACAGACTTTACGCCCCGGCACGCGCCGGTCTACGGACTTTAAACACGTCGTAATGCGGAGTTCCGCCTCCGCACGCGCCAGTCTACGGACCTTAAACAGGTCGTAGCGCCAACGGCTTCCTCCGCACGCGCTAACCCTACGAGGTAATCAACACGCAAGCCCCGCGAGCGCACTGTCCGCGGCCACCCGTTCGATGGGCAGGAAACAGCGCTCGCACGACTACACCAACAGCGCACTTTGAACGTGGGGATCTCGTCCCCGCACAACATGACCGCCCGAAGCACAACATGCAGCGCATATCCTAATCGCCAGGAGGTCTATATATGCCAACATCTCTGCCGCTCTAAGCAGCTATTCGGCAGGCTCGTCCTTAACACGCGCTAAGGCCGGGGCTTCGCCAGAAGAATATCGGCCCGCCCAAAAGTTCAGCGACTCCTCGGCCCTTCGCCAGCGTCGAAGGTGTCGCCAGGTCGCAAGGTCGGACGCAAGTAGTGTCGGCCCCAGCAAGGAAGCTGCCCGGCACACAGGTGAAAGTCAGAATTTGTAAAGCAAGCGCGTACTTTATTCACAAGAAAAGCGGGGGACATTGCAACAGACGCCTACACCTGGCCAGTTCGGCGTCACACCTGCGAGTTTCCAGCGCCTTCGGAGGCCTCAGCGCCACCCTCATCGCGCCGCGGGACCTCGTCCAGAAATTGGCCGAGACTCCCCTTTCCGTAAAGTGACTTCCGAAGCTCGACCCGCGCAGCGGCCTCCCCGACGTAATCCCATGTCCGCTCGTGGAAGTACTTGACGGCGCGACGAGCGGCGCGGACGGCACCGGACATTACTCCGGCTCCGCCGGGCATCTCCAGCTGGGGGTCCTCCAGCCCGGCGACATGCGTGCAACCGCGGTGCCATAGGAGCGCGCACACCATGCACGACGCCGCGTAAGCACAGTGGTTGCCGAAGGTCGTCGCGGCGCCGCGCGCAATATTGGCGGCATCTCCGATCCAGCGAAGGGTCCGAGGCAGCTCCTCCGGGCCAAAGGCGCGGTCTGGCACTTTAGCCACAAGCCCCTGGAGATGACTTTTCAGCGCTTGCATGGCATCCCATGCAATGACCGAAGCTTCGCCAAGCGTCCGGTCACGCTCCGCTAGAGTTAAGGCAAGCTCGCCTTTTTCCTTCTCCAGCGAGGCGACTTTTTGCAGAAGGCCGTCCCGCTCCGCCGCAAACCCCTGCCGCTCCGCCTCCACGTCCGACTTCCGCGCCAACACGGCAAGTCCCTCGGCGTGCGCCTTCACCTCAGCGCACTCCGCTTCCAGCTGGCGGATGCGGGCATCCTGGGCATAGCGGACCCCCCGAGGCTTCGCGTAGCTCCTCCTCGGCGACCCGCAGCCTATCCTCAAGCGCCCTTTGGGCACGAACATAGGCCGCTTGCAAGGCCTGCCCCATCACAAGTGTCTGCAGAACAGAAAGGCTTAGCAAGCTCAGCATGGCCAGGCATTGTCATATAAAGTGCTTACCCTCACCCCCGACACCTCTAAGGCATCCCCAAGACGCCCCCACCCCATAGGTCTGCAGCGCTTGCTGGCCGACGCTGGCAGCTGCGTCATCCACGATCCCGCGCCACGGCCTCAATGTCTCCGGCGGAGGCACGAAGTCCGCTGGGTTCGGGCGGACGGTGATCGCCCCGCCGGCATGAGGACCCCCATGTTCCGCCAAGGGCTCCTCCTCCGGAATAAGCGACGCTGTAGGCAGGTATGCAGGTGAGCACCGCAAGGCACAACGAAGAATACACCAGGGCAAACTAAGCCACCTTACCTTCAGTAGCGGAAGGAGGGCTTCGGGGGCCCGCCCCTAGCCCCAGGCGGGGTAACGATGGCGCAAGTCCCCGCGGAGGGCGTGGCCCCGCAGGAACAAGCCTCGCGTTCGGGTCGGCGCACGGACGTTCTCGCATGGCGAACGACGCGGGCACGAGGGGCGAGGGGCGCGCGCGCGCAGGTATCGGCATATGCATCGAGTCCCACAAGCTCCCGATGCCCGCCGCCACGGTGAATCCTCGACGTCCGGTGGAGCTCGGCGCGAGCACGGCCGCTAGCCGAGCAAGTGGCGACGACACCGCCCCGAAGAGCGCGGCGAGAGGCCCCCACGACCACAACACCCGTGGCGAAGACCCCACCGTGGGCGCCTTTGCGAGGGCACCTCGGTTTCGCCGCGGTGTCGGCGAAGACCAGCCCATGCGCCCGTGGAGGGTGTCTCCGCATCATAGCGGCCACGACCGAAGGCTCCACCTCAGCACCGCCGGTCAGCATGGATCCTGTCCCGACGACCGCCGCAGGTGACGAGACTCCCCCTCTCCGGCTGCTCGCAACGAGCCCGCCGTCCCAGGCACCCCCCGAAGACCCTTCGCCCCCGGCGTTCGCGCCGTCCAAGCCCGAGTCGGCGTACCTCGCCGAATATGACTCCGCGTTTGCCGCGTCATCGGGAGCACTAGCGGCAGCAGCGGCAGCTGCTATACCAAGCACGGCAGACGCTCTGCCTCGGGCCCTCTTGCGAGACGGCGCCTTCGCCCTCGTCGCGCCGTCATCTTGGTGTTGCAAGGGCGGATCAGCACGGTCTGGCACGGCAAGGCCCAAGGCCTCGCACACGTGGTTTATCCGCCCAAGCCCCGCCGCAGCAGTAGCAGACGCGCGCTGCTCATGCTCCCTGCCGGTATACGGCCCGAGAAAGACGCGCACGGCCCGCTCCGCATCCTCCAAGCGAATCTCTACAGCAAAGCAGGAGATAAGATTAACACGTAACGCACTCCGCGCGAACATAGGAGGGATACGGTCGAGGCCTATGAGGGTCGGAGGGTGCCAGCAGTGAGCATACCCACGGTAGAACATTATCGTCTCGACGCTTCTCGGCGGCGAGGCGCCAGTCACGGGCGAGCGGCGCCACGCCGTACATCGCGTACTCTTCGGCGAGGTCACGCATGTTAAAGCGGGCGGCCACGCCTGCGAGCCGTCGGGCCCTCCGCCTGTCCTCGTCGTCGAGCGTCCGGTCGGGCGAGGTCTTGAACGCGATCGGCCGGCCTGTGCATTCGAGGCCGCTCCCGCTCGCCACGCGATGGTAGAACCACCGTTTCATCCCGTGAGACTCCCACTTCCCGCAAGTGGAGTTCGCGAGGAAGAGCTTGCTGCAAGATGACCGAAGAATAAAGGTGATGCTGCCGAAGTTCGACAGCGTCCCGTCCTTCCGCTCCTTGGGCTGGCACCGTGCCTCGTGCAGGTAGGCAAACAACGAAGCACTGGGCCAGCATGCTCCCGAACGCAAGGCCCAACTATACACGGCGAGCCGGGCCACGGCGTTCGGAGTCAGTTGCGCCAGCTCCAGCCCGAAGGTCCGCAACACGTCGTCCACGATCGCCGCCGCCGGAATGCGGAGCCCCGCGTCGAAAAAGGCGAAGAACACAAGCGCCTCCGACTCCTCGGGGCGCGGTTCCGTCTCGTCGGCGGCGGGCAATCGTACCGCCTGGCGCTCGGACAACTTCCCCGCGCGCAACAGCGCTTGGATCGTCTTCTCGGTCACGAGCGAGGGGCCCAACTCGCCGGAAAACGAGCCTCCCTTCTCCGCCGCCAGCCACCACTTGTCCGCTGCCGCCGGGTCGCGTTCGCCGAGCGAGTATTTCACCTCTAGCGGTGAAGACCGCCGGCGAATGCCGCAAGCACCAATCGTCTGGCCACGCTTGTCACCGGATGCCATCGCTTCTCACAGAAGGAAGAATACAGCGGTGAGAATACCACGGGAGTGTAGAAGGCGAAGTAAGCGAGAAATGGGCGTCGAACTGCGGGGGCGCGGTTGTGGGGGCTATTTCAAGCCACCTCACCCCAAAGGCGGCAACTGAAGTGTCACGACGGTCCGCGTGCCGGACGCGGCCGCAGTCGTAAAGAGGCCCGTCCCGCGTGATTCCCCATAACCAAGGACGAAGCGTCGTGACGGTACGCGCCAGACGCGGACACATCAGTGAGGACCGTCAGTACACGACGCTCCAGTGGCCTCCCGCCACGTGGCAACCCCCGCACAAAATAACTAGGGCGCACGACCCGACGCGCCTCTAAGTCGAGCCTCCGCCCCAGCAGGAATACCCGGTCTTTGGCCCGACCTTCGCGCGCAGCAAGGTAGCTTCCAATACTCGGGCCAGGACCGCACCCGAAAGATGGCCCCCTCACGCAAAAGCCAGTTAGCGGGTCACAGCCTTGGCCGAGGGGTCAAAGCCTGTGGCAGGAATACGTTCTGCCGCGTGCCCCACCCACGGGAAGGCGGGTTGCGTGACGCGACAGCTTGCCCTCTGACAGGCCAGACGTCGACACGATTCCAGCTGCCATTAAAAGCGCTACTGCATCGTGGGACCGTAATACCAAGCATAGCAGGACGGCAGAACGGGTGGCGCGATATGGCTAAACGCCGCATGGCGCGCCATTCCTCGCCCCCCTCGTGTCCCCCTTCCCTAGGGAAGAGGCAGTACCCGCGATCACACAACCGCTCACATCCCACCGCGCACGCCATAAGCCGCGCGCCCCGCACGCCGGCGTAGTCGCACGAATGACAACCTAGCCCAGCAAGCCGGGGCGCGCGATTCCAGAACTATTACGGTGCATTCGGACCGTGAGGTTGCGATCACCGCAGCGCAGCGGTGTCCGCTGCGCGGTTTCGACCGACCAGGCGCCACTGGCGCCACCCGCTCGGAGGGTAGGGACAGCGCCGGCCCCGCCACCCGCTCGAGGATAGGGGACGGAGCGCGCGCCTCGCCGATCAGTGCGGCTCCCGCGCCACCCGCTCAAGGGTAGGGGACGAGCGCGCGCGCGCTCGCGCCGACCAGGCGCCGGCTCGCGCCACCCGCTCGAAGGTAGGGGACTGAGCGCGCGCAAGACGCCCGCCGACCAGGCGCCACTCGCCGCCACCCATTCGAGGGTAGGGGACGGCGCCGGCTCCGCCGCCACCCGCTCGAAGGGTAGGGACTGAGCGCGCGCACACATCTGCCGACGCGGCCACGCCACCCATTCGGGGTAGAAACCAGCGCCGGCTCGCGCCACCCGCTCGAAGGTAGGGGACCAGCGCCACCCACCGCCACCCGCTCGAGGGTAGGGGACGGGCGCGCGCCTCGCCGACCTGTGCGGCTCGCCGCCACCCTTCGAAGGGTAGGGGACGGAGCGCGCGCGCTCGCCGACCAGTGCGGCTCGCCGCCACCCTTCGAAGGTAGGGGACGGAGCGCGCGCGCTACTTCGACCAGGCGCCGGCTCGCCGCCACCCGCTCAAGGGTAGGGGACGAGCGCGCGACGCGCCTCGCCGACCAGGCGCCAGCCCGCCGCCACCCGCTCGGAGGGTAGGGGACGGCGCGGCTCCGCCGCCACCCGCTCAAGGGTAGGGGACGGAGCGCGCGCGACGCCTACTTTCGACGCGGCCCGCCGCCACCCGCTCGGGCGTAGGGGACTGTGCGCGGCCCGCCGCCACCCGCTCAAGGGTATGGGGCGAGCGCGCGCGCGCGCCGCCGACCAGGCGCGGCTCGCCGCCACCCGCTCGAGGGTAGGGACGGAGCGCCCCGCAAGTTCGGAGAAGTTCACAGGCCGCAGGGACGGAGGGGCCAAAGGACTCGGCAACATGGCTTCGGCCCTGTGAAGCCCTTCACCATGAGAGGCTCCTGTTGTAGGGGTGACCCCCACCTAAACCCAGCAGGCCTGTTAGAAAGTTATAGGGCCCAAAATAGGACATATGTAATGACTTAAATACCCCTGACAAGGAGGTACCGATGTAAGGGCACAATTGTAAAAGCACAGTCCATATCAATATATATACCAAGGGAAGCCTAGGAGGGAGGCGATCACTCTCTCCTAACTCTCCACTACCACATCTCTCTGTTTGGTCTGTAATCATAACAGCAGGTATTCAGCGTGGTGTATCATAATCAAGATAAGGTTCTGAACGAAGTGCTCTCAATAGTACAAAAATAAAAGAACCTGACCACCACATGAAAATAGTACAATGAAGCGAAAAGTAAAGGAATTAAACACTACGTTTTCTAAAAGGTACTATTAAACTTTGTTTCCTGCTTTGTGTGGTAGCTTCTAGAGAAGCAATATTCCGAAAAATATTTTTTATGCCTGAAAGAATTTCCAAAAAATTCTATTATTTTTAAGTTTGGGTGATGTCAAGTTATCAACCTTTAAGAACTTCATATGTTCAAAAATTCTTTATTACAACTTAGACAGCTGCAAATCCAACTCAGAAAACTCTTATTACACAAACAGTGCTCTTTCTCAACAAGGTGCAAGAAATCTGACAGAAGCATACGGCAAATTAATTGTTCATCATTATAAGCAAGGGAATTAAATATGCAGAAAAAAGAATAGGAACAGCGAGCCAAAATTTCATGTTTTGGTCCTGTTGGAAACTGGTAAGTAGTTAAGGTCGTGCCTTAGGTGGAGTTGGTATAATCATGAACAATATGACGAGGTGTAAGCATCGCCGAAGTCCATTGGTGAAAGAGAGCTAAGATATAAATTTTCTCTGTGGCAGTTATTCCTCTCTTAACCTACCTTCTTTTCATCTCTTCTGCTTTCTATTTTCAATCCTAATCATCTCTCTTGAGGAGTTTAATTAACTCAAGGCACATAACACGGGTTTGGCAGCAATACTTTGCCGAATTAAATTAGACAAGATATGGTCAGATTAAGTAAATTACCACCATTCTTTTCACGGGGAATGGAATGGTGATCCATATTATCATGAACAGCCCCCACAAGAGCCTCAATCTCTTCCTTTGTCCACATACGTTTTCTCAGTTATGTGGCTGCTTGTTCAGTGGGTCTCCTTGCTGTGAACGTCATGTTTGTTCATGACGCTTTCGATTCACGGCGGGATGCTTCCTCGCCCGCGCCCGCGCCCCACACTGCCTAAATATGCAAGAGCTTTCAGAACATACACAATAACACAAGAGAAAACTACGGGTTTGAACTAAAGAAGAAGTCCTTGTACGATCCATTAAAACGGAAGCAAGTACCACTGGCACTGATAGGTTTTAAGCACCTAGCTACTAAACCGAGAATGCATGCTCATCAAACTGGTAGCAAGTAACTCTAGAAAAGACGCACAAATCCGCATGGTTAGCATGTACCACTCCTTCGGTAACATCGACTGGTCTCTACTACAGAAGGCAAGAAACGCTGTTCGTTAACTCGCTGATCCAAAAGTTTCTAAATGGAGGCGTGCGCGCTGGTAAGAACGATCTAGCTAGCCCTACGAGCGGCCTACCCTACCCCCGGATCAGGCAGAAACACCAGGTGGAGCGTCGAGACGGCATGAGTTAGTTGGTCGAAACGAATGAGCGAGAGAGAGAGACGCAGGGGCGGAGGCACTGCCCGGCGAGCCTGGGTGGCTGCCCATATTCGCCGGCAATGAGCAATGGAGCATGGAGCGCCTTCCCGCCGCATCGTCGTGTAGCATGGATGACTTACCCAGGCAAACATCGGCCAATCGGCGCATTACGCGGAGGAGAAGGCGAGTAGATAAATCGTAGATGAGGAAATAAGGCCAATGTCCTGCAGACCTGCAGAATTGCCCTATCCACCCATGCTTGGCCCAGGTTGCACTCGCTACTCGCCTAGTCCATCGGACCATCACCCGAGTAAATGAATACCTAGACCAACTGACCCATTTGGCCATTCCCTATTCCCACTCTCCCCAATCTCACATCTTAGAGGCACACAGGTGGAGTGCGACGGCCAGCGCAGCAACCGACAATGGCGACAAGGGAAGGCCTCGGCGGCTCAGGTGCTCGGGTGTAGGCGGACGACGGATCGACTTACTGGCAGAGCCACATAGGGGTAGGCCAGGAGTGCGGCACGCTTGGCGGTAGTTCGGTAGCGGCAGGCCGACAAGGTGCAAGGGCCAGTGGCCAGTCGGCAAACACACTGCCTGACTACTGCAGGGTGCAGCCGAATGACGTTGGCAGGGCAACAAGCCGACAGCAGTCAGGATTGGATTTCTGAATCTAAACCCTCTGTGCATTACCATACTAATTCTAAATAAAAACTAATGTATATAGTCAAATAGTGATGATTATATAACCAATAACGATTTATTACAATAATAGAGAGTACATGCCTTATGATCACTTTATTACAATTAATGTTACAATATCTCTCAAACTTATAAAATACAGCGGAGGCAAAATGAAACTCTAACGATGGCTCATCAATACATCACAGGTAATTGACTAGGAAAGCACAACATATTACTCCGAAAAGCCTTCGTCGAATTCACATGCGAAGTAGTTGTAGTCTCCTTCTTGACGTAGGGAGCGCGAGGCTCGTGAGAGGGAGTGTGAGAAAAAGAGAGAAATGACGACCAAGGCAAAAGAGGCCGCCGAGGAGTTCAACGCCGAGCTCGCAAGGAAGGGAAAATGGCCTTGGTCCACATAGTATGTCGTACGAGTAGTTGGGTTGGTTAGTCGCATATAATGTTTTATGTTATGCGTGTAATCAAACCATACACGGCATGTTATTCCCAATTGTACTATGAAGTCTATTTTAATTCAGACAAGCTTATTCACTCATCTTTTCGCATTCAATTATTCCTATAACAAGTCATCTAAAAATATTAACAAACTAGTTCTCCTCCGTGTACAAATTTCCAGTAACATCACAATATCACTTACTCTCGTACTTAGCGATCGTTCTTAAAAAAAGTTTTACCAAATTTTTTTTGCACTACAACAACATACAACGATCATAAACTCTTATTACGAATCTAACAGATTATCTACCAGACATAATCTACAAAATTACAAATGGATTAACCCACAATGTATCTTGTTTGCAGTCGTTGCAAAGCCGAGCGACTGCAATTGCAGGCTGGGTGACAGGCTCCAATCACCTAAGCGTCGGGCGACTGGAGCCTGTCGCCCAACGGCTTACGGATAGTTTTCTTGTCGCGCGACCGTTGGATGATAGGCTTCAATCGTCCTATGGTTAGGTGACTATAGTCTATTTCTGTAAAAAATGTTCGCACAGATATATTTCTGTTATTTCAAATAAAAAATAGGACATTCATAAAAAAAATTTCTAACAGACAAGCCCAATTCTCGGTTTCTCCTGACAAGTGGGCTTATCTACTTCCTGGCAGAAAATGCGGGGCCCGCTTGCCAGCTTCGCCGTTCCGGGCCCTCACCCGCCCGCGACGGCGGCCGAGACCAACCCGTCGTTCCCGATTGGCACGCCGCCGCCGCCGTTGGCCTATCCGACGCCTCTTCCTCCGTAGTTATGAAAGCGCGCGCGCGGCGCGATCATTGCTCTCGGCACGCCCACCGCCTCCCCTTGCCGTATCCGCTGCTCGCGTGCTCCCTCGCCGCGGCGCGCTCCCTCTCCTCCGCGCCCCAGCGGCCACCACGCCGCTCTCCTCCCGCCTCTTCCTCCTGCGCCTCACTCCGGTACGTCGCGTACGTGAAACTGTTGAACTTTACATAGCCTATTGCTCGCGCCCCATCTGCTCGACGTAATGCCTCCTCTTGAACAACTTGTGCTTGTTTCTTCCAGCGCGCTCCTTCTCCTCCCTCTCCTGCGGCGCTCGTGCGTCTCCCGACGGCGCGATCTGGTCTCGGCCTCGGTGGCGGAGCTCATCTTCCTCGGCACGGGCACCAACGAGGGCATCCCGCGCGTCAGCTGCCTCACCCACCCCTGACCCCTCCAAGACCTGCCCCGTATGATTACCCTCCGCCACCATCTCCGTATCAATCACGAGATAAGCCTCGTTTTGCTGCTGCTTTTCCGCAATGCTCAATGTGATTGCTGGTTGTTTGTTTGTCCTGTTCGGCTTGCAGGTTTGCACCAAGGCGGCCGAGCCGAGGAACCGGAACAGGAGGCGCAACACCTCCATCCTCCTGCGCCACGCCATGCCGTCCGGCACCTCCAACATCCTCGTTGACACTGGCAAGCACGCGCCGTTGCTTGCACTATGTAGCGAGTTATCATTCTCGAAAAAATGAGAAATTTGATGATTCGCCCCATCTTTGTTTGCAAACAGCTCATTTGTCCCACAGTTGATATCAATTGATTATTTGCCCCATCTTTTAATTTTGAGTTGATTATTTGCCCCATCTTTTAATTTTGAGTTGATCATTTGCTCTCTTTGTATTTTCAAGACATTTTCTATTTTTATAATGCTAAATTACTATAGAAATTTACTAAATTACCCTTTGAGTCACCGGTGGAAGCCACCGCCCATTCCCTTCTTTTCTCTGTCAACTGACGCCCAATCGATCCCCATCTCCTCGCCGGCCGTCTCCTCGTCGGCGCCTCCACCCCCCGCAAGCCGCCTCCCTTTTCTTCTTCCTTCCGCAAGCGGTCCGTCGCCCGGGAACGTCGGCCGTGCCGCGCTCTCCACCGCGTGGCGCCGCTCTCCTCCCTCTCCTTGTCGGCCATCTCCTCGTCGGCACCTCCACCCCCCACAAGCCGCCTCTGTTTTCTTCTTCCTCCTGCAAGCGACCCGTCGCCCCTCCCTGCCGCACGGGAATGTCGGCTCCTCCCCGCCGCTCGGGAACGCCAGCTTCTCCCCACCACCCGGTAATGCCGGCTACCTCCCTCTCCTCCTCGTCACCGGTGGAATCCACCCCCCCGATCCTTGCTCTTCTTTCCAGCCGTAGGCTCTCCAATCCAACAACCATGCCTCTCTCTCTCTCACGCCGCCGCGCTCTGCCATTTGCTCGCCCACCTCAGTAAGGAATCATAACCACCCAGCTCCTTCCTTGTTTGCTTTCTTCTCTCCTAATGGGGACCTTGATTTCTCAAACCCGAGTGCCTTCCTGTGCCCGGCCATTGGCACGGATTCCCCCGGCAGCTGCTCCATGGATAGCTACTTCGATGACAGAGAAAAGAAGGGAATGGGAGCGGGAAATTTAACTTTTTGCCACCCTTAAGAATGCCACCTATTCAAATGCCATCCTCTTCGTTGCAATCAACAATTTGCCACTCTTAAGATGTGGTTGACTAATTTTTTGCCACTTTTGAGCCCACGAGGCGCCAAATCATGCCATATCAGCGCCTGCGCCTCCGCCTCCGTCGGCGCGCGCCCGCCGCGCTGCGCCTCGCCGTCGCGCGCGCGCGCCGCCGCGCCTCGCTTGCCGCGCGCGCGCCTCGCCTCGCCTCGGCCGCGCCGCCGCCGCGCCTCCCGCTCGCCCGCGCTGCGCTCTGGCCGCGCTGCGCGCCGCGCGCTGCGCTGCGCCTCGTCGGCACGCCGCGCCGCGCGCGTGCTCGCGCGCGGGACGGAGGCGGCGGCACGCCGATGGAGGCGGAGGCGCAGGCACGGGCCAGCGTGGCGGGGAGGCGCTGACATGGCATGATTTGGCGCCTCGTGGGCTCGAAAGTGGCAAAAAATTAGTCAACCACATCTTAAGAGTGGCAAATTATTGATTGCAACGAATAGGATGGCATTTGAATAGGTGGCATTCTTAAGGGTGGCAAAAAGTTAAATTTCCCAATGGGAGGTGGCTTCCACCGGTAACTCAAAGGGTAATTTGATCAATTTCTATGGTAATTTAGTATTATAAAAAATAAAAAATGGCTTGGAAATGCAAAGAGGGCAAATGATTAACTGAAAATTAAAAGATGGGGCAAATAATCAATTAATATCAACTATGGGGCAAATGAGCTGTTTGCAAACAAAGTTGGGGTAAATCATCAAATTTCTCAAAAAAAAAGAGAGAGTAATGAGTTATCATGTTCACGTCCGGTTTGCTTTGTTTCCTCTGTCAGGTTCTTCTATCACTCCACGCTCGGTGGTTCCTTCTTTTAGTACCGAATCGCTCAAATGTTCATTATTTGTTTCAAGAAACTTGGTCTTACTAACCGTACTCTCGATCTTCGAGGTTGAGGATAATTGACGCTGTCATTATTACCCATTCACATGCTGATGCTATTGGAGGTCTGCAATCTCTTGTAACCTTTTAAACTCCAATGGATCCCTATCATGCACTCTACAATCGGCTGATGCTATTGGAGGTCTGCAATCTCTTGTAACCTTTTAAACTCCAATGGATCCCTGTCATGCACTCTACAATCGAATGCTTACAACATGTATAAATGGCCCCTCTATAGTATCTATTTGTTGCAAATGCTTTTCTTGAAGCAATTTTGTTTGTATTAATAGAGACAATAAGCCATGTTCTTTTGGTGTTGCCCTTTTCAAAAAAGAAAACTTCTTCTCTGGTGCAGGCCTTGGTTGTCTTCGTGATTGGATAAACAATATCCAGCCCTTAATCTCAATTTATGTGGCGGAATGTGATTATGAGGTTCCGACACCTTGTACTGAGTTATGCTGTATGTTTTTGTTTTCTCTACAATTGCAGCCTGGGAAATTTTCATGGAATACATGGAACATTATCATGCCAAGTGAAATATCTATTAAAAAATGAGTGCCTTTTTTTATTATCCGTTCCAGATCTTAACAACTGGCTCAATTTTCTTTCTTTTTCCATCCCGGCAGATGGTCTGCCACTTTATCAACTAGTGGTAACATATCTGCTTTTGTAAGCTTACGAATGGAGAGGGGGAGGCCCAGATAAGAGCAAGGAAAATCCTTGATCACACAGGGCAACAGATCTGAAATAGTGTTCAACTCCTCAGCCCCACATTGAATTGGAGTTACAGAACTCTTGGCCATATTGGTCCGGAGCCCAGTGGCATGGCCAAAAATATCGAGGAGCTGATTGACCACTGAGAGATCCATCCTTGTAAGGCGAAGGAACAGCACCACATCATCAGCATAGAAGGAGAGTCGGTGTTTTGCTTGCTGGACAACAATGGGCTACAGGAAACTTTCTCTAGTTGCATGATTTACTAATGAGTTCAGAACTTCCATTACCAAGATAAAAAGCATAGGGGAAAGAGGATCCCCTTGCCGAAGCCCACTGTTGTAGGGGTGGCCCAACCCCCCGTGTCTGGGCCGTGCAACTAGTCAAACATGTAATAGGCCCAATAGTGTAGAGGAATATAACAGTGTAAATATACCAGTATACCCCCATCCTTTGTAAAATACTAAGGGGTAGAATGGGGATTTCCCATTCTACCCCACTCACATATATATAAGCCCCCAGGAGGGGCAAAGGGGGGAAGGATCCTCTCATTCTCACCACCACTCCACAGCTCTAGCTCTCCTCTTCCTCTCCTACCAGTCCCCTTCTTCCCTGTTTGGCCCGTAGCCACAACAGATGGCGCCGTCCGTGGGGACTGGAAGAGAAGTCACGTGAAGAAGAGTCGTCATCACGAGGAAGATGTGCTCCGCGACAGGGCTGGGATCTGGAACAAAAAGTACCGTCAAAGGTAAGAAAAGGTAGATCTGAAAGGCCCATCCTTCTTGCATGATTAGTCTTCGTGCAGACGTGATAGATCCATCGATCCTTCATCTATTGTTAAGCACTGTTTGGGTAGTAAAAGTGTTACGCCGCTCGCCGAGCTGCGGCCTCATCGCCTCTGCGCAGAGTCCGAGTCGCTCCGCAGCGGCGGCCCCCGCGCGGCCAAGGCCGGGGCTCCGGCCTCCGCTCGCGCTCTGCTCAGCCCCGTGCTGCAAGTATCGAGCAAAGCGGATGAAGGATGCGTTCGCGAAGCTACCCGTATGCCTTCGGCTCCCAACGCCAGCCCCGAAGTGCACCTCGCCAAGTGTGCCTTCGCGCCAGCCTCTCCGCGCATCCGCGAGCTCCGTGTATCCATCCATGCAAAAATCTGTCCAAGTCTACCTGTCCACGAACCATGCATGCAATATGAGAGATGTCCATGCATGCGTTAGCAGCAAGGTGCACACACAAAGTATCCATCCGTCCACCATTCTGGCATACATGCATATTCATCCATATACGGCGGCTCCGAGCGGTGGATAGGCCCGTGTATACGGCGGTTCCGCGCAAGGGATGGATCCGCGTATACTACAGAGGCTCGCCTCCGCGTGGCTCAGCATGGACTTCGCAACTGCGGCATCGACCTCGCCTCCGCGCGGACCTCGCAGCTGCGGCATCGACCTCGCCTCCACGCGCCTGCGCATGGACTTCGCAACTGCGGCATCGACCTCGCCTCCGCGCGGACCTCGCAGCTGCGGCGTCGACCTCGCCTCCGCGCGCCTGCGCATGGACTTCACAACTGCGGCGTCGACCTCGCCTACGCGTGGCTCAGCGCGGACTTCGCAGCGGCGGCGTAGACCTCACTCTGAACGGGTGCTCACGGCCATCCTCGGCAACGACGGCGGCTGACGGCAGCGCTGCGCTCCTGGGATGGCCTCATCTCCAGGGAGATGCGTGGGAAGCAGCCATCTGTATATGCATGCACGTGCGGCTCCTGAGATGGCCTCACACGTCCTACCATGCCGAGGCGTCTTCGCCCATGTACGCGCTGGAGTCTCCACCGAGCCACATGCCGCGTCAAGCGTCTCCGCGCCGGAGTCTTCGCCAAGCCCGCGTGGACTTCACCGGCCCCCGCCTCGGCTCCGGGAGGTCTTCGGCTCAGCTCCATCGTGCTTCGCCGTGACCCCGGCCACGCGATGTTGAGTCTCCGCGTCGGGCATCCGCTCGACGTAGCGCCCCTGTTTTGCAGTCTGCACCAAGCACCCATCCATCCAGGCGCAACATCTCCGCACGACGCCGGACTCGAGTGGGCATGCGTGAACCCGTGAAGTAGCATGCACTCATGCATGCACCCGGTATCCACGCGTCTGCTCGCACCCTGGCCGCCTTGCATGCATGCGCGTACGTGGCGCGTACGCTACGGCGTCTCCACGCAGCTACGGCAGGCGCATACATGGCGCCTCCGCTGCGACTCTCCGCACAGTCGACCTCAGCGTGATCCTCCGCCTCCGAGTACAATCGTAGAAACCAAGTGGAGCAATCCTCCACACCGCAGCTCCGGCCGAAGAATGACTCAGTACGTCGCTCGCCTCCGCGATGCCCCGAACTCCAGCTTCGACCTTTGCTCGCCTCCGAGCCGCAGCCAAAAGCCATCAGGGAGTGCGCCCCCTCCGTGCGAAGCCAGCGTCGAGCCTCCGCTCCACAGACTCCGCGCTATGGATTGGGGCCTCGTCTCCAGGCGGCGGCCTGTGCGCAGGCGATGCAGGGACCCCGCGCAGATGAAGTCTCGACCCATGCTTTGCTGGAATCCAAGCAGGCCATGGTGCCAGGCTTAGGGTGGTCCTATGATCTTCCGACGTCCGGTGGCAGCGCGGGGGACCTCCCACACGGCAATCTTCGAAGCCCACGAGGAGTTTGGTTCAGGCGTGGGCGAGGCCTCGCTCGGCGTGCGGAGACCGGTGCGGAGCCAACGGACCGCGGTGTGGACACCAAAGGGCCCATGGTCGTCGGCATGCTGCGACGAAGCCACAGTCCGAGCGAACCACGCCGCCTCCGCCTTGGCTCCAGAAAGTCTCCGTCGACCTTCGTTCAAATCCACGACGACGTCGCCGGCCTGCCAGCGTCACTTCAACTCGGCTCTGGTGCTTGCATGAGGGCACGAAGGACGCAGGCAGATTCATACGGCATTGCATGCGTGACCAATTGCCGTGAGCTCTGCGCAGTCAGGGTCTCCGCGCCTGCGGAGCCTACTTCGCACGCCACTCGCCCGCCCGGTACGCACCGCATATAATTACTGGGGCAGCATATTGTTTATTGCATCTGTAGTTCCAGTGTAACAACATTTGATTTGGCCGTGTTTGCGTCTCCAGTTTTGGCCTGTTCTGGGCTTCCGTAGCATCTAATGCTTTTCCAGTACTGCATTCTGGAGCATTTTGTTGTCGCAAGCCTTCGGCCTTTTCTCTGGTGCCTCTGTTTTGGTCCTCGATTTTGGTTTAAATCGCACGACGGCTTTTGCGCCTCGGCGTAGTCCACGGACTCTAAATAAGACGAAGCGTCGAGTCTAGCTCCGCACGCGCGAGTCTCCGGACTATAAAGAAGGCGTCGCATCGAGCTCTGCTCTGCGCGCCAAAGTCCACGGACTCTAAATAAGGCGTCGAGCCTAGCTCGAGCCGCGAGTCTCGGACTATAAAGAAGGCGCCGATCGAGCTCGTCATAGTCGGACTCTAAATAAAGGCGTCGAGGCGCGCACGCGATCGACTATAAAGAAGGCGCTCGAGCGCGCCATAGTCCACGGACTCTAAATAAGGCGAAGCGTCGAGCCTAGCTCCGCACGCACTCCACGGAGTATAAATAAGACGCAGCGGGGACGCCGTGCGCACTCTACGGAGTATAAAGAAGACGTAGCGTCGAGCCTAGCTCGCACGCAATAGTCCACGGACTCTAAATAAGACGTAGCGTCGAGCCTAGCTCCGCACGCGCGAGTCTCCGGACTATAAAGAAGGCGCGCGATCGAGCTCGCTCTGCGCGCCATAGTCCACGGACTCTAAATAAGGCGTGGCGTCGAGTCTAGCTCGCACGCGCGAGTCTCCGGACTATAAAGAAGGCGTCGATCGAGCTCGCTCTGCGCGCCATAGTCCACGGACTCTAAATAAGGCGAAGCGTCGAGTCTAGCTCGCACGCGAGTCTCCGGACTATAAAGAAGGCGCCGATCGAGCTCGCTCTGCGCCAAAGTCCACGGACTCTAAATAAGACGAAGCGCCGAGCCTAGCTCGCACGCGCGAGTCTCGGACTATAAAGAAGGCGTCGCGATCGAGCTCGCTCTGCGCGCCATAGTCCACGGACTCTAAATAAGACGTGGCGCCGAGCCTAGCTCGCACGCGCGAGTCTCGGACAATAAAGAGGCGGCGCCGATCGAGCTCGCTCGCGCCATAGTCCACGGACTCTAAATAAGACGTGGCGTCGAGTCTAGCTCGCACGCGCGCGAGTCTCCGGACTATAAAGAAGGCGTCGCGATCGAGCTGCGCTCTGCGCGCCAAAGTCCACGGACTCTAAATAAGACGTGGCGTCGAGCCTCGCACGCGCGCTCTTGGACTATAAAGAAGGCGTCGCGATCGAGCTGCGCTCTGCGCGCCGCGGACTCTCTCGAGCCTACCTCCGCGCGCGACTATAAAGAAGGCGTCGATCGAGCTCGCTCTGCGCGCCATAGTCCACGGACTCTAAATAAGGCGTGGCGTCGAGCCTCCGCGCGAGTCGCACGTCGCGCGAGCTCTCGGACTATAAAGAAGGCGTGGCGCGATCGAGCTCGCTATAAAGAAGGCGCGCGCCATAGTCCAGTCCGGACTCTAAATAAGACGTGGCGTCGAGCCTAGCTCGCACGCGCGAGTCTTCGGACTATAAAGAAGGCGTCGATCGAGCTCGCTCTGCGCGCCATAGTCCACGGACTCTAAATAAGACGTGGCGTCGAGCCTAGCTAAAGAAGGCGTCGCGCACGCCAAGTCTCGGACTATAAAGAAGGCGCCGATCGAGCTCGTCGCTCGCGCGCCATAGTCCACGGACTCTAAATAAGACGTGGCGTCGAGCCCAGCTCGCACGCGCGCGAGTCTCGGACTATAAAGAAGGCGTCCCCGAGCTCGCGCCATAGTCCACGGACTCTAAATAAGGCGTGGCGCCGAGCCTAGCTCCACGCGAGTCTCGGACTATAAAGGCGTCGCTCGAGCTGCGCTCTCGCCATAGCCCACGGACTCTAAATCGAGGCGCTCGCGCGCCGAGGTCGCCGCCTCGCGCGCGCGAGTCTCCGGACTATAAAGGAAGTCGTAGCGTCGAGGTTCGCCTCCGCACGCACCAGTTATCCTCACGCACTCCACGGAGTATAAAAATTGCGCAATGGCCGAGACACTAGGGAGTGCCTCGCCTTCGTGATGCGGCACCCGGATGTCGCGCCTTCGAGCGCGTGGCACCAGGGAGTGTATCACTCCGTTTTGAAGGCAGGGGAACGGCGGTCTCGCCTCCCTACCTCGGCGTGTGTAGTGCCTTCGGCCTACGCGCCAAGCGCCCGCTCTCCGCGGGCACTCCGTTTTGAAGGTAGGGGAACGCCGGTCTCGCCGCCCTACCTCGGCGTGCGTAGTACCTTCGGCCTACGCGCCAAGCGCCCGCTCTCCGCGGGCACTCCGTTTTGAAGGTAGGGGAACGGCGGTCTCGCCTCCCTACCTCGGCGTGCGTAGTGCCTTCGCCTCCGCGCCAAGCGTCCGCTCTCCGTGGGCACTCCATTTTGAAGGTAGGGGAACGGCGGTCTCGCCTCCCTACCTCGGCGTGCGTAGTGCCTTCGGCCTACGCGCCAAGCGCCCGCTCTCCGCGGGCACTCCGTTTGAAGCGAGGGAACGCGGTCTCGCTCCCTACCTCGGTGTGCGAGTGCCTTCGGCCCTGCGCGCCAAGCGCGCTCTCGCGGCACTCCGTTTTGAAGGTAGGGAACGGCGGTCTCGCCTCCCTACCTCGGTGTGCGTGGTGCCTTCGCCCCTCGCGCGCAGCGCCCGCTCTCGCGGGCACTCCATTTGAAGGTAGGGAACGGCGGTCTCGCCTCCCTACCTCGGCGCACTCGGCGTAGTGCCTTCGGCCTCTGGCGCCAGCGCCCGCTCTCGCGGGCACTCCGTTTGAAGGTAGGGAACGGCGGTCTCGCCTCCCTACCTCGGCTGCGTAGTGCCTTCGGCTGCGCTCCAGCGCCCGCTCTCGCGGGCACTCCTTTGAAGGTAGGGGCGGCGGTCTCGCCTCCCTACCTCGGCGCGCGTAGTGCCTTCGGCCTCTGGCGCCAGCGCCCGCTCCGCGGGCACTCCGTTTGAAGGTAGGGGCGTCTCGCGGTCTCGCCTCCCTACCTCGCGCTGCGCTCAGCGCCCGCTCTCCGGGCACTCCTTTTGAAGGTAGAGGCGGCGGTCTCGCCTCCCTACCTCGGCGTGCGTAGTGCCTTCGGCCTATAGGGGAACGCGCCTCGCCCAGCGCCGCTCTCGCGGGCACTCCGTTTGAAGGTAGAGGAACGGCGGTCTCGCCTCCCTACCTCGGCGTGCGTGGTGCCCGTCCTGCGCTCCAAGCGCCCGCTCTCCGCGGGCACTCCGTTTTGAAGGTAGGGGAACGGCGGTCTCGCCTCCCTACCTCGGCGTGCGTAGTGCCTTCGGCCTACGCGCCAAGCGCCCGCTCTCCGCGGGCACTCCGTTTTGAAGGTAGGGGAACGGCGGTCTCGCCTCCCTACCTCGGCGTGCGTAGTGCCTTCGGCCTACGCTCCAAGCGCCCGCTCTCCGCGGGCACTCCTTTTCGAAGGTAGGAGAACAACAGTGTCGGCGCGTCTTCGGCGCTCGACTTCGCCGTCCGCCTTGTAGGCATCGCCTCGGCGGGACGACACGTCTTCGGCGTTCGACAACACGTCTTCGGCGCTCGACTTCGCCATCCGCCTCGTAGGCATCGCCTCGGCGGGACGGCACGTCTTGGGCGCTCGACGGCGCGTCTTCGGCGCTCGACGACACGCCTTCGGCCTCGACTCCGCCGTCCGCCTCGTAGGCATCGCCTCGGCGGGAAAGACGTCTTCGGCACTCGACTCCGCCGTCCCGCTTGTAGGCATCGCCCGGCGAGGCAGCGCGTCTTCGGCGCTCGACGACACGTCTTGGCGCTCGACTCCGCCGTCGCCTCGTAGGCATCGCCCGGCGGGGCGGCGCGTCTTGGCGCTCGACGCGCGTCTTGGCGCTTCGACGACACGCCGTCGGGCACTCGACTCCGCCGTCGCCTTGTAGGCATCGCCTCGGCGAGACGGCACGTCTTCGGCGTTCGACAACACGTCTTGGCGCTCGACTCCGCCCGTCCGCCTCGTAGGCATCGCCTGGCGGGGCGGCGCGTCTTGGCGCTCGGCGGCGCGTCTTCGGCGCTGACGACACGCCGGCCTCGACTCCGCCGTCGCCTCGTAGGTATCGCCCGGCGGACAAAGACATCTTCGGCACTCGACCGCCGCCCGCCTTGTAGGCATCGCCCGGCGAGCGGGCGCGTCTTCGGCGTTCGACAACACGTCTTGGCGCTCGACCTCCGCGTCGCCTCGTAGGCATCGCTCGGTGGGACGGACGTCTTCGACGCTTCGGCGACACGTCTCGACGCCGGCAGCGCGCCGGTCTCGACTCGGCGTCGCCTCGTAGGCATCGCCCGGCGGGACGACACGTCTTCGGCGCTCGGCGGCACGTCTTCGCACTCGACTCCGCCATCCGCTGGTAGGCATCGCCGGCGGGGCGGCACGTCTTCGACGCCAACGACGTCTCGGCGCTTCACGATTCCTTCTAGGGTCGCGAGCTATCGCTGCATCGGCACCCTCGTGCTTGCCGCCAGGCGGGGGACGGGGTGGTTGATCGCGTCTACCGCCCATCGGGACCTCGTAACTTGGCCGCCGAGGAGTCTTGTTGTAGGGGTGGCCCAACCCCGTGTCCGGGCGTGCAACTAGTCAAACATGTAATAGGCCCAATAGTGTAGAGGAATATAACAAAGTGTAAATATACCAAGATACCCCATCCTTTGTAAAATACTAAGGGTAGAATGGGGATTTCCCATTCTACCCCACTCATATATATAAGCCCCGGGAGGGGCAAAGGGGGGAAGGATCCTCTCATTCTCACCACCACTCCACAGCTCTAGCTCTCCTCTTCCTCTCCTACCAGTCCCCTTCTTTCCTGTTTGGCCCGTAGCCACAACACCCACGTTGATGAAAAATACTTTCTCCTGGCTCGCCATTGAGCAGAATCTGAGTAGAAGAAGTGGACAGCAGCAGGCTAACAAGATTGCACCACATACGACCAAAACCGAGATGTTGCAAGATCTCAAGTAAGAAGGACCAGGAAACGGAGTCAAAAGCCTTTGAAATATCTAACTTTAGAAGAATATCTAATTGTTCTTTTGACTCCGTTTAGACAATTAGACATATGCAAAAGACAATTTTCTTTTGGTATACGCCATATGGGGTTCTTTTCTGCTATGAAAAGACCTGGCCAGCTGCGGTATCGATTGTTATAAACATTTTTCTTTTGCATATGTCTAATTGTTAAATCATGAAATTATTGGTTTCATTGGGAAGCTGTAAACTTCTTATGTTGTTGCTTTTTAGTTTTTTATTAACTTCTTATGCATCTTTCTGGAATCTTGACTATAACTTGAATTTATGGCAACATTGTACAAGACGCTCTTAGACCTGATCGTTCTTCTTCAACACACTTTGGATCACCAATGGTTAGTTCTAATACATCAGTACTAGCTTCTTACAGTTTCACAGTATTCTATTATGATATATTCTTACAGTTCTAATACACTGTTTACTGGTATGATCTGACTAGCTAATCATTTTGATGCTTCTTTTATAAATTATATAGTGAATGTTTTCTTTTATAATAGCTTTCAGTTTGAACTCTATGTGTATTTTGGATTTTTCACTGTTGATTTAGAACAACACAACCCACTATTGAGCAGACTGCACTGTTTGTGGCAGAAAAGCTTACATGATTGTATTGTATAGTTGAGAAAGGTTACCTACCTTTTGTATAAATGTGCAGGATTTCATCTCAAAAATGGAAAAAGGCAAGGTAGTTAAACTAACAAATCATCCAACTATTTGGATCTCTTTAGGGAATTGTCCAATAATTTGATGACTTTGTGTGTGCCACACCAAGCATATCGAGGAGGTCCCTACATGGAAAACTTAACACGCAATGAGTTTTTATACAATACTTCTCAATATTTAATATTACTTCTCAATACTTATCAAAGAAAAGAATGAATTACCTCTTAACAAATTAGATCTAAACATTTCTGAACTTATTTATGTCAAGTGTTAGATCGCACCTCTTTGCTGCAGTCTTCCCACATCGACTCGCGCGCTGGTTGTGGCGTGCTGGCGTCTCCGCGCGTGTTACCGGCGATGCCGCACTCCGCCACTCGCCATGTATGCGGTGTCGACAACATTGCACCGCCAACCCTACCGCGCACACCGATGGAGGTCGATGCGGTGTGCAGGGTGTCTCCCCCTTCGGTACTGCCATGTGCGGCAGCCCCTCCACCCGCATTGCCACATGCGGCCCCCGGCGGACGCATCATACGCCATGTCTACACCCGGCGTGCGAAGGTGGATCCTCCACCCTCTGCCCCGGTGCACTCTCGGCACCTCCCGCTCGCAGCTCTGCGTCCTCCCGGCGCCCCTTCCTCGGCGCATGCGGTGCCTCCCGTGCTCAATCAAGACTGATGACAACACGCGGCAAGTCCGGTTTTCGGCTACCCGCTCTCTACCACGTCACGCAGTTGTCACCTGTCCCTCGGACTTACCGTGCAGCCCTCGCCGATCCCAATTGGCGGACTGCTATGGAAGAAGAATATGCGGCCCTCTTGCAAAACCGCACCTGGGATTTGGTTCCTCGCCCGAGCAAGGCAAATGTTGTTTCTGGTAAATGGATCTTCAAGCACAAGCTCAAGGCAGATGGTTCTCTCGAGCGCTATAAAGCCCGTTGGGTGCTACGTGGTTTTACTCAGCGCCCGGGAGTGGATTTCGCCGAGACTTTCAGTCCCGTTGTGAAACCGGCAACCGTGCGGACAGTGCTAGCTCTTGCCCTCTCCAGGAAGTGGCCACTCCATCAGCTTGATGTGAAGAACGCCTTCCTTCACGGGACCTTGTCTGAGACAGTTTATTGTTCACAGCCATCATGATTCAAGGATTCTACTCATCCAGCATTTGTCTGCCGCCTGAACAAATCACTATATGGTCTCAAGCAAGCTCCTCGTGCTTGGTACAGCCGGTTTGCCTCATATCTCCTATCCCTTGGGTTCATTGAGGCCAAGTCTGACACCTCTCTGTTTGTTTACCACCGCGGCTCTGAGATGGTCTACCTGCTCCTTTATGTTGACGACATCGTTCTCAGCCTCATCTGCCGAGCTCCTCCGTCGCATCATCTCTGCATTGCAGCAGGAGTTTTCTATGAAGGATCTTCGTGAGCTTCATCACTTCTTGGGAATGCATGTGCGGCGGTGTCGTGATGGTATTCTTCTCTCACAACGACAGTATATGATGGACATCCTGGAGCGTGCAGGCATGGCAGAGTGCAAGCCATGCACCACCCCTGTTGACACCAATCCAAAAGTCTCGGCCTCGTAGGTGATCCTGTCAATGATCCCAGCCGATTTTCGCGGCTTAGCGGGGCCTTGCAAGACCTCACATTCACGGGCGGACATCTCTTATGCGATTCAGCGGGTGTGTCTTCATATGCACGACCCTCGCGAGCCCCACCTTGCTGCTCTCAAACGGATTCTTGGTATGTTCGTGGCACTCTCCATCTCGGCCTCCTTATTCAGCCATCCTCGTGATCGACCTTGTGGTTTACTCGATGCCGATCGTGGGCGGTTGCGGACACGCCGCAAGTCCACCTCGGGCTATGCCGTGTTTCTCGGAGATAACCTTGTTTCTGGTCCTCAAGCGTCGAGAATCTGATGTCGCGCTCAGCGAGAGGCTAAGTATCGCGGTGTGGCCAATGCCGTTGCCGAGGCCTCCTGGTTACGCCATCTTCTGTTGGAACTGCATACTCCTCTTCGGCAGACTACCTTGGTATATTGCGACAACATCAGCTCAGTCTATATGTCCTCCAACCCAGTTCAGCATCAGCGCACCAAGCACATTGAGATTGATCTTCACTTCGTCCGTGAGAAAGTGGCTCTTGGTGATGTTCGCGTACTGCATGTCCCCACTACTTCCCAGTATGCCGACATCTTCACCAAGGGCCTTCCTTCATCGGTCTTCAGTGAGTTTTGGTCCAGTCTAAACGTCCGAGGTGCGGACGCTCCGACTGCGGGGGGTGTTAGACAGGCTGTTACCTGTTAAGGCTGGCTTATGCCCATGTGCCCTTAGTCACTTTCTGTTAGGGTTGTTAGGCTTTCTGTTAGGGTGTCCAGGGTGGTCTCTGTTAGACCAAACCCTAGACCCTTGCCTATTTATACACCATGTATTGCTGGCAATCAATACAACAACTCTATTCAATACATATTGCAGTGCTACACCTTCCTACAAGGTATCAGCCGTTCGATCCCGACCATCCGGTCGATCTCGGCCATCTGTTTCCGCCTAACCCTAAAATCCACCATGCCTGGTGATTCGTCGCCACCATCCTTTGCTCCCGCTGCTGCAGCTGAAGCCGATCCTTCCACGGCCGACGCCGCCGCCAGAGCTAAAGATGATGCCCGCGCCGCCACGGTGGCCCGCGATGCGCGCCTCGCGGCCGCCACGCCACGCCTCGCGCGCGCTCGGCCGGGCCGGCGAGCGCGAGGCCGCCATCGCCGCCAAGAACGCGCGCCGCGCTGATCGGAGTGCTGTTGCTCGCGCGCGCGCCGCCCGTGAGCGCGCCGCCGCTTCTGGGGACGACGACTCCGACGCCGAGTCCGTCCGCGAGGCACCTCCTCCCTTTCACGACGCTCTTCTCCTTCATGAAGTCGCCGCCATCGCCAATCTTCACGCTCAAGCCGTCGGTGTCCAGAACATCCGGTCGCTGGTTCCTCTCGTCCTCGACCTCACCTCCGGCCACTACACACGGTGGCGCGAGCTCTTCCTCCTCGCCCTTGGGAAATACTCTCTCGAAGATCACGTGCTCTGCGATGCTCCCAATCCGGGTCTTCTCGATTGGATCCGCATGGATTGCGTCGTCAAATTCTAGATTCTCGGCACCCTCTCCACCGAGCTCGTCGAGACTGTGCTGGAGCGCCGAGCCACCGCGCGCGTCACCTGGCTCGCCATCGAGACCCAATTCCTCGGCAACCGGGAATCGCGCGTCCTCTACCTCGACACCGAGTTCCGCACCTTTGTCCAAGGAGACCTCTCCATTGCTGATTACTGCCGCCGCTTCAAGAGCATGGCCGACGCACTCACCGATCTCGGGGAAGTCATCGCCGACCGGACTCTTGTCCTGCACATCATTCGCGGCCTCAACGAGAAGTTCACCGCCATCGGCCTGCACCTCCAACGCAGTCGACCTTTCCCCTCCTTCCTTGAGGCTCGTGCTGATCTCCTTCAGGAAGAACTCCATATGGCCAACCGCAAGAACCTTTCGGCCACCGCTCTGCTCTCCTCCGGCGTCCAATCGGCCTCGCCTCCCACCAACCGCTCCTCCTCTGCTCTCAGCGGCCCCAGAGGCAGCAACGGAGGCGGGGGCGGGAGCGGCGGCTCCTCCCACACTCGAGGTAGGCGCGGCAAGCGCTCCGGCCGTGCTGGCCAAAACGGCGGCTCCGCAGGCGGCTCCGGCGCACCCAAACTTGGTGGTTGGCCCAGCTTCTACAACCCTTGGTCAGGTACCATTCAAATGTGGCCTGGTCCCCGTCCTCCTCTTGCTCCTCTTCCGACAGGATGCGTCTCCGCGCCGGCCATGTCTCCCCAGGCTTCGCCGTCACCTCCACAACATCACGCTCTCCTGGCCGCCCAGACCCAGTGGACTCCTCCCGGCCACGCTGCACCACATGCCCTGCTGGCCGCCCAGCATCAGTCCGCTCTTCACGGCCAGGCTGCGCCGCATGCTCTGCTGGCCACCCAGAACCAGTGGGCTCCTCCCGCCCAGACCACTGGTTTCTATGGCGGCTCCCCTGCCGGCCAAGACTCTGGGCACCCCGCCATACCATCCTGGGACCAGCGCAGCCCTGCGGGTGCCTTCTCCACCATGACGCTCACCCCACCCCCGCAACCCGAGTGGTACTTCGACTCCGATGCTACCTCCCACATGGCCTCCGACCCTGGTATCCTCTCTCACTCCTCAGCTCTTCAGTATTCCACTCCTTCCTCCATTGTTGTTGGTAACGGCTCTTTACTTCCCGTTACCTCTACCGGCACAGCCGACATTCATGGTTCCCTTCGTCTCAATAATGTCCTCGTTTCTCCCACTCTTATTAAAAATCTCATTTCCGTTCGCCAGTTTACATCTGATAATAATTGTTCTGTCGAATTTGATCCCACTGGCTGTTCTGTGAAGGATCTTCGGTCTCGGAACGTGATCATCAGGTGCAATAGCTCTGGACCGCTCTACCCCCTGCATCTTCCCACCGCCAAGTCTCTCCTCGCCACTTCCTCCGCTCCGCTTTGGCATCGCCGTCTCGGTCATCCCGGTCATGACGTTTTGTCTAAGTTAGCGAGTTCTTCTATCCTTCCTTCATGTAATAAAACTACATGTCCTTACATTTGTCATGCCTGTCAACTGGGTCGTCATGTTCGTCTTCCTTTTCATGTGTCAGCGTCCCGTGCTTCCCACAAGTTTGATCTTATACATTGTGACATCTGGACATCACCTGTTGATAGTGTTTCTGGTTACAAGTATTATTTGGTCATTCTCGACGACTACTCGCATCATCTGTGGACTTTTCCTCTTCGGTTCAAGTCGACACTTTTCCAACACTCGCTAACTTCTTCTCGCTTGTTTCCACTCAGTTCGGCGTCACCATCAAGGCAGTTCAGTGCGACAACGGCCGCGAGTTTGACAACTCCAGCGCCCGCACGTTCTTCCTCACCCGTGGTGTCCACCTCCGCATGTCCTGCCCCTACACCTCCCAATAGAATGGTAAAGCTGAGCGTATCATTCGTTCCATCAACAATGTCATTCGCTCGCTTTTGTTTCAGGCGTCTATGCCACCATCCTTCTGGGTTGAGGTATTGACCACTGCCACCTACCTCCTCAACATCCTTCCCACCAAGACGCTGAATCTCTCCACACCTCACCATGCGCTCTTTGGGTCTTCGCCCTCATATGATCATCTTCGCGTCTTTGGATGCACATGCTACCCAAACCTTGCCTCCACAGCCTCCCACAAACTTGCCCCTCGCTCCGCCTTATGTACTTTCCTTGGCTACTCCGCCTACCATAAGGGATACCGATGTCTCGACATGGCCTCCAATCGGGTCTACATCTCCCGTCATGTCACCTTTGATGAAACTTCCTTTTCCTTTGCCGATCTTCCTTCCACCCCTTCCACGGCAGACTTTAAGTTTCTGGATGACTACACTAATCCCGTGCCGACTCCCATTGGACCGTCGTGCACCTCTTTGCCTGCAGGTCTTCCCACATCGACTCCCGCGCGCCTGGTTGACGAGCGTGCTGACGTCTCCACGCGCGTGCCACGGACGATGCCGCACCCGCCACTCTGCCATGTACGGCTGTCGACAACACTGCACCGCCAACCCTACCGCGCACACCGATGGAGGTCGATGCGGTGTGCAGGGTGTCTCCCCCTTCGGTACTGCCATGTGCGGCAGCCCCTCCACCCGCATTGCCACATGCGGCCCCCGCCGGACGCATCATACGCCATGTCTACACCCGGCGTGCGAAGGTGGATCCTCCACCCTCTGCCCCGGTGCACTCTCCGGCACCTCCTGCCCTGGCTACAGCGTCCTCCCCGGCGCCCCTTCCTCCGGGCGCAGTGCCGGTGCCTCCCCGTGCTCAATCAGCACCCGATGACAACACGCGGCAAGTCCGGTTTTCGGCTACCCGCTCTCTACCACGTCACGCAGTTGTCACCTGTCCCTCGGACTTACCGTGCAGCCCTCGCCGATCCCAATTGGCGGACTGCTATGGAAGAAGAATATGCGGCCCTCTTGCAAAACCGCACCTGGGATTTGGTTCCTCGCCCGAGCAAGGCAAATGTTGTTTCTGGTAAATGGATCTTCAAGCACAAGCTCAAGGCAGATGGTTCTCTCGAGCGCTATAAAGCCCGTTGGGTGCTACGTGGTTTTACTCAGCGCCCGGGAGTGGATTTCGACGAGACTTTCAGTCCCGTTGAGAAACCGCAACCGTGCGGACAGTGCTAGCTCTTGCCCTCTCCAGGAAGTGGCCACTCCATCAGCTTGATGTGAAGAACGCCTTCCTTCACGGGACCTTGTCTGAGACAGTTTATTGTTCACAGCCATCATGATTCAAGGATTCTACTCATCCAGCATTTGTCTGCCGCCTGAACAAATCACTATATGGTCTCAAGCAAGCTCCTCGTGCTTGGTACAGCCGGTTTGCCTCATATCTCCTATCCCTTGGGTTCATTGAGGCCAAGTCTGACACCTCTCTGTTTGTTTACCACCGCGGCTCTGAGATGGTCTACCTGCTCCTTTATGTTGACGACATCGTTCTCACCGCCTCATCTGCCGAGCTCCTCCGTCGCATCATCTCTGCATTGCAGCAGGAGTTTTCTATGAAGGATCTTCGTGAGCTTCATCACTTCTTGGGAATGCATGTGCGGCGGTGTCGTGATGGTATTCTTCTCTCACAACGACAGTATATGATGGACATCCTGGAGCGTGCAGGCATGGCAGAGTGCAAGCCATGCACCACCCCTGTTGACACCAATCCAAAAGTCTCAGCCTCAGCCGGTGATCCTGTCAATGATCCCAGCGATTTTCGCAGCTTAGCCGGGGCCTTGCAGTACCTCACATTCACCAGGCCGGACATCTCTTATGCAGTTCAGCAGGTGTGTCTTCATATGCACGACCCTCGCGAGCCCCACCTTGCTGCTCTCAAACGGATTCTTCGGTATGTTCGTGGCACTCTCCATCTCGGCCTCCTTATTCAGCCATCCTCGCAGTCTGACCTTGTGGTTTACTCTGATGCTGACTGGGCCGGTTGCCCGGACACGCGCAAGTCCACCTCGGGCTATGCCGTGTTTCTCGGAGATAACCTTGTTTCCTGGTCCTCCAAGCGTCAGAATACAGTGTCACGCTCCAGCGCAGAGGCTGAGTATCGCGGTGTGGCCAATGCTGTTGCCGAGGCCTCCTGGTTACGCCATCTTCTGTTGGAACTGCATACTCCTCTTCGGCAGACTACCTTGGTATATTGCGACAACATCAGCTCAGTCTATATGTCCTCCAACCCAGTTCAGCATCAGCGCACCAAGCACATTGAGATTGATCTTCACTTCGTCCGTGAGAAAGTGGCTCTTGGTGATGTTCGCGTACTGCATGTCCCCACTACTTCCCAGTATGCCGACATCTTCACCAAGGGCCTTCCTTCATCGGTCTTCAGTGAGTTTTGGTCCAGTCTAAACGTCCGAGGTGCGGACGCTCCGACTGCGGGGGGTGTTAGACAGGCTGTTACCTGTTAAGGCTGGCTTATGCCCATGTGCCCTTAGTCACTTTCTGTTAGGGTTGTTAGGCTTTCTGTTAGGGTGTCCAGGGTGGTCTCTGTTAGACCAAACCCTAGACCCTTGCCTATTTATACACCATGTATTGCTGGCAATCAATACAACAACTCTATTCAATACATATTGCAGTGCTACACCTTCCTACATCAAGAATTAACTATTTCTCTATTTTCTCCATAACTGAAGCATTAGAAACTTTGTGAGATTACAACGGAGGACACACACTCACCACACACCACACGCACACAGTCACACATGTAGGAAGATAGAGTTGGGTGGAATTGGATGTATTGCATTGAGCCTCTAGGGCGGTATATATAGAGGTACAAGACTTGGGGGGCAAGATGGTACAAGGGATTGTAATCCCAATTGGACTCTATCCTACCAAATATGTATTGTACTCTAACATCCCCCAGATACAACGGAGCGCGCAAACGGTGAGGCGGAGAAGAAGCCAAGAGCTAACATCCCCGCAGCCATAACTGCTGGCGCGCGTATGCCGTGGATCGAGCAGAACCGACAAGTAGCTCAAGCAAGGCGGTAGCCCTTTGTGCCGATGTCGAGGTAGCCGAGCGCGAGGGCGGAGTAGTCGTGGTCGAGGATGCCGTGCTGGAGATGGCCGTGGTCGACGAAGTCGTGGTCGGGTTACCGGCGTCGAGGCGGTCGCCATGAAGCCACGGGCGCAAAGAGGCGCCATGGTGATGACGGAGACGCGTCGGCGAGGCGTCGTGGAAGGGGCGATGCCGAGGTTGACGCATCGGGCCGCCGAGGATGTAGGCGAAAACGGCGATGCAATCGGGCGCGACGGGATGGGAACGGAGGGTCGATGCGGGTCGATGCGATCAAGCCGCTAGAGCCGAGGCGTGTGCGAGTTTGCGGACCCGCAACGCGTCGGGACGCAAGCACGCACGGTGTTGCGATGCACGGACGTACAGAGAGGGCCCCAACCAGCGTGGTTGTCTTTGGAAGAAGAAGCGATGCGGAGCGACGCTACTACCCGGCGGCGATCGGCGAGCGCTAGCGCGAAGGCAAGCCCCGACGCAAGGTACGGCGGCGGCGGTAGCGCTTCGATGTCGGCGATGAAGGCCCGATCAAGATGACGAAGACCATGTGCGAGCAGATGGCGCGACAAGAGGTTGGCGCAGCACGCCGCCGGCGCGATGTGGGACGCACGATGTAGATGCAACGCGCGAGGACACACGCGCGCGGCGGTGCTGCGGCCCGAGGCGGCACGGCGGCAGCCTCGTTGCTCGGAGAAGATGCGCGTAGTACTCGACGACGAACGCCACGGAGCCGGGTGGATCGCGCTGTCGGCTGATCGGACCGAGTACGCGTGAGGCGGGACGACGATGGAAGAAGTCGGTGGAGGCGTCCCGATCTGTGGTGGCGATGACAAACCGGCGATGAAGACGTGCGGACGGGATGACCGAGACGCGACGCGCGAAGGCGTCCCCTCGACATCGCGTGACCGGCCTGGCCGCACAGTCGAAGAGGTAGAGGCCGGTGTAGTCGATGCCGATGTCGGAGTAGATACGTGCGAGGTCGACAGGCGGTGGGCGACTCAGCGGTGCGGAAGCGAGCGGCGGCTAGGGTTAGGATCTAAACCTAGACGTCTGATACCATGGAGGAAGATAGAGTTGGGTGGAATTGGATGTATTGCATTGAGCCTCTAGGGCGGTATATATAGAGGTACAAGACTTGGGGGGCAAGATGGTACAAGGGATTGTAATCCCAATTGGACTCTATCCTACCAAATATGTATTGTACTCTAACAACACACATGCGTGCGTCTTACTGAAACACACGTTAGGACTTAAGCGAAGTCGTTGGATAAATCCTGGATTTATCTAGTACCTTACGTGTTTTCCCACTGAACACACGTGCGCGTTGTTGGATTAATTGGGTCTGGCCCATTTTAATTTAGCAATTAATTAAATGAAATTTCTAGGCCCACAATTAATGACTGGTTGCAATTATGTGCTCCTATAGACAAGTTGAGGAGGGCAGTTGGGATGCCACACGAGCGCGCCGCTGTGCCGAGTTGAGTCGTGTTTATGGCGGCTGTAACAGACGTGTTAATTGCACTATGTTTATGGCTGCTATAACGGACGTGTTAATTGCACCGTGTTTATGGCGGCTGTAACGGACGTGTTAATTGCACTATGTTTATGGCTGCTGTAACGGACGTGTTAATTGCACCGTGTTTATGGCGGCTGAAACGGACGTGTTAATTGCACCGTGGTGATGGCGTCCGTTACTGGTAACGGATCCATTATGGTGTCCAGGTTCGTTTCCCCAGCCCTCTGGCGCAGCTATATAACCAGCCCTTTCCCTCCTTCTCTAGAGCGAGACAAAAATCTCTGCCGCGCTACTCTCGCAATCTCCGGTCCGAGCCTTGCGCGCACAAGGTTCAGGCGAGCAGCCTCGGAACTCCGTCGCTTGTGTACCGCGGGTAGGCGGCGATCAAGTTTTGGGAGCGCCGCGCGACTACTCAATCGTGGCGACGTCGTCTACTTCCGGTGGTAAATCGTTCGCGAGGCGCATCGCGAACATTTTCCTGCATCACGCCTCGATCGACTACATCGAATAGGCCATCATGTCGATCGATGGTAACGGCGCATCCGGTGTCTCCGACATCGCCCCGCCCGAGGGTATAACCTGAAAACTTCTACGTGTATTTGTTTCGTGCGCTATGAATATGTTAATAGGTGTTGCTGTTAGCTTGTTCATTAGCGAATATGAATACATCATTGTTGAATCACTCATGCTTTTGTATGTCATGTTTTATATGCTGAATTTCTGGATTAAAATATGCCGAAAATTGACTAGATATTCAATAATCCAAAAACTTGATAGGTCTTTTTCGGTAGTTGGCTTTGCTGCGTCGCTTAAGCCGCACCCTCCGTTTGATGGTTCAAATTTTAAGAGATGGCGTGCACGCGCAATCCTGTGGTTTACTGCCATGGAATGTTTTCATGTTGCACAAGGCAAGCCCGCTGAGCCTCTGTCTGATGAGGATGAACGCAAGTTCAATGCAGCGGATAATTTGTTTCGAGGTGCACTTGTCAACATACTGGCGGATAACATTGTGGATGTGTACATGCATTTGCCTACGGGCAAAGATATGTGGAATGCACTTGAGGCCAAGTTCGAGTTTCCGATCTTTGGCGAGTGAGTGTATGTCATGGAGCGGTTCTATGACTACAAGATGGTCGATGACCGCTCGTAGTAGAACAAGCTCATGAGATTGTGCGCCGCAAAGGAGCTTGAGAACAATAAGTGCGAGTTCTGGACAAGTTTGTGGTGGCGGTATTATCGCCAAGTTACCACCTTCTTGGTCGGATTTTGCTACCTCTCTAAAACACAAGAGGCAGGAGTTCGGTGTTCTTGATCTCATTGGCTCTCTTGGTGTTGAAGAGAAGGCGAGGCAAAAGATACTCGTGGCAAGAAAGTTGTCACTTGAGGAGGTTCTAGTGCCAATTTGGTGCGTAAGAAGAACCCTCGGACTTCCCACAATAAGAAGAAAAATAAGCCTATTGTCAAGCCCAAGGCTACTCGAGTTTAAGAAGAAAGGCAAAGGAAAGGGCGTTTGCTTTGTGTGCGGTGATTCGGCCATTGGGCTAAGGATTGTCCAGACCGCAAGGATAAGCGAAGAAGTCCGCCAACATGGTTATTAGTGATTTGGAGGAACATCGAGTACGTAATTATTTACCTACGCTTCTTTCTGCTTGTCAATCACCCGAGTGGTGGGTTGACACTGGTGCTAATATTCATGTTTGTGCTGATATTTCCTTGTTTTCATCTTATCGTCGGTCGAGGTTGCTCCTTGTTGATGGGAACGGATCGCATGCAGCTGTTCATGGTGTTGGTACGGCCGATCTGAAGTTTACTTCGGAAAGATCGTGCAAACCAAGAACGTCAGCATATCCTCCATAAAGAAAAATCTCGTCCGGATCTCTCTTGTGTAGAGATGGTTTTAAACTTGCATTTGAGTCCAATAAATGTGTCGTGTCTAAGTATGGAACATTTGTTGGTAAAGGCTATGAGAACGGAGGTTTGTTCCGTTTTTCTTTGATGGATTCCTGTAATAAAGTTGTGAACCATGTGTGTAATGATGATGATGAGTCTAATGTTTGGCATTCACGACTTTGTCATGTTAATTTTGGGTGTATGACGCGCTTAGCTAATATGAGTTTAATCCCGAAATTCACTTTGGTCAAAGGTTCTAAGTGTCATGCGTGTGTTCAATCGAAACAACCTCGCAAGTCTCACAAGGCAGCAAAAGAGGCGAGGAATTTGGCACCGTTAGAACTCATTCATTCTGATTTATGCGAAATGAATGGCGTATTGACTAAAGGTGGAAAGAAATATTTCATGACGCTTATAGATGATTGCACTAGATTTTGCTACGTGTACTTATTAAAAACAAAAGATGAAGCGTTGGATTACTTTAAGATCTATAAAGCTGAGGTAGAAAACCAACTTGAGAGGAAAATCAAGCGGGTAAGATCTGATCGTGGGGGAGAGTATTTTTCAAATGAGTTTACCTTATTCTGCGAGGAACATGGAATTATTCATGAGAGGACGCCTCCCTATTCTCCCGAATCAAACGGGGTTGCCAAAAGAAAGAATCGCACTCTAACTGATTTGATTAACGCCATGTTAGACACTGCGGGACTTTCTAAGGAATGGTGGGGTGAGGCTATATTGACCGCATGTCATGTCCTGAATAGAGTTCCTACAAAGAACAAAGAAGTAACACCATTCGAGGAATGGGAAAAGAAGAAGCTGACTCTCTCATATTTGCGCACCTGGGGATGTTTGGCCAAAGTTAATGTGCCAATTATCAAGAAGCGCAAACTTGGACCAAAAACCGTAGATTGTGTATTTCTTGTTTATGCTATGCACAGCGTGGGTTATAGGTTCTTAATTATAAAAACTGGAGTACCTGACATGCGTGTTGGTACAATCATAGAGTCCAGAGATGCTACATTTTTTGAGAATGAATTTCCTATGAAATATGATGTACCTAGCTCATCTAGTCAAGAACATATAATTTCCCTTGATTCCTTTCTGCCGATAGAACATGTTGAGCAAACGCCTATGGAAAATCCTGAGGAGGATAACAATGAAGTTACTCGAAAGAGTAAGAGACAGAGGATTGCAAAATCTTTTGGTGATGATTTCATTGTATACCTCGTGGATGACACTCCTAGAACCATTGAAGAGGCATATTCTTCTCCTGACGCTGACTATTGGAAGGAAGCAGTACAGAGTGAGATGGATTCTATTATGTCTAATGGAACTTGGGAGGTCGTTGACCGTCCTTATGGGTGTAAACCTGTAGGATGTAAATGGGTTTTCAAGAAAAAGCTTAGGCCTGATGGTGCAATTGAAAAGTACAAGGCAAGGCTTGTGGCTAAGGGTTATACCCAGAAAGAAGGCGAGGACTTCTTTGATACTTATTCACCTGTTGCCCGATTGACCACAATTCGAGTACTACTTGCCCTGGCTGCCTCTCATGGTCTACTTGTTCATCAAATGGATGTTAAGACAACTTTCCTAAATGGAGAGTTGGAGGAGGAGATTTATATGGATCAGCCAGATGGGTTTGTGGTAGAAGGTCAAGAAGGAAAGGTGTGCAAGTTGTTAAAGTCTTTGTATGGCCTAAAGCAAGCACCTAAGCAATGGCATGAGAAGTTCGTGTAACTTTGACATCTGCTGGCTTTGTTGTGAATGAAGCTGATAGATGTGTGTACTATCGCTATGGTGGGGGAGAAGGAGTGATCTTGTGCTTGTATGTTGATGACATACTGATTTTTGGGACCAACCTCAATGTGATTGAGGAGGTCAAGGACTTTTTGTCCAAGAGTTTTGAGATGAAAGATTTGGGAGTGGCTGATGTGATTCTTAACATTAAGCTACTGAGAGGAGGTGATGGTGGGGTTACACTTGTGCAATCTCACTATGTGGAGAAGGTCTTGAGTCGCTTTGGTTATAGTGACTGCAAGCCTGCTCCTACTCCTTATGATCCTAGTGTGTTATTGAGGAAAAATCGAAGAATAACAAGGGATCAATTGAGATACTCTCATATCATTGGCTCATTGATGTATTTAGCTAGTGCTACGAGACCTGACATCTCGTTTGCTGTGAGCAAGCTAAGCCGATTTGTTTCAAATCCGGGAGATGATCATTGGCGTGCTCTTGAGAGAGTGATGCGCTATCTAAAGGCAACAGTGAGCCATGGAATTCACTATGCCGGGTACCCAAAGGTACTGGAGGCTCTGATGATTCAAAGCTGGATCTCGATCTTTGATGAGATAAAAGCCACGAGTGGATATGTGTTCACACTTGGAGGTGGTCTTTGTTTCTGGAAGTCTTGCAAGCGAGACCATCTTAACGAGGTCAACAATGGAAGCGAACTCACGGCATTAGATACCGCTCATCGTTGAGGCCGAGTGGCTTCGTGAACTCCTTATGGATTTGCCGGTGGTTGAAAAACCGATACCGCTATCCCGATGAACTGTGATAATCGATTTGTAATTATCAAGGTGAACAGTTCTAAGGACAACATGAAGTCATCTAGGCATGTTAAGAGGCGGTTGAAGTCCGCCGAAAGCTGAAAAACTCCGAGTGATAGCGCCGACTATGTCCCGACGGCTAATAATCTGGCCGACCAATTTACAAAGGGTTTATCACGTAATGTGATAGATAGTGCATCGAGTGAGATGGGCACGAGACCCACATGAGTCATACCATAGTGGTAATTGTTCTCACGTGATCGGAGATCCCGTGAAGTAGGATGGTGAAACAAGTTGTTGGTTGATCGGGAGGAGAGACCTTTACAGGGCTCATTTCTTCAATGATGTGCTTCTCTCCTATTCTGTATGGCAGGTTGGTTTTTACCTCAATGTGATCCGAGTGGCTTATTTAGAGCAGAGATGTCGACCTACAGAACATCTTAGAAGGAACACACCTATATGAGTTCGACTGCTGGTCACAGTCTATGAGATTTGGGTGATCTCTAGATACTCATGAATAGGCATGGAGTATGACTTATACGCTCCAATCAGAGGGGATGCTTTAGGCAGCCTAGTACTAGTAAAGGAATTGGGTAAAACTTGTTCGCACAAAACTGTCAATTCAAGGCATAGTCCATTGTTCAGTTGTGGATGAGTGTAACCCCTTTCCTAGGTGGATGTTCAACTTAACAGTCTCCATCGAAACACTGGTATATCAAACAACAGCAGAACTGAGATCATTTCTCGTGTGCCTTGAAATTTTGGTGGGGATTGTTGGATTAATTGGGTCTGGCCCATTTTAATTTAGCAATTAATTAAATGAAATTTCTAGGCCCACAATTAATGACTGGTTGCAATTATGTGCTCCTATAGACAAGTTGAGGAGGGCAGTTGGGATGCCACACGAGCGCGCGCGCGTGCGTGCCGAATGAGTCGTGTTTATGGCGCCGTAATGACGCGTGTTAATTGCACTGTGGTGATGGCGTCCGCATCGTAACGGATCCATTATGGTGTCGAGTTCGTTTCCCGACCCGCGGCGCAGCTATATAACCACCCTTTCCTCCTTCTCTAGAGCGAGACAAAATCTCTGCTGCTGCGCTACTCTCGCAATCTCCGGCCCGAGCCTTGCGCGCACAAGGTTCGGGCGAGCAGCCTCCGAACTCCGTCGCTTGTGTACCGCGGGTAGGCGGCGATCAAGTTTTGGGAGCGCCGCGCGACTACTCAATCGTGGCGTCGTCGTCTACTTCCTGTGGTAAATCGTTCGCGAGATCGCATCGCGAACATTTTCCTGCATCACGCCTCGATCGACTACATCGAATAGGCCATCATGTCGACTGATGGTAACGGCGCATCCGGTGTCTCCGACATCGCCCCGCCGAGGGTATAACCTGAAAACTTCTCTGGTGTATTTGTTTCTGTGCGCTATGAATATGTTAATAGGTGCTGCTGTTAGCTTGTTCATTAGCGAATATGAATACATCATTGTTGAATCACTCATGCTTTTGTATGTCATGTTTTATATGCTGAATTTCTGGATTAAAATATGCCGAAAATTGACTAGATATTCAACACGCGTGTGAGGTGAGGCACCTGGGGCTGATCAGGGATCGAACCGGACAGGTAGCTCGCATGACGGCGAAGCTTGCTAACCGAGCAAAGCTTGGTCCTCATTAGAAACTCAGTTACACAGTTACACTCATTTTTATTTATGGATGTGGAATTATGTAAGGCCTATAGTGTTTAATTTGATCAAATTTCACATGTCTCATCTTCCATTGTTTACATCATGTTGCTATTGATAAATTGGACTGAATGGTATTTTCATGAATGATGCATTCAATGGACCATGAGAAAGTAACGATGATCTTACCAGGCTGATGGAAACAGAGGGGCTTGACATCCAGCTTAGCTACGATGGCCTCAGGGTACATGTAAGGCTCTAGAATTATTATTCATCCAAACGCACGCAATGTTTTATCTTTTAGGCACTGCTAAAAGATGTTTACAGATTTTCTGTAGTTTCAGTTGATTAAAATGGTTACAAAATGTAATCTGTTGAACTCCTTGCTTTGAGTCTTTCCTCTTAGTTTATTTCTTCCCCCCTCAACAGAAGAAACTTATGTAGCAAATCATGCCTTGTCATTCCCAAAGGAATAAAATTTCAGCACATTGATTATTCTTGAATCAATACTTTCTATCTTTTGTGATGTATTGCACGCTGTAATGGATTTTGTGTTGTGGTATTTCAAACGAACTCAAACCATTAAAGTAAGATTAGGGAGCATATAAGCAAGCAGATCATCAGGGCTTGTTCCTTGAAATCCACTTAAGAAGGCAAAGAAGAAAGAGGGGTCAATAAACCATTTAATCTGCAGTATCATATTAGACAAATGGTTACTGGTTACAGATGAAACTCCTAGCTTCTCTTTCTTTGGCGATTCATATGAAACTCCTAGCTTCTCTTTCTTTGGCGATTCATACTGGATCCCAGCAAAAATTAGTAATTTCTTTTCTAGGTCACACATAATGAAAGGCTGGTGTCCAGGAATCAATTACACTCCAGCTGCTCGTCCTAGTCTTCCCCTTAGGATCTTCACTCCAAAATATCTGAGATGAAATACGACAAAAACAATTCATTCCTAAAGTTAAAAGTTTATTTTTGTATTTGTAAAAGAAAGAAGTAAGTTTCGTACTGTGTTAAGTACCTGCCCATCATCATGACTGTGGCTTGAGGGTTGGTCCCTGGTGATCTAGAAAATGTTGAGCCATCAACTACACGGAGACCTGAGACTCCAAGCACCCGGTATTGCTGGTCAACCACCTTCCCTACATGACATCCACCATGATAGTGCCAGATGGTAATTACTGTGTCCCTGCAAAATTGCTCCAGGGATTCTGTGGTATTGGTATGCTTGGGTATCAGGTTAACATTAGCCTGTACGCTCATGTTGAGCACCCTTTCCATTGGATATCCAGCAACATTAGCAGCCAGTTCAGAGAATCTGTTTGTCTTCAGTATTCTTTCAATGGTCTTGATACCATAGACGCAACGAGTGAGATCCTGTGGATGGCTGAAGTAGTTGAAAGTAACCGCCGGGTTGTTCCTGACATCAGTGTCTATAAGGGCAAGATGGCCCGTAGACAATGGACCATCAATCTTCTCAAGGATAAAACCACCTTGGAATACCTCCTTGGGTAGATTAAGTTTGTTATGTGCATACTTCCGGGCTGCTTCCAGGCTTCTTTGCTTTGGAGGAATTGTGGACAGCTGTCCAATCTGCATTGTAGGAATGTAGTATGGTAGTGCATCAGACCAACTAGGCCAAAAAGGGAATAAACTCACATAAGCATGAAAACTGCGGTTACATAGTTATTCTTGCATTTCAAGAGTTTAGCCATATACAAAATACACTTCTTCTTCGTCTTTTTTTTTTTTGCTCCAACACAAGAAGTTCATTCTGACTCCTAGAACATAAAATCTCAAACACAAAATAATGACTTAAAACTTTGATGACTACTGCTTTCTTAAAAATCTATGATAACATGCATATGCATACAACGTTGGTAATGAATGATGGCTCTAAATTATGTCTAACTGTTGCAAAATTTGAGTTGTTGTATGCACTTTAGAGTGTTTTCCTCCTTGTTGAAGTCTGCATGCTTTACCTCAAAGCAGCAGGTTTCCTAATTGTTTGTGGCATTGGCTAACCACCCATTTAGAGTGTGCCTTTCTAAGCTTGCCTACTTTCTGCACAAAAAAGCTTCGCACAATGCAATCTGAAGCTTGTGGAGAAATTGCACAATTTGGAACTAGTATGCAAGTAAGATTGATGCCAGACCTCAGCAGACATGATTCCATGGTGGCAGTGGATGCTTTCTGATGACTGGCCAAAACCACTGCTGGCCTCGATGAACACACCGGCTTCAGTTATTCCAACGGTCTCAATCAGTGACTGCCGAGGGGGGCTTTTCGTAGGTATGAAGATGGAGTTCATGGGATTGTCAGCCATCCCTTTACCCACATACTTGTTGTGGAGGACTACAGGAATCTTATGATTCTTAAGGTCGTTCCTGGGTCCAATCCCACTGAGTAGTAGCAGCTGGGGGCTGCCAATTGCACCAGCAGAGACAATGATTTCACTGTCTCTGTCATTATTGAGGAATGCCTGGTGGAGTCTCCCATTCTCATCAGTGAATTGGACTCCAATAGCCCTTGGCTTCAGTCGTCCTGCATCAGAAATGATGTCTTTGAAAATGGTATGTGATGACCATGTAGTATATCTACTCTTTTTATTGAAGGCATTCCTATAAGACTACAACTCTACTGTTTTGGGAAAGGATAAAGCTTGTAGGAGCTGGCTATACATGATAGTTCACCTTGTTGTGAGTTGAACACTATCTTGTGCACACTAGCATGAAGCAGCACCCTCAGGTTGTTAGGATCTCCAGCTGCAAGTAGGTCGGCTGCTGTGTGGCGGTAGCCATTCGCGTCAAAGATGGTGCCACCAACCTTGGTCCCAGAAATATGGTCATAGGTGTAGCCATTGAAAGGAGATACACCTGCTTGAAGCAGCCCATCCCGTAGTGCAACCTGCCAAGGTGCGATCTTGGGCCACTGGACAATCTTCTCCTCTACCCAAGGGAAGGACTCATTCACCAGGTCTTCATCCCAGCCTACCTCCTGCACGAAGCTGTTGGATCCAAGAAACACAAGGTATGTAAATTATAATAGGTGAATTACCAGTAGGAATATTGACATGAAAGATATCCTTTTTTTTAATACTATAGCATGTTTACCAATTATTCCTGTTTGCTAATTCAGTTTCGTGGATGTTTCTCGTAATGTAATATATCTCAGTAAGTTGATTCCTGGTCCAAACTTGAAGTTGCCCTATGCTGTACTGGGGTTTGGTTATTTAGCAGTCTTTGCCTAGCCAACATAGTTACCATGGCATCAAAGAAGCATTGACAGCCCCATGTGATTTTGTTTTGTTGCCTCTTTTCAGTATAGGCTGTTTCAGTAATATATAGCTGTATGACTCCAACAAGAAATAAGGACATTCTTATATGGTTTTATTTATGTGAGAGAACCACAGCACGTGTTACCTGCGGTCCAGTTACTTCTTTGCACTACCAAAGCCGTAGCTCTTTAATGCAGACTAATGCAGTATCTGCTTATTTTTCTTTTATCAAGTTAACCCACTAGTGCTCATTTTTATGCAAGTACTCATAAATTCAAATCATGCCAATTTTACAACCACACTGTACCAAAAACTAGAACTAATGCCAACCAAAATATAAGGTTATAGGAGACCAACGAATCTGGTCAAGCGCAGTGTTGGGTATGTCCTAGAAAGGTCTGTGGTGGTAATGCAGGAGATAATTCTGTGCAATTGCCTCTTTCAGTTGGGTAATGTTAGTTGTTTTAGAACATATTTGAGCTATCCCTGTAGTATGTGTGTTTTATTTTGTGTCTTTTTGTGAACTGCTGTAGAAAGAAACAAGCGGCTGTAGCTTGAGAATCCTGATTGCCAGATACTTAATTTTAGGGGAATTGAATGCTGTTGAGAACAGTGATTTGTGCAGGGATCTCTATTTAGGCGTTGGCTTCCGACTTTGAGAAGCCAGTTGGAATGGGTGAGCTTTTGTGGTGGCTCCTAGGAAGCCGCTTTTGTTGGAACTGTAGCCGCTTCTGATACAACGGATAAGGGTGAGTACAGGCGGCTCTGGCGGCTAGCGGCAATGGCGGTGCGGCCGACCGGGTAAAATGGGTTGGCCCGACCTTGAGAGAGCTATAGGCGGTGGCATGGGCAGGGAGCTTGGTGGCGGTGTTCGTGCCGTCGAGGCAGCGGCCATGACACGGGTTCTTGGTGACATCGGTGCTCCGGTGGTGCCCTTCGAAAAATAGCGCACTCACCAGCATGGATAAGGAAGGGAGTCCGACAGTATGGGTGGCATATCCGGAGATGGCTGGAGGTGGCAGGGCGACAGGGGTCGGCACCGAAGGTGGCAAGGCGGCGGCGCTCCACGATTGAGAATAGACGTAATTGGCATGGGTTAACAGGTAGAGGGGATGATGGCGAAGCTTCGGGTGCGAGGAATTTGGGCGAGGTTCACCAAGAGCGACGAGATTGACGGTGGCGGGGGGTTGAGCTGCGACGGGGAGAACGGTGAAATTACGGCGATATACTGCGAGAAAAGAGAAATTTATTTAGGGGAAATATTGATAAGGTGCTAGAACACAATGTGATACGAACAAAATTACAAGAATATCACAAGAGTGGTGGGGGTGGGTCGACGGGAGGCGGCCGGCTGCGGGGAAGACGGTCCCGTGCGGTGGCGATGGCGCACGAGCAGCAACGGGAATTGTGGAGAGTGTGTAGGGGTACAACGCAGTCCCGAGTCTCCAAAAGCCGATTTGAACCTCTACTTTGAACATGCTTCCAAAATCATCTTAGGCAAAAGCTAAAAACTGATTTGAACACCCCTACTTTCAAGCACAGTTTCTTTTAACCGCTGCAGTGTCATTTCAGCCAAAAGCCAACTGCCACAGCTGTTTGGAACAGGGGCTTAGTTGTTCCTGCTGCACATTTCAGCATTCTGCTAATGCAGAGAGTGAGCAATGGCAGCATACGTTGCTAGGATATGGCAGCAGTCAAGCAGACCTCACCATCTATTTGTTGTAAATATTGCGGTATAAGCATATTTGAATATTTAATTCCAGCCAACATAATATAAACTATATATTTCCATCATAAGAATGACATTAATTTCATAAAAACATGGAATTCTAACATGTCATTCAACTCCACATATATATTCAATGAATATAACATCATCAATGCTGAAAATAACAATGTGCATAACAGTCCTAAGAACAATGAAACAACTAAATCTAGCATAAAACAAATTAATTGTTTCATTATTGCTCTCAGAACAGAGTTGCGCAAAATCAAAGACTTTGGCCTTCTCATGCTAACATCGACATTCATCATTGCTAATCTGACAAGCGAGAGACTAGGAATTGAGCTCTCAAATATGAATTCTCACGATTGCATCGCTTAATAACGAGAAAACGACCAAGCAATATATTTCGGTCTATTAGTTTACAGACAGCAAAAGGCATGCAGTATAACTGCTAGATATTATAGAGCAACAGGATATAGACAATTTGATCTAAACAAGATTAATAATATCCTTCTACTGCATCACAGAAATTTCAACAGTATGTAAACTAATCTCACTGCCGAAATAAATCTAACCAACAGATCACTCAGTAGATCACCAAAGGAGCTCAATCTAGTTCAATTAATCAGATTACTTTCAGAATTCGATAATTTCATCATTGAGCAAACGTTTAAGCCCACAAACATTCACAGCAGTTCTCAGTTACTTGATTAAATTGCAGATCAAGATATACTACTGCTGTAAATGAGAAAGAATCAAATATACTCACAAACTGACAGTACTCAAAACTGTCCTGAAGCAATCACGCTGAAGAATAGATCAATCAACACGGCAAGGCACGATGAATCGCTCACCCCAGAAAATCTATCAACCCGCTACCACGCGCAAGTAGATGATTCACGGAGATACAATGCCGTTCTTCACTTTCTGACCGAAAACCAAAAGTGAAGCCGAGGTTCGTGAGATGCCGCACAAGAACACAATGTGCGACCGCGGCGCGCACAAACACTGCGCAGGAGCCGGCGTCGTCCTCTTCTTCCTTGGCTAGGCCCCAAAGTCCGAGATGCTCAAACCCAAATTAGGGTTTTCACACGTAACCAGCAGTAGGGCCTCAATCGGAGATGATCCGAGGACCAACTCTCCGTCAACCAAGAAAACAAGAAGACAATCGACCAAGGGAACAAATGGAGGTGGAAGAAGAGTCACTCCTACCGTCGGAGCTTTGCCCCTTTTGAAGAGAAGACGAGAGGGGGTCGCGGGGTGGCGTGAGCGGCCGGCTCCGAGGAACCCGGGCCAGCTCCGCCTCCGCCAACGGCCTCCCACTCGCCATCTCCCCTTGCGCCACCGAGGATCTCGGATCTGGGCCAGGAGAAACAAAACCGCCGCACGGGGGAGGCGCCGCAGCCAACAGAGGCCGATTCGGGGAGGAGACAATGTCTCCTCCCCCTTAGCTCTTTCGCCCGGGTGGCCGACAGGTGGGCCCCACCTTTAGGGCTCCTCCCACTCCTTTTCAATTGGGAAATTCCCAAAATGCCCCTCTGATATACAACAGTCCCCACCAATTTACCAATTGGTAAAAGATGTCCAAAGTCTTGTTTAATATACAGTTGTTCGACTATGGGTACCTTTCGGGTTTGAACCCAAAGCCTAGCGATAAGGACTACGACTCTGCACAGACAAAGGAGGACTACGCCTTGATCCAATGCCTTGGTGTGAGAATTTTCGCCCAAATCACATTCTGTGATTGGGCGGCTTGCCCTTCCCTCTCGGGTTGGGACGTTACGGTCATGTCCCCGTATCTTCTCATGAGTGCTTAAGAAAATATACCCTTAACTTTCTTTGATCGCGACCTCACGATCTCACTCACGTAGGTGAACTCTTCTAGGAATCTCAGAGGGCGATTCCATAAGTCATATAGACCTAGAGTTCATTAAGAGCCAAAGCTCAACCTTCCATACAGCATGCAGCACTCGCAGCTAATGGGACCCGTTAGATGTGCTCTTTAATCTCACACGTTTGTTGTCCTAGAGCCTAGTTCACGGGATCTCCGATCTCCTAGGATAGGTTACTACCAATATGAGCCTTTATACGGTATAAGCCCCATTCCTGTGTGACGCTTGGATGACCTTTCGCGCCAATCCTTTAGTGAAAGGATCGCCAAATTCCTTCGGTGGATGTATTCTACGTAAATAACACCCGCCTCTCTCGGCATGCCTTACCGACTTAAGTCGTCGCTTTATATGTTTTGAGGACTTCATATTGTCCTTCCTACTCTTCGCCTTAACCAGAACGGTTTGGTTATCGCAGTAGGTCAATATGGCTGGAATAGGTTTTTCCAAAGACGTAGGTAGGTCGAAAGGAGTTCTCGAATCCATTACGCCTCTGCATTGTGAATCAAGCGCTACCAATTCAGCCTCCATAGTGGACCGTGTAATAATAGTCTGTTTAGAAGACTTCCACGACACGGCCCCACCTGCTAGAGTGAATACATAACCACTCGTAGCCTTCATGTCATCCGAGTCACTGATCCAGTTAGAATCATTGAATCCTTCCAAGGACCGCAGGATGACCGAATAGTGTATTCCCAAATTAGGATTTCCTTCAAGTATCTTAGTACTCTTTCTAGTGCTATCCAATGATCATCTCTGGATTGGGCGTATAACGACTCAATCTGCATACAACATATGAGATGTCTCGCCTCGTTGCACTAGTTAAGTACATCAGAGATCCTATGATCTGAGAATATTTAAGTTGATCCTTCCCATGTCCGGTGTTCTTATGTAGCTTTGCATTTGGATCATAGGGTGTAGCTGCTGGCTTACAGTCCATAAACCCAAATCTGGTTAGGACTTTATCCACATAATGGGATTGCGAAAGAGTAATCCCATTCTCACCCTTTATAAGCTTAATGTTTAAAATAACATCGACTTCACCTGCATCTTTCATATCAAAATTCTGGGAAAGGAAAGACTTTGTGCTATTGATCACATCTATGTTGGTCCCAAATAGCAATATGTCATCTACGTAAAGACATAGAATGACACCTTCGCCCCCATTAAACCGATAGTAGACACATTTATCGGCTTCATTTACACAAAAGCCGACCGACGTCATCGTACTATCAAATTTCTCATGCCATTGCTTAGGGGCTTGCTTTAGACCATACAAAGATTTAATCAATCGACATACTTTCCTTTCTTGCCCCTCAACCACAAATCCTTGGTGTTGCATATAAATCTCCTCATCCAACTCTCCGTTTAGGAAAGCGGTCTTTACATCCATTTGATGTACTAGGAGTTTGTATCAGCAGACTAGTGCTAAAGCACTCGAATTGTGGGTAAACGAGCCACAGGAGAGTATGTATCAAAATAGTCTTCACCTTCTTTTTGTGTAAAGCCTTTAGCCACTAATCGGGCCTTGTACTTTTCAATAGTACCATCAGTCTACGCTTCCTTTTAAATATCCACTTGCATCCTATCGGCTTACAACCGGACGGAGATCTGCAATTTCCCAAGTTCCGTTAGCAATGATGGAATCCATCTCGCTCTGATCGCCTCCTTCCGATAATCCACATCCAGGAGATGCGTATGCCTCTGAAAGGGTTCGTGGTTCATCATCCACGACATAGGTGACAAAGTCATCCCCAAGTGACTTCTCGGTCCTCTGTCTCTTACTCCTCCTCAACTCCAAACTGGAGCGGTGTTATCCACACTAGGAGAAATAGAGAGATCATCTATGCCGACATGTCCACTGTCTCCATTCGGTCTCATAGGAAACACATGCTCAAAGAATGTCGCATCACGAGATTCCATCACTATATTAGTAGCGATGTCACTCACCTCGGATTTGACCACTAGAAATCTATAAGCTGTGCTATTAATAGCATATCCTAGAAAGACACAATCAACGGTCTTAGGACCAAGCTTCCTTTTCTTCGGCAACGGCACATGCACTTTTGCAAGGCATCCCCACGATCGAAAATAGGATAAGTTGGGTTTTCTCCCCTTCCATCCTTCATAGGGTGTTTCCTCCTGATTGCGAGGTGGAACCCTATTCAGGACATAGTTAGCTGTGAGAACTGCCTCACCCCACCAATAGTCCGACATACCTGAACTCTGAAGCATGGCGTTAACCAAGTCACAAAGAGTTCGGTTCTTTCTTTCGGCTATTCCATTAGATTGGGGTGAGTATGGTGGAGTAACTTCATGGATTATTCCACTTTCTTCACAGAATTGGGAGAACTCATGTGAGACGTACTCACCGCCTCGATCCGATCTTAACCGTTTGATTTTCTTTTCTAGTTGATTTTCAACTTCAGCTTTGTAGATTTTAAAGTATTCAAGTGCTTCATCTTTCGACTTAAGTAGGTAAATGTAACAATACTTAGTCGCATCATCTATGAGAGTTAAGAAGTATCTTTTGCCACCTTTCGTTAATATTCCATTCATCTCACAAAGATCAGAGTGGATTAGTTCAAGTGGAGAAGTGCTTCGCCCTTCAACGCTATGAAAAGGTTTTCGGGGCTGCTTAGCTTGCACACACACTTCGCATCTTGAACCCTTCTCATAACTGTAGCTTGGAATTAAACTCATCTTACTTAACCGCGTAATGGCTTCAAAATTAACATGACACAACCGTGAATGCCAAATATCATGAACTTTATTGCAATGGGAAACATTGTAGCGTTTACATTATTCAAATCAAGAATGGATAAGCGGAACATGCCTCCGCTATCATAGCCTTTGCCCACAAAATTACCAAACTTAGTCAAAATGACTTTATTTGATTCAAACACAAGCTTTATTCCTTGCCTACATAGCATTGACCGCTAAGAAGATTGCGTCATCGCAGCACGCGTAAAGACGTCTTTTAGGATGAGTGTTTTGCCCGGTAAGCTTCGTGCAAACTGTCCAATCCCACGTCTTGTTGCGGCGGCTCCGTTGCCCATTAGGACGGATCCACCACCTTCACCACGAAATGAAGAGAAACAAGATCTATCGGCACATATATGTCTAGTAGCACCTGTATCAATCCACCAATCAATAGATGGACTTGCCATAAAGGCCATAGGTGCGTACTCATCTCGAAGTGGTGCTAGCAGTGCGACATTAACCTCGACCTTGCGGCTCTTGTGCTGACCCGAGATGGACCCTTGCCCTTCAGGTGCGGCAATGATTGGCCTTATGGCGGCCTCACTGCAAGCGAAGCGGGCGATGTCCTCCTTCTTCTTCTTCATTTTCTTAGGTCAGTAGCTTGACTTGGGGTGACTCTTGAACTTGGGTTTCCTGGGTCCTCCACCATTCTTAAGTTGAACTTGATGAGCTGAACTTGAGCCTTTCCCGAGCCGTCACCGGCTCTAGCACGCTCCTCGACATTAATAGCGGTGACACTCATTGAGCGTCAAGCGCTCCTTTATATGCCTCGTGCGATCACAAAGTCACGCCACGAAGGCGTAACTTAGCTAAAATGACATTTACTTGAACCTCTCGCGGTGGCGCGATGCGATGCGACATAAGTCACGTACATGGAGCCAAGCTCGTGGAGCCGCTCCATCACCGACCGGCCCTCAACCATCTTGTAGTTCAAGTAATTGGCTGTGACAAAGGACTCATTTCCATTATCTCCCTCGGAGTATTTCTCCTCGAGCTCATCCCAAAGTTGTTTGGCATTAGTGAAGTTGACATAGACGTCAAACAAGCGGTTAGCGGGATGGCCACAAGCGGGCTAAGGCGCATTATTAGCATCTTCCCATTTCATCGTCTCGAGGATCTCCAGCGAAACGCGGTGGATTTGAGATGATCCAGAAGAGCTTAAGGTCAGTCAGCCAAAGCTTGGCCTTCGCCTGCCAGCGCTTGAAATTGGCTCCGTCAAACACTTCAGGTTTCACAACATCAGATGAGGAAGCCATTTCTTTCAATATAGATTTTCTGGATTGTTGTAAATATTGCGGTATAAGCATATTTGAATATTTAATTCCAGCCAACATAATATAAACTATATATTTCCAGCATAAGAATGACATTAATTTCATAAAAACATGGAATTCTAACATGTCATTCAACTCCACATATATATTCAATGAATATAACATCATCAATGCTGAAAATAACAATGTGCATAACAGTCCTAAGAACAATGAAACAACTAAATCTAGCATAAAACAAATTAATTGTTTCATTATTGCTCTCAGAACAGAGTTGCGCAAAATCAAAGACTTTGGCCTTCTCATGCTAACATCGACATTCATCATTGCTAATCTGACAAACAGAGACTAGGAATTGAGCTCTCAAATATGAATTCTACGATTATGCATCGCTTAATAATGTAAAACGACAAGCAATATATTTCGGTCTATTAGTTTACAGACAGCAAAAGGCATGCAGTATAACTGCTAGATATTATAGAGCAACAGGATATAGACAATTTGATCTAAACAAGATTAATAATATCCTTCTACTGCATCACAGAAATTTCAACAGTATGTAAACTAATCTCACTGCCGAAATAAATCTAACCAACAGATCACTCAGTAGATCACCAAAGGAGCTCAATCCTAGTTCAATTAATCAGATTACTTTCAGAATTCGATAATTTCATCATTGAGCAAACGTTTAAGCCCACAAACATTCACAGCAGTTCTCAGTTACTTGATTAAATTGCAGATCAAGATATACTACTGCTGTAAATGAGAAAGAATCAAATATACTCACAAACCGCGGTACTCAAAGCGTCACGAAGCAATCACGTGAAGAATAGATCAATCAACACGGCAAGGCACGATGAATCGCTCACCCGGAAAATCTATCAACCCGCTACCACGCGCAAGTAGATGATTCACGGAGATACAATGCCGTTCTTCACTTTCTGACGAAAACCAAAAGTGAAGCCGAGGTTCGTAGATGCCGCACAAGAACACAATGTGCGCGGCGGCGAGCGCACAAACACTGCGAGGAGCGGCGTCGTCCTCTTCTTCCTTGGCTAGGCCCCCAAAGTCGAGATGCTCAAACCCAAATTAGGGTTTTCACGAGAACCAGCAGGGCCTCAATCGGAGATGATCCGAGGACCAACTCTCAGTCAACCAAGAAAACAAGAAGACAATCGACCAAGGGGAACAAATGGAGGTGGAAGAAGAGTCACTCCTACCGTCAGAGCTTTGCCCTTTTGAAGAGAAGACGAGAGGGGGTCGCGGGGTGGCGTGAGCGGCGGCTCAGGAACCGGGCCGCTCCGCCTCCGCCAACGGCCTCCCACTCGCCATCTCCTTGCGCCACCGAGGATCTCGGATCTCGGGCGAGAGAAACAAAACCGCCCGACGGGGAGGCGCCAGCCAACAGAGAGGCCGATTCGGGAGGAGACAATGTCTCTCCCCTTAGCTCTTTCGCCGGGTGGCCGGCAGTGGGCCCCACCTTTAGGGCTCCTCCCACTCTTTTCAATTGGGAAATTCCCAAAATGCCCCTCTGATATACAACACTATTTCCTCCTGACGCCATCACTGTTCTGCATTTACCCTAGAACTGACATTACTGACGTGAAAGTGACAGATCTCGGGCTGCATAGGCTGAATGATGACATAATGTTTTACTTAGGCAGTTAGGCTAACTTGATTTTGGCATTTTGGCTTCAGACTTTTGCTTAGTGCTTGCCCTCTTGTAGTAAAAAATACTAAAAAAAAAATTCCCAAGTCCTGAACATGATTGAGATTTGAGACCAAGACGGGGAAGGGAGGCTGAAAATCTGTGTGTGCACGTGTGTGACAGTGCGCGTGCATATGAAACTAATGCTGGCCATTTTGCACTTTGTCAGTTAAAAAAAATGAAGTTACTTGTGTAAAATCTCTTGGTTTGTCATGCCCAGAGGTAGGGGTGTAAACGGATCGGATTCGGTCGGATATTGCTTAAACCGTATCCTAATCCATTTTTTTTTTCGGATTCGGAGTCGAATACGGTAAGACCGGATACGAATACGAATTCGGAATATTCGGAGTTTCGAATATGGTACCGTCGGGACGGATATATAACGAATTCGGCTCGGAAATAGATAATATAGGCGGATAATACTGAGATGATTACAGTTCCAAAGATGCAGTTTCACTAGTAAAAGTCTGCAATCAACACTCAATACTAAATCAAAGGTGGATTCTTACCAACGATCGATGAATGAAACATGAGGATCCAGAGATATATATCATATATTCATATGGTGAACCTTTTTAGCATATCTTCTTTTTTCTTGATGGAAATATTTGCTTTAGCACATAATCCAGTAGCAGAGTGTGAGGATCGAATTGGTCGGATATTACTCATTCCATATCATATCCCATATTTTATTGGATTTGTTGAAATTTATTTGGATTTTTAGATTTTATTTTTAAGCCAAGAGCAAAAATTTATTTTAACTATTTTCTAAAAGCTAAAAATAGTTTATGTTATTTCCTAAGTTCTCCTAGATTTATAGTATTTTTGTGCATTTTCTGGAATTTTTGGTGTTATTTGCATTTATTGGATTTGTTGGAATTTATTTGGATTTGCTAATGGGGTGATGGGCTGAAAATGATGATTTGGTGATGGGCGGATATCCAAAACTATATCCGGGTATTATCCGATAAAAATCCGGATAGTATCCGTATCCGTCGGATAGTCCGCTCCGAATCCGAATCCGTATCCGAAAACAACTATCCGAATCCGACTCCGAATCCGATAATTATCCGATATGACTATCCGAATTCGATCCGACTCGGATTCGGCGGTCGGTCGGTCGGGAAATATCCGATCCGTTTTCACCCCTACCCAGAGGGAACAAACATAAACAGTTAAGAACACAGATACGCAACATAACACGCATACAATGCACATTGAGTACCTTGAGCTGGCCCGGCTGTAGAAGCCGGCATTGATGCAGGTACCACCGCCCAATACCCTTGCCCGGGCATTGATGACGCCATCGGTGGAGATGAAGGTTTGAGATGGCGACTCTGGTGCCATATTGCTCAGGCCGATGTGGAAGTTCTCAAGGTAGGAGATGTTGCGGTTGCCATAGGGAGATCCGCCTCTCTCCAGCAGGAGCACCTTATACTTGAGAGACAATGTCGCCGCCAGGGGGCACCCGGCAGTGCCCCCGCCGACGACAATGTAGTCGTATGCCTCAGGGCGCACTGCAGGGTAGCTGCTTGCCTTCTGGAGGGGAGGGAGATTCCGTAATGTGAATTGCTTCTTGCCTGCAAGTACATGTGTTCCATGCTATTGTCATTACCTGAAACTGCCCGCTTTGTTCTGCTGTAAGTTTTCAAGTTATATCTTATTGTTTCTATTAAAAAAAGATGTTCCACTCTAATTTAGCTTACGTACTCCTTCGCTATTCATCAGGGTCTGGACCCCTGGTATTATTGCCCAGGACGGGATAACAGGTACATCATTTTTTTAGCATTTTCTTTTGTTATTTCTTCCTATCATTTACTCTCTGTAATAGCTAGGAGTGAATAATAGATGGCCTGCCTCTTCAGCATTCTCAAACAATAGTAATAAAACCAAATGTGTGATAAACAATGGCTAGAACCAAAATGTCTGAAGATAGAAGTCGATTGAAGCAAGTTTATGAGAAAGAAGGAAAGCAAAAGTTGATAAATAATGAAATATAACTGTCACATTGCTATGCGTTTGGAAAGGTGAAGCAGAAGTGTTTGGAGGGAAACAGAAATGCTTAAGAAACATAGATAGGATAGACATGGAAGAGGTGCGCACCTTGAGATAACCTGAAGAAGCAGAGGCCTACTATGACCTTGCAAAAGAATATCGCCCTCTTGCTCAAAGCCATTGAAGAGCTAAACTCCTGCCCCCTTCTTCTTAGGATCTTCCCTCCCTCCAAAAGAGCAGTGGCTCTACCTGTCTCCTTCCTCTGTTTTCTGATCTCCACCTCTCCAGTTTGCTTCACCGCATTTGAACCGGTTTATGTAGAGTAGAAGGCATTGGAGGATAGAAAGCAATAGAGTATTGTGTATGCATTAAAGAGAGCTCACCAGCAGGAGTGGCTGCTATTCAATGCAGAGGGAGCACTGCTCTGGTACAACTGGGATTTATGGACTTCATCAACCAACCAACCCTAGCAAAGCTGCTCTGAAGGTACCCACCACCCCTCTTCTACAAGAGTGGCAGGCATTTCTCTTTCCTTTTTTTTAATGTTTCCCTGTGCGTATGTTCTTGCCAATTGGTTAAGCCAGCGTATTGGTATTATTTTCACCTGTTCCCTTCATTTTTAAATGAATACAGTCTTGCTCTTTAGATGCAGCCATCTGTGAATGCCAGTGGTATAAAATGTATGGTGCTATTTTATATAATAAAAGCTGCGGGAAAATGTGTGCTGACATCTTGAAGCACCGTCTGCTGAAAATAAAAATCAGTTCTCTTGGAGCTTGAATTCGTGAAGCATGGTTCGAATTAGGATTATGTGGAAATGTGGTCTGAGTGTTTGCTACTTATATTTCAGTTAATCCATGCAAACTGTAGAAAATTGATATGATGCGCTTTACAAAGCCACTGTCAGTGTGATGCAAACTAGTCTATCTTTTTTTCTTGCACAATTTTGCTGTTGATATGACACATTTTACAAGAAATCAAGAAGAGAAATGTTAAAGCCAACCTGATCTTGAATCGACCAATTGTGTGGCCTATCTTGTACAATCTGGAGTATAGAGATTTATCTTGTTAGTCGCTGGACTCTTGCTCTTGGTGATAGCAAGATCCTTACTCTCATGGAGAGGATGACACTAGGAGATGGGGCAAGTTTTCTTGTTTATTTCTCACACAATGCCATGCCAACCTGAGGGGTTGGGGATACAAATTTATAGGCTGAGAACCAGCCAAGCATATGCTAAGATGCTATTCTAGATGTTGTCCTAAAAGCGGTCAATATGCTGTCCTAAAGCAGATGTTGTCCTAAGCGAGATCTGTCCTAAAGCGAATCTTTGTCCTAAGCAGATGCTGTCCTAAGCAGATGCTGTCCTAAAAGCAAAAGCAGATGTTGTCCTAAGCGGATCTGTCCTAAAGCGATCAAAAAAACAAAAACTACCACTGACCCCACAAAGACCACGATCAGAGACTTATTCATCATTCTCCCCTAAGTCTTGTGCGTCGTCTTGTGGGAGGGTTGAACCATCACGATCTTGGAGCGAGCTCAAGGAACTTGATCCTTCCAAGAGGCTTGGTGAGCGGATCCGCAAGCGATCCGTGGTGTTGATGTAGCTTGCCTTGATGCTTCCTTCATCCAGCGACCTCGGATGAAATGATACTTCACCGGATGTGCTTGCTCGTTCATGAAAACGGGGTTCTTTGCGGGGCTAGAGTGGACTTGTTGTCCACCCCGAGCTCCAACGCCGATGTCCTGCCGAGAGATCACCAAGCGATCGGCGAGCGAGTGCTGAGTCGGGCGGTGGAAGCCGCTATGTACTCGGCCTCACGGTGGACAGGCCACCACGCCGCTTGACTAGCGCCGAGTGAGCGAGACACTTGCCGAGGAAGAAGAGAATCCCGCTTGTGCTCTTGCTTTGGTGTCGATGTCGCCGCGTGGTCGCTGCCGCCATTTGTGCGACGAAGTGTGCGCGGGGACACCTCGGGTAATGGAGGCCGTGGTCAAGAGTCCCGCAGCGTAGCGGATGATCCTCTTCACGACCTGCCGATGCTCGTCGTCGGTCGTTGCATGAGCCGACTAACGAGCCGACGGAGAATGCCAAGTCGATGCGTGTGGGCGAGGTAGCGAAGGCTCCCCACAAGGCGCCAGATGCTGCGTGGCGTCCACCTCCTCCGTCGTCTTTGTCGCGGCTCGGCAGCCTCTCCTCCATTGGAGTGAGTGGATTGCGATCGGTGAGCCCGGCTAGCTCAGCGGCGCGCTTGGCGTGGCGATGTCGGCGTGATCCGGAATCATCCTGGTGCACCTCGATCCCTAAGTAGAAGGAGAGAGATCCCAGGTCACTCATCTGGAAGGTGGCCTTCATCTCTTCCTTGAATGCCGCCACCTCCGTATCCTTGGTGCCAGTGATCACCAAGTCGTCAACGTAGACACCCACCAGCAGGGCGTTGCCGCCTTTGCCCCGCCGGTAGACTGCAGCCTCGTGTGCGCTCTGCTGGAACCCCATTTGCTTGAGGGTGGAGTCCAGCTTAGTGTTCCACGCCCTCGGTGCCTGTCGCAAGCCATAGAGGGCCTTGCGCAGGCGGAGCACCTTGCCCTCCTTGCCGGGGATCGCAAATCCCGGCGGCTGATGCACGTAGACCTCCTCCTTCAAGTCGCGTTAAGAAATGCCGACTTGACATCCATGTGATGAACACGCCCGACCTTCTGGGCAGCTAGCGCAGGAGAGTCGCGACGGACTCCATCCGTGCGACGGTGCGCGGCGTCATCGGTCGACCCCTCCTCCCGCACGGCCTCGTGCCACCAAGCGAGCCTTGTGCTTGGCGATGGCGCCGGCTTCATCCCGCTTCGGCTGAACACCCACTTAAGGGTGATCGCGCGGTGGCCGGCGGAAGATCCGCCGGCTCCACGTCGGTTCCGCTCGGCGGCGTCCATCTCTCGCTTCATCGCGACACGCCACGCGCGCCTCCTCCGCCTCGGCGAGGCGGGGCTCGCCGTCGTCGCATGCCAAATGCGCTCCGCCTCGCGATGCGCGCTGCGCCCGATCGAGGCGGGCAGCTCGCCGAGGATGTTGTCCATGGTGCGATAGCGCGAGGCTCGTCGTCGTGGTAGGCGTCGGCGGTCCTCGTCGTGGGACAGCGGAGTAGCGAACTCCACCATGCGCTCCTCATCGTGGACCGAAGGCTGTGGGGCCGATTCGGTGGTGTGGCGCCGGTGCGGAGAGTGGTGAGCCGGTGGTGAAGGGTGGGGCGTGGCGGTGCCGAAGGTGGTGGAGCACTCGCGGAGCCGGTGGCGAGCAAGGTGTCGAGGTGGGCGAGCTCGGTGAAGGCGAGTGCTAGCTCCCGGCTCTCGAAGTGGGCGTGAGTCGACAACAAAGTCCACGAGTCGAGGCCGAACCATCGCCCACCGCCTTGTCCCGTCGGCCTGCGCGCGCCGTCGAACAGCGTCACGCGAGATGCGGGCGCTTGGCGTGTGGCGGTCGAGGATGCGGTAGGCCTTCGAGCCCTCCGCGTGGCCGATGAACACTCCCGGTGCTCCCGTCATCGAGCTTGCCGATGTGGCCAAGCTCCTTGGCGAGCGTGAGGAGCGAAGACCCGCAAGTGGGAGACCGCGGCTTGCGCCCATGCCGAGCCTCGTGCGGCCCCTGCCGTCGGCGCCTTGGTAAGCGGCGGTTGAGGATGTAGGCGGCGGTCACCACCGCTCTCCCGTAAGACGGCGGCATCCCCTGCGCGAGGAGGGCGAGCCATCCCCACAACGTGCAGTTGCGCGCTCGGCGACGCCGTTCTGCTGCGGGCATGCGGCGCGGAGTAGTGGCGCTGAATGCCCTCATCGCGCGATGCGACGCGAATTCGGCCGCCGTGAATTCGCGCGCGTTGTGCAGGCGCAAAGACGCGCAGCTGCGGCCGCACTCGCCTCGCGGCGACTGCGTGCGCGATGGCGTCGCAGCCTCTCCCTTGCTGCGAGGACCATCACCCACATGTAGCGGAGAGGTCATCGGCGAGCGGCGGAAGTAGCGTCGTCCTCGGTGTGGCGGTGTCACCGGGCCACACAAGTCCCGTGCGCGAGCTCGAGCCTCTCCTTGGCTCGAAACTTCGCTCTTTGGGAAAGGAGTCGCCTTCGCCGTCAACACGCAGACGTCGCGAGCTGCTCCACATGGTCAAGGCACGGCGAGCCTCGCACCATTTCCGTGGCGAGCCGCCGGGGCCTCGGTGAAGGTGCCCAAAGCGCTCGTGCCGCGCCACGCCTCGTCGTCCCGACGAGTGCGCGAGACAGAGGGTTGTGCCACTGCACGTGAAGAGTGTAGAGTCGATTTGCGCCTCTGGTTACCTTGGCAAGGAGGCGCGTCAAAGGTCCCAAATCCGCGACACCCGTGCTCGATCTCGACACTCGAGCCGTTCTCATCCAGTGTCCCAAGGCGATGATGGAGTTCGCAGATCGGGGATGTAGTAGGCGCGGTGAGCGCCGGTGCTCACGATCTTGGCGGCGAAGGCAGCGAGCCGGCGCCCTTGATCTCCACGGCGGGCGTCGCGAACAGCGGTGCCTCGAGCGCTGGTCGAGCTCGGAGAAGAACTCCGCCGCCGGTCATGTGGTGGGTGGCGCCGGTGTCGAGCACCACCGTCGGTCTTGTCATTGCGGGCCATCGCCGAGGAGGCGTGTGCTTTTGGCTCGTCAAGGTGGAGAGAGCCGCTGCGGCGGTGCGGCTGGAGGTAGTTCGATGCTCGCATGAGCAATGAGCAGACCGGCTGCTCCTCCTCCTCGCTTGCGCGACATGGGCACGGCGCGTCGTGGTGTCGACACTCCTTGGCCCAATGACCAAGCTTGCGCGATTGTGGCAAGAGTCGCGTCTCGTCTGCGCTTTGCTTGCCAAATCGCCGCCTGGCGCCTTTGCGCGCTTGCGCGCTTGCCACTTTGCGACCGCTTTGTCGTGGAAGAAGGCTCCCCTTCTTCTTGTCACCTTGGCCGGCACCACTTGCTCCAGTGAGGAGGAGCTTCCGCCAATGGTGACGGGTCGAGAGGCTCGTGGCTCATCGATGTCGGCGACCTTGAGGCGACCGCGCCTCCTCGATGGTCATCGTGGAAAGGTCCAGCGAGACCCGATCGAGCGAGCCATCCGCTTGTACTTCTCGGGACGCGGCGGAAGAGCTTCTCCACGCCTCTCTCCTCGCCGTAGGTGTCGTCACCGAACGCACCAACCGCAGCGAGTGTTGAGGCGAGAGCAAAGTCATCAACGTCTTCACCGCTTGAAGGCCGTGTTCTCCCACTCCGTCGTAGTGCTGCGGTGTAGACTTGCGGGCGCGATCGCTGCCGATGCGTCTTTGCGGCGATGGCGTCCCAAGCCTCTTTGGCGATCCGCTTGTTGGTAGCGAGCGCATCTCGGGCGGGGCTGCGGCGATGAGAGCATCCGGCGCCGTCGATCTCGGTCGTAGTCGGCGTCGCCGTCGGTCGCATCCCACATATGCCGCACTGGAGCTTTACCCTCATCACGCAGCCCACTCGGCGTAGTTGGTCTTGGTGAGGGTAGGCCACCGCCGCCGGGGCGGCGTCCGGCGGCGGCTGGTACTCGTGGTGACCACGGTGCGAACCGGGAGATATAAGTCGCGTTACTGTGAGGGCGCTCTCCGTCGACCGTCGCGCGCCGCCGCGGCGTGCCTCCTCGAGCGCCACCGCCGTGTGCGCCTCCGCCAGAGCGCCGCCGGCGCGTCCGCGCTGTGCAGGCCGCGCGCGCGCGCGTGGCGTCTTGCGGCTGCCCATTGCGCCGTTCGCCCTTGCGCGCCTCCCTCTCCGGCGGTGAGAGTCGCGTCGCCGCTGTCATCAAGAGCCGGGCTGCTTTGTTGCGCGCGCAGAGCCTTGACCTCTGCTGCTGCCGCCTGCGCTGCATCTGACCGCGCCGCCGCTTCCACCTCCGCCGGCTGCTGCCCGGCTCGTCGTTGCCGGCCTTGGCGCCCTTTCCGCCGCTTTCGTCTCTGCCGCCGCTTCGCTCGCGGCTGCTGCCACGCAGCGAGCTCGGCCGTCACGACGCCGCATGCTCGCGGCATCGGCGGCCGAGCGCCTGCGGACATGGCGCGCTGCATCGGCTGTTGCGTGGGAGAGGGCGCCGACGAGCGCTGCCGTCTCGGAGAGGAGTGGCGGGGGCGGCCGGAGCTGCTTTGCTCTGGGTGGGGCCGCTGCGAGGCGGAGAAGGAGATGAGCGGGAGATGCTCAAGCTACAGGATACTAAGGCTCGATACCACTTGTTAGTCGCTGGACTCTTGCTCTTGGTGATAGCAAGATCCTTACTCTCATGGAGAGGATGACACTAGGAGATGGGGCAAGTTTTCTTGTTTATTTCTCACACAATGCCATGCCAACTTTGAGGGTTGGGGATACAAATTTATAGGTGAGAACCAGCCAAGCATATGCTAAGATGCTATTCTAGATGCTGTCCTAAGCGGTCAATATGCTGTCCTAAAGCGAATCTTTGTCCTAAAGCAGATGCTGTCCTAAAAGCAGATGCTGTCCTAAAAGCAAAAGCAGATGTTGTCCTAAAAGCAGATGCTGTCCTAAAACAGTCAAAAAAACAAAAACTACCACAGCCCCACAAAGACCACAGTACAGAGACTTATTCATCATATCTTACTATCGTTCAAATACAAATATTGTCTTAATGGCCATAGCAAGAGCGTAAGTACTATTTATGCTATATGCTTTCTGCAGTTAGGAAGTACACTACGTTGCTAAGACTAGACTATGTTGGTATTGAACATTTCATGTCCATTGGGCAGCGCTCACTTGTGAGTCCTAGAAAAAAGCAATTAGACGTCAACATAAACTTTTAATTGGAAAGCAATTGAACATTATTTATGGCCACCATCAACCGCCGGTGTGTATTCTGCTGCAAACAACTAATACACAAGAAAAGAGTGAAACCTAAAGTATTACAGCTACCTCAACAATACTAGGTCGCTCTCTTTTCATTCCCCTGCGACCATGGAACCTGTGAGTAGAAACGAGTGAATACAGTGTATGCCATTTCCGGATATGTCGGGTCTCTTCTTTCTCAACTTCTAAAAGTTGCTTTTAGATTTTTCTACAGCAACTAGTGCTCAAATGGAGTTGCTTTTTAAGATGGATCTATAAATTAATTGTAGTACATACTGTAGTAACTTTATTTATATCAGTTAAAATCGTATATGAGTTTATGTTACTTTGTACTTTTTTTTACAAATAGTCTAAAAATTATGAGACGTAGCTAAAAATTATATGCCGAAGTAAAAAAGACTGCAGTAGCTGCTTTCTTTTCTCTCACTGCATCCATGGAACTTATAGTTGAGAAGCGGGAAATCTAAAGTAGTACTCTACTACAGCTATCTCAAGCTGTAAGCCTGTAACGTGTCAGTTTTCTTTTTTCGTTTCCCTTGCAACCATGGAACTTAAATGTCTGCAGATTTGAAGAGACCTCCTCTCTGGCCCTCTGCTCTTAAAAGGAGGAAGAGCCAGTAAGATCTCTGAAGGACAAGGAAGGTTTCACATTGTGACATCTGCATCATTATATGACACCTACCAACCTGATCACAAGCAGTCTTGTCATGGGATTACAGGTAAATACGTTCTAGTATTTAGTTATTCACAGACTGTTTCACCTGCACGCACCAAGTGTGTGTATAAATAAGCAGAAACACATGCCAAGTAACCTGGCTGAGTTCTTGCTCGCCATGCAGTTTACATTGATGCCGCCGGAAAATTAGGTGAAAATATGTGGTCAGGTCAAACCCAGAGGCTGAGTATCAAGGCTCATCATCCCCTTGCTTATCTGTGTCATCAAGAAGCTCCGTCCATAAATCTGGAGGGTATAGTAGATTTCCTTTAAAACACTGACCCTTTTGTTTTTGAGTGAGCCAGGGCTTAAATACGCCAGTTAGGGGCCTAAGACTGCCATCGGCATTACTCCTGTGGGGTAATTCACAACACCCTTCCTGCCATGGAATTGAATCGGCTCAGGAAATGCAATAGGGGACCCCAAGGCAGTTCTAGGATTTCGCAAACTCGCAAGTGCAGTGCCTCAGCATGAACCTCTCCGTTGGTCCAACCCCGAGTTGCACACGGGGGAATAAGACAGCGCTGCTATGCGTACGAACGATCTATTTTATGGACAGTCACGAACGGTAGTTGCCGGTGTATCGGACCCTGGCCCTATTGCAAAAATGGGCTTTGGCCCATTAATAATTCCAAGGAAAATTTCAAAGCCCACTCATGTATGGTGGCATGTGAGACACTTCAGTATTATATTGCTAGCCAAAGGTGGAGAGACACCTTCTGAAGTCTATAATAGGCTCTGATTATTCTCTCTAGTCCGCTTATTCTCTCTGGAGCATCCAAGCAAGAATTGCGTTTCTGGGAGTCAAGTTCCTCTGTTTCTGTCTCTGCGTTGTTCTTGGCTACTCCGTCCCTTCGCCGGTGTACACCGGTCGTGGAGAAAGTAGGTTTCTAAAGCCATCGTCTTTGTGATCCTGTACGGGAGAGGGCGAATCAGGTTTTTGGGAAGTGCCTTGCGTGACCACTCATTGTTCTCTACAGCGACTACATCTTCATCTTTTCTACACCATTCTTCAATAACATCTAGTACTCTCTTGTTTCTTTAATTTTCAATATAAATATATATGTTTTTGTGTTCATATATCTTTCCTGCTAGTTCATATTCTTGAGATACATGTGTATAATGAGATTTATGTTTTTACATATGTCTAGTATTTATGGTATTCTAGTAGTCATGATATATCTGTTGAATTATTTAATCACTAAAGTGCTACATAATTTAACAATCCAAAAACCTGATTATGAATTTGATAGGCACTTTATGATGAAAATGACTGGTTTTGCTGAGGCAATGAAACAAGAGAAGTTCTGTGGTGTGAACTTCAAAAGATGGCAAACGAGAGCTAATCTGTGGTTCTTGGCTTTGAACGTATTTTGGGTTGCCTCCGGGAGACCTAAGGGAGATCTTACTCCTGAATAGGAACAGGAGTTTAAAGCAGACACTACAATATTGGTAGGATGCGTTCTTAGCATTCTTTTTTATCATCTGTGTGATGTGTATATGAACATGATAGGCGCAAAGGAGCTGTGGGAGGCACTTGAACATAAGTTCGCTGTCTCGGATGTTGGTAGTGAATTGTGTACCATAGAGCAATATAATGACTACAAGATGGTTGAAAATCATTCTGTAGTCAAGTAGGCTCATGAAATACCATTGTGAGGGAACTCGATCACCTCAAATGCACATTACCTGATAAATTCGTGGCTGGAGGAATCATTGCCCAATTGCCTTCTTCATGGAGGAATTTCGCCACATCTCTGAAACACAAGAGAAAATATTTCTGTTAAGGATCTAATTGCGTCTCTTGATGTTGAAGAGAAAGCTCGGGTGAAGGATGTGCATCCTAAGGTTGTCGAGGGACAGTCTAGTGCCAATGTCGTACAACATCATGGTAACGAAAAGTTCAAGGGAAAGGCTAAGGTCGTATAGACTACCAACTTTAAGAAGAATAAGAAGACAACCAAGGAAAAATGAGTCTGCTATGTTTGCGGTAAGGACGGCCACTAGGCCAACAAATGTCCTGACCGTAAAGGCAGAAAGAATGAGCACAATCTGTGAATGTGACTATTGGTGATACCAGAGCAGGGATATCTGGGTATGGTAATTTACCCACTGTCCTTTCGGTTTGTCAGTCCACCAACTGGTGGATTGACACAGGGGCCAATATTCACGTATGTGTTGATGTATCCTTATTTTCTTCTTATTAGGTCGCACAGGCTTCCTAAAAAATGGATCTTGCCCTCCCCATGGCATCCTAAAGAATGTATTTATAGCCATAAGGATGTTGTTTATATAAGTACCCCTATTGAGGTCTGCAATAATGAGGGCAAACATATCTTTTCTCCTATCATAGCCTTTTTGGGCTTGCCACACGATACATGCTTAATGGGTCTTTTGGCACAGTGGGCCGATTGGGCCAAAGTGGGGGCCACTCCCCCAATGGTAGCCTCTCATGGCAAAGAGCTTCATGAATGATAGGCTGAAACCATGCTACTTGCTTATTGGCCCCCTTTCATCCCTTCGACTCCCCAATTTATTACCTGCAACATTTTGCCATGTCCTCTCAATCGATGTTGTTGCCATGTGTGTGGTGCGAATCACATCATACACTGGCGGTTGTCTCCTCATCAGTCGTGCGGCATGGGCTGCTGCGCTGGTTACAAGGGCGCGTATATCCCTTGAAAAGGCACACCTGCCCTACTGCCATTAATCCTGCATGTCCTGTCGATACTTAAGCGTGGTGGCGCTTTGGTTTTGGTCGTTTGCTTCTTCTTTCTCTTGGTTGCCCATCGTCGGATGCAATTCCTTTGCCCCCATCACCCTTTTGTCGTCGTGCTTTCGCTATTTAGGATGGGCCGTGGGAGTGAGCGCACCGGTTGCGGTGGCACATTGGCTACCACCAGCAGTCGTGGTGGTGAAGATGAATGCACCGAGTCCACCGCCACAAGCGATGGAAGGCATCGGAGAAAGTGGTCACTGTGTGCGTGAACACTCTCAGCCTATCCATTGCGACAGACGAGCTCCTTGATTCCCTCGTGTGCAACAGGAAGGTCTCCAACCATGAGGTTATCTGGCTTCCCGCGAATGATGAGGTCATCCCGTAGTCGTGGGAGGGCGAAATGCTGGTATTTGCGGCCTACTTCGACTCTAGGCTTCACATCCTTGCAACATGCTTTGTGGGTGACCTTCGTGTGTATGACGTGGAGCTCCTACAGCTTACACTGAATGTAATACCCCATATTGCATAAAGGGAAACATTAGAGATAAATAAAGGGGAGAGTAAAGTTTTGCCGTCAGACCCATTGACTTTTAGAGAGTCGATTTAGTATCGCTCGCAGAGGTTCCCAGACCACCCCAGGACAGTCGGCACCGTCTAGAGAGCCGAGTAGCGCCCTCAGAGGTTCCCAGACCGCCTAGGGGTAGTCGGCATCATCTCGCGACATGGGTTTTCTTCATCCGGCAATTCCAACCTTACCTTTTATCGACTTACCGTTGCGATAAAGGAAATCCCAAAGCTAGCTCGAGATCGGACCAAAATGCCCTGAGCAATCAATTGTATGGGAAAGGAAGGGAAGGGCATGCCGTCATTTCGGTGCAAAGGGCAGCCCAACCCCGCCTTATAAAGCCAATGCACCGTATCAAGCCTCATCTCCTCAACTCTTTCTCGCTTAGGATAAGAACGGCGATGAGAGCACACTCCACTCCTCATGGCCAAACCAGAAAACCAAGTTCCTTCATCAACCAAGATTAAGCCAGCCAAATAAGAGCCTAAGGAGAGGAGCGTGAAGACGAGGGAGTCAGCGGACGCCATCGACATGGAGCCCGAAGGAGAGGGAGCTCGAAGGCTTGAACGTGAGGACGGCGCCTCGACGATCAGGGCGTGGCGATCTCCGAGCGCGCCAAGCCATCACCGAGTATGTCCATCCCCAACCCCATGGCACCACACGAACACGAGAGAAAAAGTCGGGTGGCGCTCGGTGGCCATGGCTATGACCATGGTCGGCGGAGCAGCCACCTTGGATGGCGAGCCGAGGGCGAACGGAGGCATGGCACCGGCGGCTTTGAGCGCGCCGGTGAGCCCGAGGAGGCCCGCATCGAGGAGCGGGGTGGCCGACGCCGCCGACTATCGGCGCTAGCCAGGCGAACCGAGGCAAGGGGCGCGAGAGGAGCGAGAGCGCGAGGGGCCGGAGGAAGCACCGCCGGCGTCGTGGGGCGGCCGGCCGCCCGGCGGCTTGGGAGGAGCGCGGTGGCGCTCGGATCCACGGCCGAGGCCGCCGTGCCGCTAGCCACCGAGAGGGAGAGAGGAGGCGAGTGGAGGGGGCCGACGAGTGTGCCGCCGGCGAGCCGTCTCGTCGCCGCGGCCGGCGCGTGCCGCCGCAGCAGCGAGGGAGGTCGCCGCGCGAGAGAGGAAAGTAGAGGCGGCGGGAGGAGCCGCCGGCGGTGAGTCGCCGGCCGGCCGGCCCTGCGCGCGCGCCGCCCAGTGAGGCCGGCGGGAGAGAGGCCCGTTCGGCGGGTGGGGTATGGGAGAGAGAGAGAGCCAGTGAGGTGGGGAGAAAAGAAAGGGAAGGGAGAAGGAAAAGGAAAAAAAAAGGCCAGTTCGGCCGCAAGGAATGAAAGAAAAGAGGAGAAAAAAAGGAAAAAAAAGGGGTTTGGCGCCTGCGTGTCGGGTCCTTGACTCCGTACATTCTACGCTCGAGTCGAGTCAGCGCGTAGGATCGTTGATATTTATTTAAGCTCTGGATTTTTGTTTTGCCGTTGAGTCGGGGTAACATGTACGCAGGTGGAGTTCCCGGGTCGGAGCCGTCCATGCGACATCCCCGAGGTTAACCAGGCAAGTGCATTGTAAAGCGGTAAATTCGGGTAGTGATTTCGATTAAATTGAATGTTGATGCACTGATTACCCTGTTGGGGTCAATTTAATATTTCCGAAATCTGTTTTGCTTACCAAGTTAGGGTAAGTTAAATATTTTCGGAATGCATACTGAGAAATGCTGCATGGTAAATGTTGAGACATGTCATGTTGATATGCGTAGTCGGAGAACTTGCATTGCATGCATGTCATGAAAAGAGATAGCATTGGTCCACGTTGAGTGGACGCTCCATGGGAGTGGAGTTGAGGTCCCCGTATGAGAATTACGGGCTACTGAGGTCCCCGTATGAAACAGGACGGGCTTGAGGTCCCCGCATGAAATAGGGCGGGCCTGGGTGAGTATTGACGGGTGCTCACTCTGCTATACCGGTATAGGCTAAAGAGTTGAGAAAGAAATGCATGAGCATGTGCATGTGCATGATGAATAGTTCATCGGAACTTAAAGTGGTTAAATGGAAAAGTGGATAATGAGACTGGAATGATTATGGTCTAATGAATGTACCTGTTATTTGCTGTTTTGCTTTGTGCTTGTTGAGTCGGTGGACTCAGCCTTGCTTTGTTGATATTTTTTTTAGGTGACCGTTGAAGGCGTCCAAAGGGCGGATTAGCACATGAATGATCGGCACAAACCAAGAGCACTTTTGGATCACCTTTTGTTATTGTACTTTAGCTTTACTAAGCTAGAGTATCCACTAGAAATGCTATGATGTAATTGAACGCAGAAATAAATAAATTTGTGTTGGTTTTAAATTCTCCTGTGTTGATGAAATGGTAAGAGTTGCAGAGGTGGTAGCATCTTGGCCCGAAGAGTGGGCGGGGTGTTACAGTTGGTATCAGAGCGGGCGTTAGGTCCGTGGTAAAGAAAATTTGATAACTTAGGTTAATTATTCAACTAAAATTTGACTTAGGCCTAAATAAAAATAATTAAAATTAAAATTTGACACACTGGTGCACCATAGGTTGGGAATGGGTCTTGCAATGTATCTACGTTTCGCTAGCGTTGATATTAATTTGTGCTGTGAAATAAATGTTTGTTTGGCTGTCTGTCGTGAACATATATGCCGAGAGGTAGAGGGCGTGGACGTGGCCGTGGAGGCCGGGGCCGTGGTCATTCCCAAGCGAAGCCACCGCTTGAGGTTCCGCAGGAGGCACCTGATGCGGAGGTTGCTTCTGCTGAACATTCTGTAGCTAGAGATCCGGCAAGGTCTTCAGCCTTGCTGCAAGAGTTCATAGATGAAGTCCGTGCGCTTCGTCATCAAATGCCGGCAGCCGCTGCTGCGGCTGTACCCGCTGTTGCCCCTGTTGCCGTTCCGGTTGTACAGGAGGCAAGGATGGGCCTTCGTGAGTGGTTGGCCCTGCGACTAGACTCCTTTGATGGTTCGGGCACACCAGTCCAGGCTGCGGATTGGTTGCGCTACATGGAGAGGCAGTTTGAAGCCCTTGAGATGAGCTCTCAGTTGAAAGCTCGCTTTGTGGCTTTCCAATTGAAGGGTCAGGCGGACATCTGGTGGGAAGGGGTTCTTTCAGCCAGGACTCCTGCCCAGGGTCCCGCTACATGGGAAGTCTTCAAAGAACAATTTAAGGCGAAGTATTACCCAGATTCTTTTGTGGAGAGTATGGAGGTCGCTTTGTCAACCTTCGTACAGGGAAAGATGACCGTGGCTGAGTACGAGGCAGCATTCAACAACCTGATCCGCTTCGTACCATCGGTCGCGAATAACGACCTTGAGAAGGCCAAAAGGTTCCGCCGAGGGCTCAACGCTGAGTTTCGGCATGTGATGGGAGATACTGCACCGCGCGACTTTAGGTCCGTGGTGGAGCAGGCCAGAGGGATGGAGCTGGAGATGCAGCTCACTAAAGGGATGCAACCCTCTGGTGGTCCGAGCGCTTCTGGTGGTGACCAGAAGAGGAGCTACACTGAAGGTGGTGGGTCGTCACAGCGGCCCGCTCCTAAGAAGTCCAAGTGGGGCCAGCGTCCCCCACAATCGTCCAAGTCCAAGACTTCGAGGCTGTCTTCTTCAGTGCCTCGTTCTTCATCGGCGACTCCAGCCTTGCGTCCTGTTCCAGGGCAAGGCATGATCTGTTTCAAGTGCGGTGAGGGGCACCGTGCTGCTGAGTGTTCTTGGACGGGGAACTGTCGGCATTGTGGCTTGGCGGGCCACAAGATGTCGGTTTGCCGTCAGAATCCCGCCAGCATCATCAAGTGGGAGCCGGTATCTTCATCTTCATCAAATTCTACACCTCGGGGGTCAGTCCAGATGATGGCGGCTGCCCCTGTGCTGCAGCCTCCTCTATCTTGGGCTCCACCTGCCGGGTATTATTGGCATCCTGCACCGACTCCTCCATTTCAGCATGCTACATCACCTCCAGTTCCGTTGCCGCCACAGCAGAGCATTGGGGCTCTTGTCGCCCCAACACCACCCGGAGTCTACTCATTGCCTGCTGCTGAGTCCGCGAGTCGACCTGACGTGGTGACAGGTACCCTGCTAGTGGACTCATGTGAAGCCCTTATTCTTTTCGATTCCGGTGCTACCTATTCTTTTGTGTCTCGGGAGTTTGTTGGAAAGGCCAAATTGAGTGTCCAACAAATTTCTCAATCAGTTGTGGTTAGTACCCCGAGGGGTATCCTAGCGAGCTCTACAGTATGCCCTGGCTGTGTGGTTGCAATAGATGGCGAGGAATTTTTTGCCAACCTCATGGTTATTCAGTTAGAGCCATTTGATGTTATCCTTGGCATGGATTGGTTGCATCGCTACCACGCCATGATTTCCTGCTTCTGGAGGACAGTCACTTTGCAAGCTCCTTCGGGGAAGGAGATAATCTTTCAGGGGAATGCACCTATGTGTTCCCTCTTGGTGTTGGCCAGCCTGTTCCCTGGTCGACGCACATTGAAGTCTGGGTTATTTCTAGCCCTTACGGAGAAGCCAAGTGCGCAGTTGCACATTGAGGATATCCCTGTGGTGCGTGAGTATCCCGATGTGTTTCCTGAAGAGCTTCCGGGTATGCCACCCAAGAGAGATGTGGAGTTCAGAATTGATCTTGTTCCTGGCACAAGACCTATCTCCATGTCTCCCTACCGTTTGGCACGACCCTTGCAAGAGGAGTTGAAAAAGCAGTTGGACGAGTTGTTATCCAAAGGCTTGATTCGTCGAAGTGTGTCACCTTGGGAGCCCTGTCCTATTCATCGAAAAAGGATGGGAGTTGGCGCATGTGTATAGATTACCGTGCTCTCAATCAGGTGACCATCAAGAATAAATACCCATTACCTCGCATCGAGGATCTGTTTGATCAACTGAAAGGGGCCAAGGTGTTCTCAAAAATTGATCTACAGTCTGGGTATAATCAAATCCGAGTGCGCGAGCAAGATATTGAAAAGACAGCTTTCTCCACAAGATATGGGCACTATGAGTTTACAGTTATGTCCTTTGGACTGACGAATGCCCCTGCTATCTTCATGGAGACGATGAGCAGTATGCTACACAAGTATCTGGATGACTTTGTAGTGGTGTTCATCGATGATATTTTGATTTATTCCAAGACGGAGGAAGAGCATGAGCAGCATCTGAGGCTCGTGCTTGAGACTCTGAGGAAGAATCAATTCTTTGCCAAGCTGAAGAAGTGCGAGTTTTGGATTTCTGAAGTGGGCTTCTTGGGACATGTGATTAACCAGGAAGGCGTTTCAGTTGATCCAAGCAAGATTTCCACTGTCGTAGAGTGGAAGAGGCCATCTAGTGTTAAAGAAGTGAGAAGTTTTCTTGGCCTAGCTGGTTACTACCGGCGATTCGTAAAAGACTTCTCACTCATTGCCAAGCCAATGTCTCAACTCACACGAAAGGGTGTGAAATTCCAGTGGACCGATGAATGTGAGCGCAGTTTCAACACTCTGAAGGAAAAGTTGGTAACTGCTCCTGTGCTTACACTTCCTGAGCCAGGGAAGCGTTTCACGGTCTACTCCGATGCGTCTCGAGTGGGTTTGGGTTGTGTACTCATGCAAGATAATAAAGTGATCGCGTATGCCTCGCGACAGTTGAAGAAGCATGAGCAGAACTACCCTACCCATGATTTAGAGCTTGCCGCAGTGGTTTTTGCTCTAAAAATTTGGAGGCATTACTTGTATGGTGAGACTTGTGATATTTTCACTGACCACAAAAGCCTTAAGTATATTTTCACTCAGAAGGAGCTGAATTTGAGGCAGCGAAGGTGGTTGGAGTTGATTAAAGACTATGATCTCACTCTGCAGTACCATCCGGGCAAGGCAAATGTGGTTGCTGATGCCCTTAGTCGCAAGATGACACCACCCACTCTGGGTTGTCTCGTTGCTGACTTTGAATGGATGGGAATTTCCTATTGTTTCGCTGGTACAGCACAGGCTGAGATGCAGCTACTGCTGGAATCAGCAATTCCAGAGCGAGTAAAGGAGGCGCAACAGCATGATCGATTGCTTCAGCAAGTGAGGAAGCGGCTTGATGAAGGAAAGACGGGGGATTTCAGCCTTGATGAGTCAGGCGCATTGCGGTTTAAAGGCCGCCTTTGCGTGCCGCAGAAGGCTCAGGTCAAGGATGATATTTTGAGAGAGGCTCATCGTACCCCGTACACGGTGCATCCTGGTGAGACCAAGATGTATCGTGATCTCAAAAAGAACTTTTGGTGGAAGAGGATGAAAGTGGATATCGCTAAGTATGTGGCATCTTGTGGGGTTTGTTAGCAAGTGAAGGCTGAGCACAAGCGGCCCGCTGGGCTATTGCAGCCTTTGGAGGTTCCTCAATGGCCATAGGATGATACCACCATGGATTTTGTAGTTGGCTTACCTCGTACCCAGCGAGGTAAGGATGCGATTTGGGTAGTGGTGGACCGGTTCAGTAAGTCCGCGCACTTCATCCCCATTCGCACCACGAACTCAGCAAGTGAGTTGGCACCCATTTATGTGCGAGAAATAGTGAGGTTGCATGGTGTGCCTAAGACCATAGTTTCGGACAGAGACGCCAAGTTTGTCTCCAAGTTTTGGGAGAGCTTGCGGGCGCTCGGGCACGAAACTCGAAAGATCGCTTTCCACCACAGACGGATGGGCGATGCAACGCACTATTCGATACACTAGAGGACATGTTGAGGTCTGTGTTACATCTGGAAGGGTAGCTGGGAGGATCATTTGGCACTCGCGGAGTTTGCCTATAACAACAGCTACCACTCCAGTGTTCAAGCAGCGCCGTTTGAGGTTTTGTATGGGCGAAAATGTAGATCGCCACTGTGTTGGGATGCAGTGGGCGAGAAGGCTGTTTTGGGGCCAGATTGGGTCCAGCAAGCAGTAGAGCGTGTAGCAGAGATTAGACAGAATCTGCTAGCTGCCCAGAGTAGGCAGAAGAGCTATGCAGATGTCAGAAGGCGAGAACTAGAATTCAAAGTGGGGGATCGGGTGCTTTTGAGAGTGTCTCCCACTAAAGGCATAGTACGATTTGGTACCAAAGGGAAGCTTAGCCCGAGGTACATTGGGCCATTTCTAATTCGGGAACGGATTGGAAAGTTGGCATATCGTTTGGATCTCCCTGACTCCATGCGAGGAGTGCATGATGTGTTTCATGTGTCAATGTTGAGAAAGTATTTGCGAGATCCAGAGCATGAGATTGTGTTAGAACCGGTGTCTATAAAGCAAGACCTCACATTCGAGTCCCGTCCAGTTCGGATTCTGGAGGAATCAGAGAAGGTGTTGAGGCATAAAACGATAAAGTATGTTAAAGTGCTTTGGGCTCATCAGTCTGAGCGAGAAGCGACATGGGAGTTGGAGTCTCGCATGCGCGAGAAGTACCCGGACTTGTTCTCCATGGGTACGAGTTAATGTTATGTTATGTGCAGTTTATTACATTTTGTTCATTTGTGCATGTTGTTGATCGCCAGAATTCGGGGTCGAATTCTGTTAAGGGGGGTAGAATGTAATACCCCATATTGCATAAAGGGAAACATTAGAGATAAATAAAGGGGAGAGTAAAGTTTTGCCGTCAGACCCATTGACTTTTAGAGAGTTGATTTAGTATCGCTCGCAGAGGTTCCCAGACAACCCCAGGACAGTCGACACCGTCTAGAGAGCTGAGTAGCGCCCTCAGAGGTTCCCAGACCGCCTAGGGGTAGTCGGCATCATCTCGCGACATGGGTTTTCTTCATTCGGCAATTCCAACCTTACCTTTTATCGACTTACCGTTGCAGTAAAGGAAATCCCAAAGCTAGCTCAGTATCAGACCAAAATGCCCCTGAGCAATCAATTGTATGGGAAAGGAAGGGAAGGGCATGCCAGTCATTTCAGTGCAAAGGGCAGCCCAACCCTGCCTTATAAAGCCAATGCACCGTATCAAGCCTCATCTCCTCAACTCTTTCTCGCTTAGGATAAGAACGGAAGCGATGAGCACACTCCACTCCTCACGGCCAAACCGAGAAAACCAAGTTCCTTCATCAACCAAGATTAAGCCAGCCAAATAAGAGCCTAAGGAGAGGAGCGTGAAGACGAGGGAGTCAAGCGACGGCCATCGACATGGAGCCCGAAGGAGAGGGAGCTCGAAGGCTTGAACGTGAGGACGGCGCCACGACGATCAGGGCGTCGGCGATCTCCGAGCGCCAAGCCATCACCGAGTATGTCCATCCCCAACCCCATGGCACCACACGAACACAGAGAAAAAGTCGGGTGGCGCTCGGTGGCCATGGCTATGACCATGGTCGGCGAGCGACCACCTTGGATGGCGAGCCGAGGGACGAACGGAGGCATGGCACCGGCCGGCTTTGAGCCGCGGCCGGTGAGCCGAGGAGGCCCGCCGTCGAGGGGAGCCGGTGGCCGACGCCGCCGACTATCGGCGCTAGCGAGGCGCAACCGAGGCAAGGGGCGCGGAGGAGCAGAGCCGCAGAGGGCTGGAGGGGAAGCGCCGCCGTCGTGGGGACGGCCGGCCGCCCGGCCGGCTTGGGAGGAGCGCCGGTGGCGCCGGATCCACGGGCCGAGGCCCGCCGTGCCGCTAGCCACCGAGAGGGAGAGGGGAGGCGAGTGGAGGGGGCCGACGAGTGTGCCGCCGGCGAGCCGTCTCGTCGCCGCGGCCGGGCGCGTGCCGCTTGCAGCAGAGGAGGTCGCCGCGAGAGGAGGAAAGTAGAGGGGCGGCGGGAGGAGCCGGCGCGGAGGGGTCGCCGGCCGGCCTGCGCGCGCGCCGCGCCAGTGAGGCCGGCGGGAGGAGAGGCCCGTTCGGCCAGGTGGGGTATGGGGAGAGAGAGAGAGCCAGGTGAGGTGGGGAGAAAAGAAAGGGAAGGGAGAAGGAAAAGGAAAAAAAAAGGCAGTTCGGCCGCAAGGAATGAAAGAAAAGAGGAGAAAAAAAGGAAAAAAAAGGGGTTTGGCGCCTGCGTGTCGGGTCCTTGACTCCGTACTTTCTACGCTCGAGTCGAGTCAGCGCGTAGGATCGTTGATATTTATTTAAGCTCTGGATTTTTGTTTTGCCGTTGAGTCGGGGTAACATGTACGCAGGTGGAGTTCCCGGGTCGGAGCCGTCCATGCGACATCCCCGAGGTTAACCAGGCAAGTGCATTGTAAAGCGGTAAATTCGGGTAGTGATTTCGATTAAATTGAATGTTGATGCACTGATTACCCTGTTGGGGTCAATTTAATATTTCCGAAATCTGTTTTGCTTACCAAGTTAGGGTAAGTTAAATATTTTCGGAATGCATACTGAGAAATGCTGCATGGTAAATGTTGAGACATGTCATGTTGATATGCGTAGTCGGAGAACTTGCATTGCATGCATGTCATGAAAAGAGATAGCATTGGTCCGCGTTGAGTGGACGCTCCATGGGAGTGGAGTTGAGGTCCCCGTATGAGAATTACGGGCTACTGAGGTCCCCGTATGAAACAGGACGGGCTTGAGGTCCCCGCATGAAATAGGGCGGGCCTGGGTGAGTATTGACGGGTGCTCACTCTGCTATACCGGTATAGGCTAAAGAGTTGAGAAAGAAATGCATGAGCATGTGCATGTGCATGATGAATAGTTCATCGGAACTTAAAGTGGTTAAATGGAAAAGTGGATAATGAGACTGGAATGATTATGGTCTAATGAATGTACCTGTTATTTGCTGTTTTGCTTTGTGCTTGTTGAGTCGGTGGACTCAGCCTTGCTTTGTTGATATTTTTTTTAGGTGACCGTTGAAGACGTCAGGCGGGCGGGATTAGCACATGAATGATCAGCACAAACCAGTAGCACTTTTGGATCACCTTTTGTTATTGTACTTTAGCTTTACTAAGCTAGAGTATCCACTAGAAATGCTATGATGTAACTGAACGCAGAAATAAATAAATTTGTGTTGGTTTTAAATTCTCCTGTGTTGATGAAATGGTAAGAGTTGCAGAGGTGGTACATCTTGGCCCGAAGAGTGGGCGGGGTGTTACACTGAATGCCATCGCCCATCTGACAGTCTTCTCCTAGGTGGCCCATTCAGAGGGCATCATTCCCAGCGCACCGATTATCCTTGTCAACGACACTACCTTCTCCAGCGGTGGGAGCGCAAGAACCCAAGTAACCCTCAGCGCAGACGTCGTGTAGTGGTACGGTGGAAGTGGCAGGCGCAGAGGCATGGCGACTTTCTATTGGCGACTTCGTCTCCTGGCTAGAGGCACTCCGTGTCATGCGTGCCATGACGGACTGCGTCAATGTCGCACTGGATTGGCGAGTACTGTAGCCATGCAATATGGAGCTCCTCTTCGACGCTCTTGAAGCCAGCAAGGCTAAGGTATGTTGTGCTTTAGCATTCTGCCCTACAGTGGGGTTTTTTAATGCACGTGTACCTCTATTGTTCATGGTTGTCTAGACGGTGGCCTTGGCACAGGTGTTGCAGGCAACCACTTGTCGTGAGTCTGTTAGCTTTCAAGAGTAGCTTAGTGCTGCTCAGGCAGAGCTCTTTATGGCCCATAAGGCTGAGGGCAGACCGTATCTGTTTCCTCAAAATGAAGGGCATGAAGGCGATTGCCAACATGTAGGCCCTCGCGCTGCAGGCCAATGCTCACATCATAGAGGAGCAGAATAACTTTCTCCTGCAGACATGGCCCTGGAGTGGGAGATGGGTTGCCTAGAGTTAGAGTTGACGGAGGGGCACCGCCTTTATGACCAGTCCACACTTCTCCTCACCTCTTTGAGTAGAACGGGTAGGGTTTGTGCCTTGGTGAACTCTCATCCTAAGAGTGAGCTATGGAAGAAGAGATGGCAGCCATAGCTAGAGACGACCACTTCTGCAAAACTTGTGTGCACAACGTTCAATGGAACTATGAGGCAAATTGGAGTCATTGGAGACAACAGTAGAATGAGTAGGGTCATATGCGCTCCATCCACCACCCTTCGAAGGAGCGTTGAAGAAGTCGGCGGTAAAACAAAGTATGACTCGCGTGGCTGTTTGTGTCTCGTAGTCTCTAGAAAAGATGGAGGCTCCTCACTAAGAGCACAGGTAGCCTCGTCTTCTCTTTGCATATGGTTAGGGAATGGGTATGTTGGTGTGGTCAGTTCAGTACCACCACAAACTATAGAGGGCAAGTACCAATCAAGTTTATAGCTAGCAGCGGTAGAATAAGTTGGTTTGTGCGCGCTCCATTCCCCACCCTTGGAACGAGCGTCGACGAAGTCGGTGGTAGAACAAGTCGGTTCGCGCGCGCTCTGTCCCCCACCCTTTGAATGATCGTCATTAAAGTCAGTGGTAGAATGAGTCTGTTTGCACAACTCCATCCACCACCCTTCAAAATCAGCAATAGAACAAGTTGGTTCGCACGCACTCCATTCGCTACTCTTTGAGCGAACGTCGATGAAGTCAGTGATAGAATGACTCGGTTCGTGCGTGCTCCATCCACCACCCTTCGAACGAGCATCGATGTAGTCAGCGGTAAAACAAGTTGGTTCGCACGTGCTTCGTCTCCCACCCTTCAAACTAGCGCCAACAAAGTCGGTGGTAGAACGAGTAGGTTTGCGCGTGCTCTGTCCCTCACCCTTCGACTCGGGAACCTAATCACCGCTTCACGTCTCTCCTTGTATCTTTGGTACAAATGCCGTGGAGAGCACGCAATAGTGTGGGGGCACCGTGCTGCACATTCATTCGATGCCTCATGTGGGTAGTACCGCTGAAGGTGGTGTTCGCGATGGATTTTTGGATAACATAGAGTGGCATAGGGCCTAAAGGGATCCGTGCTTGGTTTTAGACACCGCATTTGCCTTGATGCTTTTTTATTCTATAGAGTGGGTTGGAACGTGCAAGGGTCCCAACACTTAGTTTAGATTCCATAGAGTGGACCAGGACGTGCGAGGGTCCCGACACTTATTTTATACCCCGTAGAGTGGCGCGGAGCTCCCGGACTCCGCGCTCAATTTTTGACTCCATAGAGTAGGCTGGGACATGCGAGGGTCCCGGTTAAGGCTGTAAACGAGCCAAGCTTGAGCAAGCTTGACCTGGCAAGCTTGAGCTCGGTAGAAGCTCGAGCAAGCTTGAGATTGACGTCGAGCTTAAAGCTGGGTTCGAGCTCGGCTCGTGTAGGCTCGGTAGCATATGAATCAGCAAATATCGAGCAAGCTCGAGCTCGAGCTCGACTCGTGTAGGCTTGGTAGCATATGAATTAACAAAAACAACATTCTAACCACGGCAATTAGCCAATGAGAGAGCAATATAGTAGCAGTTTGTAATAGATAGATCAAACTCAGAGGTAGGTTTGCCAAGTCTCATAAAAAATGACACATCACAGCACATGGCTGAAGCACCTACTGCCCATCACAAACCCTCACAGCCACTGTAGGTTTACAACCACCCCATGTACACAAGTAATACAACCATCCTACAGTTGCCATCACATATCCATTACAGGGGCACAGAGCATAAGGAGGGTAGTAGAGGACGAAAGGAGTAGAGAGGAGAGGGAGTACCGAGGGTTAGTGCTAGCGGTTGAGGGAGCTAGGCGAGTAGCGGGAGGAGGCAGTACTAGAAGGCCGAGCTAGCTGGAGACACGGGGGAGGCGAGCAGACCGAAGTTGGGCTGGAGGGGCGGTGGCCTGGGGTCGGGCCGAAGGGTGGCACAGGGAAGCCGTAGCTGGAGGAGTCGTGGCTGAGATGCAAGGGGGTGGGCCGGCCATGGATATGGCAGGATCCGGTAAGAGGAGTCGGAGGGGAGGCTGAGCCAGGGGCGTCACGATCGAACCAGGGCGGCGTGCCGGATGCTAGGAAGCGCAGCGAGCGAGCTGGAGGTGGTGTAGGGGTGGCCAAGATGACGCGCAGAGTAAGGAGGCATAGAGGAGAGGTAGCCGGAGGAGTTGGGTAGCGACCAAGTCGGAGCTGTGCGGGGGCGCCGAGCGGGCGGTGCCGGAAGGCCGGTGGCCAGGCCGAGGAGGCAAGGGGGCCGACGCCAGCAAGAAGTGGGGATTCAGTTGGTGAAGCGGAGAAGCAAGAAGGAAAACGGGGGAAAGGAAATGGAAGAAAAAAGAAGAGATAGGAGAGAGAGAGAAGAGATGGGGAGTCCGGGATGTGCTGCACGCGCAACGATGCAAGGCCGTGACTCCGTTAGGCCGTGAGGCTGTGAGCCCGTGGGTCGTGACTAACCTTGCTGGCTCGTGAGCGAACGAGCTTTGCTGAACTATTCGAGCTTAGTTCGAATGGGCTAGCAAGCTGCAGACCAGGCTTGAGCTCGGCTCATCTAGAGCTCGAGCTGAGTTCGAATCGAGCCTACATCGAGCTGAGCTCACGAGCCTCGAGCTATTCTTACAGCCCTAGTCCCGGTGCGTATTTTATACTCTGTACCCTGGGCTCCGCGCTCATTTTTGACTTTGTAGAGTGAGCCAGGACGCATGAGAGTCGCGACGCTTATTTTAGACTCCGTAGAGTGGATTAGGATGTGCGATATTATATCTTTATAGATAATACAAAGAAAAAAAGATACGTTAAAAAGATAATACGTTTCAAACGACTGTCAGAAATTATCTATATTTGGAACGGGACCTATAACTCACCCCAACAACAAACGAGCCAATTTGTCGCTTAGCTGTAGAATCTAGCCTGTACAAGAACTTTTTTTTTTACTAATCTCAATAAGATTTTACTACCACGGCTAAAAAATACTTCCGTGCAATTATTATATCCAAAAGTAAGAAACATGTAAACTATTTTGAAATTCTGCGCTGAAGGGAGTCTTCTAGTAGTGTGGGCTAGAGCACACCAAAAGCCCGTTTATAAAGGCTTTTGATTTTGTCTTTTAACTTGAGATTATTTTTAACTTTAGGCTATGAGTAATAATTATTTATAGAGAAAAATTCTCATATATAATTTTGACTGATATAAATAAAATAATTATAGCATATTCTATAATCAACTTGTAGAAAAAAATACTTCTTTAAAATCTAGTTCTATAGAAAAATATTTATCGTCAAAAACACTTTTTAGAAGCCGAGCAGTACATTGGGCTGAAATGTAACAGATCGAGAAGTCTCTCACTCCACCACCTCCCCCGTGCGGTGCCCAAAACCCAAAGCCCCACATGGCCGCCGCCGCGCCGGCTCCGGCGCCGCCACGCATCCTCCTCGCCGGAGACGCCCACGGCCGCCTCTACCAGCTCTTCAAGCGCGTCAACTCGGTCTCCAACGCCACTCGCCTCCCCTCCGCTTCTTCCTCCCCCATCTCGTCTTCTCACTGGGTGCCGTCTTGCGCGCGCAGGTGAACCAGTCGACGGGGCCGTTCCACGCGCTGCTCTGCGTGGGACAGTTCTTCTCCCCCGAGGGCGGCGACGGGGAGGGGGCGGCGCCAGTGGACGTCGCGGACTACCTGGAGGGGCGCGCCGCCGTGCCCATCCCAACCTACTTCACCGGCGACTACGGGCCCACGGCGCCCCGCCTCCTCTCGAAGGCCGCCGCCGACGCCCGAGGGTTCGCTCCCGGCGGCATCCAGATATGCCCCAACCTCTTCTGGCTCAGGGGCAGCGCCCGCTTCACCCTCCACGGTCTCTCTCTCTCTCTCTCTCTCTCTCTCTCTCTCTCTCTCTCTTCTTTCTCTTCTAATTTGTTTCATCAACCAAGGCCTCAATAGATTGCTTTACCAATTTTCCTGTTCATTTGCAACATGTTTGTAGCTGATAAAACATTCCATGTGACTATGTGAGCAGTCAGCTAAAGTAGCACATACCTGTAAATGAGATCATTGTGCATCATGCTTTCTTTAGCATTTCCAATTTTCCATTAATTATTTTCCCGTTTTGTTTTTAGGTTTATCCGTGGTTTACTTGTCGGGAAAAAAAGGGCCAGGAGGGCCTGGCTGCTACAGCCAGGATGACGTCGATGCTCTGCGGGCTCTTGCCGAAGAGCCGGGGATTGTTGATTTGTTCTTGACATATCCTTTTTTTCATTACATTATTCCTTTGGTTAGCTGCTAGTGTTAATATTGAGCTGCTTTGGATTTATCATCAATTCTGAAAATATTAATCTTGCATGCGGAATTCCCTTGACGATAATTAGATGGTACTAACGAATGGCCAGCTGGAGTGGTGAATGGGGCTGATACTTCCAATGCGCCACCTCAGGTCTTGGATCCTCATGGATATGATCCTGCTGTTGCCGAATTGGTTGCTGAGATTAAGCCAAGGTTTAGTTTCTGAATTCATACAAAAGCTTTTAGTGTTGACAAGACCACCTTGAAGCAGTAACATGGAATTTGTATATGCTGATTTGATATATTGAGATTAACTGCCATACTAAGCCACCAAATTTGGTGGTTTACTTGTTAGATAGTGGAAATCAGAAACTAACCGTGCCAAATTCGTGACGAAGTTTTTTTCATGCAGATATCATATTGCAGGTACTAAAGGTGTATTTTATGCAAGGGAACCATATGCGAATGATTCCGCTGCACATGTTACCCGTTTTATTGGACTTGCTAATGTTGGAAATAAAGAGAAGCAGGTATACTTCGATTTAATAAAGTCAACTTGTCAAAAAATAGTTTCTGTTTATATTTCTACTACTTTTCCTTGTTCCTTTGGTTATGAAGTTGTAAAATTAAGATTCACATTTTCTTCCCATTATACATACTATTGGTTTTCAGTTATATTATCATTTTCCAGAATAAAATATTGCTAATCTGAATGTGCTGCTTCATTTATTTATTTCAATAGCTTAATAATTTAAGTGATTAATTGGCTACTCCTTATTTCATACGCTTTTCAGAAATTTATTCATGCGATTTCTCCTACTCCAGCATCTATCATGCCCAGTGCTGATATTCATGCGAGACCTCCAAATACTACTTTGTCACCATATATTGCTCCAGCAAAATCGATTCCTGTTGAAGAAGCTCCAAAGCGTCCTGCTGAGAACACTGATGTGCAATATTGGCGTTATGATGTCAAGCGGCAAAGGCAGGGAGAAGCCGATGGGAGTCGATTGTGTTTCAAATTTACATCCTCAGGATCCTGTCCCCGAGGGAGTAACTGCAACTTTAGGCATGATGAGGAGGCTAGGGAGCATTATAATAGAAATGTTTGTTTTGATTTCCTGAACAAAGGAAAATGTGAGAGGGGCCCTGAGTGCAAGTTTGTTCACAGCCTTTCTGAGGAGGCTGCTGTAAGGGATGCAAAACCCCGTAGGTGAGAAAAGCAGTCCAAATCTCTCTCTGATGTGCACTTTCGCATATAAGAATCATTGCATTCATTTGTGGGATTCATCCTATATTTTGGTTAACTGTAGTGAGCGAAGACGTGCTGAGAGTTGCTGGTTCTGCTTGTCAAGTCCAGATGTTGAGTCACATCTTGTTATTAGTATTGGAGAAGGTTACTACTGTGCGCTTGCGAAGGGGCCACTTGTTCCAAACCATGTTCTAGTGATACCAGTTGAACACTGCCCTAGTACACTAATGATGCCCATGGAAGCAGAGGCAGAGCTTGGGAGGTATAAGAATGCTTTGGGTAAGTATTTTGAGAAACAAGAAAAGACAGCAGTATACTTCGAGTGGGTTTCACAGCTTTCTCGCCATGCAAACCTTCAGGTAAGGGTACTTTTTGCTTGATATGTTATTTCCATCTAACATTGATGTTAACACATTTGTAGGCTTATATCTGTGAATACTCTTTTGTTTTATGGTTTATTAGTCTAACTAATAGTGATTGCTGAGAGAAGCCAAAAGCCGAAAGTAAAAAAGAACAGAGTCTATATCTGCACTGGATGGTAATCGACAAAATTTCTTGTGCAGGTTGTTCCAGTACCATTGTCTAAGGCAGCTGGTGTTCAAAAGATATTTCATTTAGCAGCCCAAAGACTGGGATTTGAATTTTCTGTGGTGAATCCAGGTGAGTCTTTATGAAATTTTCTTGTTCTATGGTTGACTAAATAAAAAGGAAGACACAAAAACAAGCGCGTTCTGTCAATTTATAACTACATAATAGTAAAAAGTTCCAATTTTTAGAAACATTTTGCTCTTTACACATGAATGATCCTTTATACTTGTGCAGCATTTGCCTATTTTGATGCCGATATATCATTATGATATATGATGTTGCTGCTTCAAGAAAGCTTTCATATTTTAAACAGAGCTAACATTGCTGCTAATTGCGAGTCAAGTCCATTTTTTTTATGTTATCTACTTTTCTAATTTCTTATATTGATTGAATGGCTATACCGTTGATCACCAGTAAATGATAGCTGTATTCCATTTCTGTTAATGTTGTGCTTATATTCTAACTGCCCTGAGCTCCTCTTTTGTTTTGACAGGCGGTGTTGCTAATCAAGGTAGAGAATTGTTAAGATCGCAGTATGACAGCAAATCAAGCTTGTTTTATGTAGAGCTCCCTGAAGGTTCAGTACTCTTGCATATGGTTGACAGTAACGAGAAGTTCCCTGTGCAGTTTGGACGTGAGGTACGTTAGTTTTTTTTAGCTTGAAAAGATAACCTACTTGAAGAGGGAAAGAAACAGTGGTTTTGCAGTAGCCTAACTCTTGTCAATGTCAAGGCGTACCTTGCCTCCAAGGCGATGGCCTAAAATTCATATTTGATCAATACACGCGGCTGATCCTATAGTTCCAGGCTTCCAGCTGACAATCTTTCCTTGTGATTTCCACAGGTTTTGGCGGGGTTGTTAAGCATGGCAGATCGTGCAGATTGGAGGAACTGTAAACTCTCTAAGGAAGAAGAAATCCAGATGGTGGACGATTTTAAGCAAGTGTTCCGCGAGTTTGATCCTGCAGAATGACGGCATGCGCAAGCCGAAATTTTCAGAGCTTGATGCACGCTAAGATTGAGATAGAAGCATGCTTCTTGTTCATCGAGACTAGGCTAGCCTCTGACTAGCGCACCTCAGTTCTGCTCAACGGTTGAACTGGGCTACCATAGTACCAAGGATTGACGCTAATGCATGCTTGTCGTTGATTCAGAGCTTAGTGCTAATTTGTTTTTTTAATAAAAAATTTTAGTTGAACGTTTTAAGCACTTGGGTTGGACGTCGTGTATGAGAAATGGACATGCTGTGAAGATGCCCGTAATGTAACATTTTTCATTGGTGAGGGAACTAGCTGTTTGATTCATATATGGTCCTTTTCTTTTACAAACAGACAACTTCTTCGCTGTTATTTCGAAGCGATTTATTAAGACAGTTTTTTTTTAAAAAATAGTCTATTGTTATCAAGGTTGTTCGTAAAAACACTCGTGCTAGGAGTATAAACATCAACCGCGGTCGAAAAGAATGCTTCTGTGTATCTCTCTTGTTTCTTATTTGCTCGGCCTCTATTAATTTCTCATAGTTGAGTGAGATCAAGTTGACGCAGGAGACTACTTCAGTTGGCATGCGCAGCGGCAGAAATGTGTGAATTATCGGTTGTCCTTGGAGTGAAGCGAGAGGGGGATTGCACACCATTTCTCGTCCATTTTTGGAATTGATCTCCCATCTATCCCTCACCAAATGTCCTATGTATGCATGCAGTCTGCATTGATCCAATGTTCTGCAAAGGTTTTATCCAATCATTAACAATAGCTCTCTGCCCAAGAATCGATCGAGTTGGGAGACAATCTTTTGATGGCACGTGGAATCCAATCAGAAACACATGGTGTGCCATTTCAACTTCGCGAGGAACCGAAGTGCGCTGTAACGGCGAGTGTAACAGCAATTAAGGGCATGTTTGGGATAGCTCCATTGCTTCAATTATACTGAAAATGTGGATGCTCGGAGCAGCAGCTCGTTTCTAAAAATACTTTTAAATTATATGTAAAATGATATTAAATCAAACTATATCTAGAAAACCGATGGGCAGTTGGCGATATCCTAACCATGGAGCCGTGGATCTGGGATCCCACCATGGAGTGTTTGGCTTGTACAGCAGCTCCAGATCCACGAAATTGAGATTTTGGTGGTAAAAGACACTTTTGTGTGTAACCAGTGGCATTGGTGTGTAATTACCACCCAACTCCACGGTGGAGCACCCCTTGAGGAGCTCCATGAAATCCATAGATCTGGCCCTCAGATCCAGGATTTTGGTGGATCCAGATTTCGCGGAGCTGGAGCGTTTGGGTAAAATTTCGTAGAGTGGAGCTGTTTTTCGTGGATCTGGAGCTGGTGGAGCTCTCCCAAACAGGCCCTAACAAATCCTGTAACGACACTACAGAAAACGAATCGAGAAGTAGCTCCCTTACAACCACGAGTTTCTCGGACGCACGACTGATTCCCAGCTCAGCCACTGCATGCATCAAGTCGCCGTCGTCCTCTTCTTCTCTCCACATAGAAACAGAGAGAGATCGAGAGAGGAATGCATGTGCATGCATTGCATGGATCAATTTGGTTCAGCTACGTGAGACAAGGAACTTCTTTTAATAGCCACTAATCGCGCATAGTGAGAGAAGGCAAGCCTCCTCCTCCTCTCCTATTCCTACGCCGACGCCGATGCCGAGGCCTCCCACCTCGCCGGCTACCACCCACAGGCACAATAATCACCACCTCCTCCACCGTCTCTACCGCCGCCGCAGCCTCCTCCTTCAAGCCACCACACCTCCACATCACCACCACCAATCTATCTAATGCGAAGCCAAGATCAAAATAGAGTGTGAGTTTAAAAAATGAAGTTAAATTGACATAAATATAGTTTTTTATATTTTAGTTGAGTTGTGTTCTTATCGATTGGAGGAGTATTACTTAAATTTTTTGTGAAATAGTTACGCAAAGTTTATTTCTTCATTACCATAAATCTATAAACAAAAACAATTATACACAAATTGTCTTGCTCTGCGTACTAGTGGTGAGAAACTCGGTGAAGTTGTACTCCTCGGAAATATCGTAGTCTATACGCGAAAAGCGGCTAAAACAAAATAAACTCAAATAAAATTATAAAATAGGTACTAAGAGATAGATTATGAATTTAGGAAATTGAATCACTTGATTCGGAGTTTGGACGATCAAGAACAGAACATCGTAAGGTTTGCCGGGGGAGAAAATATATATAAAAAAAAGATAAAGGAGAGACCTTTCAGCTGAAAAATAAAAAACGAAGCTAACAAGTGGGCCATCCATGTAAGTGATTAAGAGAGGGAATGGGAGGGAAGCAAAGGGGAAACAGAGGCGTCGCCAGCGAGGGTGGCGCAGGAGGCGGGGGCGAACAACAAAACAGGTTTGAGGGGTCTCGAGGAGGCGGTGGGAGGCAGCGACGCAGGAGCCGATCGGGGTGGTGGCGCGGCGTGGGTGGGCATGTGTGGATGGCAGTGGTGGTGCTTTGGCGACATCCAGTAGAGGCCAACACAAGCATGGGCACGAGGTGGGTGCATGGAGTGCTCTGGTGCGTCCAGTGGGCTCAGGGGATGGCCGGACAGGCGGGGCGACAGTGGCCAACGACGAAAATGGAGGTGGCGCTGGTAGCAGATCTCCACAGCGAGGCATTGGCTGAATTGAGTCATGAATAAGTAGAGGAGGTGGTGGACATGGTGTGGGTGCAAGGAATTAAAAAATGGCTCACCGGAGACGATGAATCGATGACAAAGAGCAAATTCAGCCAGTTTTGGGAAAGTTTGATTCCTGATGATTGGTTGCACGAAAATCAAATTAACTTAGGAGGATGGATTGCTTGGATGCTAAAACCTGAGATGATGAGAATGATTTCGTCAAAAACTCACCAGAGAGGGAGGTTGCAATGGTGGAGCATGATGGCGGCACAGCCGAGTGTATAGGCAACAACTTCGGCAGAGCACTACCCAAAGGTAGGAAAATGCTTGGAGATTGCACAAGTAGACTTATGGCAACGTACCCTGGCTCGGTGCGACCGCCGACTGACTCCAAGGGGTTGGGAGGCTCCTGCCATTGAAGGATAGACTTGAGCATGATAAAGCCCTTTGATGGCTTCGCCCTTGACCCGACCAACCCCGCCTCATCCTCCTCCATCACCCAGTCCCCCACCCGCTCCCCGTGCGTCGGCACCGGTGGCTTAGGCGGGGGGGGGGGGCAGAACCAGGCATGCGCCACGTGCAAATACCAACGACACAAGTGTAGCATGGACTACCCTCTCACACGCTACTTCCCCACTAACCAGCATTGTCGCTTCGTCAACACGCACCGCCTCTTCAGTGTTAGCAACATCCGGAAGATGCTCTGCCGCACCGACCCGAAGCTCCGCCCGGGTGCCATGTGCATGTTCACCTTCCAGGCTGAGGGCTGAGGCCAGCGTGCTCGATCGCATCGAGGGATGCTACTGCATCGTCATTGAGCTCTAGCAGTAGCTCCACGACGTGAATGCTGAGCTCAACTTCATCCTCTACCACCTCACCCTCTGCCACCAGCAGGCCACCGCAGCCGTGGACCTGCTGGTAGACCGGACAATGCTTCTTGCCGTCGGCCCTGCACCCAACGAGGACGCTATCATGGACATCGTGTACGTTGATTAAGAAACAGCTGACCAAGACACAGTCATCCATGCCAGCGGCGTCCAGGACCATTTTTTCCTCAAGGATGAGGAACAACCGCTGTTGCACCAGCTCTACGACTACATCTACTATGACGGGATGGCTAGTGACGAGTCGAGTAACCACGCATGGAGCAACATCAACAATGCGCAGTAGCATTACAACAATGGGAAGCACGTCATGCAGCACTGCCAGATCGAGGCGCCGTTCATGGACGTGTTCAAAATGACCCAAAAATTTCAAACGTTTATTTGAAGTTTTCTTGAATTTTGTTTGAATTCAAAAAATTGCCAAATTAGCAAGCTTTTCTTCCCTTTCCACTTTCCCCTTCGGGAAAGCCGCTTCCTCCCTTGCCTTGGCCTCATCTTGCTTGGTGCCTCCTCCCCTGTTTCCTTTGCCACATGGCTGCTTACTGTTCGTGCACTGCTCGCTAGCTCACCGCACTACTCATCGCTACAAGCAGTCAAACCTAGCATAGCGCCACACCACCTCGCTGACCAAACCATCAATGACCGTCACACCACTCCCTGGCCACGTGCCCACTCCATGCCATTGTTGACCTCACCGTTGCCATCACAACCGCCATCTGCTCAATGCGTGCCCGATGCCTTAACTAACCCCTCCAACATGCGTACTTGCGCTAGTGGGACGCCACTCTCCTCGCAACGCCACTACAGCTGCTAGCACTACCACCACCTCGCCAAAGCCCCACGATGGTCTACACCATCTTCCATGTGCCGACCACGTTGTGGCCACACCACTGTTGCCACTGCCTTCGCCTGGCTTTAAAGCTGAGCTGAGCTACTCACAAGCTTGCATTAGCATCCAATTGTAAACCCAAGGCCTTTCTCTCCCAATTTTGGCTGAGAACCATTGCCACCACTGAGCTCACCCCAATGAACTAAAAAAATCAATTCCACTGATAGCCTCAATTTTGAGCCAATATCTTGTTGCCATAGCATCACCATAGCACTGCAAATCCATCCCTGACCACACTGACCCACCACTTCACCCCTAGGCCAACGGTGTCATGTGCCACCACCAGCCATGCATGGCCACCGTGGGCAGCCACGCATAGGCCAAACTAGCATAAGCTATTGCCACAAATAGCATCCTTAGGCACAGCTTGATCAAAACCGTATCGGAGCACTGTCGTATCGTGGCTCTACCTCAGTGAGCCATCTTCGCCACTAGCCATCTCCAATGCCCCTCCGACTGTGCGCATACCCAAAATGGGTTGGTTAAGTCTCACTTGTCCTCATAGCGCTACCGCTCACCTCCGATTGCCCTCGCTGTTGCCTAATCACCACCACCATCTTCCTCCTCTGCTCGGGCGGCCATGAGCGTGATTCCAAGCTAGTTAGGCCACACACCTCATAGATTGAGCGGTTGGGCCAACTGAGTTAACCCAAAACATTGCAAGCCTAGTATGTAAAGTGGGCCAAGCCCAACAGGTGAAGCCTAACACTGTTCACATCCAACCTAATACTATTCACAACATGGCCCATCACTGTACGGGCCACTGAAACTAGTCCAAACGCAATACTATTCACACAGCCCGACCCGTTCGGAATAGTGCCAACCTGATACTATTAATCATGTTGATACCCATTTTGACAATTTCGAGTTCGTTTAAACCATTTTTAGACCCCATTTAACACATCTAGACTTTGTTTAAACCCTAACCATTCAAACTGTAACATCCTGATTTTCTGGAGTTTATAAAGCCAATTTTCAAAAAATTAATTTGCTGGAATATTCTGGAATTAATTAAAGCTTAAAAGGAATTTTCAGAATTTATTTAGATTTAATATGATTAAATTAAATATTAACATTTGCCAAGATCATTTTATTTGAGTTCCCTGAGTCTCAAGGAATTTTCTGGAATTTTTGGTGATTTTTCCGGATTTATTTGCTATTTTCTAGAGCTCAAAAGTATTTATTTGAATTTCGGGAAAAAGAAAAACTCAAAAACCCGAACGGCCCGGTCCAGCCGCGCCGCCTGCCCGCCGCGCCACGCGGCGCGCGCATCTGCCGCTCCCGCGCGCCTTGAGCGCCCGATGGCGACACGCGTCGCCATCGAGGCGTTCGCCGTCGCCGCGCGCCATCCCGGCCGTCGCCTCGTCGGTGCCACGGCGGTGGGGCCCACTGTCGCCACTTGCCCTAACCCTAGTGGGCGAGCCCACTCGGCCGCGCGCCGCCGCCGCCACCGGGGTATTTAATGGCGCGAACCGAGGTTCGCCGCCCTCGCCGCCGTCGCGTCGCCGCCGCCCCGCCTCGCCGCTAGCCGCGAAGCCGCCGCCGCCGCCGCCGCCCGCAATGCGCCGTCCCTCGCCGTCCGCCCGTCGCCGTCGTTCGCCGCCGCGTCGCCGTCGTTGCCATCGTCGTCGTCACCGGTGGCGCCGCCGCCGTCGTCGCCGTTCGCCGACCCGCGCCGCCGTCCGAGCCTCGCCGGCGAGCCGCCGCCGCCGCGCCTCCGCCTCGGCGCGCCGCCTCGCCCGTCGCTCGCGCCGCTCGTCCGCCGCCTCTGCGCGCCGCCGTCGCCGTCGTCTTCGTCGCCGGTGAGCCCGCCGCCGCACCTCGGCGCGCCCCGCCTCGCGCTACGCGCCGCCGGTGGGCGCACCGCGCCACCGCGGCCGCCTTCCGTGCGCCAGGTCCGCCATGCACACGTGTCGCCACGTGAGCCGCCGCGTCAGCCCTAGCTGCCCCGTCAGCACGCCCGGTCGCCCCCGCACTGTTCCGTGCACCGAGCCCACCATAGACCCATCTCACCGTGCACCCGGTCCACAGCACAGTGCCTTTTCCGATTTTCAGCCTTTTTCCTAAAACTAGATTTTCCAGAGGCCCGTTCTCCCTCGTCCTAGCTCCGATTGACCCGATTCTTTTTCCTAAATTCATCTAAAATTGAGCTCTACCTTTTGGTTCAGGTTGAGAATTTTTGAAGTTCATTTGAATTTTATTTGAATTTATTTTGTCTCTTCGTTTTGTTTTCTCTCTCGTTAGATCACGCGTTCGAGGGAGCCACCGTCGGATTTGGAGATCAAGAGCCGTCAACTGAGCAAGGCCAAGGCAAGTCGTGTCCTTTGATCATGTTGAACCCAGTTTGCAATCTATTATTTAAATATTTTGTTTTAAATTACATTGCATCGCTACTTTTATACAAACCTTGTAATTGGTAGTTATCACCTCAATTGAGTAATTCCCTCCTTGTTAAATTTGAATGCCATGATGCCATTGTCACCATAGGTTGGGAAACTTAGTAGTGATGCTATGTTACGATCACATTTGGGATGGCACGATTAGTATGCTTAGCTATGCTTTTAGTATCGTTTGGGTTCATCATCACATGTGATTAAATAATTTGACTTAATGATATATCGAATCGTGGTTGGTGCCACCAATATAAAATTTGTGCCATGGCATTGGTGTGTCGTTGGCGTGGTTATACAAAATTGGTTTTCACTCGGGCGAATGATCGTGCAGTAAAGGGGGTGCAGGTTGCACATTGGGATGTGGATGTTTCACCTGGGTATTACTTAAGGACTTAACTTTGTGCGCCATTGATCTGAGCTTTACCGTGCAAACCACATGTCTAGTATGGGATAGACCTGGCATAATAATTTGTGAAGTCTCAACTTTGGTTACACTACTGATGTTGTTGTGGCGCAAGAGGGGGCAATTATCGACTAGGGGGATTTACCCTACTTGACGGCGAAACCTTAGCGAGTGGGATCGAGTTGAGATGGATCATTGTAAAAGCCTTGTTGTGATTATCTTTAACGTGAGGATTATCATATCGTGTGGGTACAGTTGTGCAACCTCTGCAGAGTGTAAAACTATTCGAATAGCCGCGTCCTCGGTCATGGACAATGCTCGGTGATTTCACACGAGGTATAGTTACTCTTGGAAAATTTGTGGTTGGTCAGTGGATGGTTAATTCACTGTTGGTTTAACTTGTGGATGGGAGGTCCATAAGTAGTTTACTTCAATTCCTTTGATTATTCATTATTGTTTTATTTACCATTCGCATTCAATCTATTTATGGTAATTTCAAATGCTGTTTTATGCAAATTAACCCTTTTAGCCTTCCATTGGTAAGCCTTGCATACTATATTGCATCATTTGTTACAAACGGCTTGCTGAGTACCAATGTACTCACGGCTTTACACCTATGTTGCTCAGTTGAGGATGAGGAGTACTACCAGCAGGAGGTTCCAGGAGGAGAGTGCTTCGACGACTACGCGTTCTAGGCTTCGCTCCCCACTCGATTGCCCGTGGGCATGTCGATTGGCCGCTACGCTTTATTTTGGATTTTCCGCTGCTAAATTTTGTTAAGCCCCTAAGGCTATTGAGATTGTAAGCTTGACCATAAGGTCTCACTTTTGGTTATTGATTAATAATTTGAGATTCCCTTATTTAATATCGTGATTGTGGTGATGATTACCTCTATGTTTGACTGTGTGCACTAGCGTGATCCTGGACTAGTGCAGCATACACAGAGAGTCCGGATTTGCATATTCGGGTCTCGACACAAACCCACCCATGTTTAGCCTTTTTTGGATTTATTTTATCTTTTCCTAGCTCATATTCTTTTGAGCATGGGCTTATTCACTTATTCTTTTGCGATAGCACCCAGATTCGTAGAGTAGACTATCACAAGAGTATATCAAGACACAAGAGACCTAGGTTCAGTTGAAGTGTTTGAATTGGAAGGCAAGTCACATATTTTTGATCATGTTGAACCCATATTATTTAATTAAGTTTTAATTTCATTTATATTATTTATACACTCTTATTTACATAAAATAATAGCTTAGAATGACATGATAATCAGCTAAATCCTACCACCGAAAAGAAAGCCATTTTTTTTAAATTTGTAAGCCATATTCACCTTGACAAACTTGGATATTAATTACTCTATAACTAATTAATAGTAGAATTGGTCCATCAAATGCTTTATTTACACTACTAGGAACATTTTGGCTTCATGCCATTAGATTTCAAAATGATACTAGAATTGAGACTAATTTGTGGAAAGCGACTAGATAGTTGGAGCTCATGACCTCATCCTAGGATGGAGGCTTTGGTTTGGTTTGGTTGTTCTATGTTGTGGTGCACATGAAATGTAGATGTTGGCCTCTTTTGGGAAATTAAGGACTAGATCTTTACACTAAGCAAAAGACACATGAATCACTCAATCACAAGTGTGACTTGTCAAACATAATCTAGTATACTACTCATTTGGATCAAATATCTACAGAAAAGTTAGCTATTCTAGAATTTTAGGATAGCTCACGAAACAAGGGTAAAATGGAAAATGGGACTGAAAAAGTCACTTGCCATTCTTCACAATAGTAGATCTACTCAACGTTGGGTTACAATTTCCACATTAGCTTGTGGATTCCTGATAAAGGTTGAATGGCCCTGAGCCTACCGGGTAGAACTTAGAACGAAAAGAGTAGTGAATGACCTTGTTATCTCAACTCAGTCGAACGCTAAAATGTTGTGTGTATATTGCATGACATATATATAGTATTTAGATACGCCGTGCTTCTGGTAAATAAAGTTGTGTTTAATGGGTTAATCTAATAAGAAGGCATAAGTAGTTTTGGTATCATCCACAGATACATTGATAAAACCAACATATTTAAGTCTGTTGAAATACTGGCTAGTAGATAATTAGATATTCCTGTGTGACTTGTTGGGTACAATTGTGCTTATACTTGCTAAAATATCAACAAAAGAAATTTGGGAAGATAATGAAGAATTGATCGAGGAAACTTGTGATGATCCCCTGGTATAAGATGATTACTGGTTTTAGATCTTATCTATGCTTAGGTATGTCTATGGATTTCTTTTAGAAGTTCTTTTGTGATGTAATATAAATTTTGGGCTTGGATGCCCTTTTGTTGTAAAACTCATGGTTGAAATGCTATAATATCCCGAGCGAGATTCTCTGACGTAGAGGAGCTAAGTCACAGCGTGACTTAGCTCCTCTACGCCGTTCATTTGGAGATGAGTGATCCAGATTTTTTGTAGTTTTGATTTTTTTACTTTTACTTTTACTTTTTAGTTTTTTAGTTTTATCTTTTTCTAGTTTTTTTAATTTTTATATTATCTGTGTTAAAATAACCTATTTTTTATAAATAAAAAATAGGTTATTTTAACACAGATAATATGAAAAATAAAAAAAAAGAAAAAAAAACTAGAAAAAGATAAAAATAAAAATTAAAAGTAAAAAAATCAAAACTAAAAAAAATTTGGACCGCTCATCTCAGATTGAATGGCTAGCTCCTCTAAGTCAGAGAATACGCGCCGATAATATCCAGTAATAAAGTTGCCATTTTAAGTTCAGAGTATGAACAGTTATGATGTACACTCATATTCAAAACTCTGCAAATGAACATGCTGAGTAATTGCAGAGAAAACCAACAACCTCATAAATGAGGCCATTGCATGTTCGACGTGAAGCAGGAGGTGCCGACGATGATGAAACACGATGGCAATGCCGATGTCGATCAGGAGAAGGTGATAGTAGTGGCGGCGCCACAGATGGTGGAGTCATTGTCGGCGGCGGCCCGTTGCCAGTACGAGCTAGGGTTCTCCTCCTTCTAATGCATGGTAGATCCATCCATCGATGATCATGCAATGGTTGGAACAGCGCATCGTAAATTACTTAATTCCTTGATTTGATTAATTAGGATAAGAAATGCTCATTGCAAAGGCTTTAACATGTGAGATGATATGTGGAGAAGATACAGGAGGTGCGGTCCCAGATGCTTCGACACGAGAGGTGATGGTGTGTGATGAAGATACAGGAGGTAATGTCCTAGAGGCTTCGTTACGTGTTGAGTTAGGAATTATGGAGGGAGTTGATAACTTGGAATAGGTAGAGATTGGTTAAAACCTGTGTTTGGAAGGTAAATATGCATGGAATAATTTACTGCAGGTAAATAAATGGTACAAAAGATTCGCGTAATGTTCCAGAATTTTCTATGAATTTACTGCTCATTTTGGTAATTAAAGGTAATTTAAACAATTACGATTAACCAAAACAGTAAATAAATACAGAAAATATAGAAAATAATAATGGTAGAAATAAACATGCTTCAAATACTAAAAATAATTCAAAATTTAGATTTTCGAGACCCTTTTATGCCAAAATATGAATTTTCAGTGAATTCTGCAATTTCCGAGGGTCTATATGCAATTTTCAGTTCAGAGAAAGTTTTCGCGTAATTTTCTGATTTTCCGAGGGTTTTCCTGCAAGATTAAGGATCCATTTGAAAAATATGAGGACCTAATCATAATTTTCCAACGAGGGCCTTTCTGCAAGATTCGGGACCCATATGCAAAATCTGAGGGCTCTTTGGTAATTTTCAGAGTTCGGTGGTCTTTTCTGCAGGCCGGGCCTCTGGCCCGTTTTTCTTTCCGACTGACCAGCCCACACGGCCCGTGACGCCGGCTTAAGACGCCGGGTTAGGTTTCCCCTTCCCGTGCTCTACTGGTGGCGGTGGTAGCCGAGCGATCGACTTCGGCGACGCACGCGGTGCTCGGGGGCTAGTGGAGCTCGGCCGGCTGATCGGCGCGCGCGCCGGCGGGAGCGACCGGGGCAAGCGGCGGGGAGTCGGTGGAGCTCGGCGGTGGCGCCGGGCTGCGGCCGGCGATGGCGTCTGCCGGCCGTCGCGGGCACATGCGTGTCGGCGGCGGTGCGGCAGCAGTGCAGCCTCCTCGAGCCGTCGCGGCAGCGGCGGAGCGGCGCGGCGGGCGTGGAACCCGAGGCGGTCGGCGATTCGGGTGCACGGTGAAGCCGGCGGCGCACGCAGAGGCCGAGGCGACTTTGGGTTCAAGTCTGCTCGCGGTAGATTAGAGCAGATTTGCACCGTGAAAATAATCTAGAAAGCGAAAACTGCGAATTTAGAGCGATCTAGACAGTTCAATCTACTAATGCTTCGATAATTACCTTCACTTCACCAGAGCGAGTCGTGCTTATAACGTGTTGAGGAACCGTCGCTGGCGACTAGTCCGATCGATTCCTCTGCTTAATGCGAAACAAGATCAATCACAGAAGACAGGAAATAATAGATTGAAAACACAGAGAAGTACAGAGAACTCCTGGTCTTTTCTTTATTGCTTTTTCTGATTGTATGTACAAAATTGCTGGTACGGCTCCCTATTTATAGTTTACTGGTGATGTGTCCATCATAGGCCAAGCCTTCCGGTCCAGACCCAGGTTTCCTAATAATTTGGATAGTATTGATAAGGATTTGTTTGGTCCATGACTGGTCCGAATATTCGATCATTTGGACCATTCTCAACTTGTCTTTCGGTCGTGCTGCATACCGACGTACAGGCCGGGGCCGATCGATCGAGTATGCACGAAGAAGCTACCTGCTATCGACAAAGAACTAAAAGAAGAAAATGAGAGCTCGTCAGGTCGTAATAGTACACGTAGGCACAAGAATGTTCCTAGCTAGCTAGCTAAATGGATATGAAACGCGGTTCCGTTGCCCCGTACGTGTTGACCAACAGCGCGATGACAAACGAGCACGCAAGTGTACAAAAGAGAACATTTCGGAGACTTGGAATAATCGGAGCTGCAGCTGGAAGACAGTGAAATGCACGACCATGAATGGATTAATACACTGTCTGTACGTGCTCGTACCTGTTCAATGCAATTTGTTTAAAAATTCACTGACATATTAAATTATAGTTATTCACGCCGTGTGTTATTGAGCAAAGTAAGTCGCAGATACTACAGCGTTCAGCCGGGAAACCCGATTTCTTTCCTAGCTTACCTTTTCAAATATGTTTGCCATTATGTAATCGCGGTATTATGAATTTACGAACCTCTCAAGAGCTGAGGCATATCTACTCACATGACCGGCGGAGCCATAGCCCGGCTCGCTAACGAAAGGGTTGTGAACTTTCTCTACGGTCAGTGAGATTGAAGATAGTGTTTTCTTGTATAAACACTTGTCATAGCTAGACTTGTGTAGATTCGAAAATTTTCTAACTCCACCATCGTTTTTAGAACGATAAATTAGATATCTCATATCTGTAATGACGCCGTAGGTCAGAATTCAAGTGGCGTCACTGCATGTTTCACGAAAAGGGTATATACCTGTTGAAACCCATATTTAGTGTAAACTTTGTGAGTACTATGTGTAAAAGTTTTTAAAAATTCTTAGAAAATTTGCAGTTATAGGGGAGGACACATTTTATAGCCATGTAAAATTTCAAGATAAAATGCAAGCACATTTCTCTTTTTCATGCAGATTTTGTCTTTTTGTGATTAAGTTTGATATTGAAATTTTACATGGCTATAGAATATCATCTCCCTTATATCTACAAGTTTTCTGAGAATTTTGAAAACTTTTACATATGGTTTTAACGAAGTTTACATTTAATTTAGGTTTGTCACATGATATTTGCCAAATATATGTGAGGGGGTGCTTACGATCTTCCGTGAAATCGTTATCAAATGGTCCCTAGCATATGCACTGAATGCCCTGGGTGGATTGGGGCTGGTTTGTGTGTTGACGCCCAAAACAATTTTTTGCTGCGCCGTTGAGAGCTACTAGCTAGCTAGCTGCAAAATTTGACCGGATCGATCCGTACAACAATGGGTGCATGGTTGTTTCTTGGAACTTTGATGGCAATTACAAAAACTAATAGTATTAATTTGCGACCAACTTTTACTATAATTGCAAGTTGAAACTCATCCGAAACGTACTCACTTCAGTCACAAAAACATGTCGTTTAAGGTTACGTGAAGTTAAAATTTTAAAACTTTGACTATCGATATTTTTAAAATATTTACATTGAATACATGAAAATATATATATATATATATATATATATATATATATATATATATATATATATATATATATATATATATATATATATACACACACACACACACACACACTTATCTCAAAAAGTACTTTTATAATATTATTAGGTTTTTAAAATATATTACAATATAGATTAGTGATTAAAATTATTTTTTAGAGACTGTATTAATATCTAAAATGATATGTATTTGTAATTGCACCGAGAATAACACCAAGCAAAATATTCCAAACTAGATCGACGACAGGGACGTACATATGCTTGCAGCACTAGTCGTCCTTGGTATAAAAGCTTTAATTAACCTCCATAAATGGAACAGTCACACGGATATAAGACTTTTAGTAGCTGGTAGATGATCAAGTCATTAATCAGAAACTAACCAGGAAATGTATCGATCCATGATGCTACTTGACGGACAAGTCTAGATAGCTCCGAGTAACGTACAGTTAATATATATAATGCCTCCCTATCTATCAAAATCAACACCAAGTGTAAAAGTTTTTAAAAATTCTTAGAAAATTTGTAGTTATAGGAGAAGACACATTTTATAGCCATGTAAAATGTTAAGATAAAACTCAATCACATTTCCCTTTTTCATGCATATTTTCTTTTTTCATATCTTGGAGATGTGATTCAGTTTGATATTGAAATTTTTACATGGCTTTAGAATATCACCTCATATCTACAAGTTTTCTGAGAATTTTAAAAAACTTTTACATGGTTTTCTCGAAGTTTGCACTTAATTCTGGTGTCCACATGATATTTGCCCAATATATGTGAGGGGCTGCTTGTGCTTACTATCTACCGTGAAATCGTTACCAAATGGTCCCTAGCATATGCACCGAAAGCCCTTGGTGGATTGGGGTTGGGGCTGGTTTGTGTGTTGACGCCCAAAACAAATTTTTGCTGCGCCGTTGAGCGCTACTAGCTAGCTGAAAATTTGACCGGATCGATCTCACACTGTACAACACGTGGATGCATGGGTGTTTCTTGGAACTTTGATGGCAATTACAAAAACATATAGTATTAATTTGCGACCAACTTTTCATATAATTGCAAGTTGGAACTCGTCAGAAACGTACTCCTCAAGGTACAAAAACATATCATTTTAGATTATGTATAGCCAAACTTTTAAAACTTTAATTATCAATATTTTTAAAAATATTTAGATTAGATACATAAAAATTATATGTATATATTTATCTCAAAAATATTTATAATATTATAATATTTTATAAATATATTATAATATAAATTAATGGTTAAATTAATGTTTGGAGATTGTATTGACGTCTAAAACGACATCAAGCAAAATATTCCAAACTAATCGGCGACAGGGTCGTACATCTGCGTGCAGCACTAGCCGTCCTTGGTATAATAGCTTTATTAATTAACATCCAGAAATGGAACAGTAACAAACGGATATAAGACAGCTGATAGATGATCAAGTCACTAATCAGAAACTAAGCATGGAAAGTAACGTACAATTAATATATCCCTATCTATCAACATCGACACGTGCAGATATGTACACTCCGTCAGCGCAAAGAAAACTAAATTAAATTAAAGAATAGAATAGAAAAGAAAAGGCTTTGGTCATGAGTTCATGATAGCGACGAAGACTTGGCCTAGGATAGTGTGAGTTAGCGCTGACACACCGGTTGGTGGAACCAAGTAGGATAAGATGGGATCTTTTTTTTTTGGGATAGGATGGAGTTGGATAGTTTGAGTAGAGTGTTTAGTTAGAAGGATGAAATGATTTGAGATTTTGTTTAGTTAAGAGGATGGAATGTAATGGAATAGTCCTAGTTGGTGTTTGGTTGGAGGAATTAGATGGAATGGAATTGGTAGGTAACCTTCCTCAGTAAAAATATCTTTTTTCTTTTATTTTTTTTCCTTGTTCTTTCTTCCTGGTCGTTCTTTTCTTCTATTCCTTTCTTTCTTAGGCGGTGACCTCGGGCCTGCACCCCTCGGCGGCGACCTTGGGCCTACTCTCCTTCCCCTCGGCGGTGACCTCGGCCCCGATCCCCTTCCCCTCGACGGCGACCTCGGCCCTGCTCCTCTTCCCCTCGACGGTGACCTCGGGCTCGCTCTCCTCAGCGGTCACCAATGGCTCTCGGTGCTCTGCTCCTTCCCACACATCCCTCCTAAGGACAACCCAAGCCTCACCAAGCCTCTTCTCCCTCTCCGGCAAGCCCCCGTGACGATCGCCTTGCCGCCGACAGGGTTCATGCCGCTAGGCCACCTCAGTAAGCCTTGTGCCCCACTGAGCTCACTAACGCAATCACTTGCTCTCCTTCTGCTCTCACCGCGCCTAATTGGCCTCTCTTCGCTTGCAGCTCGCTAGAGCCCCTTTGTTCCCCATCTCCAATGACCTCTACCTCCCGTTGACCCCGTGCACCATCGGTCAATTTCGCTCGCTAGGACCCCCCTCGCGACATCGTGGATCTATCCCCCACTGCCAATTGGACCGCCCTTGCCTCTTCACCAGCGGTGCCGTGTTCCTCCTCTGCGTCACCTCGGTCCGTCGTCGACAGCCCACACACCCAGCATCTGTGAGCTTAGTTGTTGCTTCCAGTGAGTTTCTCTCCTCATGTAGATGCTCTCATAGCAAGGAATTGAGATTGGTGAGGTCGAGCCTCTCCTTCTTGCTGCCCATCGCCGGAGCTCCAATGTGGCCTACTTTGCCTTTGACTTGGAATTTGCCACCGCACCGCCGAGGAGAGGAGAAGAAGCCCAAGAAGCGGGAGATGGGCAGTGAGGAGAGGTGAGAGGAGAGGCCAGAAGGGCGACGACGCGAGGCCAATCAGCAGTGGCAAAGGGGGAGGCGACGCGAGCTATGAGGGCACCCCGCTGGGCTAGACGAGCGAGGCCTAGACCGTGTGGTTCGCCCATTTTCAGCGAATAGAGCCGTTCAACATCTAGTGCAAATATACTCCAAATCGGTACCACCTCGTGCGGAACGTCCTGATTCAATTTGCTCAATCAAACATAGGGTCAAGGTCATATCTGGAACCATCCCATTCCATTCCCTCACGGTTTAGCCAACAAAACGCCCTGTAAGCAGGCATTAAAGTAGAGGTGGGAATTGGGCCGTGCCGTGCCGGCACAGCCCGAGCCCATCGTGCTTCGGGCCACTTCGTGCCGTGCCGATTCGGCCCAATCATCCCGTCGTGCCGTGCCGTGCTGGCCCGCCTGGCCTTCGCCCAGGCTCAAGCACGGCCCAAAGCCCGCCGTTCCGGCATTCGTGCCATGCCAGCCCAAGCCCAGCCCAAAGTAACTATACACGATGAAAGCGACAGCGACAATAGTAGCAGTGGCCGCTATCTTCCTTTCTCTTGTATCCACCTTATTAAAAACCTACTTAAAATTCGATTCTATTGTCTCATGCTATTCCACTTCGAACTTGGTCATCTAGTCCAATGGTATGCATATCTTGATGCAAATTAGACTGTGACGTATGTGGACATCTAGCTTATCGCCCGACAATCTAGCATAGGGCTGCTTAATTAGTCAAATAGAAAAGCTCAAGGAGAATCATAAGTGCATCTTACTATAGTTAAGAAATCAATTTTAAATAGTTTTTGGCCTGTCGTGCTCCCCGTGCCGTACTGGCCCAAGCACAACACGATTCGTCGTGCCGTGCCGTGCCGCCCAATGGGCCGGTTTTCTAAGCCCGGTCTGGCCCACCATTCGTGCCGTGCCGACACGGTCCGCCACGTGTCGGGCCAAACCGTGCTTGGACCGTGCCAGACCAATCGTGCTTCGGGCTAGCCCAAAAAAGCACGATCTAACTCCCAGCTCTACATTAAAGTGGCTCTAATTTTCTAACCTAAACACTCTGGCTCAATTGACTTGGCTAGTTATGTTTTGTAGGCAACCCGGATGTGCCCGACAGCATCATTAGCAGGATCAAACAAATCAAGAATTGAATGCACTACTGGGATGAGCAGACAAGTCACAGCCGTCAGCTAGTTAGTAACCGCGGTCGTGTTGACTCCCAATTAATTAAGGGCTAGTTTGGCGATGGTGGTGTGCTGTGATGCGAATCTAGTTAGTACTCCTTTCTATCGTAGATGTGTGAACTCACCCAACACGATACTTGGACCTCTGGATGTTTTGAGAAAAAGTTATAAAAATATAATATTGCGAAATTATCTTTTTTGACAAAATTAGTCTTATATTTTTATATATTCAAACCATGCATTCAAAGAATGTCTCTAGAATGCAACTCTGACCACTAATTTGTATTGTAATAGATTTATCTCTAGAATGCAACTCTGACCACTAATTTGTATTGTAATAGATTTATAAAACTTAACAAAATTATACTTTATGATGGTTTTTTTAGGCAAATTTATATATCTAAATGTTGAAAAGATATGATGGAGTGCAAGTATTCGAAGACTTCACTAACTCTTTTGGGACCGGGGTAGTAGTTTAGAAGATGTTCACCAATTCAAGTGAAATTATTGTTTTTCGGGGAAAGCATTTCAGGTGTACTTATGAAAGAAATCACCAGCTAAAAAACTAAAAAAAGGAAAAATAATATAAAAACAGTATATCTGCGTATTACAAGCCGCATCAGTGTTAAAAATGATGGAAAGCCACCGCAATATTAAGGGTGCCTTTGGTTGGGCTTTTAGAAGCTGCTTTTGCTTCCAAAAAGCCAAAAGCCAACCAAAGGGGTGGAAATCGTTTGCTTTTGAAGTTGCTACTTTTGGGTAGTACAGTTTTGAAAGCACCTTGGACCCCTTTTGGCTTTTGGCTTTTGGCTTTTGAAATGATGAAAATAGAGAGCTGTTTCACAGTTGTTTCAAAGAAAATAGAGATAGGAGGTATGTTTTATACTTGTTTGAACCAAACAGCTTACAGCTTTTCCACAGCCCACAACCTACAACAGCTTTTCCACAGCCCACAGCTCACAGCAGCTTTTTCAAAAGCCACAGCTTAACCAAACACACCCTAAATGAAACCTAGGTGCATATAAAATTTGTTAGCAAATGATTAATTAGCGGAGAGGAAACCAAACCCGCGAAGCTACGTACGTACATGCATTCGCGTGCGTGCCCAGTCCACGCTTGACTATTCGATCCCGATTGAAATGACGTGGCGTGACGCGCCGAGGTGAAATCGTCCATTTCTTCTTAATTTAATCTCACTTTTTCCACCACTAAAAACGAGTTAATTGCGCGCTATATATACCCCCATCTGTGTCGTCCATGGCAACAGCATCCTCCAAGAAGCAGTCTCTTATCCTCTTGAGCCTGCCGTTCGAGAAGCGAAGCGAAGCAGAGCAAGGCGAAGAAGAAGCAAGCGCGCGCGTGGTGGCCGCCTAACCGAGGAGGAGCGAGAGAAGCGACCGGCTGTACGATCGATGGCGGCGGCGGAGTGGTGGTGGTGGCCGCTGCCGGCGTGGCTGGGCTCCGGCGCGGGGTGCTTCGTCTTCCTGAACGTCGTCGTGGGCGCCATCGCCGTTCTGTCGTCGCGGGCGCGGCCGTCGTCCTCGCCCCGCCTCGGCGGGATCTCGCGCAGGGCCTCGTCGGCGGTGCTGCAGCGCCTCCGGTCGTTCTCCATCTTCTCCTTCCCGTCCGCGTGCTTCCACACGGCGCCGGACACGGCCACCGCCTTCCGAGAAAGAGAGGAGCCAGGGACGGCGAGGAAGAGGCCGTCGCGGCTGAGCGCGCTTGCACCACCAGCCGCGGCAGAGCCAGCTTCGGAGGCAGAGGAGGAGGATGAGCCGGAGGAGGATCCGAACTCGATGAGCCTGGAGGAGGCGTACGCGCTGGTCCTGGCCGGACGGCAGCGGCCGGCGCCAACGGAGGAGGAAATGAGCAGGTCGGAGGTGGACGCCAAAGCGGAGGAGTTCATTCAAGGGTTCAAGGATGACCTCAGGCAGCAGCGCCTAAACTCCATCTTCAACTACACCCAGATGCTCAAGAACCGAGCGTTCGCCGCCGTTCGCCGGTCGCCGGCAGCCGAGCGAGATACCAGCCATTGATCAATCCGCTGCTCGACTGACATACGTGCATGTTCATAGTTCAGATCACACCACAATCCAGAGGCCAATTCAGCTTTGAGTTGTTCTCAAGTACGGAGCCGCGGGCTCGCCGCCGGCAGCCGGGCGGTTCAGCTTTGATTCACGTGTTCATTTGTTCAGAGGAGGGCAATTCATTTTTGAATTTTGCTCTCGTGCAATGTGTTAATGTATACATATTCTTTCTACAGTCTAGCAAATTGTGCATTTTTTATTGTACGCATGGTAATGTTCTATTGTACACACATTTATTTGTTTTTTTTAACAAAAAGTGGTTAGTATAATCACATGTATGATTTTTGCCTGCTGATAAATTCTGTTTATATCAATGGGGAAGGAAAATAATGACCAACCATTACCATCTGAGTTTTTTGGCCAAAGGCTAAAACTTGATATATTCATGGCAGCTACATTCCAGATGATTTATTTATACAACTAACAAGGTGGCCCGCGATGTGCGTGGACACATCTACTAGCACACATGAGATCATCATAGACAGCTCATAACCATCATTAGAGACGGTTTTTGAACTGTCTGATTTATTCTATCAGTGATAACAGGTGGTTATCATAGACGACTCCTAAACCATCTATGATAAGTCACACACTACTACAAAAGGGGTCAACATAGACGGTTCAGAACTGCCATCACAGACGGTTTTCTGAACCGTCTGTATTTATGAGTCAGTGATAATCGGAGGTTATGACAGACGGTTTGTGAGCCGTCTGTGATAAAGACAACACAGACAGTTTGTAACTAGAACCGTCTGTGAAGAAAAGTATTACAGACGGCTCGAAACAAAAACCGTCTGTGATACTCATACATCACAAACGGTTCTAGTTACCAACCATCTGTGATTGGCGAGTATCACAGACGATTGGTATATAGAACCATCTGTGATAGTCCTTCGTAGATGGTTTATAGTACAAACTGTCTGTGATAGTTCATCCTATACCTAAGACATTTGAAAACAAGCAAATACAATGGCAAACACAATATCACATTCTATTTCCATTAAGATTAGAATCCACCATTACAACATAACAAAATAATGAACTCAACACTTTAACACGGCAAGAATATATAATAAGCAAAGATCCTAGTAGATAGTAGAAGCTAGATACATCAGATGGCTGCCGGATATCACCGGCAATGGAGAGGCGGCGGTAGCGCCACCTTTGTGGCACGACGGTGAGACTACACAAGACACTCTTATGACACTTACGATAAGAGTGTGTTGTGCAGTCGATCGAGGTGTCACAACGGAGGTGCTAGCTCACGGTGGTAGTCAATGTCGTTGAGGAACAAGCGACTTACATTTGAAATCAGAGAGAGTATTCTGGCAGCCCGAAAAATTCCAAAATTGCATTTTTTTTCACAATATCTCTCAATTTGTTTATTGCATTTATCTGAATTTGTTGTATTTTTCATGCATCGAAAATGCTATCTTCTATCCCTGAAATCCTTGAAAATTCATCCAATTTCCCTAAATTCTTTTCCCTCTCTCTTAGGCCATTTCCAATCCAGCCCATGGGTTTTTTTTCCTTTTCTTTCGTTGTTTCTTCCTTCCTTCTTAGCCACATGCTGTCATCGCCACACCCCCACTCCTACGTTAGCGCTGCATTAACTCCACACAACGACTTTTGAGCCATCACTCGCTAACTCACCTGCGAGATGCGCTTGCTCGTCCACACCGATGATAGCATCTAGGCCCCTAAAAATATTTTGGTAATTAATGACAATGAGTGAATATGGGACTAACATGTTTATCAAGTGTTTAAAAGATTTAGTCCCAGAAGTTGGTTTACAATTTGAAGAAGCATGACAAGAATTGAGGAGAAGATCACAATAGCATGGAAGAAAGGTATAAGTAGTCTATGATCTCTTTTTGATTTTACCTGTCTTTGGAGATTTGGTGGAACACCGGATTTTAGGGTAAACGTCGTACTATTAAGAGGGATCGTAACTAATAGCTTGAAAGAAAATTCTTGTGCCATTGGATCAACTAAGGATCATGCATGCCCTTAGAATTAAAATTTCAAAACCAATAATGGATTCATAGGAAAAACGGTAGTACTAGAGGTCACTTGGCAGTACTACCTCTCAGCGATATAACCGGGAGGTGGTGTGGAACTACCAAAAGCCAGTATGAGTGAAATTTAGTTGGCGGTATGTAATTTCCAGAAAGGTATGGTTTGGAGCATGTTTGCTACTTGGGAAAACTGTAATACCGAGTACAATTGGTAGTACTACAGCATTGTGGTATGGCCGCGAATAGGAAGCGGAACTACCGTATCCTGGTAGGACCAAAATTTAGTTGGAGGTGCGTTATTGCCATATAGTTCAAATTGAGAAGCGATTTTTGCTCTGAGAAAAGCAGTAGTACCGCTCCCTGCAAATGGTACTACCGCAGTGCGGTAGTACCAAACTTTAGATGGCAGTAGTACTGCACTGCACAGTAATGGCTAGTTCAAAAGCATTAAATATGCATGTTATAGCTGTTATATATCAGGAGCGATAGTAGCGGCTGATGAACAGTAGTACTACCGTATCTGCTAAAAATTCTAAATTGTGTCCTCAAACAGTCGAGTTTGAGGGTGAGGGGTATAAATATACCCCCCCACCAGCTCTAGGACAAAGGGAGAGCACTTCATTGAATACCCTTGAGCTTGTAGCACACTGTTCATACCTCATATACATCAATTGCATTCATTTGAAGTAGTTGAGCCCAATTCAAGTGCATCCATTCCTAGTTTGATACTTGACACTTGATTGCCTTCAAGAGAAGTCCGTGGTTTATTATTCCTAGTGCTTGCTGACACCTGAACGGCTTGGAGGTGGTCCACGTGGTGATCTCTTCAAAGAAGATTGTGAAGAGGCCCAGCGCCAATTGTGAGTAACTCGGTGTTCACCATCTCCGGAGCAGAGGAAAAACAACCACTAGTGAAATTGAGGAGCAAGGCTTAATTCGTGGAGCCAGTCTAATTCATTTGAACTTTTCTCAACGTGGACTAGTGAAGACCGGTAAGTCTTCAATACCACGTCAAAAACACACGTGTCTCCATTTGGTTATTTCTTTGTCTCCACTCTTCAGCATTTATATTTCTAGCAAATGAAATTGTCTTATCTTGTTGAGCTAGAAACATATTTGTAGAAACATCATTGCCAGAGCCGTTGTTGCCTTTGTTGTGTTGTCAGCCTTCTCATTGCCACCATTGATCCATCACTGAAGGATCTAGACCCATCATTATGAGTTCATGACATGTTTTAATAATTAATGACAATCGAATTGTAGAATTAATATTTTCATTGAGATGGATGAATAGGATGTGTTTCGCGATGATAAATGACTTGAGAAGGCTTCATACAGGTGATCGTCCTCAAGTCTAAGAAAAGACGTCATGTGAGAATGAATAAAGTCAAAGGCTGAACTTGAAGTTGATATGTGTGTCATCAAGCTTCAAGAGGATGTGTAAGGCAAAGGTATAACTAGTTAGGGCTAAGGATGTGTTTTTAGTTTTGTTACTTTGGTTGGAAAGACCATATTACTAGTATAGGATGTCATACTATTAAGGGGGGTCATGGCTAGTAGTTTGAATATATCATGTGTTGATAGCTCATTTACTTGCTCTAGCACTCTCCATGGCATGATGCTAATATTTTCGAATGTGTTTTAAAAATAATTGTAGCTCATACGTAAGTTTCTTGTGACATGTGTGGGACCTAGATTTTTCAATCGGAATCCTCTATGATTCCACCACACTATTCCCTGGATCAGTAGATAATGCTCACAGATACGGTACTGAACATCAAAATATATATCATGCGGAGGTGTAAATATAATAGTAGACTTACTCATGGGCCAGTTAGGCCAAAATCAATAAAATGCAGCAGCGGAAATGAAGCAACAGGTGGGACCCTCAGGACGTGCCCATAGGCAGCCAACAAGGGTTCGCGACCTAACTCTTGACATCCTCACCTTCTTCACCATCTGGGCCAAGTGTATTGTTGAAGAGCGGCGATCTAACTCCTGATTCTGGATTAATTGAGTGAGCAAGGGTGAACACAAACCACCGTGCTCAGCAAGTCAATACACAGGATGCAAATAAATAACACGCATGGCTTATCAATGGGAGGCTCGGGTTATTTCCTTTGCCATAAATTGCTTTTAAAATATGATACACAGAAATCTCCTGAGACCTAGCAGTTTGAACTAAAACATAGTGTATGTGAAAGAATGCTTTACTAATATTGATCCAGATTTCATCCACCGTTACATGGTTTCTGCACCATACGCTAACCTTTCAGCGTTATAACCGCTTACATTATCATTGGGGCGATACCCAGGGCAACACAAATCAGCGCTTCCACTGCCTACCACTTTTCCAATTCCACCCACAAAGTTTTTGAAATAGAACTATATCTGGTTAAGTTCCCATGTCCTCCCTTGACCGTGGGCACGGCTATTCAAATAGTTTTGACTCTACAGAGTTCGCACACTTTACCCATAAGAGACAGTCCGCTCGTTGCCCCACACGATTCCTTAGTCACGCGGTTGAGTAAACCATCATAGTAACTATTCAAAGTACATCGCCCCTTCCATCATCTCACCCATATGGGCTTATCCCGCTTGCGGCAGGTCCCATAAGTTGTGTGGGATGTTCTTCTCCTATGCGGCTAGCAGCTGGCTACCCACACTGCTAGCGCCCCAGAAAACTTCACCCTCTACGGGTGTCCCATTCAAGCCGTCACACAGACCAGCCACTTGCACTACCTCACCTCCTCCACCGATGATGATGACTTTTAGGGTCCGATAAATCTACTAAGTCAAGTTGTAATTTACAAACTTGTGGTCATACTTGTTTTACACAGGAGGTCATGACAAGATTCGGTTCTTAGGGTTATCTGGGCGGTTCTACCACTATCCACACTCTTGTGCACCACTGCACCATACCCCCGAACCATCTGCCCAGATAGATAAGAAATTTTTGAGGGTTTTTGGGGAGCATAAAATAATTATACCAAAATAAACCAGTCATTTCCACCATGACTTCCCAAATCAGTCTCCCATGATTTAAAGTGATACTTGGGGCATTTTGGCGCCCCGAGTATCTAAGCAATACTAAGCATAGCGTATAATTACGAACTTATTTTTGAAAGGTTACCGTTATAATTTTGCTAGGGTGACAAGCCTCACATATTCAAATATTCTAAAAGAGATGTAATACTAATCAAGTTAAACAATGGGCATATAACTCGAATCTTAAATCAACATATATTTGCATATAAAATAATAGCATGCAATTTGATAATTTAAACAAATGTAATTTGCAGAAAATGTAGGTTCAATATGATCAAAGTATTGACTCACCTTGTGCGGTTTACCACGGTCTTGAGCTCACTTAAGTTTTCTCATTTATTGGTCTTGAGCTTCTGGTCTTTACCTTTACCTCGATCTTGATCTCGCTCGATCCATAGAATCTTAAAGACTTCCAATTTCTAATTACGCGCTAAACAATTGAATCCAAATAAAAGTAAATAACTAAAAAGATCCAAGTAAATCCAATTGAACATGATTAATTGTTATTATGATTAAATGTGTGATCTAAGGTTAGGTTGGTTAGGCACAGAGTATTGATGGGGTCAATGCGGTTGGAGCGAAGTGAGGAAATGACAACAGGGAGATCCGCTGAGACGGGTGCCAAGGAAGGTTTATAGTGAAGGAATATTCACGGGAATATTTCTGCTTAGGACTCGAGGATGGATAGGCATAGCCGATGGTAGAATACAATGACTCGATCTTTTTATTAATAACTTCTTTTATTATTCTTACATTTATTAAGGAAGTTCCATGAGTTAGGTTAGACCTATAGACAGATGTGTGATTTTAGTCGAGGTATCGAATATTATTTTATCAGTATTATCTTTTAAGAGTCAGGGCATAAATTCTACACATAATGTATACATTTTTACTTTATCGAATAGATCTTAGAGTTCATAACTCTGGTAAATCCAGGATGTGATATCTTATGGCGTTTTAATTATCAGTGAGTTGAATTTATTAGTTTGAATGGTCAGCCCCATATTTTCTTTAAGCAGGGGATTATTTATCCAATTTATCACTTTTTATTGGTTAGCTTTAATTATTATTTACCATTGATTCGTGACTCCTAAACCTTCCTAGGGTTTAAACGTATCTAGGAAAATGCAATTCTTTATTAGGTCTATGCATTACTATTCTTTGAATTACTATCTATTGGTGCGTTAGCGGATTATCTTTACTATGGCCTAATCAGTTTATCTTAGTATCACTTTGTTCATTAATGTGTAGGTTAGCATGACTCTTAGGATAATTAGATATTCACACCAATCTATATGTCAAGGGTGTCTTCTATTAGTACTGGAGTTTAAGATACTTTTTAATGGCCTACTATTTATATTTAGTGTCTTAGTCAATTATATGCAATCCAGCCTCTAATTTAATTTGGGTTTTATAGTCTAAATGTTAGTGGCTTAATACACACGTCACTTAATCAATATTCGAAAAAGGGTTTTCACATTTTCTAAGACATAGAGATAATAGTTATGTTTCTAAACCATTTAGTGGTCAATTCTACGATCTTTACTAATATGCAAGGACTTATGATTTATTCTTTAGGCAATCTTTATTTACTAAATCATTCTCACTATGCCTTTAATAAATAATTAGACTTTAAATAAATATTCAAGTCATATTAATTATTCATATATGATAATCAATCCAATATTAAGTCTTAAATAATATTATTTACATCCTACTCAAATTTATCTGTTTCTATGGATTAATTTCTAATTTTTCCTTAATTTTCCTTAATTGAAATAAATTAAAAAGAATAAAACAAAAAAGGAAAGAAAAGGTGTGGAGAATGGGAATCGAACACGGGACTTGTGCGTTCACTACTCGCTTGGCTAGCCAGCTGGGCGTTTGACTTTTAGCGACTTTACTGGAGGGAGTAATATAGAAGAACGAGTGGGTGGATGGGGACCAAAACAGGGGAAGCGGTGGCGCTGGGCAGATGGCGGAGTGCCGGTGAGGTGGGCAGCCGGAGGGAGGCGACGACCAGTGAAATGGACTCCAGGGTAGGTAGGGAGCCTAAGGGTGGCGGTGCATTGACTGGAGCGGCGGCGAGGTGGTCACGGAGCGACGGCGTCGGAGAGGACGAGGAGTATAACTAGGATGGGCATGAGCATAAGAGGGCCTGGAGAAACTCACCAGTGGTGATGGCTTGGTCGGGGAGGCACCGAGGCGAGCCAGCGGCAATGGCCGGTGGTGGCGCGGGGAGGTCGCCGTGGAGGGAGGAGCTCAGGCGATGGGAAGCTCGTCTGGCGGTTGGAGATGGCTCAGGGCATCGAGGAGATGCTCTCCAAGTGGGGAATTGAAGGGAGGTCAACCAAGGAGGAGTTGGCAGTGGTAATGGCGGCGGCCAATTTTGGGGAAGAAGTAGCGGCAGTGAGCTTCGACGCGCGGGAGTCCAATTGGCTTGGAGGGGAAGTATATGGGGAGCGGGACATGGTATGACGCGGTCACCTTGGCTGGAGCTTCGCCAGAGAGCCGGGAACGGTGAGGGGGTGGGTCGACTGTCACTCGGCTGAGGCGTGGCTTCGCAACGGAGGGAGCGAGGAGAGGAGGGGCTGCAAAGGGAGGAGCTAGGGCCCCTTTATAGCCGAAGGAGAGGCACTGTTACTGTTGACCGGGGTGCAGTGGCTGAGATGGGGCGATGACGCACGGCCTGTCGGGTTGCGCCAGAAGAAGGAAAGCAAGGGAGAGAAGAGGGGGAAGGAAGAAGACATGGGGTGCGATAGAGCAAAGTGCACCGAGCGGAGTCTTGCGCGGAGGCATGGCGAAGTGATGGCGAGACGATGGGAGCAAGTGGCGTAGGGTATGGGCTGCGGTGTGGGCGTGAGCACCAAGACGCTGGTGGCCATGCGGGTGATGCAACAGAGGTGGTTGGCGCTAGAGGAGGCGGGGCTGGCCGGTCGAGCGAAGACTGAAAGCGGTCGGAGGAAGAAGACAAGGCCGAGCGCGTGATGCCAGGGACGTGCGGTGGAGGCGACAAGCGCGGTGACGGGGGTAGGCGTGGCTGACACGAAGAGGACGGAGGAGCGAGCGCAAAGCAGAGAGACAAGGAAAAGAAGAGAACGGGAGGAGGGAGAAGAAAGGGAAAGGGAAGGCGGGCCTGCGCGCAGAGAGGGGAAAAGGAGGTAGAGAGGGAAGAGAGGAAGGGGGCCAGCAGTAGAGAGAAATCGGGAGAGAGGGAGGAGAAAAGAGAAAAGGAAGTGGGGCCCACATGGAAGAGAGAGGGAAAAGGGAAGAAAAGATAAAAGAAAGGCTCAAGCAAAATTTTAAATTTTGGATTTCTATTTTAAATTTTAACTTACATTAGGATTTATTAATTTTGAGTTTTGCATGATTTTCAATTCAAATCTTGGCTCCAATATCTAGATACAAAATCTAATATTCTTCTATTTTTGATTTTATTTGGTTTGCCCTCGGGTTTTTGATTTTGAGTTTTGCATGATTTTTCAAGATTTTGAATTCTTAGTTTAATTATTTAGATGCGAACTTTTAATATTGGTTCAGCCATTTCTTTTCTTTACTTAGTTAAATTGAAGTTCAAAATTTTATTTCCCTTAACTAATTCTTAAATTTTTAATTTGCACTTCGATTATTTTTTAGACTTAAGTTTGTAATTGAATTTTGAATTTTAAGTTTGTAAAACTCAAAGTTAAACCTGAGATTGAGTTCTCGGGTCAATTTGATTTAAGGTGGATTTTTATTTAGTTTGATTTCTAGATTTTGGTTCTTAAAGTTTTAAACTCACATTTAAATTATTTTGTATATTTTATTGTCATAATTCTTATTTGTATTTGAGATTTATTTTCAATTATTATTTTGTTTTGAATTTGTATATAAATTTTGAATATTCGACCTTGGGTTTTGTTTGCTTATTGAATTTAAAAGAAGGTATTTTTGGTTTAATCATTTAAAGATAGAGTCTAGTGTTCTGTTATTTTTATTTTTATTGACTTGAATTTGAATTCAAGATTTTTGGTATTTTGAATTCATGATCTATAATGTCATTTTCTATTTTTATTATTTACATGATCATTATTTGCACTTGGGATTATTCTTGGGTTATTAATTTGCATAGCATGAAACGTAGAAAATTTGAAATAAATATTCAGAAAAAATTTGAATACCAGTAAAATGCAAGAAAAAGTTTTAAAAATTCATATTTTTTGAACACTCAAATTTTGGGATGTTACAACATGTGACTTAAAACCTACAAATGAGTTTTGCAGATTATTAGAGTCCATGTTTACTCTTCCTTGTGGTATGATGTTAGAATTTTCAATTGCTTTTGAAAACAGTTGAGGCATATACAAAGAATTGGTATATGTAACTTGAGTTTGACCAAAAGCAAGTGGAAATTGGTTCAAGTCCATGTTACCATTTGTATGGTATGATTCTAGAAGGTTTGTGGATGTGTTCCATGATCTATTGAGAGTCTCATACCAACCTTAAGTGCTTAATATTCAACCTACAATCTTGTCATCAAAATTGCTCATGATTTATGCACTGCTTTTTGCTTGCTCTGAAAAAACTAGTCTGACTGGCTTTGCTGAGAATATGCAGTCAGATTGCTGTGGCGGTTAGACCGGTGTAACAGTTGCGGTCTGATTGGCCCCCGGTCTGATCAGCTCAGAAGTGGCGTCAGACTAGCATCACGGTCCAACCGGCAAGCATATGGTGGTCTGACCGATACCTAAATGGTGGTCTGACCAGTCTATGATACAATTGCTTTGGTAGCAGTACATGTTTTCCAGAGACTTGCCTCCTTGAATAATTTAGCTAGCGGTCATACCGGTGTTTTTGCAGTCAGTAGTGAACATAGATAACAATAATCTTATTACATTGTGGTCCACCGTTACGAGTTGACATGTCAAAATTTATTACCATTATAATATGATGAATAAAAATATTGGATCACTCTCCTGGAGTGATATTGTGGAAATTGTTAGCTGCGAGAGGATATAGGTGTGTGGTTTAGAGGTGACTGTGTGTATATGCTACCTAGTGGTTGCGTGTATAAGTCTCTGCTAGAAAGGTGATTCCATCCAAAGCATATAAAAAATTAACCTGTGCCATGAGAAAAGACATGATTATCATCCATCCACAGGATCGATTACTTGAACTTGATTCAGTTACTATATTAGTTTTATTGGTATAGCCATGGGTAGGTTCGGTGTTAGCATGGATCACAGACCGACCAATGCCACAATATGACCCCTGAGAGTAGTGGAGGAGTCTCCCATACATAGGCCTGATAAGTGACCCACTACTCAGAGAGGCTTCTCTGTACTGGATAGTACTAATATTGTGAATCAGTAATGAATTTTGTTATCCCATCTTTGATCAAGTCGTGGGTATTGAGTGGATAAAGCTTGGTATTCTCTACAGGGATTAAACCAAATCATTCAAATATGATGTGCTTCTGATTAATGGAGCTATGTTAAAATGGGCGATTTCTAAATCAAGACATAAGTAACATTATTAGTTAAAATTGTGGTAACTTGGAAGTGAGATAACCTGTTGACATACAACCCCTTAACAAAAATTTTCTTTATGAACTTGTTTTTATTTAAGTCAAAATATAAGGAAGTCAAACTTTCTTTCATCTATAATATAAATAAATTTGGTTTGTAAGCCTTAAAACTGTAATCGACTGCTTAGTCGTACTTTATGTAAGAACTTTGTTATGGTATTGTAATCATACCTAGATTGTTCATCAATGTGTGCACAATTGAAATCCTTAATAGTTACGTAAATATGGAGATTTCTAATAAACCCAGGGTCCCCACAAGTATCAACAACAAATTAGCATCGGTGCACCATCTTTCTTTGATTTGAGATTGAAAATTGTGTTAGGAACTATTGACACGGTGCTTTTAGAGGAATTTGCCTAACCGAGATTGTTAAACGTCGAAGTTTCCCTCACAACTTAAATTGGGCCGGCATGACCTAGTTGCAACCAAGCAAGTTCGAAGGCCTAAATAATTAGCTAGTACTAAAATTAAGGTTTATTTCATGGTGTAAGTGATACAGACAGACAAGTTTACGGCAATTTATGTCCTGCTCCAACAAATTTTTGCTTCTCGCTTCTGACCTCTACCCTCTTAATTTCATCTTTTTTTGTTTAGTTTTTTTGGATTTTTGTCTTTTCTTTTTTTATTTCTTTATATTTTCTGTAATGATATAACTTTTTTATTTTTAAAATTTAATTATATAAAAATCTAACAACTATTATAATATATTTTTAGTCACTATAACGTAAAAAAAACCATAACTTATAAGCCCTTTAAGACAACCTGAACAGACAAAATAGCCACTGCGCATGTGCTACACTTACATGTGTTGAAAGGAAAAAGTGTCACTCAAGAGATGAAGAAGCAACCAATTATTGATCGTGGAACATGGACAGGATCGACTTTTGCAGCAGTGATCTTCCGATGCCTACAGCAACCTACCTACCTCTCCATCGTCAAGCATCCGAACCACTCCCGACGTGCATCACTTCTTTCCAAAAGAACGGCTCCGTTCTTCGACCAATCGATCTTTTTCCGATGTCATCTCGATCGCTAAATGATCGCATGCATGCATGATGCGTGTGTCGCCCTGTTTTTTTTGTGTGCTTTAGATTTTTAACTTCTCTAAAAATCAAAATAAATAAAATAATTTTTTAAAACAGATTATCTAAAAAGGCTTTACGTGAACATGGAGATCAACAACAGTGTACGACTGTACGTGGATGTATGATGTATGCTTTGGGCACATTGGCTTGATTACTTGCATATATACAGACGAGTGCACGCGTAATTTAATCATGCATATTTGATTCAGATTTTGGAAACTCGTAGAATAAACACACCCAACTTGTGCTTAATTAGTTGAACCCAGATTGTTGCAGTCATTAGGCACAAACATGTGTTCCGTACACATTCAGCTCGACTAGCCACTGAACTTGGTACTATACATACTCATGATGTTGTTGTGTACGTGCTCTACATGTGGGCATTGGGCACCATGTGTGTACGCTAGATGGCTTAATTAATCGACTGGGTGGTGCGTACGTGTCATCCACATATATACTCTTAGTGTCACGTACTAGTATAAAGTTTGATATATTACCGATTTATTACTGTTCTGTTCTTTTTTAATGATATTTTTTATTTTTTAGGTTTTCAAGATATGATTATAATCAGTACTGTTATAACTTTATCTTATTATATACTAATAAAGTTGTAATATTATAAAAACTATTTTTAACAACAAATATAATGTTGTAGTTTTTATGTAAGTCAATCTTGATAGGGAGTTTGACCGCAATTCTAAGGTGTCAAATAAGAAAATAAGGGAGGGAGCAATGATTTCGCGCGCGTTCTTTTAGAACGAATTTTATTGCCCAGCTTACATTGAGCCAAAATTCAGAACAAGTGAGAGACCATGTGGAGGTCATCCCATGTGTATGATGAGTAATTGACATCGGTTTAGGATAGTCGAGTTTGGTTTGGGTTGTTTGGACCTTGACGTTGCGTGGTGCAATGGGCTCGGTCGGATTTTGGTCAAACTTGGTCGTATAGGATTAGGACGCATATTCCGATGATTCGACAGGTTTGGACTTCATCTGTGGTAAGTATGATTGTATTTACGCTTTCATGTATCGAGCGGTGCTATTTGATGTGTTTCTTGTCTGTGTGTCTGCAGGACGTCGAGGCGGAGTCGTGGCGAGACACGGTGGACCGGACTATGCGCAGGTGGCGCTGAGGTCAGAACGGTCGAGATGTGTCGAAGACGAAGTGGACTCGAGGTGGTTGCGAGGCATGCGAGGCAAGGAGCGCGGAAGCTTCCCGGAAGGTGCAGGAGGGGCGAATCGGGAATTTCGCAAGGCTGCACAAGCGGGAGCGGGCTCCGTTGGATTTAGCGGGCGTAACGGGGCGGAGACCCGTTAGCCGTAGGCTATAAATACTTGTGAGGGGCTGCATGCCCATGTATAGATTTTGGAGGGAATTAGGGTTAGCTCTAGTCAAAAGAGGCTTTAGAGGTTGATTTTCTCTTTTGCTCTTTAGTTGGTAGGGCTCTTTAAGTGGTTAAGAGCAGGGAGAGGGCAGAGGTGCAGTGCCCCCCTTCGATGGTTTCCATGAGAGTCTCTCCTTCCTGTGTATTCCTCCCAAGAAACATGTAAGGTTCTTGGTGATCTTGAGGATTGAGAGGGAAAGATTGGAGAGATGAACTTGTAATCTTCCTTGTTTGAATGTCCATGCGTATGGGGACGTATCTCTTTGTATTTCGCTTGTGATTTGCAATGGAAAATCTGAAGTTTCTCTCTGTTCTTGCCTCTGTTCCTTCGATGCTCTTTTTGGTGGATTTGTGATATTTTCGTTTTCTTGTTGTTTGTTGCTTGGGAGTGCCAAAATAGGTTGCTATGATATGGGAGATGCTCAAAAGCCATTTGGCTAGTCAATCTTAAGAGCAAACTAAGTTTAATTTCAGATTTGGTACTTTGAGTTCCTCTGTTCATGTTTTTGGCCTTCTAGGGTTTTGATGCCATTCCTGATTCCCTTGGAGAAATGGCATGAAATTTGATCTGGATTATCCCATGGCTATTGCTAACATATACTCAAAGTTTCATGGCCAAAGGATCAAAGGTTGGGGAGTAATTTGAGTTTTGGTTCAGTTCTGGCAAGAGGTTCAGTTTTGTCAAATTCTGAATTTCTAGCTCTTCAATTCAATTCCTTGCATTCCAATGGACCTAAGGGTATTTAGATTATATTCTTGAGCTTGTGTCTTGAGGAGATAAAAAGTTATAGCACCAATCCTTTGGCTTAAGTGTTTTTCTGGTTTTACTGTCTTTCTGAGCAGTTTTCGGGCAGCAGTGTGCTTGCTGTTTACTGCAGTGCCAACAGCATTTTGGGGCCTCAAAACCCATTCGGCAGCAGCAGCAAAATATTCATCTCGGTCTGTTTTTGTCTCATCTATCAAGCATTTGGTTTTTGCTAGTATTGGTCTCCTGCATTGATTCGGCAGTCAACAGTAACCATTTTTTTCTTTCCTTCGGCTGGGAGCTCATGAGCCTTATTTGGATGGATCTCTCGTCTAGTAGTAGTACTAGTTGGTTTGATTTTATTTTTTGTGCTATCTTCAACTATTTTGCATACAGATCAAACGGTATTATTTTCAGCTGAAATTTTTACTGGTTAATCTCTGATTTATGCTGATTTTTTCAGTGTCGCATGCGTTCCGGGTTTCAGTAAAATTAATTTTCTGAGTTGCTTTGAAAAATCTGTGTACGAATTCTCGGGGGCGATTTTGAAGCGAACGACATTCACCCCCCTCTGTCGCCATTTCGGTCCTACAACGCACCTTGCATCTTTAGCAACACTCTTCTAACACCCACCTTGCATCTTTAGCAGGGTAAAATTGCTGGGAGCGTTAAAGTATGAGCAGATATCCATCCACAATTGGAGCTTCATATAGCATTTGAAGAGTCCAATGGGAGGTATAGAGGTCTTTGAGGTGTGCCATATCCTCGCACCATTGTGTTCAGTTCACAATTAGGCTCTCCATGTGGCAATTTACGGTTTGAGTGCGATTACACTCGATGTCTTAAATTATAAAATAAAATTTATTTTTCAAAAATCAGAAAAATGAAAATGAAAATAAGTATGCAGGAATTAATCTAGAGACTAGAGGTGACCAATACAAGGAACAAAAGTACATCTACCTTCCCTCCCTGGTGCCCTCCCCTGTTCCCTTTTGCTTAGCACAGAGGATGAGCTTCACTTACAATGGCCGGCCACAGCCACCTTTTTGAAGGCAGGGGTGCCACCCCTGCCTTTACAAGTCTATAAACGGAGTCGGTTGAGATGAAGAATTCAGCAAAAGGTGCAGTGCATGCAGGTGCAGGGGCAAGGTATCTTGGGAAACTTCCTGCAGGCAACAACAACACACACACGGCTAGCTAGCTGTGCAACACAAATTCTCACTGGGTGCAAGGAAGCAGCAGCTTAGCTAGCTACCGCCTTGCAACAGCTACAGCTACAAGAGGCCTATATATACACCCCTCTTGCAGTCTGGCCTTCAAGCTCATTCCAATCACCTGCTGCTCCCTGCTTGGCTGTTCTGTAAGTAGTGCTGTGAGTGTGGCTGGCCATTTCAGGAAGAGAAACAAGTTTAGGTGCAGCGTTGTTCTGTTCCTTGTTGCTTTCTTTGAGAGAATAAGTTGATAGTACTAGAAATCCAAACACTTCAGTTTGTTTGAGACAATGGGGGGCACTCTTGATTACATGTCTGAGCTCACGGCGGCGCACACGGAGGTACAAGAAGAGGAAGCAGCCAGACGGTGGAGCTCAAGGTCGGGATGGATCATGACGGCTGCGAGCTCAAAGTCGAAACGCCCTCTCCAGCATGAAAGGTGCTTAAATATCTCATTGATTTTTCCCTCTTTTTTGTTCCTTTCAGGGATTCGGAGAATCATGGCTAAAAATGAAGGCTAGTTAATGAGTTAATCGTCGTGATGACATAATTAACATTTTGGTTCATTCTTGATTCCTGCAGGAGTGCAGTCGGTGGAGATCAACCGGAAGCGCATACAAGGTGACGGTGCGGGGTTCGTGGAGCCGCACAAGGTGGTGAAGCGGGTGCAGGCGACGGGGAAGAAGGCCGAGGTATGGCCCTACATCCCCTACAACCTCGTCGCGCACCCCTACGCTGCGCCGGCCTACGACAAGAAGGCGCCGCCGGGGTACGTGCGCAAGGTGGACGCCGTCATGCGGTGGCGGCTATGGCGCGCAGTGTCGCAGAGGAGCGGCTCGCCACCATGTTCAGCGACGACAACCCCAACGCGTGCTCCATCATGTGATGACTTAACGATCAATCAACTTGCCTTGAATTGTTGTAACTGAAAAAGGATGTCAGTTGTGCAGCAAAGACGAGATAATTTGTTCTTAGTTACATGTAAGTAGCTATATATGTGTGTGTAGATGTGAAAGAGAAATGAGAAAGAGTTTGGGAGAAGGAATTTTTCGAGGGTTTCATCTCTTGCATGTGCAGTGGAATAGTCTACCTTTAGGAAGTAATAGAAGCATAGATTACATATATATAGTTTGTATGCTAGCTGCTGTGAGATGTTATATATAACTAGCTGAATGACTGTGCGTTGCTACGGATTTTTAAAATTTAACATACTACATGTTTTAAAACTAATTGGTGGTAAAAATTTTTAGAATATGCATACAAACATGTTCTACAAGTTTTTAAATCCATCAAGTAAGTCAAAACACATCGACCAGTGCTTATAGTCGTAAATTATAAGCCGTCGATCACACCTCGTGGTCGTAAGTTAGAAGCCGTTGACCATCGCGCGTGATCGTAGGCCGGGAGCGGTCGATCATCGCTAGTTGTCGTACATTGGCAGGCCTCCGGTGCGCTTGTGCCCTGTCGCCTGATTGCCGGTGCCAGCCTGCTCGGCCCCGACTTCGACTTCGATCACAACCCTTTGACTTCGATTACATCCCTTTGACTTCGACCGCGGACCGACTTCATCCACGGTCCTTCGACTTCGACCACTGCCCTTTCGACCATGGTTTGGACTTCAACCACGGCCTGACATCAACCACAGCCCTTCGACTTCGACCGTGGACCGATTTCGTCCATAACGCTTCGACTTCGACCACTGTCCCCTTCAACCACGGCTTCGACTTCGACCACGGATCTTTGACTTCGGTCACGGCCTCCTTCAACCATGGTTTCAACTTCAACCACGACCCCTCGACATCAGCCATGGCCCCTCAACCATGGTCCCATTCGACCACAACACCGACTTTGACGACTAGCTTGGGAGACCAAAATCGTCAGACAACGCGACAGGCTCCGAGCGAAGAGCAGGAAGAGGTAGAGAGGCTCACTAGGTGAGCGACCGCTGGGCGGCGACAGCGGGGGAGAGCCCCGTGGGCAGGCGCAGTAAGAGGAAGCCACCGTCATCACCAAGTGCCCTTCTCTTTGATCCACCAGCCACTGTCGCCGAGCGTCGTGCCATTGGTTGGAGGGGCAATGGGAGATAAAATTGGTGGTGGTGCCCTGGGGAAAGTTGGGGGACTACGACCAGATGCTGCCGCATGGGAAAGGAATTGATGGCGGTGTCGAGGAGAAGGAGGAGGAGGCGTGACACGAGGGTTCAGGGGAGAAGGAGGCGGCAGTTGCGGGAGGTGGAGGTGGGGAGGTGGTGGTGGGCAGATGGGGAAAGGAGGCAGCGACGGGTAGATGGGGAGAGGAGGCGGCGGCGAGGGGATGCGACGTTGCTGGGGAAATTGGGGGATTGCGACCAGACGCTGTCGTACGGGGAAGAAATTAGTAGCGGCGCTGAGGAGGAGGAGGCGTGGCACGAGGGTTCGGGGGAGAGAATGAGGCGATGGTTGTGGGAGATGGAGTGGTTGCGGGAGGCAGAGGATGCGGGGTAAGAGAAGAGGAAGAGCGCGGCCCACGCGTCGGCCCGACCTTTTCTATGAGGAGCGGAAGAACTACCTATATGCGGATCTGAACGGCTGATCTTTGATCGAACGGCTGAGAAGAGAGAACGGACAAACGACCAAAAACTCATATTTTTATAACAGTAAAGATATGTGATATGTTTGTTCTTGACGGTGCACTTGGATTACTTCTGTTTGGGACATTTATACATGCTTTCTTACACATAGAATAATATATGGGCACCACATCTTTAATAGTGCTATCTCAATTATCTCTTAGTTATATTAAATAAATAAAATCCTATGTGAGGAAGAGAAAGGGTAAAGAGAGATAATATGCTGTCTCACATGTAAAAGAATACTTAAGCTTGCAAGCCAACGCAAATAGTAAGAGACAAAAAATTATAGTGAAAATAGTATAAAATAGTTAAACAAATAATTTACTGTTGAAAATATTATCTTTAGTGCTGTCTTTAGATAAGATGAAAAAATTATATGCAATATTAAAAATAAACTATTATACATGCCGTTCATACTCACTCGAAGAGGGCAAAGATAATAGCTGTTATACAGGACGTGGTGACAGTAATGTGAGACAATAGTTGAATTATCCAGTATTGGTTGGCCTCACCATAGATAACAAGCCACAAGCTAGACTATTATTTTGTTTCCTTCCAGAGTAAAAAAGGGATCCACAGTATAAAATACCAATATTAGCACTAAGAAATGGCACATCACACGATATATTACAAACGGTATTCTGAACCATCTGAATTTATGTGTCTGTGATAACAGACGGTTTATGAGCCGTTTATGATAAGCCACAATACAAGCTATTTGTATTAAGAACTGCCTGTGAAGGAGACTATCACAGACAACTCGAACCAAAAACTGTTTGTGATACTCGAACATTACAGACGGTTCTAGCTACCAATCGTCTGTGATGTGCGAGTATCACAGACGGTTGGTATATAGAACCTTCTGTGATACTTTTTTATATAATATGCGAGTATCATAGACGGTTTTTGGTTCGAGCCGTTTGTGATAATCTTTCACAGACAGTTTATACCACAAAACCGTATGTGACAGTTCATTTTATACCTTTTTCTATTTTTTGGCTAGCCTCAGAAAACATTAGTTATGCTTTTTGAAAATAAGTAAATACAGCAGCAAACACAGCAGCACATTTTATTTCTATTAAGATTAGAATCCACTATTACAGTATCACAATATAACGAGCAAGTCACCCATCTAACACAGCAAGAACATGACAGGAATACATCTCCTAATCCTACGAACCCAACTCTTAAATATGGCAAGAACATAGAAGAAGTAGATATTCTAGCATATAGTAGAAGCTCAACTGCGCCAATGAGGCCTAGGTCCTCTCGCCCTTGATGTAGTGTGTGAGCTGGATGTCCTTGACGCCCGCTGTCGAAGGCACCGACTTGAACGTCATCTTGGTAGCCAATTGTTTTCGCGGCGCCAGCTCTTGCCACTCGTAGACTTATGTGCCGTCTACTTCGTAAGGGCCATTGGGGTTGAGGAGGAGGATGGTGAGGAAGTTAGAGAGATTTTGAGTACAATAGGTAGAGGATGACTTTGGGTGAGTATTTATAGGGGAGGGAGAGGCGGGAGTGAGAAAATTTTTGGCGGAATGGGCACAGGGATGGAGAGGTGGAGCTACAATCCGTGGGGTGGGGTGGTGGGTTTCTACTGCTGGGATTAGGTTGGAGAGGATCGACAGGCCCATTGGTCAGGAACAATTTGACTATATAGATTTGTGCAATTTAAACATCTAGTCTCAAAAGGTAAAATAGTGAAGTTTTATATGGCTTATATATACTCAATTGAAAGGTTTCGATAAGATCTACAATTTGGCAGCTGAGGCGAACCCCAAATTACAAAGGGAGGACCACAGGAATTGGCAAAAATAGAAACCAGAAACTTGCGACACAAATTCAGGGCTAAAGATGGCCTATTTTGGGGGGGGGGGTTTAGAGCATGACTAGCGCAAGTGTATTAATTGTTTTGGATCAGGCTCGTCGTTAGCTTTTCAATGAGTATAAGAATGTCAAAAACAAACACCGTATGCTAAAGTTATGCCCATTTTACTGAAGGTGTCTCGGAACAGAATCCTACTCGGTCTAGAATTCGTCTCGGGTTCAAATTAAAACTGCTATATCTTTCAATCCTGTGGGCCAAATTTGCTGAATTTTTTGTAAAAGTTTACAGCTATATGTAGAATGACTCCATCAATTTTCACTAGATTCAGTATAAATTTGATACGGTTCTAAATGTTTTAGAAGATAGACACTTTTGGGAAGTTCTACACGGCAAAATTGGAAAAATAGCCACATCGAATTTAGATTTTAGGAGATCCAACAACTCAAACAAGGTAAGAGGATAAAGATTTTTAATGTAGACATCACAAATGGTTTTTAATCCGAACCGTCTATGATAATTATGTATCACATACTGTAGCTGAGGGTGGCTTATTTAGCATAATTAAATTAAAACAATTAAAAATAGAAAAAATGTGTTAGTCCATCTCGTATAATGCAAACAAATACAGGAAAAAAAGAAACAGCAAAAAAGCTCAAAAAAGCCGAAAAGGCAAAAAACACGAAATTTATAAGTAGTAAAAAATAAGTCAAAAGCCAGAAGCTTAAGCCAAAATGAACGGGGCAATGTGCCACTAATCTTTTAACAAAGTATATGGCCCAGTTAATTAATAGAGATATTCTCACGAAGAGTTTAAACTCGACCTGTGGGGCGAAGAATCTCCCGGGCATTGCTTTAAGAAGAAGGTCTTCTCACGTAGACCGAGAAAACCCCCGAACCCCTGCTCCACCCTTACACAGCGGCACCATCGCCCGACCTTGTGAGACTACCGGCGGATCCTTTGGATCAACGCCTTGGCGGGGCCTTAGACCTGTGCTTTGGTGTGGTAGCAGGCAAGGGGATTTTTCCCCCCAAGCCTGAAATTCGCTCCCACTGGGAGTCGAACCCAGGACCTGGGGGGTGCTACTCAAGCCTCTAACCATTGGGCTAGAGACCCTTTCGCACGAAGAGTTTAAACAAAGTAAAGTATGGGAAATTTTAAGAAGCTCATGATATGTTTCTGCAAGTCAACTTCGGAAAGAAGTTTACATTGAGGGAGAATATTAAATGATGGCAACGCAAGTTTGTAGAAATATCTATATGTTGCAAGAACTAGATATTTCATAGGGAAGACACTAGAATAGCATAAGTAGATGGTATAAAAAGAGAGGGTAGGAGAGTAAGAGAGGAGTGAGTGCTGAGATAGCCACATAAAGAATGTGCCTATATTCTTTGGTTATAGTATTTATATTTTAATAAAGTAGTATTTTGTAATTATAAGTCTTCCTGTTCGGCCATACTATTTCTCTGTACTGAATAAATTATTATTAAGTTGTGATTTGGAAGAAGGCAACTTGGTTACCCAAATCACAACGGTCTTAGCTTTCTTTAGTGAAGCTTTCTTTAGTGAGTGGCTTGGTCATCTAAAATCTGGATGGTCGGCCCTGCTACCTAAAAGACCAATAGTTGTCACTAATGTCTACATTAATTAACGGTGCACTATGTAAGTAGAAATTAAAAGGCTAACTAATTTTACTAAAGGAAGAAGTTCACTTTACCCCCACAACTTATGCCCCTAGTCTGATTTGCACCCTCAAGTACAAAAATGTTTACTTTCCGGCGCACCCTCCCCCAACTAGCAAAACCAGTGCAAATCGCCCCTTCACCCAAAACTACCCCGGTTTTGACAGAGTTGGTATCTACATGTTCAAGTTTTGATGGTATGTCATCCACGTAAAAGTAATTGAAATTACACAAAAGTAATTCTTGGCATCACAATGAACAAATTAAATTCTACCTTTAGTATTTCCTCCAACTGATTCACATATCTATATGCTTACTTTGCATACTTGAGATCAAATGAACGATAGTCTCAAGATACCACTATCCCAATAATGAAACCATCAAAACCAAATATTGCAACCCCAATAACACTCTCAATCTTAATTGGACAACTGAATGCAAACACATCCTAAGTGCCTCTCACACACTACCAGTTGGCCCAGTCCTTACCAAAGGCTCAACACGCCGGGTACTAAAAAAAGAAGTTAGTAAACAATAAATAACAAATCTAACCAATAATAGTAATAAAAAACTTACATCACCACACTGGCCAAAATATGTAGTCCTTCACCCTTTAGGCCAGCCAGTGCAAAGACATTAGTCCTCTGAACCTTATCCATATTAGTGGCTTTCCTTTTTCACACATACAACTGAATGGTCTAACGATGTACTCTTAATGAGCATATTCACTCTGATGCTTGAACCATCACTAAAGTGCACATAAATGATACCCTTGGCCATTAGAAAAGAATGATGCAATGCTACGAAACTATGCTCCTCGTCAACATAAACCACAAAACCAGTGGCTGTAAAGGTATTCTACATGGATAAATTGATTAATAGATGCCAAAATGATTTTATTCAAAATAGAAATATTATGGATGGAATTTTATCCCTTGATAAAATCTTGCATGAAACCAAAGCTAAAAATCAGAAAGGATTAGTGCTCAAAGTAGATTTCGAAAAAGCTTATGATAAGTTACTAGGATTTCCTGTTCTATTATTTGGAAATCAGAGGCTTGTCCTAAGTGCTGCAATTGGATTAAAAAGATTAGTGCACTCGCAAATAACCTGCGGGATAGAGGAGGAAGGATCAAAACTATAGTTTACATATGTACTAATATACAGTTCAACATTATCCTAATGAGATTAGAAATGAGAAAATCATACGAGTTAATGCTACGATAATGAAGGCCTAGAAGGGGGCAAGAATGAGGGTAAATTGCCTAATCCCTGGTCCTGCTTCTGGCGCTGGGCTACTCTTCCCGCCGCTCCAAGTTGCAGAGCCATCAGCCGGACTCCCTCTACACAGCAGTAATGCCACCGCTTCAGATTGAGGATACGGTCGAAAAGGGGGGAACGCATTAGGTTTAGATGGGAGTTGGCAGGAGGGCTAATGGGCCGGAGGTCCGACTCCAATAAAACCTGGGCCAACTGATGCCACTGTAATGTAGGCCTGACTTCCACAACATGATATTGCTTGTGCAGCTGACGCCGCCGTAATAGGAAAGAAGAAATGACAAAGCAAGAATAACTATCGAACCACTAGTTCCTAACAGCCAGTGTAATCAGCAAGCAATATAACGTGCCAACTCTCACGAGCACTCTGCATGTACTGCCTGGTAGCAAACCTCTCCTACATGAGAGAACTGTTATATAAAATTGCATAAAAATCATCAACACGTCATCTTAGCAGCAACAGGTTAGAACAACCAATCTAACAATGATCACAGCAAGATCATTTCCTACAGTTCTCGTTCAATAAAAAACAATGATCATAGTAGGATCACCCACCAGCTCACTCTAATGGCTCCTTTTTTTTGGCTTTTACCTTACAGTCAAAAATAAAAAATCGCAGCCTAGCCTAAAAAAAAGCATGCCCAATATCCAGAGAGCTGAAGCAATAGTTACAACTTTAGATGTCTAGAAATTTTGAGAAGCTCGTGATATGTTTCTGCAAGTCAACTTCGGAAAGAGGTTTACATTGAGGGAGAATGTTAAATGATGGCAAAATAAACCACAAAACCAGTGGCTATAATGGTATTCTACATGGATAAATTGATTAACAGATGCCAAAATGACTTTATTCAAAATAGAAATATTATGGATGGAATTTTATCCCTTGATAAAATCTTGCATGAAACAAAGCTAAAAATTAGAAAGGATTAGTGCTCAAACTAGATTTCGAAAAAGCTTATGATAAGTTACTAGGATTTCCTGTTCTATTATTTGGAAATTAGAACCTTGTCCTAAGTGGTGCAATTGGATTAAAAAGATGGTAATTAAAGGCACTTTAAGTGTGAAAGTTAATAATAAAAGTTGGCCCTTACTCTTACTTTCAAAGCCACAGAGGAGTCATACAAGGGGAACCTTTGTCCCCTTTTTATTGAACTTGGCGCACATTGTCTGGCCAAGACGATTAACAAAGCTCAAGAAAATAGATTAATTTCTGGCTTGGTGCCACACTTGATTCCAAATGGGATTGCCATTCATATGAAGGTGATACCATTCTTTTGATGGAAGACGATGTGGAAAGTACTATGGATATGAAATTACTTCTTTACATGTATGAATCTAAGTCAGGCTCAATAACAATTTTCAAAGAAGTGAAGTTTTAATGATAACATGAGAAAATAATGAAATTATTCAATTCTCTGATATGTTCAATTGTCAAATTGCATAATGTCCTTTGAGATACCTTGGAGTACCAGTCAGTAGTTCTAGGTTGCATGTGATTGATTTGTGTAAACTGGAACAAAAATTGATAAAAAAGGCTGGATGGTTGGCCAAGTGGCTCCCTGTCCATGGGTGGCAGAAATATCCTAATCAACTCCAGTTTGAATAGCATACCGATCTGCCATATATCAATGTATCATATGCCTAAAACTGTGTTGCCCAAAATGGATAAAACTAGGAGAGATTTCTTTTGGCAAGGAGATTGTAAGTCTGAATGACCTAAACGCGAGATTATATCCATTGAGAAAAAAATTACGTGCGCCATCATGAAGAACCAAATATATTCGTGTGCGCAAATAACCTGAGGGGTTGATGAGGAAGGATCAAAACTATAGTTTACATATGTACTAATATACAGTTCCACATTATCCTAATGAGATTAGAAATGGGAAAATCGTAGATGTTAATGCTATGATACTTGAACAGAAGGCCTAGAAGGGGGCAGGAATGAGGGTAAATTGCCTAATCCCTGGTACTGCTTCTGGCACTGGGCTACTCTTCCCGTCGCTCCAAGTTGCAGAGCCATCAGCCAGACTCCCTCGGCTCAGCAGTAATGCCGCCGCTTCAGATTGAGGATACGACCGAAAAGGGGGAACACATTAGGTTTAGAAGGGAGTTGGCAAGAGGGCTAATGGGCCGGAGGTCCGACTCCAATAATACCTGGGCCAACTAAGGCCACTGTAATGTAGGCCTGACTTCCGCGACATGATATTGCTAGTGCAGCTGACGCCGTTGTAAGAGGAAAGAAGAAACGACAAAGCAGGAATAACTAAATCGAACCACTAGTTCCTAACAGCCAGTGTAATCAGCAAGCAATATAACGTGGCAACTCTCACGAGCACTCTGCATGTACTGCCCGGCAGCAAACCTCTCCAACATGAGAGAGCTGTTACATAAAATTGCATAAAAATCATCAACACGTCATCTTAGCAGCGACAAGTTAGAACAGCCAATCTAACAATGATCATAGCAAGATCATTTCCTACAGATCTTGTTCAATAAAAAAACAATGAACATAGTAAAATCACCCACCAGCTCACTCTAATGGCTCCTTTTTTGGCTTTTATCTTACAACCAAAAATCAAAAATCACAACCTAACCTAAAAAAAAGCATGCCCAATGTCTGAAGATCTAAAGCAATAGTTGCAACTTTAGATGTCTAGACAGTGCCACAATCATGAGTCTCATGACTCACAAAAGAGCCATGGTCTGTGAGAAACCATAAGATACAAATAAAATCAGAAATCCGTCACATATCCACCGAATCTTTCTCGCCAATCGCTGGGCCTACAGCCAAGTTATGCGGAGTCGTCAAGGCTTTGCCTTGTCACGCTCCTTGTTGGCAGGTGCCTAAGTGCCCATCTCAGCTTTTGAGGTCGTTGACGCTCTGCTACACCTCGTCGATCTTGGTACCCATCTCATCCAGTGCAACGTGGTCAAAGAAAACAGAGGATTGTAGCTCATAGGTATGTGGAACTCATGCATCGATCAACTGAGCGTAAATTTGATGGCTTCAAAACAGAGATACATTTTGTTGATTGGTCTATAAAAGAAAAATTGCATGGTGCATTGAGTTCTTGTCGATGCCAACAGTAATTCAAATTTTGAATGAATAAGTTCGATTGTGATAATTGTGTAAGTAACCTTGCAGTGATTAGCAAATATCTTGGTACACTATAAGTATCAACACTATGCTACACGTAGGAACGGAGTACAAATGTAGTATCGATGTACCTAATTTGGAATCCTTTTTTGTACAAACAGAGTACAGCTGAACAGCATGGATCATCACAGAAAGAAGCACCATAAACTAAGCATAATAAAATAATACTAGAAGTAGCATTTGACTTCAATTCTAATGGCAATTTTCAACTATCTGGCTTCAACTATGGAATCAGACAAAGGCTGCAATTTTAAAATTTCTCTTGTAACAACGACTGCATGTGTCAAATGTTGCTTTCTTCTGTAATTACATTGTAGCCCAGTAAACCTTTAACCTCAGAAATGTAGCTTAGCCAAAAAAAGGCCACTGAATTTTTCTTATTTTATATTGAGCATAAAGAAGCCCAACAAAATTCATAATCAAGGGATACAAAACTACAAAAGAGAAGAGTAAGGAAAAGAACTTCTAGTTAGCAATCGAGCACTGTAACAGTACAGACAGGAAACAGCAAGCCTGGATGATAGCAAAGCAAAAAAACATTGGTTTTCTCAAAATTCAACGTTATGATTCTATGCTTATCGGTTAATTAATGGCGTGTGCTATATGTATGTATACTTTGCTCGTTTCTGTTTAATATAAAATAGTTGAAGGACGCTACAATTAAGTTTCCGTGCACAAACCCCCAAAAGAGATGCTTAACATTGTAGAATAATTTTCTAAATATATCTGCATCTGAAATGCATAAAATAATGTATCATAAAGCATGGCATCAGATATTAGAATGCAACAATTAATATCCCTAAAGTGAACTATGCATTGACGTGGCATTCTTGGTCTAATGTGGCAATGCTAGGGGGTCCATTATCAGATTTTTTTTTCTTTCTTTCAAGGATAAGAATATAATGAAAATAATGGCATTGCAGCAGATAAAGATATTCTTTGATACGATGTTTTGAGACATAGACTCGAACCATGTTTGCTGAAATTCATCATTATTTTAGTGAGTGCGAAATATTTGAAAATTCTTCAGCATAGATGTTAACAAAAAAATATCCAAAGGCACTCACCGTCCGGCTGAGGTTTTGCACCTGGGACAGAAAATTTACCATCAGTAAAAATTGCTTTTTTCTATTATATAAAGGGATACACCTCTGCTTCCTCAAAGTAAAATACAAGTTTTCAGCAGCAGAAAAACGCTATAAATAACTTGACTGTTCACTTCACCATCTATAAAGTCAATGTTAATGTTTTTATCATAATACAAGTTCAAACAGCAACTGACTCATACTAGAAGAGGAGGGCCATTCACTAGTGCCAGAATAAGTAAGCACATCAATGCATGTACAAACATGTTTAGCATATTTTTGGCTCTTACGTTCAGACGATTATTATACCAGAAAACAGAGAAAATATCATTACTGTGAACACTACAACAAAACATCCGTAGGGAGACATCATATTTGTAGGTTAGAGACGTTCTGTTTCGTCTCCCACAGACAACTGAGGCGCTTTTATAAAGCGTCATAGAAACGTCTCTACATGAACCGTCTCAAAAATATAAAGACGCTCTCTAAGGCGTGCCTATATTATTTGAGACGTTCATTAGAGACATCTGCACTGTATCCCTATAAAGTTAGAGACGCTTTTATAAAAACGCTGCACCACGTCTCAATTAATATAGGCACGTGCGTTGAGACGTTATGTGCCGTCTCAATATGTCCTATGTAGTATGTATTTTTATTTTGATTGGTATATATTTTCTTCTATACACACAAATACGTATCCGTATGAGAATATAGTATTCCATATATTTATTATATATACATGTATATATAATAATTTTATAGGCAGCACCATAATATTGAGTACATATTTTATAAAATATAAGGAATGGGCGTAGCACAACAAATATAGTATTGTTATAAGAAAAGCAAACCAACTACAACTGGAACCAAGCCACACCCCGGGCAAACCATTGGCAATTGACAAATTCATCATCATTGCACCCTCCAAACCCCAAAGGAGTTTACATAAGAGAGGTTTACAAATAATTATAGCATCCATTTAAATCAACAGAGTTCACAACTAAATAAAAATCTAATATGCGATAAACACATGTCGGTAAAACATCCTCCAATTTGACACGCATATTTTTTTAAACTGCTATAATAAATCATCAGGTCTATTTCTTCAATCAGAAAATTGTGCATCAGGTCTTCCACTTTGCATTTCTTTTCATAGTCCTCCATATCCTGCAAACATAGCAATATTAACAACAAAATATCATATATGAGCAATCATAAAAAATATTACGGTACAAGTTCAGTTAATTAAACTAGAAGTGGCATACCTAGCGAGTAGAACGTTTAGGATTTTTTACCTGAAGCAATAGATATTATATGAGTAACAAGACACAAATATTTCTGGTAGGAAAATTATTCTTGTAGTTCAAAGAATTGATCTTACGTAGAACCGTGGCATTAACAGCATTAACAGATTACATAAACATCACAGAACATTGCACAGATCAAATATCACCATCACAGATCACAAGTTAACATCCACGGTGCACAAGTAACAGAAATTAGTAGTCAACAATAAGCAATTACCGAGTAGTAACTAAGAGCAGCAAAGAGACTAAGAGAGAAGAGTTTGAGATAAACCGAAGAAGGAGAAGCTGCAGAGGGCGCAGAGGAGAAGAGGCAGAGCAGAGGAGGCCATCGGTGAAGTGGATGCAGGGGTTGATGCCGTCGGTTGCGGTGGAGACGTCGGCGCTGAGGAGGAAGTTGAGGGGGCCAGTCGGCGGCGCTGAAGATGACTGCCGTGGAGATGTCACCGCTGCAGACGAGATTGGTGCGGTCGATTGACGTAGCCGCTGAGGCGATGATGTCGGTGGCGCGCCGGCGAGTCGAGACAGAAGAAGATCAGGCGGCGCTTGGTGGCGGAAGTAGACGAGGTGGAGAAGCGCAGAGGGGCTGCTGCTGTTGGCGATGAAGCGGAGATGGGGCGCGCCGAGGAGAGAAGGGAGGTGAATACGGGGCGGCGCAAGTGAGCGCGCGAGAGAAGAGTGGCGGCGGTTGTGGTGGTGAGCGGTGGCGAGAGGAGGCTGAAGTAGATGGCGGCGCGCCGATTTGGTGATTGGGAGGAGCAGAGGTGAGGGCAGCGTAGGGGCTAGAAGGAGGCGGCAAAGGGGCAGGCGGTGGTTTGGAGTTGTGGGAGAAGGGAGGAGAGGTGGCGGCGCTGGGTGTAGAAGGCGCGGTGGAAGAGCGGCGGGGTGCTGCGGTTGGTCGTGGCTCGAGGGGTCACCGGTGGAGAAGAGGAACGCGGGTGGAGAAGGCGGCGAGTGGGGCTGCAAGAGCGGCGGCACAGAGAGGAAGGCGCGCGTGGAGGAGCGGCGGCGTAAGACGGTGGTCGGGATGGGGAGCTTTGGTTGGCCGCCGGCGAGATGGCCGACCCGCGCGGCGCCGAGAAGAGGAAGGGGGAGAGCAAAAGGGGCGACGGAGAAGCAATGGCCGGCTCAAGACCTTCCACAAAGCGGCGGCCAAGGGTTTTCATGAATTGGGGATTTGGAATTTTTGATTTAGCCTCGAAAATTTCTAGGGTTTACTGATTAGGTCCATCTCTCATTTCATTTCTTCCATTCGGCCCTTGAAGTCCAATTTCATCGCGGAAAGATCCTACGATTCGTGTCGATGCGCACATCTGCACGAGCAGTCCAAATTTGTTGCTTATGCGCCTAGATCACGCCGGCCTGCAGAAAAATATAAAAAAGTGTAAAATAGTCCAAATTGAGCAATTAATTTTAGAAAAGCGTGTAAATGATGATAAATGATCTCGAAATGTGAAGAATATGAGGGTAAAACGACAGATAATTATATATAAAAGCGAACCCTTAGGTTGAGAGTTCGAACCCTGGGATTGATATTTTTTTATGTTTTCAGCCACTGGACAAAAGCGAAAGAAAAGTCTCAGGTTGTGAGTTCGAACTTTGAGATTGATATTTTTTTATGTTTTATATATATACTGTTACTTACACCATTTTGTTTTTTTAATATTCTTATATGGAGATAATAGATAAGACGTCTCAAATGATAAATAAGACATCTAAAATTTCGTCTCTATACATGAGACGTACTCCAAAACGCCTCAAGAAACCGCTTTAATAGAATTTAATAGCGTGCAACCCTTTAGAACGTCTCAAACTGCGTCTTTATTTCAATTGTGGTTCTAAAAAGAGAGACATGATTCAAAGCGTCTTAAACAAAACGTCTTAATATGTTCATTTTGTTGTAGTGGAATAATGAATGCCTACAAAGTTAGGATGCATATAACATCGAAACTTACAAATGTTGTAATATCTGTTTGGTTCTGTGATGAGGGCTATGATTCCATATTGGCCTGCAACAACAGGTTCAGTGAATGATTTAAAATAACAATGATATGATGCGGAAAAATAATGGCCCGGTTTTTTCAGCTCATGGTTTCTTCCAAATAAATAAATAGGATAGCTTTTCCGCCGCCGTTTTTTGTGCTCAATTTACTTTCAAGCAAGTTACTTTCATAGAATTAAATTGATTGATTGTCATCCTAGGAATGCAAACTTTGACATAGATTTATCTTGTTAGTGCACTTAAGTGAACTCAGTTATTTTAGACATTATTTGTGCTAAACCTTTTTGTGCTACGCTTCCATATTATTGGCTTGGTATAGCCAAATAGAATTGATAATTAATTGGAGAAGAAATTTTTTTAGACCGCCTATTCACCCCCTCTAGTCGGCCTTCTCGATCTAACAATGGTTGAACTTGAGTATTGATACTCTTTACCGACCTGATACACGACTAGTTGAGAGTCTCCTCTCATGAGTAGTCGATAAATCCTAAGCACTTTAGCTGCTTGTATGCCAGCCAACAAACCTTCATACTTAGCTACGTTATTAGTGGCTGGAAAGAGTAATTAGATGACATACTTTAAGGTCTCTCCCATGGGCGATTCCAGGACCACCCCAGCTCCCGAGCCACTTAGTGTAAGTGACCTATCGAAGTACATCATCCACTGGTCACGAGAAGCATACTGTTGGGGATCCTAAACAGGTTCAGGAATTTCCCATTCGGCCACAAAATCTGCCAAGATCTAGGATATAATGGCTGTTCAGGACACAAAATGGACCCCACTGTTTTCCTATTCTGAAGGACCTCTCCTAAGGGAAACACAGACGACGCAATCATTTTGTGCACTTGAAAATAATACCTTAGCTTCCTTAAAGACATGAGGAGGACATATAAGAGTTTTGGACCGAGGGTAGCGCTCCTAGGCCCATGTAAGACTTCGCACATAATATATTAGTCGTTGAATGCCTTCGTGTTCTGCAATGAGTATAGTACTTACTGCCTGTGGCATGGTGGAAAGATATACTAAGGGTGTCTCACTTGGCTCCAAAAAAACCAGAATAGGACACTCACAAGATATCTCTTGACATCCTCGAAAGCATCATTAGCCTCTTTTGACCACTCGAAACCTTCGTGTTTCTAAAGAAGTTTCAAAAAAGGATGTCATTTCTCTCCTAGACGTGCAATGAAATGACTTAGAGCCGCCACACAGCCGGTGAGTTTTTGAACTTCTTTCTTCATGGTCAGAGGGCGCATCTGCTCGATGGCCATGATCTTTTCAGGATTTGCCTCGATACCTCTTGCCAAAATAAGGAATTCGAGCAACTTTCCTAAAGAAACTCCGAACACACACTTCTCGGGATTGAGTTTCAAATGATGCTTTTTGAGGTTGTCGAAAGTCTCCTGTAGGTCTGAAATATGATTAAGTTGTTTGATGCTTTTGACGACTACACCATCAACATAGGCTTCCAGATTTTGATCCATTTGATATATAAAAGTCAATTGCATCAAACATTGAAAAGTTGAACCTACATTTTTTAGGTCAAATGGCATTTTGACATAGCAAAACACTCCAAATGGCATTATAAATGCGGTCTTCTCTTCATCTTCTGAAGACATACTGAACTGGTGATAACTAGAGTATGCATCTAGAAAACTTAACATTTCACAACCAGTAGTTGAGTCAACCAAATGATCAATACGGGGAAGCGAAAAATGATCTTTTGGACAAACTTTATTTAAAATGATATAGCTATACACATGCTCCACTTACCATTAGACTTCTTAACCATTACAATATTAGCCAACCACTCTAAGTGATTGACTTCTCTTATAAAGCCTGCCTTGAGTAACTTGTCTAATTATGATCTAATAGCTTCTAGTCGATCTAGTGCAAATCTCTGTAACTTCTATTTTACGGGCATCTTATCAAGCTGTAGAGCTAGCCTATGCTCGATCACCTCCATGGGAACCTAGGTTTTCCCGGAGGAAAGTGACGATGGCATCTTCCTATGCGGGGTTGGAAGTAACCCCGATGCGAACAGTCTTCGAAGGCTCCGCTGGGTCCAAAGGAACCTCCTTGACCTCTTCATCCAGCTTCAACGCGGCTTTTGGCTTCGAGTGCTTGCTCAAAGATGGTGCCTTGGTAGCTTCTCGAGTTGGTAGTTGGCCGACCATCTCGAGGGACTTGCGGTCGCACGTCAGCGCCATTTGCTTATCACAGCGAACTCTGATGACTCCCTTGGAACCTGGAAACTTAAGATATTGATATGCATAATGAGCAACTATCAGAAAATGTGCCAAAGTTGGTCATCCGAGTATGGCATTATATGCCATGTTGGAGTCAACCACATCAAAGGAGATTCATCAAAGGAGATTTTCTCTGTCCTGAAGTTGCTCGAAGATCCGAACGTAACAAGCAAAGAAACTTGGCCAATGGGCTTGGTTGAAGACCTTGGTACGATTCTATGAAGTGAATATCATACTAGTTTTATTCTGGTATAAGGGACTTGCATCTCGTACAAAGCACTAACAAAAAAAATATTCAAATAACTACCACCATCTTGACAATTGTTGATGGTGGGCTTAACCACGATCAGAAATCGACCAAGTCAATTTGAAGGGATAAGATAATCACTCTTCTCTAAACAGATGGTGACTTCTGACCACTGAGGAAGATTGTTAATAAGGGATGGTTGATAGAGTTTACCTCTCGTTCGACGGCCTTATGCTACCTCTTCGACTCATACACGGACGAACCTCCATAGATATGCTCGATAGTGTACTTTGGATCCTGAAAATTCATGTCCTCATCCTCGTCCGAGTGCTTTTGATCACTCGACTGCCCCACCTCATCGAGTGTGGGAAGCAGTCCCTTGCCAGAATAGTAATCCTTGAGTTTTGTTAGCAATTGCGAAGGTCGTGCCTCTCCTTCTTGTGAAGTGGACACCACCTAGGCTTGTTGTCCTTCCACATGGGTGCTTTGCTTTTGCCTCGATCAGAGTATTGCTTCGGGTTTCGTGGCTACTTATCACCTGTGGCCAAGACTTTCTTTGAGGTCTCGGCCCGAGGCTTCTGACCTTTGGCCTTACTCTTGGACTTCTTGGGCTTCTCCTTCCTCTTTGGAGTTTTGGTTGACCTGATTGATGGTTTTGATCTATTCAACCGCCTCAGCAGGAATTGCATAATAGTCAGGCATCTCAAAGAGTTTGGTGACGGTGGTCGAAGGATGCAAGGCGATGTCCTCCGTGAACCTCCTATTGTGGACACCCTGCTTCAACACCCTAATGACAGAAGCGTCAGAGACCTCTAGAATTGAATTATGAACCTAGCTAAAGCACCTGATGAACTATCGTAGGGTCTCATTGTTGTTCTACCGCATTTGGTGTAGATTGTCCTATTTTCCAAGGCGATTGTATGTGCCTTGGAAGTTGGTCAATAGAGATTGCAGAGGTGCTGTCATGAGTAGATTGACTTGAATGGTTGGTTGAGCAACCATGATCGAGCAAACCCTTCGAGCACTGTTGGAAGATAATTTGCCATAACGTGCTCGTCTCCTCTTGTCACCCGAACTGTGGTTTTGTAAATTTGAAGGAACTTGATGGGATTTTGAGATCCGTTGAATTTGTCCATGTTTACTGGCTGAAACTGTGGTGGCCAGTGTACCACTCATAGTTTAAGGATGAACGCCTGATATCCGATAACAATTTCCTAACGCCTCCTTTGGAGGAAAGGGTAATTAGCATCACTAGGAAATCATACTCGATGATGCCCGATAGTGAACAGACCCGACCTATAGTAGGCCTCATCCATACGAGGGTCTGTTGTTGTAGATTCCTTGCCCGAAGTGGTGATCGATCACCTCCTCAGTCAACTACCCGATCTGGAGTCGTTCGAGGAACTCTCCTTCAGCTCACTAAAATCGTCCAGATGGTCGTCAAGGACTCGAACACTTGGGGGCAGGCCCATTATCATGTTACAAGCCCTGCTCATTGTTGGATTGACCCTTACCATTTAGGGGAAGTGGCTCCTCCGTTTGACATACTGCTACGGGGGATATGGATCCCTTCTTAGCCTTTCCCGCGGTGTGGTCTCTGTGATCTCGAGATGGATCTCTAGGGACAGCCTCATCGTCGGAAGCAAGCAACATCTGCTCATAGTCATAGAAGGCATCCATGTCAATATCCGTATAGTCGGCCAAGTCGAGCCAGTTCTCCTCGTTTAACTCCCCTGCCATGAGGACATCAGAAGAAAGAGAATTTGTCGACGAGGAAATTTCCAGAGTCTTAGAAAAATCTTCCCACGGTGGGCGCCAACTATCGATGTTCTAATATCGATCTTACGTATGATTTGTTTAGATTCAGGAAAGGTCTAGAAGACTTGGTGTGTGATCATGCAGAGTGAAGACACGAGAATTTTTATACAGGTTTAGGTCTTCTCCTAGGAAAATAATAACCCTACATCCTGTGTGGCTATTACTCAGAGAAATTGATTACAACTGAGAGTAGTGCGAAATGCCTAGCACTATCTCCTGATCCAATGTCTTCTTTTTTTCACTCTTCCCTGACGTCAATCTTTATATAGTCCACAAAGCGGTGGCAGTTGTCCCGTGCCGAAAGGCACCTCAACGCTTCGAGTGATAACTATCTGAGGGAAGTTACTGTCAGAGAGATGTAGTGGCTCGTTCGCCATGCAATGGTTATTTCAGAGAGAGATTGTGTGAGCTTATCATGCTCTAACCGTCTTGTCAGACGACCCCATGATAAAGTAGGTCGTCATAAACAAGCTAATTGGGAATATGTTGGTTGCAGAAAGATCTATGACCACGAGATGGTCGTAGGATATCTTACGATTATATGGTCGTAGAAAAACTTACGACCAAGGAGTAGTCGTAGTAATACTTACGACTATGTGGTCGTAAAAAAGATTTACGACTAAGGAGTAGTCGTAGTAAGACTTATGACTATGTGGTCGTAGAAAGACTAACGACCAAGATGTATTCGTAATAAGACTTATGACTGTTCTGTAAAATCACTCTCTTATCATTAAGAGATATGTTCGGAGAACATACTGACATAATAATTAGAGAATTATTATATTCTGGTCACCGCCACACCTCCCCGTCCCCACCCCACCTCCCAAACCCCTAAACCATTCCCGCTCCTCGGCTGCCACCTCTCGTTCCACCAGCAGCACAACCGCCGATGAAGACGTCGCCATCTCCGGCGCCAGTCTCTTCTAACCTAGCAGCCATCAGTGCTAATGGCGTCTGCCCTGGCTGTGGAAATGCCATGCAATCTGCCGACCCGTCCCTCCCAGGCTTCTTCTCCCTCCCATCCCCAAGAACCCTGACTACCACGCGCGCCTAGCGCCCATCACCACCGACGACACCAACATCTCGTCCTTCCTCAAGTCCGGGCACCTCCGGGAGGGCCAAGAAACCTCGCTGGCAGACGAAGAGGCTATTGCCGCCGTTAGCCAATCGTCAGGACGTGACGCCGGTGAATGGACGAACTCAAACCACAACAAACACACGCGAGAACCCGAGAACACACGTGAAGATCGGAAGTTTTTGGTGCTGCTAACAAGCCAACGTTTTCTAGTTTATTCCTTGTGTTTATGTAACAAACTGGAGCTAACAAACTTGGGCCACAAAGCCCGACTCTTGCGCCACACCACCTACGAGTTGCGACGTGCCCGTCTCGGCGCTGCGGCGATGCAAAAAACTCGGCCACGAAGCAAACTCCGCAATTTGCCGGCCGTTACTCTAGTGCATGCACACACATGAAATATTGCTACGCTTAGTATGCGCTATCATGAGTTACATGATGCAATCATGGCATACTGCCAGCGCTAGTAAATGCAATCATGGCTACATGCAGTGCTACTACCTGCACTCATGGCATACATGCAACGCCAGTACATGTAATCATGAGATGCAATCATGGGATGCATGCAGTGATGGGATACATGCACTCAAGGAATACATGGGATACATGCACACATTCAGGGAATACATGCAACGGTGGGAATGCATGCAACGGTGGGGATGCAACGGTGCGAGGAATCGAGCGGGGACCCCTCGAATCGGCGGCGGCAGGAGGCGGCCGGAGGTGGGGGAGAAATGAGCGCCGGCGGCTGCAAAAAAGGGGAAAGCCCGATAAGGCGCGAGGGAAGCTTCCTGGGGATGAAAGTAGGTTGGGGAGAAGAGAATGGCCGCTCGGGGTCCTTCTGGGTAGGCTGGCGGCGGTGGCGGCACGAAGAGCGGCCGCCGGTGGCGTTGAGTTTTTGTGTGGCTAAAGAGGTGCGCGAGGGGGAAGTTTCTTGGCAATTGACTGCATTTTATAGCCGCGGGAAGGAGCAGAACCGGGATGGGCGTGGGTATGGGCTTCGGGCTAAGGCGGACGGACGGAGTGGCGGTGTACCGACGCCTTCATGGCCGCACAGAGGGGAGTGGCGCGCAGCATGGGCGGTGCGGTCCGGCCGCTACGGCTCGGGTACGGAGGCGTGGCAGCGCAGACACGGGGCGGCACAGCGGGGAGGGATGGCGCCGGGGAAGGCGGGGGAGGACACTGGGCTAATGCCTCCCATTAAATGCGGTGGCGACGGCCATACCGGAGTGGCGAGCAGCGGCGTGGCCAGGACATCAAAACTGGGGGCGGAGCTGGATTTTGGCCGCGGCGGCGAATGGGAGAGCGACACCGAGTGCGCTACGGTGCGTGTGGAAAGCCAAAGCCGGAAGGGGCGCCGGGAGGTGCGGTGGAGCAGCCACGGGGAGGCGCGGGTTGGCTCGGGCGGAGAGCAAGCAGAGCGGGCGAAAGAGAGAAGGAACGCGCGGGCGCCGCGAGGAAGAAGGAAAGAGAGAGGGGGCTGCGCTGGGCCGGGCGAAGCCCAGGAGAAAAAGAGAAGGAGGCCCGGGGAAAAAGAGGAAGAGAGTAGGCCAGCCGGGAGAGAAAGAAAAGGGGATACCGGGCCGGGCTGGTAGAGGGAAAAGAAGGGGAAAAGAGGCCAGCCCACCCGGGGCTAAAAGGAAATTCCTTGGGCTGAAAAAGGGAAAATAAATAGGCAAGGCCAAAAAGGGTTTTGGGCTAGAAGATTTAAATTAAAAAATTGAATTTTTGACTTAAACTTTTTATCAACCACAACAAAACAAGGCAAATAATCGAATTCGAAAATGGGGTGTCACAGACCACCCTTTATGCAGTAATCTCGACCCGAGATTCGAAATGACTGAAACAGAACGGTAGTTGGCTCTGAGCTGCTCCTCACGCTCCCAAGTTGCTTCTTGCTTGGAGTGATTGCTCCATTGAACTTTGCAGAATTGAATGGTCCGGTGCCTTGTCTGTTTTTCCATGGTATCCAGTATTCGGACTGGATGCTTTGAATAAGTCAAATCCTTCTGAAGATGGATTGACTCTACTGGAGCCTTCTCTTCAGGGACTCTGAGGCATTTCTTGAGTTGAGATACATGGAACACGTTATGTACTTCTGATAAGCTTTAAGGTAGTTCTAATCGGTAGGCAACTTCTCCACACCTATCAGTGATTGGAAAAGGACCAATGAATCTAGGTGCAAGCTTGCCCTTCACCTTGAATCTTCTAACTCCTCGAAGGGGTGACACCTTGAGATAGACATGATCCCCCACCTCGAATGATAGATCTCTACGGCGATTGTCAGCGCAGCTCTTTTGCCTGGACTGGGCTGCTTGAAGTCGATCCCTAATTAGCCTGACTTTTCCTTCTGTCTGCTTGAGGATCTCTGGCCCAAATACATATCCTTCTCTCGCTTCTGACCAATGCAGCGGAGTTCTACACCTTCTGCCACACAGGGCCTCGAAGGGTGACATCTTAAGACTAGATTGGTAATTATTGTTGTAGGAGAATTCAGCGTATGGTAAGCATTTTTCCCAATCTGAGGTATATTTGAGGGCACAAGCTCGCAGCATATCCTCTAAAACATGGTTTATCCTCTCAGTCTGCCCATCTGTTTGAGGGTGAAAAGCGGTACTGAAAGCGAGATGGGTTCCTAGGGCTTCATGTAGGCTAGCCCAAAAACGCGAGGTGAACTGGGAACCTCGGTCCGAGACTATCCTCTTAGGCACTCCATGCAAGCATATGATGCGATTTATATATAGCTCAGCTAACTTATCTCCTTTATATCTGATATTTACTGGGATAAAGTGGGCAACCTTGGTTAATCTATCCACTATGACCCATATGGAATCGAACCCCGACTTGGTACGAGGTAAGCCTGTTATAAAATCCATTCCAACCTCTTCCCATTTCCATTCGGGAACTTGCAATGGTTGCAGTAGCCCTGCTGGTCTTTGGTGTTCTGCTTTTACTCGTTGGCATACATCGCAACAGGCTACATATTCTGCAATGTCTCATTTCATACGGGGCCACCAATATAACGTCTTGATGTCTTGATACATTTTGGTGCTGCCTGGGTGAATGGCATATGCTGAGCTATGTGCTTCCTTAAGTATCAGATCCTTGAGATCCTTCCGATGAGGAACAAAGAGACGTTTCCCATACCACAATATTCCCTGCTGGTCTTCTACCATCTTGGGGGCCTTTCCTTTAGCCATGAGGTGTTTAAATTTCTGGACTCCAGGTTGTCCTTTCTGTGCTGCCTTAATAAGCTCTTCAAGAGTTGGGTGCACCTCTAAGGTAGCTAAGGTCCCATGCTCTACTATACCCAAGTTGAGGCCCTCAAATTCCTTGAGAAGCTCACAATGAATTGCTAGCCCCATAATGGTATTACAGTAGGGCCTGTGGCTTAGGGCATCAGCCACTACGTTGGCTTTTCCCGGGTGATAGTGAACATCTAAGTCATAATCTTTGATTAGTTTCAACCATCTTCTCTGTCTGAGGTTAAGGTCCGTCTGCGTGAAGATATACTTGAGGCTCTTGTGGTGTGTATATATATATATATATCACAATGATTTCCAATTAGATAGTGGCGCCAAATTTTTAGGGCATGCACCACTGATGCTAGTTCTAGGTCATGAGTTGGATAATTATCCTCATGGGGACAGAGTTGTCTAGATGCATATGCTACAACTTTTCCCTCTTGCATAAGTACACATCCAAGACCTTGACGCGAAGCATCACAATATACTTCAAAGTTCTTGTGTATGCCTGGCAAGGCTAACACAGGAGCAGTTGTTAATCTTTTCTTTAGTTCCTGAAAACTCTTCTCGCAGTCCTTGGTCCATTCATACTTCTTTTCTTTCTTGAGAAGGTGGGTCATGGGTTTTGATATTTTGGAGAAGCCCTCTATAAAGCGTCTGTAGTACCCGGCTAGGCCAAGGAAACTACGCACTTCAGTCACTGAGGTCGGCTGTTTCCAATCCAACACCGCTTCTACCTTAGAGGGATCAACTGCCACTCCCGAAGAGGATATGATATGACCTAGAAAACTGATCTCTTGTAACCAAAAGTCACATTTGCTGTATTTGGCATACAGTTGATGCTCCCTGAGGGTCTCTAGGACTAACCGCAGGTGTTCCGCATGCTCTTCAGTGGTCTTAGAATAGATCAGGATGTCATCTATGAATACAACCACAAATTTATCTAGGTATTTCATGAACACCTTATTCATCAAGTTCATGAAGTAAACTGGAGCATTTGTTAACTCAAATGACATGACGGTGTACTCAAACAGACCATACCGAGTGGTGAAGGCTGTTTTCGGAATATCTTCTGACCTAATTTTAAGTTGGTGGTACCCTGACCTTAGGTCTATTTTGGAGAAGACTGCTGCTCCTGCCAACTGGTCGAATAGATCATCAATCCTGGGCAAGGGATATTTATTTTTGATGGTTACCTCATTAAGGGTTCGGTAGTCTACACATAGCCTGGCGGTGCCATATTTCTTTCTAACAAAGATTACTGGTGAACCCCAGGGAGACGAACTAGGCCTGATAAATCCCTTCTCCGATAAGTCCTCAATTTGTGATTTTAACTCTTCCAATTCATCCACCACCATTCTATATGGTCTCTTGGCTATTGGGGTAGTCCCTGGTTTTAGGTTGATCACAAATTCAATGTCTCGGTCAGGTGGCATACCAGGTAGTTCTTCAGGGAAGACGTCTGGGTATTCCCGAACTATAGGCGTTTCTTCCATGGGTGTTTCTTTGAGATGGTGGATTTCTTCTTTCAAGGAAGGGCGATCCACATTAACCTCTATCACCAGGCTAGGGTGCTTGGTAAGTACGACCTTTCTATTAGCACAGTCTATTAATCCATGATATTTGGATAACCAATCCATCCCTAGGATAATGTCCAAGGTTTGGGATGGTAGGACCAACAAGTCTGCTAGGAGATTAGAGTTTTCCATGGTGATTTCCACTTTGGGGCTTACCAAAATAGAGGTCAATGGTCCCCCTGGTGAACTTAACACTACTGGCCTCTTTAGCCTAAAGGTCGGTAACTTGGCTTTTGCCACAAAACCTTTTGAGATAAAAGAGTGCGAAGCCCCAGAATCAAACAAAACTTGTGCAGGTATGGACTTAATAGAGAACGTACCCATGAGTACTCCAGAAGCGTCTTGAGCCTCCTCTGCTGTAATATGGTTTACACAGCCTTGGTTTGGTGTGGAGGAAACCCTAGAGGCTTGTGGTACCGAAAGCTCCCGCGGTACCGATGACGCCCCTTTGACGGGTGGCTCCCACAATAAATTTGGCTGAGGTCCCTTGGCGATCAGGGCATTTATTGGCGAAGTGCCCTTTTGCACCACAGTTAAAGCAGTGCAAACTTGCAGCTGGGTTGGGCGATGGGGATTGCCCTGAGGGACGGGGCACCCTAATCATGTTCCCACTGGAGTGCTGAGTTGAAGCTGTAATCTTAGGGTCTGTTTGGTTGCCTGCATGGAGGTGGCTCGCACCAGCGCATGCAGGGAGATGGTGTTTGGTTGCCTGCATGGAGGAGAGAGCCTGCACGAGTGGATGCAAAAAATCAACTGGAGCCAGGCTGAGGAGAAACGTGGCTGAGGAGCTTCCCTCCTCAGCAGGCCACGCTCATGCAGCTGCATGAGCACATGCAGGCAACCAAACAGCCCCTTAGGTGCCGAAGTGGCTCCCTGCCAGAAGGATGTATTACCTTGGTACATTGGCCTTGGTTGAAAACCACCTTGAGGCCTTTGCGATGCCCACTTCCGTTTACGGCTAGCCTCTAAGAGTTTTCTTTCATTCTCATAAATAAGGGCCTTGTTAACCAAATGATGAAAAGTGGAATGATCATGCAAGATCAACTGCGCCCTCATTTCTTCTTGCATCCCTTCCAGAAAGCGATCAACTTTCTCTTCTTCTGTTGCTATGTCTGTTGGGGCATATCGGGCTAACTGATTAAATTTAGTGAGATACTCATTTATTGACATGTTCCCTTGCTTTACGTACGGAACTCGTTCCTCTTCATTCTTATTATCCCAGTAGGTACGAAGTTTTGGTGAAAGACCTCCCAAAACTCAGACCATGATATTATAGATCTCGCCGATTTTGCTTCCTCCCCTTCTTCGTTTTCTTCTTCTTGTTCTCCTCCTTCCTCCTCGGCTCTTGCCGATCACCTTGTCGAACAAAGAGTCGCTGAAGTAGCCCCCATCTTCCGGCTCTTCCTCTTCTTCATCTGGGTCATCATGAGACATCTTTGTCCCACGGACTGCCAGAAAGTTTTCCCACCAGGCTGCAGCTGCACCTTTAAATTGGTGGGTGGCGAAATCTACTTTATCTTCTTCTACGCAGCGTGCTAAACGAAGCTTCTTTTCTATGTCTGGTAGCCAATCTTCAGCTTCCCAAGGTTCACTTGCTGAAGAGAAAGTCATTGGCCTTATCCTTAGGAAGTCTGCTAACTTGGAGCTCTGGTTGACAGACCCTGCCTGCTGCCCGGATAGCATTGCATGAAGGATTTGAGTTTGTTGCCCCATTAGTTGTTCCATGGTAGGAGGTACTGGGGGTGGGGGTGGAAGGCTTCGACCTCGACCTTGACCTTGACCTCGACCTCGTCCTCGTCCTCGCCCACGTCCTCTGCCTCGGGCTGTCGTCCTTCGAGTTCTAGGCGCCATCTGAAATACATAAGATGTCAAAACTTGGAAAGAAGAGAAGGGGAAAGGCATATACGAGGGGTCACTAGCCCTCTAATCACAACACAGAAGAACCAAATAAGCTAGGCAAGTAAAGCGATAAAACATAAAGCTTGCATTAGTCCTTGCAACCTCTACACAACGTCTACTAAAAGGGGAAGGGGTACAAAAGCGAAAACTGATAAAGTGCTTGCAACCCAAAATCCTGCTAGCAAGCATGGCCAAAAGCTATCCTGCTACTCCTGCTGGTATTGCTACTACTCGATGTCGATCGGGGAGATGGAGCAGCTGCGGGTCGAAGCGTCGGAGGCAGTGCGCGAGTCGTCGCTGGATGGCGAGCGGAGGAGACAACGGCCGCTGCTGGAACCTCTGGCGTCTGCTGCTGTAAAGCCCAGAGGTGGCGCGACGCCTACGAGCGATGGCGAGCCGGCACGGTCCGCACCGGCGACGGTCTTTGGCGCACGGTGCTGCACCTCTGGTAGTAGGGGCAGGCAGAGGTAGGGTACGGCTAGTGGAAGCCCGTACAGGTGTAGGTGCCGGAGGCCGGTATCGACGGCCGCTCTGCGCAGTAGTGCCGAAGTGGTGTCGCATCGCCGCTACCATCGCGGAGGCGATGGGCTGGAACCCTCTCGTGAGTCCGGCGTAGGTCGGGAAGGCGGGCGTAATCGCCACGGGACCAAGACGCCGAGCTCGACCTCGATTGGGGGTGGACATTTGGCTTGAGGCTTGTGAGCCGGCTTAGCTAGTAACGAGCTCGAGCTGGCTCGGCTCGGGCTCGTAATTGATTCAAGGCAAGCCGAGCCCAGCGTCTAGCTCGTGAGAAAAACGAGCCGAGCTCGAGCCGCCGTTGGCTCGCGGCGAGCTCGGTCGGTCCCGCCACCGATGAATCGCTGATGCCGCATCGGCCCACCCACCCGATCGATGTGGTCGATAGTCGATGCGATGCACCGATCGGCCGAAGCGATGCGAGTCGGCACGCGCTAACCCTAACCCTTCCCATCCCCGATTGGCGATCGCTGCCACGCCACGCGCTCGGCCGCCGCCCGCCGTCCTTCCCCACGCCACACGCTCGGCTGCCGCGACCAAGAAGGTGACGGTGGTCGGGGACGTGACACCGCTCGGCATCCTCAACAGCATCTCCAAGGTCAAGCCCGCCCAGTTCTGGCCATCGCCGCTGAGGCCGCGCATCAGCCTCATTCTGACGATGCAGCAGCTAGCCAGCGCACACAGCGTTCCCTCGATCTCCAGGCCGTCGCAAGAAACATGCATGGCTGATCATCGTCGGTACAGCAATTGGAACTAGCTAGTAGCACTGCGTATACTACAGCTTGTATTCTGTTTGGAGTTGTAGCTAGCTTGTGGTTTCTGCGTGTTGTATTGTAACGATCTGTGAGCCGTTTTGGCTCGGTCTATCATATCTTGATGTATTGTACTCCATCAAGATATCATATGAGCTTATTGCGCGCTATAGCTGTGATGTCGATCTGTGAGCCGTTTTGGCTCAGTCCGGCAGCGGCGAGCCGTTTTGGCTCGTTCGGGCTCGCGAGCCAGCTTGAGCCGAGCCGAGCCTCTCGCGTAGCTCCTTTCAGAAACGAGCTGAGCCAAGCCGAGCCGCAGCTTTGAGCGAGCTCGGTCGAGCCTGGCTCGAGCCGGCTCGGCTCAGCTTGTTTCCAGCCCTAGTCTCGGTGGCAACCCGCTCTCGCTCAGACAAGGTAAGGGCGGTGTCCAGTCCTGCCAACTGGAGGCGGAGCGCGTCTGCATGCTCGTAGCTGGCTGTCAGTAGTGTCCTCAGCTGGCCAATCTCCTGGAGCGCCCGGCAGTAGGTGTTGACCATCGCCTGGGTCAACTGTACCTGTTGAGTCAGCCGGGGATCGTCTACCGGTACGTCCAACTTCTCAGGGAGGGGTCCGCCCGCGTAGAAGATCGGAAAGTAGCAAAAATGGGACTGCACCAGCTCTGTCCCGTGTAGCTGCATCAGCCTGGCTGATGCCAACTGAGCTGCGTCCTACACAGTGTCGACACGACAGCCCCTGGTGTGGTCGGTGGAGACGACAACAGGCTCAACTCCTCCCGGTCGGGCATAGATAAACGCCTCCATGATCCAAGACTCCTGGTCTCGGATCTGAGTCCGTCGCCCCCGGAAAATGGGGTGCTGGTCGTACTTGAGGTACTGCAGCAATAGTCGAAGCAACTCGACGTGGTCAGTCTCGGTCTCGCGCGTGAGAAAGGTAGTCCCATGTAGCGGCAGTCGAGGATCCGGCCATCTACATTTTTAAAGAAAACAAATGGTCAGAACAGGTAAAGCAAAAAGGAAATGCAGAAGAGTATAGTCTAAGAATGGTAAGAGTAGGAAGTAATAACTATATTTTATCAAATTCTTTATTAGTTTTCGAAATTAAACACCATCCTTAAGGCACGACCATCTTAGCTAGGTTTCTACAGTCGTATGCTCTGATACCAGCCCTGTCGAACCCTGGGTTTGAACCAACCCAGAACCCTTTGTGATTCCACCGCACTATTCCTTGGATCAGTAGATAGTGCTCACAGATTCAATGCTGATTTATTTCATACATGGTACAGTCCACATTATTACAATACCAAAGTGCACTGGTCCCATATAAGGACAAGTATTACAAAAGGGGCCTTCTGGCCAAATAAGTTCAGTGTACCATTGCATTATTGATGGAAGCAAAAGGGAGGGGCTCATCTCCCCACAGGCAGGCGACCGGGATAACCTAGGGGCGCTTAATATTACCCAGAGGACCTGGTTAACGTTAAGGGCACCCACCAATTAGCTTGGTCGGCCCGACGGTAAGGAAAGGCTAGATCCTGGCCTAACTACCACCATCTTCATTCCCTTCGCCAGCCAGGTCCTGGTAGTATTCGTACTGATCCTGATTGGCGAACTCTGGGGAAAGGTGATAGAGAGCGAGAGTGAGCACACACAACCGTGCTCTGCGAGCCAACATACAGAATGCAAATACTAGTATTCAAGGCTTTATACAAGGAAGGCTTAGGCTCTTTTGTTTGCGCAAAGCAACAGTTGCAAATAACTTAATTACAAAATCCTATGTTCTAGCCCTTTTTATAACCAATTCTTTGAAGATTGAAAATTGTGCAGTATGTATAAGACAGTGCTGGTTCCATACACCAGTTTCATGGCTCCAACCACCTATGCTAGATTTTTAGTTTGGATAACCCATACTATCACTGGAGTACTTCCCTCCAGGAAAAATTCAGAATTTGGAGTACTTCCGTCCATCCAGTTTTCTTCCCACCCACAAAAGGTTTTTCAAATAGAACTAACTCGAGTGGGTTCCCATGTCCGCCCTTGACCGTGGGCATGGCTGCTCGAACAGTTTCACACTCTACAGAGGTTGTACACTTTCATCACAAGAGATAAGTTATCTTAATAGCCGACATGCTTCCCCAGGCATGAGACCCGGATTACTTATCACAAAGCCTTTACCTTACTCCAATCTAGCTAGATACCACCCCACCGAGGTTTCACCGCTGAAGGGTTCTATCCACCACAGTCAGAGGCCCCCTCTTGCGCCGTGTGAGTACAGTAGATCCCTGTGCCTCACTGTGAGTAAACCAGTATACCCTGGTACCCACTTCCCGCGATGATATCTAAACTAAACTTTTGTAAGCTAATCGGCTAGGTCGTACCCATATAGACTTGTGGTTGTACGGTTTTACACAAGGAGGTCATCACAAGATTCGGTCCTTAATTTGTCCAGGCGGTTCATTCCACAACCCACGTGTTCTCGTGCGACATCAGCACCAGCCACTCTTATCATCCGCCTAGACGGGTACAGCAAATTTTAGGGTTTTGAGACGGGTAAAACAGATGTAACAAAATACCCAGTCATGTACATCCCATGACTGCACCAAATCAAGTTCTTATATTTGTTTAAAGATTGATGATCAGGGTACATTACCTTGGACTTGAACAAATGGCATGGCATGTTATTTAGACTTATAACTATTAAAGTTATTATTAAAGCCTATGGCGACAAGGAGCAGGTAATTCGAGTTATCTAGGAATGGAAAAGTAACTTTAATACAACGCTAAGTGGGTATGTAGCTACCGTATGATTTAACGTACATTTACATGAAATAGCACATGCAGTTTCGGATAATTTAAATGAAGATAATTTCGCAAGAACATAGGAGCAAAACGATCAAAATGCTGACTCGCCTAGGTCTAGAGTAGCAGGATCTTGCTGGTCCTGGAGTGGATCTTCTTGTGGCTCGGGGGCGGCTTCAAACTCTACTCGAGCAGGAAAAACCGAAGTACATACAACAAGTAAAGAGCATAAAATAATAAGTAAAACAGCTCAAAAAATAAATCAAACCACAACCAACCGGAAGAGCTTGCATTTAGAAAAATTTAGGAACAAGTTTCACCCAAATCGGAGCTACGACGAGGGAGAACGGGTGTTTTGAAGTTCCATTTTCAGGAGAAATCTCAAAAATGAAAAAGGAGAGAGAGTTCACTCTCAGACAGGTGGGCCCGCCGGATCTTAATTTGTTTTCAGATGTATCTTTACTTCAAAGAATTTCAGTGTATGACACGTGGGGCCACAGCATTTTAATTAGTTTGTTTTAACTGCAGTGGGGGTCCACATGACAGTCTATTACTATGCTTCTAAAACTACCGCCCACGTCGGTGCCACGGGTTTTAACGCCCGAGGCCCATCGATCGCTGGCTCATTGGAGCCACTAATCGCTGCTGTTAGCCGTTAACCGCGCAGAGCGAGCTTGGCGGCCGGCGACGGGGCTCGCTGACGGCGAGGGAGCCCAAGGCCGCGCAGGGAGATACCCAAAATGAACCGCTCGGTCCCGCGCGCTCACGATGGTGGGGTGAATCGGCCTGAGGGGGACCAGAAGATTGCCTGCGGCGGAAACCGAAGGTGGCCACGGCGGCGACTTCGGCGATGAGAGGTCAATTACTTGGAAAGGGAGCTATTGGGGTTGCAAGGAACTCACCCGAGCGGAGAGAGTGGCTCGGGAAAGCTTGGAGTAGGCTGTCAACGGCGAGCTTTGGACGGCGAAGGGGACGATCGGTGCTGGGGAGGATGGGCCGACGAAGCTTCGATTTGATGGCTTGGTTGGCTTCGTGGGCAGGAGGCGGCTGGAGGTGGGGGAGAAATGAGCGCCGGCGGCTGCAAAAAAGGGGAAAACTTGATTAGGCGCGAGGGAAGCTTCCTAGGGACGAAAGTAGGTTGGGAGAAGAGAATTGCCGCTCGGGGTCCTTCCGAGTAGGCTGGCGGTGGTGGCGGCACGAAGAGCGGCCGCCGGTGGCGTTGAGTTTTTGTGTGGCTAAAGAGGTGAGCGAGGGGGAAGTTTCTTGGCAATTGACTGCATTTTATAGCTGCGGGAAGGAGCAGAACCGGGATGGGCGTGGGTATGGGTGGCGGTACGCGGCCGTGCTAGCTTCGGGCTAGGGCGGACGGACAGAGTGGCGGTGTACCGGCACCTTCATGCCCACACAGAGGGGAGTGGCGCGCAGCATGGGCGGTGCGGTCCGGCTGCTACGGCTTGGGTACGGAGGCGTGGCAGCGTAGACACGGGGCGGCACAGCGGGGAGGGATGGCACCGGGGAAGGCGGGGGAGGACACTGGGCTACTGCCGCCCATTAAATGCGGCGGCGACGGCCATACCGGAGTGGCGAGCAGCGGCGTGGCCAGGATGTCGAAACTGGGGGCGGAGCAAGATTTCGGCCGCGGCGGCGAATGGGAGAGCGACACCGAGTGCGCTACGGTGTGTGTCGAAAGCCAAAGCCGGCGGGGGCGCCGGGAGGTGCGGTAGAGCAGCCACGGGGAGGCGCGGGGGTGCACGCTCGGGGAAACCATGGGCGGCGCAGCGGGTTGGCTCGGGCGGAGAGCAAGCAGAGCGGGCGGAAGAGAGAAGGAACGCGCGGGCACCGCGAGGAAGAAGGAAAGGGAGAGGGGGTGCGCTGGGCCGGGCGAAGGCCAGGAGGAAAAGAGAAGGAGGGCCGGGGAAAAAGAGGAAGAGAGTAGGCCAGCCGGGAGAGAAAGAAAAGGGGATACCGGGCCGGGCTGGTGGAGGGAAAAGAAGGGGAAAAGAGGCCGGCCCACCAAGGGCTAAAAGGAAATTCCTTGGGCTGAAAAAGGGACCGGCCAACCTCCCGCGCGCACTACTCGTGGTCACCAAGCTCGACCTACTCCCGTCACCGTCGCTCTCCCCTGATGAAATCGGCACCGACCTGCGGCTCGCTGGGGTGCACCTCGTCAGCGCCTCGCGCGGCTGGGGCGTGCGTAACCTGTTTAACCATGTGCGCGAGCTTGCCGGGGCGCGTGGCAACGTGTGGGCTGTTGGCGCGAAGCATGGGCAGATCTTATATGGGGCATGGGTGTTCAACCGAACACCCAAAATTTTTTATAAAATACCAGATATATAATAAGTATATTAGATTATATACTATTAGTTGTGTTAAAACTATATTTTATGCCTATAAATAAATTCAATCCACACTCCTCGTATCTCGCGCACAGCCCATGTAATACATTAGACCCATTTTTCTTTCCACCTCAGCCCTCCTCACGCCCAAATAAATAAAGATATAAACAAAATCCTAATATTTGTTCTATTTCTCATCTTGTGGCTGTCTGTGTGGGAGGCGGTTTTGGCCTTCGAGTGGCGAGCGGGCGGAGGTGCAGGCTACAGGCGAGTGACGATCGGCAGATGTGGATGTGGTGCCATGATGTGACGATAATCATGCGTGAGGCAGCGTGTGGTGCAAGGTGAGCGTGTGGCAGCACGGGCGAGCAGAGAGGTGTCGCGAGCAAGCGGGCAGTGGCACAACGAACACGGAGGTAGGGAGCGGGCGACAAGAAGGGAGTAGCGCAGAGCGGGAGGAGGATGGTATTGGGAAGTAAGTAGCACCTCCAACTTATTGTCATCGTCCTCTCTTCAAATCTAGGTGTGCTCCACCCCACTCCACTTATTTACTTTTTTGGTCTGTTTTGCCACATGGAAGGAACATACAATTTCCTCTTAGATGGACAGTTCTTCGATGGGGAAATAGCAAAAAAAAGGTAAGATCAACAAGATATACAACTCTCATTATCTCTATAATTTGTTGTTTAATTCATATAATTATGCTCGCCTTATGTCACATATTTCCTCATAAGAAATCATTAATTTCTGTAAATTATGTATTTTTATTATATCTACATACACGTATCGTTGTATCGGTGTTTTAGGGAGGACGGTGTGCTACGGTATCGACGTATTTGAGCAACTTAAGCTCTGAAATTCGAACACACATCCTAAAAATCCTGGATCGCCATCGGCGCGAAGAACGTGGGCAAGTCGACTCGCCAATGCCATTGCCCGGTGCTCGAGTAGAGGCGGACCAACCTGACGGAGGCGCCGGTTCCAGAACAACCTCGGGTGATCCGAGTGGACGGCGTTCTTGGAGCTCAGCGTAACTGCTCGACACACCGGGCCCGATTCATGGGCACCGGTGACGACTTATTTTATTCTGAATATTTTCCTTGGTACCAACCCTTCCAATGCGTGGTATTGGTACCAGCAAATACACCACAGTGGAGGTGGCCTAATCTCTATCTCTACCCCTAAAATCCACCAGTTCAGTTCTTTTCTACGACTACCCCAAATTGTGCCCCCAGCAGTCATGAGTTTTTCTACGTCCACACCAATTCGTGTCCCTAGGAAAACCAACCAGTGAAATCAACGATCAAGGATCAATTCCCACCTTTCTCTCTCCTTACCCACTCATATCCAACGATCCAAATCCAAATTCAAAGGCGACGCGCGACTCCTGGGGACGCCGCGCCGCCTCCTTGACTCCGCCAAGCCTCGCGCGACCCCTGGGACACCGCGCACTCGACTCGCACTCGCACTCGTATCCACCATCCCAAGTACCCCAACCCTAGATCCCGAATCCAAGATCCCTACTCCCCGCCGCCTGCTCTTGATTTCTCTCTTTGCAGCCGCCTCCGCTCCGAATCCCTTGGTTTTTCTCTCTTTGCAGCCGCCTCCGCTCCGAATCCCCCGGTTCTTGCCGCCTCCTCCGTCTCTGCGATCTTGAGAGGTGAGTTCTTTGCGGTTGATGATGCGATGAAAACGTGGTTGGATTCTTGTGGGTTCGTGTTCTTCGTTGCTTAACACGCGCGCGCTTGTGATGTTTGCCGGCGCAGCTAGGATGGGAGAGGCCAAGGACAACGAGGTGTACGAGGAGGATCTCATCGACTACGAGGAGGAGGTGGAGAACGCCGCCGACGCGCGCCGCCAACGCCCGCCGACGTCGTTAAGAAGTGCGTCTACGTTGATGCTACTCGCCGTTAGTCTTTCTTGCTAGGGTTCGTGGTTGAGGGACCTGATCCGACATGTTAGGGTTTGCGTGTATGGGCAGGGGGGGCGGACCTGCCCGCCGGCGAGGCCGGCGCGCCGAGCTCCTCGCCGGCCGAACACCCCGGCGGAGCACACGCCCGCGACAGACAACGCCCAATGCCGCTGGCGTCGCCGAGCGGCACCATGGCCGGGAAGGGGAGCAGCGATCGCCGATGGCGCCCGCAGATGGTTCGCGCGCGCGGGCGCGCCCCGCCTCCTCGAGCCCGCCTCTCGTGCGCCGTCGGAGGGGTCATCTTCCTTGACCTTCACCGGCCCCGACTGCCTCGAGTCCGTCGAGGACCCGGATCTCGTCGCCCTCCCCGCCATCCGCGTCCCCAAGAGCAAGATTCCGCCGCTCGACGGCCAGCTCGAGAAGGTGAGCCTTGCAACTACCTCGCGTCGATCTTAATAAGCTCGCGTGTTCCTTAGATTCTGAGCTGCTTCATGCCCGTTTGGCTTCTGGACGGGTTGAATTTGGTGGTTGGGGTCGGGAAAAAAAATCACGTCTCCGTCGTGTTCGTTGATTCTTCAGCACGAGAATTTGATGCAATCGAATGGAGAACACTAAACTGGATCTGGCATGGGCAGTTAGGTTCACTACGTTGGCGGATCCCATTCCAGAGGAAATTGATGCGATGATGACCGATGAGGCCTAGACTATTTGTGTCTTTCAGGTGTTGGCTTATATTTGCTTGTTTGGTAGCCCCTTTTCTACAGGATGGGTAATGTGTGGTCTTTTCTTGGCACATTCATATACTTTTTTTGGCTGCAAACTGTGTATTGGTACTTTGTTTCACTGGGAAAAAATGTATTGCTGTGTTAAGATACCTTTGACGAACAAATGTCTGCAACAAATTTGTGTTGCTCAAATTTTAAACGTAAAAGGATTACTGAATGCAAGTTCGAAACAGTTAGAACAATGCAAAGCATTAAAGTTTTTTTGTCTGTCATTGTCTCCAGATAACATTAGTTTCACATCCGTAGTTCATCTGGTTTAGCATGCTAGATGTTTAACAACTGTTTGTTTTACTTATGTTGTTCATGTCTTCCTTCTGAAAACCATTTCATCACATTCATATGATCGTAAAATGGCATTTTCTTTTTTGACAATGGGCCTGCTGGAAAATTCTGAGTATAGACCTTTTGTTTTCTATTAGGGAGTGAATGACATTCACCACTTAGTAAAGGATGTATTGGATAAGAGAATGAGCAGTTGGGAGAAATACTGCCTTCGACATTGTTTCACTGCACAGAAGGATTTATGGCGCTGAAGATGTATGTTCTTTATATCAAAGTAATTGATTTATTCAAGTCGACCTTTTAATTTGACTCCAACATGTGTAATTTAGAGTTCATCTGCTATTAGAATTTTCTGATTTCATCCCCTTCGCGATGTTTCATTTTAGATGATGGGGAACACACACCTTTTTCTTGAAGGTTCGTAATATGGAAACTGACGCATTATCTTATACTGATTGATCCTTTCTTGAAAAAATAGTCTTGATTCATTCAGTTAACTCAGCAATTGAGATATCCGAGTTTCTTTTTAGGATCCCACTGTTAACCTTTCAAGATAAAAGTTATGTACAGTTAATCCCAATCATGCTTAAACTAAAGTGAAAGCTTGTGTGATGATTTGAAGTTGTTTTCTTTTGAATAGTGATTGCCATTCCGTCTTTTCTGACTTTACGCTATTTTTAACATGCAGAATTTTCCAGTATACAATGGCTGTTGACATTTGTCTGTTGGAATTTGTTATAGACATTTCAAGTCCTTTTGGTTTTTGCAACCATTGTTGTGGAGACCCAATGCACCGGTGTATCCGGAATGTACTGCAAAGATTTGACAGCAAGTGTGTATCAGTCATCTCACAGTGTCACTGGACAAGGATGCAGTAATAATTGGATCTCCAGTAAGATGACTTCACGAATTGTTTCCCAGATAATAATTTACCTCCTTTTTGCAAAGTAATTTCAGTCTTGCCTCATCGCTGTAACTTAAATCTTCGATTTTATGCTGTTTGCACCTACTGAAACAAAAAAACTTGCCTGTACATATTATTTTTCATAAAATGCTCTGTGAAACAAAACATTGCTGTAGTTAACAGTGGTTGGATATCATATTTCGATATGTAAAGTTCTACTGAAACAAATAGTGCAAGAAGGGCTACTGTTGTGATATTACATTAAACTTTATTTGTAGGACTCATCTGACTGGCCAGTTATTGATCCTCTTCCATCCTATGGGCGTGGTAGAGAACTCCCTGGTAAAAGACATCAGAGTCTAATCTTTGGATCTAATCTAACCGATGTAATAATAACTGGTAGGTATTATGGTTGCATCATGCACCTCCTTTGGATGCTATTTTCACCCGATGGTATATGATTAGGTATTGATTGTGCTCTTTTCAGGTTCTAATTGATGGTCAAGGAGAAATTTGGTGGAGCTGGTTTCACAACCACACATTGAATTATACTAGGCCACCTCTTGTTGAACTGATGTACTCCACCAGAGTTGTTATTTCTAATTTAACCTTCACAAATTCGCCATTTTGGAACATTCACCCTGTATACTGCAGGTTGGCTTTCTAAGTTTCCTGCTAATGTTGACAGATATGAACTGAAAATTTTCGTCTTGTTTCACAAGATAAGCTGGATTTTTTTGAAGCAATTATAATTAGATAAGTGATCGTGTCGTTCTAGGACGCTTTGATTTGGTCCTTGCTGTTTTGATCTGATCGTATTTTATTTCAAATTTCTGCCCAAGTTTGTTATTTGGAATGGCTTTAAAGCGCAACCACAAACGTGCGTTAAATTGTCGATTATGTTGATCACATCAAATTGTTCGTGAGATTGTCAGCTAATATCTGTTCGTGTTTTTTTCTCTCTTCTCATTCCACAATAGAATTTCGGATGGTTACCAGAGAGCTCTGCAAACTTTGATGTACCGAAAACGCCGAAGAGTATCAAGCAATTGCGAGTAAAGAAGAAGTGAAAAGCAATCCCTGAGTGTTCTGTGCAATCTCATAGGCGTGGGCGAAGTCGACTTACGATCACGGCAAACGTAGTCGTAAGGACTTACGACCATGGCAAAGCTACAGTAGATTTACGACCACGACAAATCTACTGTAGACAAGGTCGAAAGGCGTTCGACCACGGCGAAATTGGAAGACGGTGAGGTCAAGAAGCGATACGACCACATCAGAGAGAAGTCGAAGGTGATCCGAAGGCGTACGACTGCGACAAAGTTTGAACTTGGTCGTAAGGAGGCTACGACCACGTTGAAGAGCTACGACCACGGTGTAATCGGTCGTAAGGAGCTGTGACTTCATCGGGGAGATCTGAACGTGGTCGAAAGGGTGTTCGATTTCGACCACGGTGAACAGTATAAAGGGTGTTCGGGGAGATGCCTCAGGGAAGAGAAACGACCACTTCCCAGAGAAATCGAAGGTAATCTGAAGGCTTAAGACTGCAACAAAGTTTGTATGTGGTCGTAATGAGACTACGACCACGTTGTAAGAGGGGTTGCGATCACGTTGAAGGCTACGACCACGGTGTAATTGATCGTAAGGAGCAGCGACTTCAGCAGGAAGATCTGAGCGGTCGTAAACGTGGTCGGAAGGACTTACACCACGGCAAAATCTGAGCGGTCGTAAATGTGGTTGTAAGGACTTACACCACGGCAAAGCTACAATAACTTTGCATGATGATCGTAAGGAGGAAGATCGTGGTCGTAAAGCTAGCAGGCGTGGTCGAAAGGCGGTCGACCACGGCAGAATCGAAAGCAGGTGTGATTGGGAGCATCTACAACCACGAACACGCAAAGTCGAAGGTGGTCTGAAGATGTACAACTGCAAAGAAGAAGATTAAACGTGGTCGAAGGAGGCTACGACCATGTTGTGAAGGTTTCGACCACGGTGAACAGTGAGGTCGAGAAGAGGTACGACCACTTCCCAGAGAAATCGAAGGTAATCTGAAGGCTTACGACTGCAACAAAGTTTGTACGTGGTCGTACGGAGTCTACGACCACGTTGTAAGAGGGGTTGCAATCACGTTGAAGGCTATGACCACGGTGTAATTGATCGTAAGGAGCAGTGACTTCAGCGGGAAGATCTGAGCGGTCGTAAACGTGGTCGTAAGGACTTACGACCACGGCAAAGCTACAGTAACTTTGCATGATGGTCGTAAGGAGGAAGATCGTGGTCGTAAAGCTAGCAGGCGTGGTCGAAAGGCAGTCGACCACAGCAAAATCGAAAGCAGGTGTGATTGGGAGCATCTACGACCACGAACACGCAAAGTCGAAGGTGGTCTGAAGACGTACGACTGCAAAGAAGAAGATTAAACGTGGTCGAAGGAGGCTACGATCACGTTGTGAAGGTTTCGACCACGGTGAGCAAGTGATCGCCAAAGATCACCGCGTGGTCGTAAAGAGTTGCGATCACGAGAACTCGAGAGCGGCTGAAGGAAGACAGTGCAGCGATATAGCGGAGCGGTCGTAAACTGATACAGTGAAGTTACGACAACGACTCAAAGCGATCGGTGCCGAGTTTGAGTGGTCGTACGGCGACGTAAGCACTCGGAATCGGTCATAAACGACTCTAAGTACCCCTCTATAATACACCAAAATTTTCTTTACTAAATCCACCCCCCTCAACCACCCCCACAGTCATGCCTAATCTAAGTCCACCCAGATTTGTCCATGATCTGTATCTCGCCGCCAGTACAGAGAGTGGGCGGACCCACAGTGGTATGCGGGTGGGCCACTTTGACACCCAGGGCCCAGCAAGAAGTCATACATAATATAGATACTACATGTAAAAACAAAAGAAGAAAAAGCTTACTGTGTTTCATATTTCTTTATGTGACAAAAATGTTTGTTTTCTTTGTAGCCTCAAGTTTAAACAATGTGGGGATGAAGAAAGTCGTCGGTGGGTGAGTACAATGATGTTGTCGCCTCCTCAAAGGATCAGTCGTTATGTGACATTTATTATGTGACAAAAATATTTGGTTATACAATATATGAGACGTGAATCTTAATGAATCTGATTGTTCGTTTTATTTTTTACAAATTTTATCTTGTTTTGTATTTTACCGTAGCGTTAGCACGGGCACTATACTAGTTCCTTTAAATTCACAAAGTTTTTTATTCTGAATGTATAAAGTAGGCTTTAGAAACATTTTCTTTGTAGAAAAGGAATACCAACTTGGAGACCCATTTTGCACTCCATGCGCATGCTAATAAAATTGCGCGTTCAACGCTGCTACGAGAGTAAACTTCCTTATGATCTTATTTGGTCCGTGCATGCATGGTTTAGTGCGGTAATACATGTGCGTCAATATCAAAGAATTTTGAGTCGGAACTTTTCTTTCTATCTTTTCCCCTTTCTTTTTTGGGAGGAATTTTGGTGTCGACATTAAGCTTATGTTGTTTCAGAAACTCCATGGAATAATTAAAGCACCATATGGCCATTTGATTAGAAGTGTGAATTGGTACTTTAATTATAAGACTCGTTAACGCAAATAATTACTCCCCCTGTTGCTTAAATTATTTTTCCAATATATAATTAGAAAAAATAATATCAAATATTTATATTGAAGATCATGTTAATGTCCAAAACGAGAAGTAAAAAGAACGTAGGAGGTAACTTCTTGTTGTCAGGGCTATAGCTGAACTCGCAACTGATGAAACCAAATTTGTGCCACTAATCTCTCAACGTGTTAGTATATGGCCAAGTTAAATAGAGATATTCTCACGAAGAGTCTAAACAAAGTAAAGTTCAAGAAATTTTGAGAAGCTCATGATATGTTTCTGCAAGTCAACTTCGGAAAGAAGTTTACATTGAGGGAAAATATAAAATGATGGCAACGCAAGTTTCTACAAATATCTATATGTTGCAAGAACTAGATATTTCATAGAGAAGACACTAGAATAGCATAGGTAGATGGTATAAAAAGAGAGGGTAGGAGAGTAAGAGAGGAGTGAGTGCTAAGATAGCCACATCAAGAACGTGTCCATACTCTTTGGTTATAGTATTTATACTTTAATACAGTAGTATTTTGTAATTGTAAGTCTTCCTGTTCAGCCGTACTATTTCTCTGTACTTCATAAATTATTGTTAAGTTGTGATTTGGAAGAAGGCAACTTGGTTACCCAAATCACAACAGTCATAGGTTTCTTTAGTGAGTGGCTTGGTTATCTAAAATCTGGATGATCAGCCCTGCCACCTAAAAGACCAATAGTCGTCACTACTGTCTACGTTAATTAACGGTGCACTATGTAAGTAGAAATTAAAAGGCTAACTAATTTTACCAAAGGAAGAAGTCCACTTTACTCCCACAACTTATGCCCCTAGTCTGATTTACACCCTCAAGTATAAAACCGTTCACTTTCCAACGCACCCTCCCTCAACTAGCAAAACCGGTGCAGATCACCCCTTCACCCAAAACCTCCCCAGTTTTGACTGAGTTGATATCTACATGTTCAAGTTTTGATGGCATGTCATCTACGTAAAAGTAATTGAAATTACATAAAAGTAATTTTTTCCATCACAATGAATGAATTAAATTCTACCTTTAGTATTTCCTCCAACTGATTCACATATGTATATGCTTACTTTGCATACTTGAGATCAAATGAACGATAGTCTTGAGATACCACTGTCCCAACAACGAAACCATCAAAACCAAATATTGCAGCCCCAATAACACTCTAAATCTTAATTAGACAACCGAATGCAAACACATCCTCGGTGCCTCTCACACACCCCTAGTTGGCCCAGTCCTTACCAATGGCTCAACACGTCGGGTACTAAAAAAAGAAGTTAGTAAACAACGAAGAACAAATCTAACCAATGATAGTAATAAAAAACTTATCCATATGTAGTCCTTCGCCCTTTAGGCCAGCCAGTGCGAAAACATTAGTCCTCTGAACCTTATCCATATTAGTGGCTTTGGTTTTCACACATATACTTGAATGGTCTGACGATGTCCTCTTAACGAGCATATTCACTTTGATGCTTGAACCATCACTAAAGTGCACATAAATGATATTCTTGGCCTTTAGAAAAGAATGATGCAATGCTACGAAACTATGCTCCTCGTCAATATAAACCACAAAACCAGTGGCTATAAAGGTATTCTACATGGATAAATTGATTAATAGATGCCAAAATGCATTTATTCAAAATAGAAATATTATGGATGAAATTTTATCCCTTGATAAAATCTTGCATGAAACTAAAGCTAAAAATTAGAAAGGATTAGTGCTCAAACTAGATTTCGAAAAAGCTTATGATAAGTTACTAGGATTTCATGTTCTATTATTTTGAAATCAGAGGTTTGTCCTAAGTGGTGCAATTGGATTAAAAAGATTAGTGCACTCACAAATAACCTACGGGATAAAGGAGGAAGGATCAAAACTATAGTTTACATATGTACTAACATATAAGTTCAACATTATCCTAATCAGATTAGAAATGAGAAAATCGTAGAGGTTAATGCTACGATAACAGAAGGCCTAGAAGGGGGCAAGAACGAGGGTAAATTGCCTAATCCCTGGTCCTGCTTTCGGCACTGGGCTACTCTTTGCGCCGCTCCAAGTTGCAGATCCATCAGCCGCACTGCCTCTACGCAGTAGTAATGCCGCTGCTTCAGATTGAGGATATGCCGAAAAGGGGGGAACGCATTAGGTTTAGTTGGGAGTTGGCAAGAGGGCTAATGGGCCGAAGGTCCGACTCCAATAATACCTGGGCCAACTGAGGCCACTTTAATGAGGCGACTCAATTTTTTTATAATAGTTTTTAAATAAAATATCTTTTTAAGACACGATCTATAAGTTAATTATAGTACATACTGTAGCGACTTCATTTATATCGGCTAAAACCGCACGAGTTTTTATTAGTCCGTACTCTCTTTCACAAACAGTCAAAAAATTATAAATCGCAGCTAAAAGTCATAAATCAAAACTAACAAAAACATGAACTTCACCTGTTTTGGACGTCTGGTTTCTGCTTTATCCATACTCTATATACTATTTGACTTAGGCGCTATGCAGTGAAGATTCTAATACATGATCCTATATGATATAATGCATAAAGAACAAGAAAAATAAAAAAAGAGGGTCTGAAATGCAAGATTTGTTTGGCAAGTAGAAGGTAATATTTTCAACCCTAATCTTGAGATGCTACCTTTGACATAAAGTAGAAACTTTTGGCTTAGTTAAACGGAAGCAACAATATAATCAATGAAGAGTCTTGTAAATAAATACTTATAGTTTGCTCCATTTGGCTACCGATGTCAATTAAGAGTCAACACTGTTAGAACACCATTCTGAAAGGTGGACTAGCTACTTGATGTTGAAGCAAATCAAATATTCTATCCGATTCCAAATTTAAGTTGTTTTAAACATTGACATGGTCTTTAAGTTGATATTTTGACCATCAATTTCTATAAAAATATGTTGTTTCAAATGAAAATAATTATGCATTATGAAAGTATATTTCATGATGAATCCAGTAATACCAATTTTATGTTGTTAATCTTAGTAATTATTTATATATTGATAGTCAAATTTAAAAATATTTGAACGACACATATTCTAAAGCGACTTACATTTGAAATCAGAGGGAGTATTGTTGCAGCCCAAAAAATTCCAAAAATACATATTTTTTTACAATATGTCTCAATTTGTTTATTGCATTTATCTGACTTTCTATTTTTTATGCGTCAGAAATGCTATCTTCTATCCCTGAAATTCTTGAAAAGTCATCTAATTTTCCTAAATTATTTTCCCTCTCTCTTGGGCCATTTCCAATCCAGCCCATGGATTTTTTCCTTTTCTTTGTTTCTTTCTTCCTTCCTTCTTCTTTTCTTACCCTAGGCCACAGCCCATTCCTTCTCTTCTTTCTTTTCCTTCGGCCAACCCATCTGCCCCATCAGCATTGATGCCAAAGTCTCATCGCTCGGCCACCTCGCTAGCCACATGCTGTCATCACCACACCCCCACTCCTACGTTAGCATTGCATTAACTCCGCACGACGACTTCCGAGCCATCACTCGCCAACTCACCCGTGAGGCTCCTAAAAATATTTTGGTAATTAATGACAATGAGTGAAAATGAGACTGACATGTTTATCAAGTGTTTGAAAGATTTAGCCTAGGGAGTTGGTTTATGGTTTGGAGAAGCATGACAAGAATTGAAGAGAAGATCACTATGGCATGGAAAAAAGGTATAAGTAGTCTATGACCTCTTTTTTATTTTACCGGTCTTTGGAGATTTGGTGGAAGACCGGATTTTAGGCTAAATATTGTACTATTAAGAGGGATCATGACTAGTAGCTTGAAACAAATTCTTGTGCCATTTGGATCAACTAAGGATCATGGATGCAATTAGAATTAAAAATCCAAAGCCAACTATGCATTCACAGAAAAAACAGTAGTACCAAAGGTCACCTGGCAGCACTACCGCTCACCGATATGACGAGGAGGTGGTGCAGAACTACCACAAGCCGATATGAGGGAAATTTAGTTGGCGGTATGTAATTTTCAGAAAGGTATGGTTTGGAGCATGTTTGCTATTTGGGAAAATCAGTAGTATCAAGTACAATTGACAATACTACCGCATCGCAAAGATGGCCACAAATAGGAAGCGAAACTACCATATCCCAGTAGGACCGAAATTTAGTTGGCAGTGTGTTATTTCCAGAGAGTTCAAATTGAGAAGCGATTTTTGCTCTGAGAAAAGCAGTAGTACTGCTCCCTACAAATGGTACTACTGCAGTGCGGTAGTACCAGACCTTAGATGGCAGTAGTACTGCTCTACATAATAATGTCTAGTTCAGAAGCATTAAATACACCTGTTATAGCTGTTATTTGTCAGGAGCGATAGTACCGACCGATGAACGATAGTACTACCGTATTTGCTGAAAATTCTAAATTGTGTCCTAAAACAGTCGAATTTGAGGGTGAGGGGTATAAATACCTCCCACCACCAGCTCTAGGACAAAGGGGGAACACTTCATTGAATACCCTTGAGCTTGTAGCACACTCTTCATACCTCATATGCATCAATTGCATTCATTGAAGTGGTTCAGCCCAATTCAAATGCATTCATTCCTAGTTTGATGCTTGACACTTGATTGCTTTTAAGAGAAGCCTATGGTTTATTATTGTTGGTGCTTGCCGATACCTAAATGACTTGGAGGTGGTCCACGCGGTGATCTCTTCAAAGAAGATTGTAAAGAGGGCCAGCGCTAATTGTGAGTAGCTCGGTGTTTGCCATCTCCGGAGCGGAGGGAAAACAACCACTAGTGGAATTGAGGAGCAAGGCTTAATTTGTAGAGCCGGTCCAATTCATTTGGACTTTACGCAACGTGGACTAATAAAGACCGATAAGTCTTCGACACCACGTCAAAAACACACATGTCTCCATTTGGTTATTTCTTTGTCTCCACTTTTCCACATTTATATTTTTAGCAATTGAAATTATCTTATCTTGTTGAGCTAGAAACATATTTGTAGAGACTTAGCTTGTGGTGCCTCAGCATTACTATTTGTAAAGACTTAGCTTGTGGTGCCTTAGCATTACTAGAATTGTGTAGGTTTTGACTTGTAATAGAAATCTTACATAGCTCTTAACATGTAGAAATTAGTTTTAGAAGGTAAGAAATTGTAAAACCTCCTATTCACTTCCTCTAGTCGGTTATCCTTGATCCTATAATCAACACCCACACACTACCCTCGCCACTTGCCGCCCGATGCACCACCGCTCGTAAGCTTCTACAAAGCCAAAGCAACAATGACAACTAGCTTCTTTCCTTCCCTTCACTCCTCAAAGAGCGCGCCATCATCCAAAAATCCGACAAAGCGCTGCCTCTTTTCAGCTAATTGGGTAAATTACCAAATTTGTCCTCGTCATTGTTTCTCTCCCAAAATTAGCTATGCCATCATCTCTCATCCCTTGCGATTCTAACAGCACCTTTCTCATGCCAAATCATTGCTAGAGCCGTTGTTGCTTTTCGTTGTGTTGTCGGCCTTCTCATTGCCACCATGATCCATTACTGAAAGATCTAGACCCATCATTATGAGTTCATGATATATTTTAGTAATTAATGACAATTGAATTGTGGAATTAATATTTTCAATGAGATGGATGGATAGGATGTGTCTCACGATGGTGGATAACTTGAGAAAGCTTCATACGGTGATTCTCCTCAAGTCTAAGACATCATGTGATGATGAATAAAGCCAAGGAGCCAAACTTGAAGTTGATATGTATGTCATCAAGCTTCAAGAGGATGTGCAAGGCAAAGGTATGACTAGTTAGGGTTAAGAATATATTTCTAGTCTTTTACTTGTCTTGGTGTTTGATTAGGAAGATCAGATTACTAGTATAGGAAGTCATACTATTAAGGGGGTCACGGCTAGTAGCTCGAACGTATCATGTGTTGATAGCTCATTTACTTGCTCTATCTCCCTCCGTGGCATGATGCTAATATTTTTGAATGTATTTTAAAAAAAGTTGTAGCTCATACGTAAGTTTCTTGTGACATGTGACTTAAAACCTACAAATGAGTTTTGTAGATTATTGGAGTCCATGTTTTCTCTTCCTTGTGGTATGATGCTAAAATTTTCAATTGTTTTTTAAAACAGTTGAGGCTCATACAAAGAATTGGTATATGCGACCTGAGTTTGACCAAAAGCAAGTGGAAATTGGTTCAAGTCCATGTTGCCATTTGTATGTTATGATTCTAAAAGGTTTGTGGATGTGTTCCATGATCTATTGAGAGTCTCATACTAAACTTGAGTGCTTAATATTCAAGCTGCAATCTTGTCATCAAAATTGCTCATGATTTATGCATTGCTTTGCTCTTGCTCTGGAAAAACCAGTCTGACCGGCTTTATATAAACAATCAGACTAGGCTAGAGGTCTAACTGAGAATATGCAATCAGACTGCTATGGCGGTTAGACTAGTGCAACAGTTGCAATCTAATTGGCCCCCAGACTAATCGACTCACAAGTGGCGGTCGACTAGCATCACACCCAACCGCAAGCATATGGCGATCCGCCGCACCTAAATGGCGGTCTGTCCAATCTCTAATACAACAGTTGTGGTAGTGGTACATTTTTCTAGAGACTTGCCTCCTTGAATAATTTGGCTAGTGGTCATATTGGTGTTTTTGCAGTCAGACTGATCCCTGTGTGGGAGGTTTGACCGGTGGCTCAGGTAACAGCTAGTTTATAGCTGTTGGAAAGGCTATGGTAGTACCGGCCATTTGTTGTCAATAATACCGGCCTCAGTTATTTGTATCTAGCCTTTGCTCCAACAGCTATTTTTCTTGTGTGAGGTATATATACCTCCTTATGGCCTGTTGGAGGGTGAGGCTAGTTCCATTGTATCATTCATTAAGCCTAGAGTAAGTTCTCTCCTACAGTTATGCATGTGTTGCACTTAGAGAGTTTTGAAGAGGCATAACCTTGTGCATGTGTTGCACTCAGTGGTGGACTTTGTGTCCTTGAGCTGTGATACTTGACTTGTTTAAATGAGAGTATCTGACTTATTACTCTTGGAGGTTGTTGACTCTTAGACGGCTTTGAAGGAGTGGTGGTCCGATGATCTTCTCAAGGAAGATTGTGAGAAGGTCCGGCTTGTTATGAGTGGTGTGGTGCTCGCTATTTCCAGAGTGGAGGAAGATCAACCTTAGTGGATTGAGGTGGGTAGGCTTAATTTGTGGAGCTGGTCCAATTCGTTTGGGCTTACCTCAATGTGGACCAGAGTAGACTGTCAAATCTCCGAACACCACGGTAAAAAGAAACCGTGTCATTGTGGTTTGTTCTCTTGTGCTCAATTTACATTCAAGCAATTCATATTCATATAATTAAATAGATTGCTTATCACCCAAGGATTGCTTGCCTTGACTTAGAATTATATTGTTGGTGCACTTGGTTGAACTTAGACAATTTAGGTCTTACTTGTGCAAAACCAAATTGTTTACACTAACGCATTACAAAATTGGTAGTAGCCTAAAGGAATTTTATAAAAATCACCTATTCACCCCCTCTAGTTGGCCTCCTCAATCTTACAATCATCTCCGTCATCCCCCTTTCCTCACCATGCACGTCACGAGGAGCGCCTCAACACACCATTGCTAAATCTCACCTCCGTCGCTACACCCCAAGCCAAGCCATCATCAACAAAAGACTCCTCATGCCCATGCTATACTCATGCACCCACCGCTTACACTGAATATCAGCGGAGCTTGCCATTGACGAGTTTTGCCTTTCCACTACCATCACCTTTACTCTACCTTGTCCAACCATGACAGTCCTCGCCGTCCTCCCAAATCACCCAAAATGGGTTCACATTGTTAGGGAACACCTAGTGCGCATATCTCCATCACCGTTCCACCGCCGCATCACTCTTACCATTGTGTTCTATCTCTCTCACACAGTTTTCTTCTACTCGGTCGAAAAGACAAAGAGTGCTGGTCGGCACTATGCTCACGTGGTTTGACCAAGCCAGCTCGCTGGCCTGACCTGAACCACTCACACACGACCAGAGCCGCATGCACCGAACTCAAGTTTGACCAAACTCATACATAGCATTGTGCACATAGTCAAACCAGACCACCTTGCGGTAATCCAAACTGGACCCAAACCAATTTCAGGCTGAGTCCAATCCGAGTCAGACCCATTTAGTCCAAGTCCAAACCGATTCCCACCGGTTCTGCCCAATTTAGAATTGATTTATGATTGATTCGCTTGGCTCCAGACATTTCTCATTGAGTTAGTGCCAATTCTGCACAATAAACTAACCTTAGACCCCTATAGACACTCATTTATCATTGTTTACCCTCCATATCCAAATCCAAGCTTTTCAAAGTTGATTCTTCATTGGTTTTCCCTTCTGATGTCTTTTTGGATCCATTTTTCCTTTTCTTTTGATTGTGTTTTATCTATAGCTCTGTAATAGGCTTATTTGGCTTTGTTTGTGTGTGTACACTAGATTACAAAGAAGAAGCCCCCCAGGCAATTGGAACAAGAAGTAACGACCCAGAAATCTATGAAGGAGTGAACTTCGACTACAAGTCACAAAGCAAGCAACGTTCCTTGATCATGTTGAACTCCTATTTGTTGGGTTATATTACGTATAGTTTAATTTTTGTATTATTTATTTGTTGATGCTATTTGTTATCAGCTAATTTTAAATGATCATGTTTAATTAGTTAATGCCTTAATTACATTATTTACTTACCATCCTTGATAATAATCTGATATGGTTTTCTTTGTTAAACTTAGAGTTAGTATGTTATACTTTAGATTAACATAGTAGTGAACATAAATAACAATAATCTTATTACATTGTGGTCCGTCGTTACAAGTTGACATGTCAAAATTTATGACCATTATGATATGATGAATAAAAATATTGGATCACTTGCCTGGAGTGATTTTGTGGAAAATGTTAACTGATAGAGGATATGGGTGTGTAGTTTAGAGGTGACTGTGTGTATATGCTACCCAGTGGTTGCGTGCATAAGTTTCTGCTAGAAAAGTGATTCCGTCCAAAGCATAGAAAAATATAACCTGTTCCATGAGAAAAGACACGATTATCGTCCATCCACATCCATAGGATCGATTACTTGAACTTGATTCAGTTAATGTATTAGTTTTATGGATATAGCCACGGGTAGGTTTGGTGTTAGCGTGGACCACAGACTGACCAATGCCACAATATGACCCCTGAGAGTAGTGGATGAGTCACCCGTACATAGGCCTGGTAAGGGAACCATTACTTAGAGGGGCCTTCTCTGTACTGGATAGTATTGATATTGTGAATCAGTAATGAATTTTGTTATCCCATTTTTGATCAAGTCGTGGATATTGAGTGGCTAAAGCTTGCTATTCTCTACAGAGATTAAACCAAATCATTCGAATACGTTGTGCTTACGGTTAATGGAGCTATGTCAAAATAGGTGATTCCTAAATCAAGACATAGACTAATTATAAGCCCTTTGAGACTACTGACAAAGCAGCCATCGCGCGTGTGCTACGCGTACATGTGTGCAAAGGAAAACGTGTCACTCCAGAGTCAAGAAGCAACCAATTATTGATCGTGGAACATTGGACAGGATCGACTTTTTGCCGAGTGCGCGGCCAACACGCCGCAGCAGTGATCTTCCGATGCCTACAGCAACCTACCCACCTCTCCGTTGCCAATCATCCGAACCACTCACGACGTTCTTCGACCAATCGATCTTTTCCGATGTCGTCTCGTTCGCTAAATGATCGCGTGCATGCACGATGCGTGTGTCGCCCTTTTTTTTTTTTGCACTCAAGATTTTTAACGTCTCTAAAACTCAAAATAAATAGAATAATTTTTTAAAACAAATTTCCTAAAAAGGCTTTACGTGAACTTTGAGACCAACAACAGTGTACGACTGTACGTGCATGTACGATGTATGCTTTGGGCACATTGGCTTAATTACTTGCATATAGCTCCGCTCTACAAAGCTGGGGATTCGCCCCAGCGATCCACGCCGCCCGCGTTGCCGGCGCCGCGTGGTGGGGATTTGGCGACGGCCGAGAGGTGATTTCATGTTTTCTTAAAATTACGTAAAGGTCCTTTTTTCGCTGAAAAAGTCCTGCAAGTTTTTTTAAGAAACTTTTTGATAGCTCCGCGGTTTCCAAAATTACATATAGCTCCTTATTTACTTACGTAGCAGCCCTTACAGGTCCTCGGTTTTTCAAAGAACCCTTTGATTTTTCCCAAAATACGATTTATCCTCGATTTTTTTAAAAAATTCTCACAAATTATCGCCTCTTTTACTTTGGTACATACGGTATTGCGCGCGTGTCGCCGCGCCTTTGAGGCTAGTATAGACGAGTGCACGCGTAATTTAATCATGCATGTTTGATTCAGATTTTGGAAACTCGTAGAATAAACACACCCAACATGTGCTTAATTTGTTGAACTCAGATTGTTGCTGTCATTAGGCACAATGCATGTGTTCCGTACACATTCAGCTCGACTAGCCACATATATACTCTTCGTGTCACGTACACGTATACAGTTTGATATACTACCGATTTATTAGTGTTCTGTTCTTTTTTAATATGTTTTTTTTATTTTTTAGGTTTTCAAGATATGATTATAATCAGTACTGTTATAACTTTATCTTATTATATACTAATAAAGTTGTAATATTATAAAAACTATTTTTAACAACAAATATAATGTTGTAGTTTTTATGTAGTCAATCTTGATAGGGACTTTGACGGCACACAGATTCTAAGGTGTCAAATAAGAAAACAAGGGAGGGAGCAATGTTTTCGTGCGCGTTCTTTTAGAAGGAATTTTATTGCCCAGCTTACATTGAGCCAAAATTCAGAACAAGGTAGAGTAAGACAAGACTGACTGGGAAGGCCCAGTTTTACACCCAGTTTTACGTAAGGGTGGGCAGCGCTGTGCATATATGTTGCAAATGCAGCTGTCACGGCGCCAGAGCAGGTCCGCAACCAACCAACTGAAGGGGCGGTTACCGAGGAGATTAACGGAGGTGGCATATAATATGTTGAGGCCACGACTTTGGGATCAAACTAGAGTCCAAGTGAAGCTCGAATCAAGTTTAGCGCAAGTTGAACAACTGGTGAGTCTTAAACTTCTTTTTACGTCCTACGTACCACCCCATAAAGAAGAAAAGAATGAGTACTCAACAAAGATTTTAGACCAACCCACGAAGGAATGACTCAACAAAGATTCGATTAAGGCGTGCAAAGGTAGCTCTGAGAAATGCGGATTCTCGTATATATTGAGGACCAACTAATAAATGGAGGACCAAACTAATCAAGGTCAAACTCAAGAGGCAAAAGGCAAAGCATGATTATATATTCTTCAGCCAATATATCTGAATTCCGATGCCGCTGTCCCTTTGATTTGCCCGCCTGCCGGTACAGCTTTCGTGCCAAAGCTAGCTCCCTGTGAATCTTGTGAAGTTGAGTGATAGCACCATGCACCGCGCTTGTATATGCATGTATGCACCATGCACCGTTGCCAGTGGAAAAGCAACACTCTTCTAACACCCACCTTGCATCTTTAGCAGTTATCTCCCTTGCTACAGTATCTTCCAATTGTCGATTAAGCGTAATTTTTCGCAAATTTTGTACCTTTGTCTGTCCTTATTTTGTATCCCCTTCTTTCTGGGTTTTTAGCAGAAATTCCAGGAGAGCTTTTAGTCCTGTTCTCCCATTTAGCAGTTCGGCGAATTAAGCAAGTCAAACTGGTGTCTTAATTAAATTTGGGGATATTGATGCAAAATTCGGTTCTTTCTTGTCAGTAAACATGCATATGCTTTTTTGTAGATGTCTGCCATGCCGGAGACTAGCGTTGACTCGAGGTCCCATTTGCCGTGTTCAATTTCTGCCATTCAACATTGTGGACTTCTTTTTTTTCAGAATGATCTGTTCAAAATATTCTTAAGATCTGAAGGATCAATTCTTTACAAAGTTTTAATATTCACATGGAGCACGAATAAGTGCTACTAGCTAGCTCGATTCTCTCAATCAACTGACATGGCCATTTTTTTCATTTGTATAAGAGCTCTATGTGGGTTGTATACAATATTTTCTCTAGACAAATTAAGAGAAAATGTGAATGGCTACACTACTACAAAAAGGGTCATCACGCATAGTTCGAACTGTCATCATAGATAATTTTCTGAACCGTCTGAATTTATGGATCAGTGATAATCGAAGGTTATCATAGACGGTTTGTGAGCCATCTGTGATAAATACAACACAAACATTTTGTAACTAGAACCGTCTGTGATACTCTAACATCACAGACGGCTCAAAGCAAAAAACCATCTGTAATACTCTAACATCACAGACGGCTCGAAGTAAAACCGTCTGTGATACTCTAACATCACAGACGATTATAATATAGAACCATATATGATAATCCTTCATAGACAGTTTATACCACAAAACCATTTGTAATAGTTCATACTATACTTAAATTTTTTTCCTGTTTTTTAGCTAGCCTCAAGAAATATTAGTTATGCCCTTTAAAAACAAGCAAATACAGCATCAAACACAACAATACATTTCATTAGAATCCACCATTATAGCATCACAAGGTAATGAGCAAGTTACCCATCTAACACAAAGCAAGAACATGGCAAGAACATATCCTAATTATATGTACGGACCCAACTTTTAAACATGGCAAGAACACATCTCCTAATCCTACGAACCCAACTTAAAAACATGGCAAGAACATATCTCCTAATCCTACAAACCCATGGGAAAAACATAGAAGAAAGAGAGATCCTAGCAATACATGAATCGATGTCCTTGACGCCAACTTGAGCACCGTCTTGGTAGCTAACTACTTCGCGGTGCCTTGCAGCGAAGGAGAAGCGGCGGTAGCATCACTTTTGTGTCACGACGGTGAGACTGCACAAGACACTCTTACGACAATTACGACAAAGAGTGTATTGTGCAGTCGACCGTGGTGTCACAACGGAGGCGCTAGATCACGGCGGTAGTTGGCGTCGTCAAGGAATAAGTTAGGAGTGGATGAACTCGCTAGGAGCAACCAGTAGATCTCATGCATCTCGAGTGAAAGGGAGAGGGGGAGTAATTAATATGGGGCAAGAGATGGGAGGAACCGGTGTCTGCCGTTCGATGTAGAGAGAATGGACGGGTGAGATTCGAATCCTGAGGGAGATGCCACGGATCGGTGTCGTGGCATTATCAGAGACAGTTTGTTATACAAACCGTCTGTGATAATACACATATCATAGACGGTTTTTATAAATAAACGTCTGTAAATTATCACAGATGGTTAATACTAACAACCATCTGTAATATTTTCACAGATGGTTATTTATAAGAATCGTCTGTGATGTCTGTGAAAATATCACAGACGGTTGTTAGTATGAGTTGTCTATGATGTAGCCGTCCAGTATAGCCTCTTTTGTAGTAGTGTTAGTTACTATTTTTTGTTTTATGTTAACACTCAAACAATTTATATGTCAAACAAATCCCATATTTCCTCTAGGAAAAACAAGACATATTCTACATAAATTTTGTATTTGCATAAATGCATAGAGTTTTGTGGTCTTAGATATCAATGCCACTCAATTCCCAGTGGAAGTAGTTAAGGCAATTTTTATAGAATGGAAGCCCTTAATTGACCTCTAATGATTATCTAATTTAAGTTTAAGCCCCCTATATAGCTGGTCTCACTAAGTCTGTTGCTGATTGCACTATTTCAACAACCAAGATAATATAGCTTGTCACAACCGTTATGAAGTAGATATTATATTTAAGTTCACATCATATAGATCTTAGGCAGTTTTATGTAATTGCACACAGTTGATAGATGCATATTATAACAACTACATTTCCGGGGGACTTCCGCGCAGGAGAGGGCGGCCACGTCGCCAGCATGTGTGCGTGGCCAGCGTGTGGCCGCCGAATTTTAAATGCGGCACCGGGAGGTGATTTCCTCCAGTTTTTCGAAAATTACGTAAAGGTCTTTTTTCCTCGCGAAAAGGTCCCTGGTAGTTTTTTTCACCGAAATTTTTGCAGGATAGCGCCCCACGGTTTTCTAAATTACGTACGGGTCCTCGTTTATTACGTACAGGCCCTCGGTTTTTTACGAAAAAGACCTTTGACTTTTTCGAAAATCCACATGCGTCCTTGATTTTTTTACAATTTTTTTCCAAACTCCTCACGGATTATCGCCTCTTTTACTTTGGTACACACGGTGGCTGGCGCGGCGTGGCACCGCGCCTATGAGGCTAGTACCTTCAATAGTTCTATATTTTAGTGCTACTTTATCAAATTGTGGTTGATGGTGGATGGGTGTCCATATGAAAAGGATCAAGGCATAATATTTCCCAAAAGAAAGTGGAAACAAAATTGAATAAAAGAGGACCGGCCGGTTGGGGTTTAATGAGGTTAGGCAGCACCTTCAAAGTGAAGAAATACCATGCTTCACATGAGTAGCTAGCCCTTTTTCACATTTCGAGTTTACTTTTCAAAATAGTCTCAATCAAAAAAAGTTTACTTTTCAATATAAGGTAAAAGAGAGTAGCTTTCACTACTTTGAAAAGATGAATTTTTTATCCGTAACTTCCGGTTATAATAGTATAGCGTGCACTGTGCAGAATTCCCAATTTCCATGCATACACATTTCCGCACCCAAGATGTTACTGCAGATGTACATCAATATAGTATTACTTTCTTTTGAGGCAGGCTAATAGAGTTTTTTTTTCGATTATAAGGAAATCCCATATGCACCACAGCACACATGCCACATACATATACGGATACGTCTCTTTAGCACATATTTAGAAAGACAGAGACCTAGATAAAACTTTTCAAAATTTCTACTGAAAGTGTACTCATGTGTGTATAAAGATAGACAATAAAATCACTTAGTAGATAGAATTGTACACTCATAACTTTATCACCCCACCAAGAGTTGGCTAAGTATTGCTTTTTTCAGTGCTGTTTTGCTCTGAAAAAGAAGTAAACACGATTCTTATAATCATATATAGATAGTGATAATTTGGTGCGAAGTAGTCCCTCAACTTACTTATGGTTTCCTATGTGATTTTCACATTTTTCTTTAAATGATATATGAAAACACCTCAAATTTCCATATGAAGTTCCAAAATGGCATACACTCAAAGATCCCGGAATATCAAACATACATTGAATGTTCTTCAAGCAGGCTGGCACAAAGAAGTCACAACCTGACATACAAGATGAAGACTACATGTATCCCAAACGTTGTGCCAATAATGAAATCGATCACTAATCAACGACGTCGTCTAGCTGCATGCAACATGTGTAGACCAACACGCATTTTTCTTGTAGAAACCTTTCAGTGAAATCAGGGACGCATCACGCATGTAGGGAACAGAGAGGCTGGTGAAGGAGCCGTGGCCTCCAATCACGGCCTGATCGCACAATTTTTTTAAAGACCTGTAAAGTGGGGCCCGCCCAGCTACCCAAGGCCACAGCTCCAGCCAACACCATATGGCAGTTGGCAGCCCCTGATTGGCCTGCTCCTTGTCCACCTGTCCCTTAGTTGACCTCCACTACGTTTCTCCATGCTGGCAGCTTACTTACACCTGAAGGACAAAAACACTTCAGCACCAGCACACAGGAAATACATGACCATGTTTCCAGGTGTGCAAATTCATGTCCAGGTTGGAGTGTGCCCTTCAGAAGCTGAAACTGGTTGATTGGGGCCAATGCAATCATGAGGAACACACCATTGCGCAATACTCCTAGTATTTACGGGGTAAAATTGCTGGGAGCGTTAAAGTATGAGCAGATATGCATCCACAATTGAGCTTCATATGGCATTTGAAGAGTCCAATGGGAGGTATAGAGGGTCTTCGAGGTGTGCCATATCCTCGCACCATTGTGTTCAGTTCACAATTAGGCTTTCCATGTGGCAATTTACGGTTTGAGTGCGATTACACTCGACGTCTTAAATTATAAAATAAAATTTATTTTTCAAAAATCAGAAAAAAGAAAATGAAAATAAGTATGCAGGAATTAATCTAGAGACTAGAGGTGACCAATACAAGGAACAAAAGTACATCTACCTTCCCTCCCTGGTGCCCTCCCCTGTTCCCTTTTGCTTAGCACAGAGGATAAGCTTCACTTACAATGGCCGGCCACAGCCACCTTTTTAAAGGCAGGGGTGCCACCCCTGCCTTTACAAGTCTATAAACGGAGTCGGTTGAGATGAAGAATTCAGCAAAGGTGCAGTGCATGCAGGTGCAGGGCAAGGTATCTTGGGAAACTTCTGCAGCAGCAACAACAACACACACGGCTAGCTAGCTGTACAACACAAATTCTCACTGGTGCAAGGAAGCAGAGCTTAGCTAGCTACCGCCTTGCAACAGCTACAGCTACAAGAGGCCTATATATACACCCCTCTTGCAGTCTGGCATTCAAGCTCATTCCAATCACCTGCTTGCTCCTCGCTATTGTTGTAAGTAGTCTTTGTGAGTGTGGCTGGCCATTTCAGGAAGAGAAACAATTTTAGGTGCAGCGTTGTTTTGTTCCTTGTTGCTTTCTTTGAGAGAACAAGTTGATAGTACTAGAAATCCAAACACTTCAGTTTGTTTGAGACAATGGGGGCACTCTTGATTACATGTCGAGCTTCGGCGCGGCAACACGGAGGTACAAGAAGAGGAAGCAGCCTGCACGGTGGAGCTCAAGGTCGATGGATGGCTGCGACACACGCGAGCTCAAAGTCGAAACGCCCTCCAAAGCATGAAAGGTGCTTAAATATCTCATTGATTTTTCCTCTTTTTGTTCCTTTCAGGATTCGGAGAATCATGGCTAAAAATGAAGGCTAGTTAATGAGTTAATCGTCGTGATGACATAATTAACATTTTGGTTAATTCTTGATTCTCGCAGAGTGCGATCGGTGGAGATCAACCGGAAGCGGTACAAGGTGACGGTGCAGGGTTCGTGGAGCCGCACAAGGTGGTGAAGCGGGTGCGGCGACGGGAAGAAGGCCGAGGTATGGCCCTACATCCCTACAACCTCGTCGCACACCCTACGCGCGCCGCCTCACGACAAGAAGCGCGCCGGGTATGCGGCGCAAGGTGGACGCCGTCATGCCGGTGGCCACTACGGGCAGCAGCGCGCAGAGGAGCGGCTCGCCACCATGTTCAGCGACGACAACCCTAACGCGTGCTCCATCATGTGATGATTTAACGATCAATCAGCTTGCCTTGAATTGTTGTAACTGAAAAAGGAGGTCAGTTATGCAGCAAAGACGAGATAATTTGTTCTTAGTGACATGTAATTAAGTAGCTATATATGTGTGTGTAGATGTGAAAGAGAAATGGGAACGAGTTTGGGAGAAGGAATTTTTCGAGGGTTTCATCTCTTGCATGTGCAGTGGAATAGTCTACCTTTAGGCAGTAATAGAAGTATAGATTACATATATATTGTATGCTAGCTGCTGTGAGATGTTATATATAACTAGTTGAATGCCCGTGTGTTGCTACGAATTTTTAAAATTTATCATACTACATGTTTTAAAACTGACGGATGGTAAAAATTTTTAGAATATGCATACAAACATGTTCTAAAAGTTTTTAAATCCATCAAAACACATCGACCAGTACTCATGGTCGTAAATTATAAGCCATCGATCACGCCTCGTGGTCGTAACTGAGAAGTCGTTGACCATCGCGCGTGATCATAGGTTGGGAGCGGTCGACCATCGCTGGTTGTCATACATTGGTAGGAAGAGAAAGAGTAAAGAGAGATAATATGTTGTCTCACATGTAAAAGATAACTTGAGCTTGCAAACCAACGCAAATAGTGAGAGACAAAAAATTATAGTGAAAATAGTATAAAATAGTTAAATGAATAATTTACTGTTGAAAATATTATCTCTAGTGATGTCTTTAGATAAGATGAAAATTTTATAGGCAATATTAAAAAATAAACTATTATACATGCCGTTCATACTCACTCGAAGAGGGCAAAGATAACAGCTGTTATACAGGACGTGGTGACAGTAATGTGAGACAGTAGGTGAATTATCCAGTATTGGTTGGCCTCGCCATATATAACAAGTCACAAGCTAGACTATTATTTTGTTTCCTTCCAGAGTAAAAAAAAGGGATCCACAGTATAAAAATACCAATATTAGCACTAAGAAATGGCACATCACACGATATATTACAGACGGTTTTCTGAACCATTTGAATTTATGCGTCTATGATAACAGACAGTTTATGAGCCGTCTATGATAAACCACAATACAAACTATTTGTATAAAGAATTGTCTGTGAAGGAGACTATCACAGACGACTTGAACCAAAAACTGTTTATGATACTCGAACATTACAGACGGTTCTAGCTACCAATCATCTGTGATGTGCGAGTATCATAGACGATTGGTATATAGAACCTTCTGTGATACTTTCTTATATTATGTGCGAGTATCACAGACGGTTTTTGGTTCAAGCCGTCTGTGATAATCCTTCACAAACAGTTTATACCACAAAACCGTATGTGATAGTTCATTCTATACCTTTTTCTATTTTTTAGCTAGCCTCAGAAAACGTTAGCTATGCTTTTTGAAAATAAGTAAATACAACAGCACATTTTATTTCTATTAAGATTAGAATCCACTATTACAGTATCACAAGATAACGAGCAAGTCACCCATCTAACACAGCAAGAACATGGCAGGAATACATCTCCTAATCCTACGAACCCAACTCTTAAATATGGTAAGGACATAGAAGAAGCATATATTGTAGCATATAGTAGAAGCTCAACTGAGCCAATGAGGCCTAGGCCCTCTCGCCCCTGATGTAGCGTGTGAGCTGGATGTCCTTGACGCCCGCTGTCGAAGGCACCGACTTGAACGTCATCTTGGTAGCCAACTGCTTTCGCGGCGCCAACTCTTGCTGCCCATAGACTTATGTGCGTCTACTTCGTAAGGGCCATTGGGGTTGAGGAGGAGGATGGTGAAAAAGTTAGAGAGATTTTGAGCACAGTAGGTAGAGGATGACTTTGGGTGAGTATTTATAGGGGAGGGAGAGGCGGGAGTGAGAAAATTTTTGGCGGAATGGGTATAGGGACGGAGAGGTGGAGCTACAATCCGTGGGGTGGGGTGGTGGGTTTCTACTGGCTGGGATTAGGTTGGGGAGGATCAACAGGCCCATCGGTCAGGGACAATTTGACTATATAGATTGGTGCAATTTAAACATCTAGTCTCAAAAGGTAAAATAGTGAAGTTTTATATGGCTTATATATACTCAATTGAAAGGTTTGATAAGATCTACAATTTTGCAACTGAGGCAAACCCCAAATTACAAAAGGAGGACCGAAGCAATTGGTAAAAATAGAAACAAAAAACTTGCGACACAAATTCGGGGCTAAAGATGGCCTATTTTGGGGGCTTAGAGGGCTTAGAGGTATTAATTTTTTTGGATCAGACTCATTGTTCGCTTTCCAACGAGTATAAGAATATCAAAAACGAACACCGTATGCAAAGGTTATGCCCATTTTGCCGAAGGTGTCTCGGAACAGAATCCTACTCAGACTAGAATTCGTCTTGGGTTCAAATTAAAACGGCTATATCTTTCAATCCTGTGGGCCAAATTTATTGATTTTTTTTGTAAAAGTTTACGGCTATATGTAGAATGACTCCACTAATTTTCACTAGATTTGGTATAAATTTGATATGCTTCTAAATGTTTTAGAAGATATACACTTTTGGGAAGTTCTATACGGCAAAATTTGAAAAACAGCCAAACCGAATTTCAATTTTAGGAGATCCAACAACTCAAACAAGGTAAGAGGATAAGGATTATTTAAATGATTTTTAATTGTAGACATCACAAATGGTTTTTAATCCGAACCGTCTGTGATAATTATGTATCACAGACTATAGCTGAGGGTGGCTTATTTAGCATAATTAAATTAAAAAATTAAAAATAGAAAAAATGTGTTAGCCCATCTCATATAACGCAAACAAATACGGGAAAAAAGAAATAGCAAAACAGCTCAAAAAGCTGACAAGGCAGAAAAACACAAAATTTATAAATAGTAAAAAAATAAGTCAAAAGCTAGAAGCTCAAGCCAAAATGAACGAGGCGATGCCACTAATCTCTTAACGTGTTAGTATATGGCCAAGTTAAATAGAGATATTCTCACGAAGAGTTTAAACAAAGTAAAGTTCGAGAAATTTTAAGAAGCTCATGATATGTTTCTGCAAGTCAACTTTGGAAAGAAGTTCACATTGAGGGAGAATATTAAATGATGGCAACACAAGTTTCTAGAAATATCTATATGTTGCAAGAACTAGATATTTCATAGGGAAGACTCTAGAATAGCATAAGTAGATGGTATAAAAAGAGAGGGTAGGAGAGTAAGAGAGGAGTGAGTGCTAAGATAGCCACATAAAGAATATGTCTATACTCTTTGGTTATAGTATTTATATTTTAATAAAGTAGTATTTTGTAATTATAAGTCTTCCTGTTCGGTCATACTATTTCTCTGTACTTAATAAATTATTGTTAAGTTGTGATTTGGAAGAAGGCAACTTGGTTACCCAAATCACAACGGTCTTAGCTTTCTTTAGTGAGTGGCTTGGTCATCTAAAATCTGGATGGTCGGCCCTGCCACCTAAAGGACCAATAGTCGTCACTACTGTCTACGTTAATTAACAGTGCACTATGTAAGTACAAATTAAAAGGCTAACTAATTTTACTAAAGGAAAGTCCACTTTACCCCCCTCAACTTATGTCCCTAGTTTGATTTGCACCCTCAAGTACAAAACTGTTCACTTTCCAACGCACCCTCCCCCAACTAACAAAACCGGTGCAAATCGCCCCTTCACCCAAAACTACCCCGGTTTTAATTGAGTTGGTATCTACATGTTCAAGATTTGATGGCAAGTCATCCACGTAAAAGTAATTGAAATAACACAAAAGTAATTTTTGCCATCACAATGAACGAATTAAATTCTACCTTTAGTATTTTCTCCAACTGATTCACATATGTATATGCTTACTTTGCATACTTGGGATCAAATGAACGATAGTCTCGAGATACCACTGTCCCAACAATGAAACCATCAAAACCAAATATTGCAGCCCCAATAACGCTCTCAATCTTAATTGGACAACTGAACGCAAACACATCCTCAGTGCCTCTCACACACTGCCAGTTGGCCCAGTCCTTACCAAAGGCTCAACACGCCGGGTACTAAAAAAAGAAGTTAGTAAACAATAAAGAACAAATCTAACCAATAATAGTAATAAAAAACTTACATCACCGCACTGGCCAAAATATGTAGTCCTTCGCCCTTCAGGCCAGCAGTGCGAAGACATTAGTCCTCTGAACCTTATCCATATTAGTGGCTTTCGTTTTTCACACATACAACTGAATGGTCTGATGATGTCCTCTTATTGAGCATATTCACTTTGATGCTTGAACCATCACTAAAGTGCACATAAATGATACCCTTGGCCTTTAGAAAAGAATGATGCAATGCTACGAAACTATGCTCCTCGTCAACATAAACCACAAAACCAGTGGCTGTAAAGGTATTCTACATGGATAAATTGATTAATAGATGCCAAAATGATTTTATTCAAAATAGAAATATTGTGGAGGGAATTTTATCCCTTGATAAAATCTTGCATGAAACCAAAGCTAAAAATCAGAAAGGATTAGTGCTCAAAGTAGATTTCGAAAAAGCTTATGATAAGTTACTAGGATTTCCTGTTCTATTATTTGGAAATCAGAGGCTTGTCCTAAGTGGTGCAATTGGATTAAAAAGATTAGTGCACTCGCAAATAACCTGCGGGATAGAGGAGGAAGGATCAAAACTATAGTTTACATATGTACTAATATACAGTTCAACATTATCCTAATGAGATTAGAAATGAGAAAATCATACAGGTTAATGCTACGATAACAGAAGGCCTAGAAGGGGGCAAGAATGAGGGTAAATTGCCTAATCCCTGGTCCTGCTTCTGGCGCTGGGCTACTCTTCCCGCCGCTCCAAGTTGCAGAGCCATCAGCCGGACTCCCTCTACACAGCAGTAATGCCGCCGCTTCAGATTGAGGATACGGTCGAAAAGGGGGGAACGCATTAGGTTTAGATGGGAGTTGGCAGGAGGGCTAATGGGCCGGAGGTCCGACTCCAATAAAACCTGGGCCAAGCGATGCCACTTTGTAATGTAGGCCTGACTTCCACAACATGATATTGCTTGTGCAGCTGACGCCGCCGTAATAGGAAAGAAGAAATGACAAAGCAAGAATAACTATCGAACCACTAGTTCCTAACACCAGTGTAATCATCAAGCAATATAACGTGCCAACTCTCACGAGCACTCTGCATGTACTGCCCGACAGCAAACCTCTCCTACATGAGAGAATTGTTATATAAAATTGCATAAAAATCATAAACACGTCATCTTAGCAGCGACAGGTTAGAATAGCCAATCTAACAATGATCACAGCAAGATCATTTCCTACAGTTCTCGTTCAATAAAAAACAATGATCATAGTAGGATCACCCACCAGCTCACTCTAATGGCTCATTTTTTTGGCTTTTACCTTCTAGCCAAAAATCAAAAATCGCAGCCTAGCCTAAAAAAAGCATGCCCAATGTCCAGAGAGCTGAAGCAATAGTTACAACTTTAGATGTCTAGAAATTTTGAGAAGCTCGTGATATGTTTCTGCAAGTCAACTTCGAAAAGAAGTTTACATTGAGGGAGAATGTTAAATGATGGCAACGCAAGTTTCTAAAAATATCTATATGTTACAACAACTAGATATTTCATAGGGGAGACACTAGAATAGCATAGATAGATGGTATAAAAAGAGAGGGTAGGAGAGTAAGGGGAGTGAGTGCTAAGATAGCCACATAAAGAATGTGTCTATACTCTTTTGTTATAGTATTTATATTTTAATAAAGTAATATTTTGTAATTGTAAGTCTTCTTGTTCGGTCGTACTGTTTCTCTGTACTTAATTAATTATTATTAAGTTGTGATTTGGAAGAAGGCAACTTGATTACCCAAATCACAACGGTCTTAGCTTTCTTTAGTGAAGCTTTCTTTAGTGAGTGGTTTGGTCATCTAAAATCTGGATGGTCAGCCCTACCACCTAAAATACCAATGGTCATCACTACTGTCTACATTAATTAACAATGCACTATGTAAGTAGAAATTAAAAGGCTAACTAATTTTACTAAAGGAAGAAGTCCACTTTACCCCCCACAACTTATGTCCCTAGTCTGATTTGCACCCTCAAGCACAAAACTGTTCACTTTCCAGCGCACCCTCCCCCAACTAGCAATACAGGTGCAAATCGCCCCTTCACCCAAAACTACCCCGGTTTTGACTGAGTTGGTATCTACATGTTCAAGTTTTGATGGCAAGTCATCCACGTAAAAGTAATTGAAATAACACAAAAGTAATTTTTGCCATCACAATGAACGAATTAAATTCTACCATTAGTATTTTCTCCAACTGATTCACATATGTATATGCTTATTTTGCATACTTGAGATCAAATGAACGATAGTCTCGAGCTACCGTTGTCCCAACAACGGAACCATCAATACCAAATATTGTAGCCCCAATAACACTCTCAATCTTAATTGGACAACTGAATGCAAACACATCCTCGGTGCCTCTCACACACCGCCAGTTGGCCTAGTCCTTACCAAAGGCTCAACACATCGGGTACTAAAAAAAGAAGGAAGTTTGTAAACAACAAAGATAAAATCTAACCAATAATAGTAATAAAAAACTTACATCACCGCACTGACCAAAATATGTAGTCCTTCGCCCTTTAGGCCAGCCAGTGTGAAGACATCAGTCCTCTGAACCTTATCCATATTAATGGCTTTGGTTTTTCACACATACAATTGAATGGTCTGACGATGTCCTCTTAACGAGCAAATTCACTCTGATGTTTGAACCATCACTAAAGTGCACATAAATGATACCCTTGTCCTTTAGAAAAGAATGATGCAATGCTACGAATCTATGCTCCTCGTCAACATAAACCACAAAACCAGTGGCTATAAAGGTATTCTACATGGATAAATTGATTAACAGATGCCAAAAATGACTTTATTCAAAATAGAAATATTATGGATGGAATTTTATACCTTGATTAAAATCTTGCATGAAACCAAAGCTAAAAATCAAAAAGGATTAGTGCTCAAACTAGATTTCAAAAAAGCTTATGATAAGTTACTAGGATTTCTTGTTCTATTATTTGGAAATTAGAGGCTTGTCCTAAGTTGTGCAATTGGATTAAAAAGGTGGTAATTAATGGCACTTTAAGTGTAAAAGTTAATAATAAAAGTTGGCCCATACTCTTACTTTCAAAGCCACAGAGGAGTCATACAAGGGGAACCTTTGTCCCCTTTTTATTGAACTTGGCGCACATTGTCTGGCCAAGACGATTAACAAAGCTCAAGAAAATAGATTAATTTCTGGCTTGGTGCCACAATTGATTCCAAATGGGATTGCCATTCATATGAAGATGATACCATTCTTTTGATGGAAGACGATGTGGAAAGTACTATGAATATGAAATTACTTCCTTACATGTATGAATTTAAGTCTGGCTCAATAACAATTTTCAGAGAAGTGAAGTTTTAATGATAACATGAGAAAATAATGAAATTATTCAATTCTCTGATATGTTCAATTGTCAAATTGCAGAATGTCCTTTGAAATGCCTTGGAGTACTAGTCTGTAGTTCTAGGTTGCATGTGATTGATTTGTGTAAACTGGAACAAAAATTGATAAAAAGGTTGGATGGTTGGCAAAGTGGCTCCCTGTCCATGGGTGGCATAAATATCCTAATCAACTCCAGTTTGAATAGCATACCAATCTGCCATATATCAATGTATCATATGCCTAAAACTGTGTTGCCCAAAATGGATAAAACTAGGAGAGATTTCTTTTGGCAAGGAAGTTGTAAGCCTAAATGACCTAAACGCGAGATTATATCCGTTGAGAAAAAAATTACCCGCGCCATCACAAAGAACCAAATATATTTGTGTGCTCGCAAATAACCTGAGGGGTTGAGGAGGAAGGATCAAAACTATAGTTTACATATGTACTAATATGTACTAATGAGATTAGAAATGGGAAAATCATAGAGGTTAATGCTACGATACTTGAATAGAAGGCCTAGAAGGGGGATATTACGATACTAATATGTACTACGATTCTTGTCGATGCCAACAGTAATTCAAATTTTGAATAAGTTCGATTGTGATAATTGTGTAAGTAACCTTGCAGTGATTAGCAAATATCTTGGTACACTATAAGTATCAACACTATGCTACACGTAGGAACGGAGTACAGATGTAGTATCGCTGTACCTAATTTGGATTCTTTTTTGTACAAACAGAGTACAGCTGAACAGCATGGATCATCACAGAAAGAAGCACCATAAAGTAAGCATAATAAAATTATACTAGAAGTGGCATTTGACTTCAATTCTATTGGCAATTTTCAACTATCTGGCTTCAACTATGGAATCAGACAAAGGCTGCAATGTTAAAATCTCTTGTAACAACGACTGCATGTGTCAAATGTTGCTTTCTTCTGTAATTACATTGTAGCCCAGTAAACCCTTAACCTCAGAAATGTAGCTTAGCCACAAAAAAAAGGCCACTGAATTTTTCTTATTTTATATTGAGCATAAAGAAGCCCAACAAAATTCATAATCAAGGGATACAAAACTAGAGTACAAAAGAGAACAGTAAGGAAAAGACTCCCACTTCTAGTTAGCAATCGAGCATTGTAACAGTACAGACAGGAAACAGCAAGCCTGGATGATAGCAAAGCAAAAAAAACATTGGTTTTCTCAAAATTCAACATTATGATTCTACGCTTATCGGTTAATTAATGGTGTGTGCTATATGTATGTATGTATACTTTGCTCGTTTCTGTTTAATATAAAATAGTTGAAGGACGCTACAATTAAGTTTCCGTGCACAAATCCAAAAGAGATGCTTAACATTGTAGAATAATTTTCTAAATATATCTGCATCTGAAATGCATAAAATAATGCATCATAAAGCATGGCATCAGATATTAGAATGCAACAATTAATATCCCTAAAGTGAACTATGCATTGACGGTGGCATTCTTGGTCTAATGTGGCAATGCTAGGGGGTATCAGATTTTTTTTCCTTTCTTTCAAGGATAAGAGTATAATGAAAATAATGACATTGCAGCAGATAAAGATATTCTTTGATACGATGTTCTGAGACATAGACTCGAACCATGTTTGCTGAAATTCATCAATATTTTAGTGAGTGCGAAATATTTGAAAATTCTTCAGCATAGATGTTAACAAAAAAATATCCAAAGGCACTCACCGTCCGGCTGAGGAGGTCTTGGTCTAATGTGGCAATTGCTTTTTTCTATTATATAAAGGGATACACCTCTGCTTCCTCAAAGTAAAATACAAGTTTTCAGCAGCAGAAAAAACACTACAAATAACTTGACTGTTCACTTCACCATCTATTAAGTCAATGTTAATGTTTTTATCATAATACAAGTTCAAACAGCAACTGAGTCATACTAGAAGAAGAGGGCCATTCACTACTGCCAGAATAAGTAAGCACATCAATGCATGTACAAACTTGTTTAGCATATTTTTGGGTCTTACGTTCAGACGATTATTATACCAGAAAACAGAGAAAATGTCATTACTGTGAATAATGAATGCCTACAAAGTTAGGATGCATATAACATCGAAACTTACAAATGTTGTAATATCTGTTGGGTTCTGTGATGAGGGCTCTGATTCCATATTGGCCTGCAACAACAGGTTCAGGGAATGATTTAAAATAACAATGATATGATGCGGAAAAATAATGGCTCGGTTTTTTCAGCTCATGGTTTCTTCTAAATAAATAAATAGGATGGCTTTTCCGCCGCCGTTTCGAAGCCGTTGTTTTTTGTGCTCAATTTACTTTCAAGCAAGTTACTTTCATAGAAATAAATTGATTGATTGTCATCCTAGGAATACAAACTTTGACATAAACTTATTTTATTAGTGCACTTAGGTGAACTTAGTTGTTTTAGACATTATTTGTGCTAAACCTTTTTGTGTTACACTTCCACATTATTGGCTTGGTTTAGCGAAATAGAATTGATAATTAATTGGAGAAGAAAATTTTTTGGACTGCCTATTCACCCCCCTCTAGTCGGCCTCCTCGATCTAACAATGGTCGAACTTGAGCATCGACATTCTTTACTGACCTGATACACGACTAGTTGAGAGTCTACTCTTACGAGTAGTTGATGAATCCCAAGTACGTTAGCAGCTCGTATGCCAGCCAACAAACCTTCATACTGATCAGCTATGTTATTAGTGGCTAAAAAGAGTAATTGCATGACATATTTTAAGGTCTCTCCCACGGGCGATTCTAGGACCACCCTAGCCCCTGAGCCACTTAGTGTAAGTGACCTGTCGAAGTACATCGTCCACTGGTCACGGGAAGCATATTTGATGTGACCATGCCACCAACACATACGACCATAGCGCTCAATATCAAGATTGAACTAAAGGTGAATTCGTTTCTTCAGTTTCAACATATTTTAAATAAGAATATGATGCTACCTAATGATGAAAATATATATTTTTGCAGCACCACATCACGTTTGCACCAATTCAAGCAAGAGTTTAACTTGGACACGTTTTGGAATCCAAATCGGCCTCCAGATCAGTTCGAATTCAGCTTGACAGCCCAACTTCAAATGTGCATAACTTTCACATATGGCGTCCGTTTGCGATCCATGAGTACTCGATGGAAAGCTTTTCTCGTCCTCTTTCCAATGGATCTGACCTCATCTCTAAATTCCTCCTATGCTTACCGCAATCACTCAAAGAAGGTGCTGCATCACCTATTTGGGTCAAATTGAGCCTTATAATGTTTGGGCCCAAAGGGGAAGTGCTCCCCCACCTAGGCCCATACTGTTCACGCATTACTATTCATGTGAACAGTACCATGAATAGTATCACCCCTTTTCCTTAGTTTTGTGCGGCTTCCCCACCCCTATTTAAGGAGGCTGCACCCTTCTAGTTTTCTTGGATTTCGTTTGATTAGTTTTTCCACGGTGAAAACTTTTGTTCTTCGCTTGTGTCGGCTAGACCAACCGTAAAGAACCTTCTGCGGAATCCCTCCTTTTGAGCTTAATATAAATATTTGCAATTTCAGATTGCTTGTTATCTTGTTCTTGCGTGTTCTTCAGTTGCATGCAGGAATAGACCTTCGTGGTCAGGTCAACCGCGTTCTTGACACGGTTGATAACGACTTGGAGTGTGGTTCAGCGATTGTTAAGGCGCAAGCGACGTCGTACGGTTGTAGTCGGGTCGCAAGAGTCACCTCCGCCAAAATCGAAGTTATCATCCTATCAGAAGATCGGGACCCCATCGCCTCATCAGTTGGTATCAGAGCTTCAGTTGACCGGTAGGAATTTTTTGTATCCCTAGTTAGTAGATTGATTTTTATTTCCCATAGTCCAGAAAAATTGACCAACAAAAAGAGTTAATTCCCGCTGTCCAAACCCCGTTGTGCCTTTCAATCTGTTAGTTTTGGTTTGCGAAATTGAATTTGTGTCCGTCTTAGCATTGCCTAGTTGCTGGTCATATCTTTGTTCCATTAAAAATCCAAACAAAAAAAAATTCCCCACCCCAAACCCTAATTCCAATTCGGCTGATTTTTCCTTCCTCTGCAGCCGCCACCAAAAATGCCATAACTTTTGATTCCAAGATTATTGTTGAGTGAGACCACCGCCATTAGATTCAAAACTTGATTGTCCATCTATCTGTAAAATTTCACGCCATTCCAGCAAGGCAGTTAAGGGATATATACGGTCAAAGTTGACCCACATTTCTGAATTGAATCTGCAACAGTCGTCATTTGTGAATTTTGTGCGAATTTTTCTGTCGGTTTCCAGATCTTGGCCCGAAAACAAAAGTTGTAGAAAAAGCCGTCAGAAAACCTAAAAAAAAGAATCATTGAAAAAAAGGCAACTGACAAAAAGTTACGGCCGAAATACCGACGTGCTGTCCAGTGGACAGAAATCTCCAGTTTTCAAGTTTTTGGTCAATGCTTGTGTTCTTCAATTCCAGATTGCATTCGATTGAATTATCTTGTATTTACCACTCTCATACATTGCCATACACTTATTTTAGCCTTCTTCCATCTTTGGTTGATCAGCAACATAGGCTAAGTGCTAGATACGAACTATAATTCAATTCTGTGCAATTTCTGAAATTAATTGATTGTTTTCCTTTGCTACAAAATACATAGCCTATCCAAGCTCCACTTTTCTACTAACCGAACAGGTCTCGCTGTACCTTGCAATCGCTTTACTCATCACTTGAGTTAGATTTATCACGAACCAGCCACCGGTTGCACCACCTGTTTGCTTTGGTAAGAACTTGTAAGAATTTGGTAAGAGCTTGAGAGATGCGTGACTTGATTTGAGCCTCCATATCCTAGTAGTTGATAGGAACATTTACTTGCGATTTGTTTCCTTGTTTTCTACTAACAATGACAGGCTTGAGAAAATTGGTAGATTATGATGTCATCGCGGGCAGATTTGAACTCGAAGGGAAACAATTACCGGTATATATCTTGCCACTCACCACTGAGAGTACATCGTCGGACTACTTCTTGTGGGTTACTATGTTGGATAGCTACTTTGGAAGACAGAATCTTGATCCTGTTGAGAAGATGAGCATGGCAAAGACGGCGCTGATTGGTGATGTTCAACATTGGTGGTCAAATCTCGAGTTCCACTATATATACACATGGGAGGAGATGAAAAAGAAATTGCGACATCGTTTTGTACCTCCAGCACCCACGGTCACTAGCGAGGAGCATCCTGAGGTAACTGAAAATGTTGATATTGTTTTGGTTCCTATTCCATCTACAGATACCACCGAGATACTTGAAGAGGTGAAGGATGATCTGGTGCATCTTATGCCATTAGAGGAGAAGTTTGAGGTACCTCTGATGTCGATGAGGACGATAATGACAAAGGTACTGATTTGGTGCTACAACAAGACATAGAGCAACCTTGTGAGTATATACCTGCTGTAGTGCAATCTTTTGATATTCCTTGTGTTGACTTGAGCGAACTATGCGCTGATCTAAATTCTCATAATTTTGCACATGTCAAATTAATTACACATAAGGAAGTATTTGATAGAATATCCCCTGCTGATGCATTGTGCTATATCATGCTTAATGAGGCCGTTAGTTTGGATTGAGTTTCTGAACTTGCATGTTCGAAATTCTTATTCAGTGCCTACACCCCTGGGTATAAGTTTAATTTGATTGGAGATTATAGTGTAGAAAATCAATTTTTGTATATCGAATATGCATAACTTGTGATCACATGGATAAATTGAAGCTTGCTGTTTTGGACAACAATTCTTATGTGTTGAATCTTGTTCAATATGAGAGGGAAATAAAATTTAGTACTCATCTAATGCCTATGTGTTCATCTCTTTTTGCACCATCTAGTATGGACAATCTGAATAAACATGATGAATTATGGCAGAAGATACAAATCTCTTCACCCTTGCTAGATGAATTTGCTATTGTTCGATTGAGATATGATTATATGGATGAACTTTGCTTGATTCCAAAAGTTGTAACTTTGCCTATATGTGCCACCGCTGCAAGTTTACAACTTCAGAGATTGAATTGCATGAATGCTTAACTTACATTTACAAAACTAGTTGCAATAATTGTTGTGTGAGAAATTTTGTTTTGCTCATTAACATATATGATTACTCTTGGGTTAATAATATGATGAGATTTTATGATTGCTACTGTTTTGTAATATTAATTGTGCAACAACGAAGAATTATTAAAATGGATAACATATACATATACCATGCATACACCTTGGCTTCTTTGTTACCATACTTTCAACTTATTAAAAGCTGAGGACGGCTTTATTTGCAAGAAGGGGAGGATAATAAGAACATATACCCTATGAATACAACCATATTTGCTATACTTGTTGTTCCAATTACAAGAGTTCCTACGTATCACTTAAATTATCAGGTGAGCTCATTTCAAGGTAGTTTTACTTTGTTTGATAAAGAACTTATGATATTACATAATGAGAGTTTGTTGCGTTTGTTATTATGTACCGAGATTTATGATGAAGATCATGCAATACGTGAGGCTACACATATGCTAAAACCGAGGACAGTTTTCTATCAAGAAGGGGAGGATGATGTGACCACGCCACCAACACATACGACCATAGCGCCCAATATCAAGATTGAACTAAAGGCGAATTCGTTTCTTCAGTTTCAACATATTTTAAATAAGAATATGATGCTACCTAATGATGAAAATATATATTTTTGCAGCACCACATCATGTTTGCACCAATTCAAGCAAGAGTTCAACTTGGACACGTTTTGGAATCCAATTCGGCCTCCAGATCAGTTCGAATTCAGCTTGACGGCCCAACTTCAAATGTGCATAACTTTCACATACGGAGTCCGTTTGAGATCCACGAGTACTCGATGGAAAGCTTTTCTCATACTCTTTCCAATGGATCTGGCCTCATCTCTAAATTCCTCCTGTGCTTTCTGCAATCACTCAAAGAAGGTGCTGCATCACCTATTTGGGTCAAATTGGGCCTTGTAATGTTTGGGCCCAAAGGGGAAGTGCTCCCCCACCTAGGCCCATACTGTTCACACATTACTATTCATGTGAACAGTACTATGAATAGTAGCACCCCCTTTTCTTTAGTTTTGTGCGGCTTTCCCACCCCTATTTAAGGAGGCTGCACCCTTCTAGTTTTCTTGGATTTCGTTTGATTAGTTCTTCCATGGTGAAATTTTTGTTCTTCGCTTGTGTCGGCTAGACCAACCGTAAAGAACCTTCTGTGGAATCCCACCTTTTGAGCTTAATATAAATATTTGCAATTTCAGATTGCTTGTTATCTTGTTATTGCGTGTTCTTCGGTTGCATGCAGGAATAGACCTTCGTGGTCAGGTCAACCGCGTTCTTGACACGGTTGATAACGACTTGGAGTGTGGTTCAGCGATTACTAAGGCGCAAGCGACGTCGTACGGTTGTAGTCGGGTCGCAAGAGTCACCTCCGCCAAAATCGATGTTATCATCCTATCGGAAGATCGGGACCCCATCGCCTCATCAATATTGTTGGGGATCCTAAACAGGTTTAGGATTTTTTTCCATTCGGCCACTAAGTCTGCCAAGATCTAGGATTTAATGGCTGTTCGGGACATGAAATGGAAGTCGAACTCTCCATGTTCTACCGACTATTGTGCCATGCGCTCCACTGTTTCCCTATTCTGAAGGACCTATCCTAAGGGAAACACAAATGACATAATCATTTTGTGCACCTGAAAATAATGTCTTAGCTTCCTCAAAGACATGAGGAGGGCATATAAGAGTTTTTGGACCTGAGGGTAGCGCTCCTTAGGCCCATGTAAGACTTCGCTTACATAATATATTAGTCGTTGAATGCCTTCGTGTTCTGCAACGAGTATAGTACTTACTGCCTGTGACGTGGTGGAAAGATATACTAAGAGTGTCTCACCTGGCTTTGAAGAAACCAGAATAGGAGCACTCGCAAGATATCTCTTAACATCCTCGAATGCATCATTAGCCTCTTTTGACCACTTGAAACCTTTGTGTTTCCAAAAAAGTTTCAAGAAAGGAAGTCATTTCTCTCTTAGACGTGCAATGAAATGACTTAGAGCCGCCATACAGCCAGTGAGTTTTTGAACTTCTTTCTTCATGGTCATAGGGCACATCTGCTCGATGACCATAATCTTTTTAGTATTTGCCTCGATGCCTCTTGCCGAAACAAGGAATCCGAGCAACTTTCCTAAAGAAACTCCGAATACACACTTCTCGGGATTGAGTTTCAAGTGATGCTTTTTGAGGTTGTCGAAAGTCTCCTGTAGGTTTGAAATATGATTAAGTTGGTTGATGCTTTTGACGACTACATCATCAACATGGGCTTCCTGATTTTGATCCATTTGATGTATAAAGGTCAATTGCATCAAACGTTGAAAAGTCGAACCTACATTTTTAGGCCAAATGGCATTTTGAGATAGCAAAACACTCCAAATGGCATTATAAATGCAGTCTTCTCTTCATCTTCTGAAGACATACTGATCTGGTGATAACCAGAGTGTGCATCTAGAAAACTTAACATTTCACAACCAGCAGTTGAGTCAACCAATTGATCAATACGAGGAAGCAAAAAATGATCTTTTGGACAAGCTTTATTTAAATCGATATAGCCATACACATGCTTCATTTACCATTAGACTTCTTAAGCATTACAGGGTTAGCCAACCACTCTGAGTGATTGACTTCTCTTATAAAGCCCACCTTTAGTAACTTGTCTAATTACGATCTAATAGCTTCTCGTCGATCTAGTGCAAATATCTGTAACTTCTATTTTATGGGCATCTTATCAAGCTGTAGAGCTAGCTTGTGCTTGATCACCTCTGTAGGAACCTAGGTTTGCTTGGAGGAAAGTGACGAGGGCGTCTTCCTATGCGGGGTTGGAAGTAACCCCGATGCGAACAGTCTTCAAAGGCTCTGTTGGGTCCAAAGGAACCTCCTTGACCTCTTCATCCAACTTCGATGCGGCTTTAGGCTTCGAGTGCTTGCTCAAAGGTGGTGCCTTGGTAGCTTCTCGAGTTGGTAGTTGGCCGACCATCTCGAGGGACTTGCGATCGCACGTCAGGGCCATTTTCTTATCACAGCGAACTGTGATAACTCCCTTGGAACCTGGAAACTTAAGACATTGATATGCATAGTGAGCAACTATCAAAAAATGTGCCAAAGTTGGTCATCCGAGTATGGCGTTATATGCCATGTTGGAGTCAACCACATCAAAGGAGATTTTCTCTGTCCTGAAGTTGCTCGAAGATCCGAACATAACAAGCAAAGAAACTTGGCCAATGGGCTTGGTCGAAGATCCTGGTACGATTCCACGAAATGAATATCATACTGGTTTTATTCTGGTATAAGAGACTTGCATCTCGTACAGAGCACTAACAAAAAAATATTCAAAGAACTACCACCATCAATCAATACGCGATTCACATCACAATTGTTGATGGTGGGCTTAACCATGATCCGAAATCGACCAGGTCGAGTTGAAGGGATCGGAAAATCACTCTTCTCAAAAGGGATGGTGACTTCTAAACAACGAGGAAGATTATTAATAGGGGATGGTTGATAGAGTTTACCTCTCGTTCGGCAGCCTTATACTGCCTCTTCGACTCGTACGTGGACAAATCTCCATAGATATGCTCGATAGTGTGCTTTGGATCTGGAAATTCATGTCCTCATCCTCATCTGAGTGCTTTTGATCACTCGACTGCCCCACCTCATCGAGTGTGGGAAGCAATCCCTTGCCAGAATAGTAATCCTCGAGTTTTTGTTGGAAAACTCAGCAATATTGTGAAGGTCGTGCCCCTCTTTCTTGTGAAGTGGACACCACCTAGGCTTGTTGTCCTTTCACATGGGTGCTTTGCCTTTGCCCCGATCAGAGTATTGCTTGGGGTTTCGTGGCTCCTTATCATCTACGCCCAAGACTTCCTTTGAGGTCTCGGCCCGAGGCTTCTGACCTTTGGCCTTACTCTTGGATTTCTTAGGCTTCTCCTTCCTCTTACTACCTTCACCTTATTCTTTGGAGGTTTGGTTGACCTGATCGATGGATTTGATCCATTCAATCGCCTCAGCAGCAATCGCATAATAGTTAGGCATCTCAAAGAGTTTGGCGACGGTGGTCGGAGGATGCAAGGCAATGTCCTCCATGAACCTCCTATTGCGGACACCTTGCTTCAACACCCTAATGACAGAAGTGTCAGAGACCTCTAGAATTGAATTACGAACCTGGCTAAAGCACGTGATGAACTATCGTAGGATCTTGTTGTTGTTCAACTGCATTTGGTGTAGGTCGTATTCTTTTCCAATGCGATTGTATGTACCTTGGAAGTTGTCCAATAGAGATTGCAGAGGTGTTGCCACGAGTAGATCGACTTGAATGATTGGTTGAGCAACCATGACCGAGCAGACCCTTTGAGCACTGTTGGAAGATAATTTGCCATAATGTGCTCATCTCCTCCTGCCGCCTGAACTGTGGTCCTGTAAATTTGAAGGAACCTGATGGGATTTTGAGACCCATCAAATTTGTCCATGTTTACTAGCCAAAATCGTGGTGGCCAGCGTACCAATTGGAGGTTAAGGATGAATGCCTGATATCCTGTAACAATTTCCTAACGCCTCCTTTGGAGGAAAGGGTAATTAGCATCACCAAGCAATCATACTCGATGATGCCCGATAGTGAATAGACCTGACCTATAGTAGGCCTCATCCATATGAGGGTATTACTCCTTATACTACATCTATTGCTGTAGATTCCTTGCCTGAAGTGGTGATCGATCACCTCCTCAGTGAACTACCCGATATGCAGTCGTTCGAGGAACTCTCCTTCGGCTCACTGAAATCGTCCAGACAGTCGTCAGGGACTCGAACACTTGGGGGCAGGCCCGTTATCGTGTTACAAGCCCTACTCATAGTTGGATTGACCCTTACCATTTAGGGGAAGTGGCTCCTCCGTTTGTCATACTGCTGCAGGGGATATGGATCCCTTTTTAGCCTTTCCCGTGGTGTGGTCTCCATGATCTTGGGATGGATCTCTAGGGACAGCCTCATTGTTGGAAGCAAGCATCATCTGCTCATAGTCGTAGAAGGCATCCATGTCAATATCCGTGTAGTCGGCCAAGTCGAACCAGTTCTCCTCGTTCAACTCCCCTACCATGAGGACATCAGAATAAGGAGAATTTGCCGACGAGGAAATTTCCAGAGTCTTAGAAAAATCTCCCCACGGTGGGCGCCAACCATCGATGTTCTAATATCGATCTTACGTATGATTTGTTGAGATTCGGGAAAAGTCTAGAAGACTTGGTGTGTGATCGTGCAGAGTAAAGACACAGGAATTTTTATACAGGTTCGGAGTCTTCTCCTTGGAAAATAATAACCATACATCCTGTGTGGCTATTACTCAGAGAAATTGATTACAACTAAGAGTAATGCGAAATGCCTAGCACTATCTCCTGATCCAATATCTTCTCTTTTTCACTCTTCCCTGACGTCAACCTTTATATAGTCCACAAAGCGGTGGCAGTTGTTCCGTGCCGAAAGGCACCTCAACGCTTCGAGTGATAACCATTTGAGGGAAGTTACTGTCAGAGAGATGTAGTGGCTCATTCGCCATGCAATGGTTATTTTCAAAGAGAGATTGTGTGCGCTTATCATGTTCTAACCGCCTTGTCAGACGATCCCATGATAAAATAGGTCGTCATAAATAAGCTAATTGGGAATATGTTGGTTGCAGAAAAATCTACAAGCACGAGATGATTGTAGGATATCTTACGATTATGTGATCGTAGAAAAACTTACGACCAAGGAGTAGTCATAGTAAGACTCATGATTATGTGGTCGTAAAAAGACTTACGACTAAGGAGTAGTCGTAGTAAGACTTATATTTATATAGTCGTAGAAAGACTAACGATCAAGATGTAGTCATAATAAGACTTACGACTACTTCCTAAAATCACTCTCTTATCATTAAGAGATATGTTGACATAATAATTAAAGAATTATTATATTCTGGTCACTACCACACCTCCCCATCCCAATCCCCACCCCACCTCCCAAACCCCTAAACCCTTCCCGCTCTTCGGCTGCCACCTCTCGTTCCACCAGCAGCACCGCTGCCGATGAAGACGTCGCCATCTCCGGCGCAGGTCTCTTCTGACCTAGCAGCCGTCAGCGCCAATGGCGTCTGCCCTGGCTGCGGCATTGCCATGCAGTCCGCTGACCCGTCCCTCTGAGGCTTCTTCTCCCTCCCATCCCCAAGAACCCCGACTACCGCGCGCGCCTAGCGCCCGTCACCACCGACGACACCAGCATCTCGGCCTCCCTCAAGTCCGGGCACCTCCGGGAGGGCCAAGAAACCTCGCTGGCGGACGAAGAGGCAGCGCCGGTGGGGGCTAAGAAGGAGAGCAAGGTGGTGGTTTGCAAGTGGTGCCACTCGCTGCGCCACTACGGCCGCGTCAAGCGCCCGACGCCGAGCCCCTGCTCCCGGACTTCGACTTCGTCAGCGCGGTCGGCCCGCGCCTCACCTCGCCGTCGGGAGCCAGGTCGCTCGTGCTGCTCCTCGCGGACGCGTCGGGCTTTGACTGCTCCTTCCCGCGCGCCGTGGCGCGCTTGGTCGCGGCCGCCGGCGAGGCCCACCGCGCGGACTGGAAGCGCTGGGCACCGGCCAACCTCCCGCGCGCACTGCTCGTGGTCACCAAGCTCGACCTACTCCCGTCACCGTCGCTCTCCCCTGATGAAACCGGCGACGACCTGCGGCTCGCCGGGGTGCACCTCGTCAGCGCCTTGCGCGGGTGGGGCGTGCGCGACCTGCTTAACCATGTGCGCGAGCTTGCCGGGGCGCGCGGCAACGTGTGGGCTGTTGGCGCGAAGAACGTGGGCAAGTCGACTCTGCTCAATGCCATTGCCCGGTGCTCCGGAGTAGAGGGCGGACCAACCTTGACGGACGCGCCGGTTCCAGGAACAACCCTCGGGGTGATCCGAGTGGACGGCGTTCTTGGAGCTCAGGCGAAACTGTTCAACAGACCAGGCCTGCTTCATGGGCACCAGCTGACGTCGAGACTGACACGCGAGGAGCAGAAGCTGGTTCAAGTGAGCAAGGAGATGCGGCCAAGGACATACAGAATAAAGGTCTCATTTTTTCCCCATCTTATGCACCCTTGACCAATTATGTTCGTGATTATGCGCAATAGGGATAATTGCTGCTCAATTCCTCAAGCCATTGGTCAGTGATGTTTCTTGTGATTTGTGAGCAACTCTAGCCTGTTTTCCCCATCTTATGCACCCTTGACCAATTATGTTCGTGATTATGCGCAATAGGGATAATTGCTGCTCAATTCCTCAGGCCATTGGTCAATGATGTTTCTTGTGATTTGTGAACTCTAGCCTGTTATAGTTCTGTGCGACAGAACTGAATCTGCTTTGTTTAAGCAATTGTGGTTGTGTGAGGGCCCGTAGGGAAGATTGAAAGGTAAAATAATTCTTTTTTTCAAGTAAAAAAGATTGTGGAACTGGAGTTGGCAAATGCGTGTTAATGAACTGGACTGGGAAAGTTACACCATGTTGTACTTACGAAGTTTCAGCTCTCTTAGACTAGCTATCGCATATTGTAGCTGGTTCAATCTTGAACAACCTAAGAGTGCCTTTGGTTAAGGGTCACTAGTGAGACAGGATTCTTCACCATGCCGTTTTGGCATGTCCTATGTTAAATTGTCCATGCTTATATGTACTTCGTTTTACAATCTTTGCAGGCAGGGCAGTGTATACATATAGGAGGACTAGTGCGCCTGGACATTGAAGAGTGGACTGTAGGCGACTAGGCGGTGTGGGCATCACCACTTGTGCCACTTCACATGGGGAAGACAGAAAATGCAACCGCGATGATAAAAGACCATTTCGGCTTGCAACTGCAGGTATCCTTCTTATCCGAAAGGACTTTTTTTTCCTCCTAATTTGTGTTATATTGCTTCACGTTATGAAACAAGCTGCTTGTTGGTTTGATAACTGCAGCCCCCCATCGGCCTGGAACGGGTGAACGAGCTTGGTATATGGGTGAGGACACAGTTTAAACTTTCTGGGAATAGTTGGGATGCAATTTCTATGGATATAGCCATTGCCAGTCTTGGCTGGTTTGGAATCGGGCTGAAAGGAGAAGCAGTGTTAGGACTATGGACATACGATGGTGTTGATGTTGTCTCCAGGAGATCCCTCGTCCATGAGAGGGCATCCATTTTTGAGGAAGCCGGATTCACAGTTTCAAAGATTCTCTCTCAGGCAGATAGCATGACAAATAAGCTGAAGAGAACTAAGAAAACTAACAAGGAGAGCATAACCAGTTTATCTCCCTCTGCAGCACCTGAGAAGGAGAGCAAAGCAAGTTCATCTCCCTCTGCAGCACCAGAACCTTCAGGACCTGCTGCAGCCGTAGTTGCTTCAGTGACAGTTTTGCATATGTGACTATGTTCTACAGTGTTGGCATTTAACTTCCATGACTTCACCACAAGGTTGGAGTGGGCTGTTGCTGGGTTGGGTTGTATGCCTGTACGTATCAGTTTGTTTTTCTATTTTTTAAATAAAAAATAGCTCGATACTCCTTCGATATGGTGGATGCAGTATCGGGGGAGTATGAGTATCGGATACCGGTACGCTGACTCGGAGTATGGTGCTTCCCAGCCTGCCACAGAGAAACCCCCCGCAAAATGAGCAGCTACTCCAATTATATGCATACGTATCTCTGAAGTTACCTCTGCTTGCTTTCCTGGGTAGCGGGGTGCAAACATCACCAGAGCGTGAGCATGCAGACCCGAAACTTCTGTCCTCTCCTTTTCAGCTTTCAAAAGTTATTTTTTAATTTTTTTATAATAATTAACTTTTAAATAAAATATCTTTTTAAGATGGGATCTACAAATTAATTATAGTACACATTGTAGTAACTTCATTTATATCGGCTAAAACCGCACGAGTTTTTATTAATCCGTACTCTCTTTCACAAATAATCTAAAAGTTATAAGTCACAACTAAAAGTCATAAATCAAAACTAAGAAAAACAGGAACTTCGCCTTGGACGTCTGGTTTCTGCTTTATCCGTACTCTATATACTATCGACTTATGCGCTATGCAGTGAAGATGCTAATACATACTCCTATATGATATAATGCATAAAGAAGAAGAAAAATAAAATAGAGGGTCTGAAATGCAAGATTTGTTTGGCAGGTAGAAGGTAATCTTTTCAACCCAAATCTTGAGATGCTACCTTTGACATAAAGTAGAAACTTTTGGATTAATTAAAGGGAAGCACCAATATAATCATTTCATGTTAAGGTCGGTTAACGGCTACGCTTTCCCGGGATTAGCTTTTGATTTTTGAGGGGAGGCTTGTAAATAAATACTTATAGTTTGCTCGATTTGGCTCCTGATGTCAATTAAGAGTCAACTCTGTTAGAACCCCATTCTGAAAGGTGGACTACTTGATGTTGCAGCAAATCAAATATTCCATCCGATTCCAAATTTAGGTTGTTTTAAACATTGGCATGGTCTTTAAGGTGATATTTTAACCATCAATTTCTATAAAAATATGTTATTTCAAATAAAAATAATTATACATTATGAAAGTATATTTCATGATGAATCCAGTAATACCGATTTTATGTTGTTAATCTTGGTAATTATTTATATATTGATAGTCAAATTTAAAAATGTTTGAACGACACATATTCTAAAGCGACTAACATTTGAATCAGAGGGAGTATTGTGGCAGCCCAAAAAAATTCCAAAAATGCATATTTTTTCATAATATCTCTCAATTTGTTTATTGCCTTTATCTGACTTTCTTGTATTTTTCATGCATCGGAAATGCTATCTTCTATCCCTAAAATCCTTGAAAAGTCATCTAATTTCCCTAAATTATTTTCCCTCTCTCTTGGGCCATTTCTATATTTTTCCTTTTCTTTGTTTCTTTCTTCCTTCTTTTCTTACCCTGGGCCACAGCCCATGTCCTTCTCTTCTTTCTTTTCCTTTGGCCGTCCCATCTGCCCCATCAGCGTTGATGCCAAAGTCTCACCGCTCGGCCACCTCGCTAGCCACACGCTGTCATCGCCACACCCCCACTCCTGCGTTAGCACTGCATTAACTCCGCACGACAACTTTCGAGCCGTCACTCGCCAACTCACCTGCGAGATGTGCTTGCTCGTACACTCCGATGAAAGCATCTAGGCCCCTAAAAATATTTTTGGTAATTAATGACAATGAGTGAATATGGGACTAACATATTTATCAAGTGTTTGAAAAATTCAGTCCCGGAAGTTGGTTTACGATTTGGAGAAGCATGACAAGAATTGAAGAGAAGATCACAATGGCATGGAAGAAAGGTATAAGTAGTCTATGATCACCTTTTGATTTTACTGGTCTTTGGAGATTTGGTGGAAGACCGGATTTTAGGCTAAATGTCGTACTATTAAGAGAGATCATGACTAGTAGCTTAAAAGAAATTTTTTGTGATATTAGATCAACTAAGGATCATGCATGCACTTAGAATTAAAATTCCAAAGCCAACTATGCATTCACAAAAAAAAGGGTAGAACCGAAGGTCACTTGGTAGTACTACCGCTCACTGATATGACCGGGAGGTGGTGCAGAAATACCACAAGCCGGTATGAGCGAAATTTAGTTGGCGGTATGTAATTTTCAGAAAGGTATGGTTTGGAGCATGTTTGCTACTTGGGAAAACTGTACTTTCGGAGTACAATTAACAGTACTACCACATCACAATATGGCCGCAAATAGGAAGCGAAACTACCATATCCCAGTAGGACCGAAATTTAGTTGGTGGTGTGTTATTTCCAGAAAGTTCAAATTGAGAAGCGATTTTTGCTCTGAGAAAAGTAGTAGTACCGTTTCCTACAAACATACTACCGCAGTGCGGTAGTACCAGACCTTAGATGGCGGTAGTACTGCTCTGCACAGTAATGGCTAGTTCAGAAGCATTAAATACACTTGTTATAGCCGTTATATGTCAGGAGTGATAGTACTGGCCAATGAACGATAGTACTACCGTATTTGCTGAAAATTATAAATTGTGTCCTCAAACAGTCGAATTTGAGGGTGAGGGGTATAAATACCCCTCCCACCAGCTCTAGGACAAAAGGAGGACACTTAATTGAATACCCTTAAGCTTGTAGCACACTCTTCACATAAGTTTCTTGTGACATGTGACTTAAAACCTACAATGAGTTTTTCAGATTATTGGAGTCCATGTTTTCTCTTCCTTGTGGTATGATGCTAGAATTTTCAATTGGTTTTGAAAACAGTTGAGGCTTATACAAAGAATTGGTATATGTGACTTGAGTTTGACCAAAAGCAAGTTGAAATTGGTTCAAGTCCATGTTGCCATTTGTATGGTATGATTCTAAAAGGTTTGCGAATGTGTTCCATAATCTATTGAGAGTCTCATACCAACCTTGAGTGCTTAATATTCAAGCTGCAATCTTGTCATCAAAATTGCTCATGATTTATGCATTGCTTTGCTCTTGCTCTGGAAAAAGCGGTCTGACCGACTTTATATAAATAGTCAAACCAGGCTAGAGGTCTAACCGAGAATATGCAGTTAGACAGCTATGGCGGTTAGACCGGCGTAACAGTTGCAGTCTAATTGGCCCCCGGTCTGATCGACTCACAAGTGACGGTCAGACTAGCATCACGGTCCAACCGGCAAGCATATGGCAGTCTAACCAATACCCAAATGGCGGTCTGTCCAATCTCTGGTACAACAACTTTGGTAGTGGTACATTTTTCCAGAGACTTGCCTCCTTGAATAATTTAGCTAGCGGTCAGACCGGTGTTTTTGCAGTCAGACTGATCCCTGTGTGGGAGGTCTAACCGGTGGCCCGAGTAACAGCTAGTTTTATAGACGTTTGAAAGACTATGATAGTATCGGCCATTTGTTGACAATAATACCGGGCCTCGGGCTATTTGTATCTAGCTTTTTGCTCCAACGGCTATTTTTCTTGTGTGAGGTATATATACCTCCTTGTGGCCTGTTGCAGGGTGAGGCTAGTTCCATTGTATCATTCATTGAGCCTAGAGTAAATTCTCTCCTACAATTATGCATGTGTTGCACTTAGAGAGTTTTGAAAAGGCATAACCTTGTGCATGTGTTGCACTCAGTGGTGGACTTTGTGTCCTTGAGCTGTGATACTTACCTCATTTAAATGAGAGTATCTAACTTATTACTCTTCGAGATTGTTGACTCTTAGACAGCTTTGAAGGAGTGGTGGTCCGGTAATCTTCTCAAAGAAGATTGTGAGAAGGTCTAGCTTGTTATGAGTGGTGTGGTGCTCGCTATCTCCAGAGTGGAGGAAGAGCAACCTTAGTGGATTGAGGTGGTTAGGCTTAATTTGTGGAGCTGGTCCAATTCGTTTGGACTTATCTCAATGTGGACTAGAGGAGACCGGCAAATCTTCGAACACCACGGTAAAAAAAACCGTGTCATTGTGGATTGTTCTCTTGTGCTCAATTACATTCAAGCAATTCACCTGAGGATTGCTTACCTTGACTTAGAATCATATTGTTGGTGCATTGGTCGAACTTAGACAATTTAAGTCTTACTTGTACAAAACCAAATTGTTTACACTAACGCATTACAAAATTGGCAGTAGCCTAAAGGAATTTTATAAAAACCGCCTATTCACCCCCTCTAGTCGGCCTCCTCGATCTTACAATCACCTTCGTCATCCCCCTTTCCTCACCATCCACGTCACAAGGAGCGCTCAACACTGAATATCGGTGTACTTTATGTAAGAACCTGAGGATTGCTTACCTTGACTTAGAATCATATTGACTGCTATGTCGTACTTTGCTTAACCACCGCTTACACTAAATATCGGCAGAGCTTGCCACTGATGAGTTTTGCCTTTCCACTGCCATCACATTTACTCTGCCTTGTCCAACAACTATAGTCCTCACCGACCTCCCAAATCACCCAAAATGGGTTCACATTGTTAGGCAACACCTAGTGCGCAAATCTTCATCACTATTCCGCCGCCTCATCGATGTTGCCGTTGCCTTCTCTCTCTCTCTCTCTCACTATTTTCCTCTACTCGGTCAAAAAGACAAACAATGCTAGTCGGCACTATGCTCACGTGGTTTGACCAAGCCAGCTCGCTGGCCTGACCTGAACCACTCACACTCGACCCAAGCCGTATGCACCGAACTCGTGCGTAGCATTGTGCACACATAGTCAAACCAGACCACCTTGCGCCAATCCAAACTGGACCCAAACCAATTTCAGACCGAGTCCAACAAAGTCAGACCTGTTTAGTCCAAGTCCAAACTGACTCCCACCAGCTCTAGCCAATTTAGAATCGATTTATGATTGATTCACTTAGCTCCAGACCATTTCTCATTGAGTTAGTGCCGATTCTGCACAGTAAACTAACCCTAGACCCCTATAGACCACTCATTTATCACTGTTTACCCTCCATCTCCAAATCCAAGCTTTTCAAAGTTGATTCTTCATCAGTTTTCCCTTCTGATGTCTTTTTGGCTCCATTTTTCCTTTTCTTTTGATCGTGTTTTATCTGTAGCTCTGTAATAGGCTTGTTTGGCTTGTTTATGTATGTATGCTAGATTACAGAGAAGAAGGCCCCCAGGCAATTGGAACAGGAAGTAACGGCCCAGAAATGTACGAAGGAGTGAACTTCGACTACAAGTCACAAAGCAAGCCATGTTCCTTGTTCATGTTGAACTCCTATTTGTTGGGTTATATTACGTATGAGTTAATTTTCGTATTATTTATTTGTTATCAGTTACTTTTGAATGATCCTATTTAATTAGTTAATACATTAATTACATTATTTACTTACCATCCTTGATAATAATCTGATTTGATTTTCTTTGTTAAACTTAGAGTTAGTATGTTATACTTTAGATTAACATAGTAGTGAACATAGGTAACAATAATCTTATTACATTGTGGTCTGCTGTTATGAGTTGCCATGTCAAAATTTATGACCATTATGATATGATGAATAAAAATATTAGATCACTTGCCTGGAGTGATATTGTGGAAAATGTTAGCTGAGGGAGGATATGGGTGTGTAGTTTAGAGGTGACTATGTGTATATACTACCCAATGGTTGCGTGCATGAATCTCTGCTAGAAAGGTGATTCTATCCAAAGCATATAAAAAATTAACATGTGCCATGAGAAAAGCATGATTATCGTCCATCCACATCCACAATATCGATTACTTGAACTTGATTTAATTACTATATTAGTTTTATTGATATAGCCACGGGTAGGCTTGGTGTTAGCGTGGACCACAGATAGACCAATGCCACAATATGACCCCTGAGAGTAGTGGAGGAGTCACCCGTACGTAGGCCTTATAAGGGACCCACTACTCAGAGGGGCCTTCTCTTTACTGGATAGTACTAATATTGTGAATCAGTAATGAATTTTGTTATCCCATCTTTGATCAAGTCGTGAATATTGAGTGGCTAAAGCTTGGTATTCTCTATAGAGATTAAACCAAATCATTCGAATATGTTGTGCTTCCGGTTAATGGAGCTATGCCAAAATGGGTGATTCCTAAATCAAAACATAAGTAACATTATTAGTTAAAATTGTGATAACTTGGAAGTGAGATAACCTGTTGACATACAATCCCTTAACAAAAAATTTCTTTATTAACTTGTTTTGATTTAAGTCAAAATATAAGTAAGTCAAACTTTCTTTCATCTGTAATATAAATAAGTTTGGTTTGTAAGGCTTAAAACTTTGTAATTGACTTATATGTCGTACTTTATGTAAGAACTTTGTTATGGTATTGTAATCGTACATAGATTGTTCATCAATGTGTGCACAATTGAAATCCTTAATAGTTACGTAAATACAGAGATTTCTGATAAATCTAGGGTCCCCACAAGTATCAACAACAAATTAGCATGGGCGCACCATCTTTCTTTGATTTGAGGTTGGAAATTGTGCTAGGAACTATTGACACAATGCTTTTAGAGGAATTTGCCTCACTAGGATCGTTAAACATCGAAGTTTCCCTCACAACTTAATTGTGCCGGCATGACCTAGTTGACGCAACCAAGCAAGTTCGAAGGCCTAAATAATTAGCTAGTATTAAAATTAAGGTTTATTCCATGGTTAAGTGATACAGGCAGACAAGTTTAAGGCAATTTATGCTCTGCTTCAACGAGTTTCTATTTCTCACTTCTGGCTTCTAACCACTTAATTTCACATTTTTTTGTTTTTTGGATTTTTGTCTTTTTTTTCTTATTCCTTTACATTATCTGTAATAATATAACTTTTTTATTTTTTAAAAAAATTTAATTATATAAAAAATAACAATAGTTATAGTGAATGTTTAGTCAGTATAATATAAAAAAAGCTAAAACCATAGACTTATAAACCCTTTTGAGACTACCAGACAAAACAGTCACTGCGCGTGTGCTACACTTACATGTGTGCAAAGGAAAACCGAAAAGTGTCACTCAAGAGTCAAGAAGCAACCAATTATTGATCGTGGAACATTGGACAGGATCGACTTTTGCCGAGTGCGCGGCCAACACACCGCAGCAGTGATCTTCCAATGCCTACAGCGAACGACTCCCGACATGCACACTTGTTTCCAAAAGAACGGCTCCGTTCTTCGACCAATCGATCTTTTCCGATGTCATCTCGATCGCTAAATGATCGCGTGGATGCATGATGCGTGTATGGTCCTGTTTTTTTGTGCTTTAGGTTTTTAGTTTATCTAAAAGTACAAAGAAATAAGATAATTTTTAAAAAGATTTTTAAAAAAGCTTTTCATATTGATGTCTCTGTGTTTCACTCTTGTTTCAAAAAAACATATATATACGGGAACTTGGAGATCGACAACAGTGTACAACTGTACGTGCATGTATGATGTATGCTTTGGGCACATTGGCTTAATTACTTGCATATATATAGACGAGTGCACGCGTAATTTAATCATGCATGTTTGATTAATTCAAATTTTGAAAACTCGTAGAATAAACACACCCAACGTGTGCTTAATTTGTTGAACTCAGATTGTTGCTGTCATTAGGCACAATACATGTGTTCCGTACAACATTCAGCTCGACTAGCCACTGGTCGGCAGAAACTTGGTACTATACATACTCATGATGTTGTTGTGTGCTCTACATGTGGGCATTGGGCACCATGTATGTACGCTAGATGGCTTAATTAATCGATTGGGTGGTGCGTACGTGTCATCCACATATATATTCTTAGTGTCACGTACTAGTATAAAGTTTGATATATTACCGATTTATATATTACTGTTCTGTTCTTTTTTAAATGGTGTTTTTTATTTTTTAGGTTTTCAAGATGTGATTATAATCGGTACTTTTATAACTTTATCTTATTATATACTAATAAAGTTGTAATATTATAAAAACTATTTTTAATAATAAATATAATGCTGAAGTTTTTATATAGTCAATTTTGATAGGGACTTTGGCGGCACACAGATTCTAAGGTGTCAAATAAGAAAAGAAGGGAGGGAGTAATGTTTTCGTGCGCGTTCTTTTAGAAGGAATTTTATTGCCCAGCTTACATTGAGCCAAAATTCAGAACAAGGTAGAGTAAGACAAGACTGACTGGGGAAGGTCCAGTTTTACACCCAGTTTTACGTATGGGCGTACAGCTCACAAAAGATAACAAAAAGAAACCAGGAGGGAAGCTAAAAAGAAGTTCATATACGCGAAATCAACACACGTCCGTCGCGCGTCAGTTTAAACTGCCACGGCAGGGTTTTGGTACAAAAGGTCGGCCACCGTGTTGTTCGCCGGTGCCGACGGGCCGTGCCGAAGGACCCCAACATGGCCCGTGTGCTGGGCCAAAATCACGGTGAATCCATCGTGCGCCATCCAAGAGAAACAGTGCCACTCTCCAGTACTAATCTACCCTCGAGGTCCCAGGGCCAGATATGGCCCTTGGGTATAGTGGAAGGTGGTAACGGGTTGCCCAGAAAATCGCTGCCACGGCACTGCTGTGCATATATGTTACAAATGCAGCTGTCACGGCGCCTGTAGCAGGTCTGGCAACCAACCAACTGAAGGAGGCGGTTACCGAGGAGATTAACGGAGGTGGCATATATGTCGGCGAAGGAGCACTGGGAACTTATATGTTGAGGCCGCGACTTTGGGATCAAATTAGAGCCCAGGTGAAGCTCGAATCAAGCTTAGAGTAAGTTGAACAACTGATGAACCTAAGGGCCTGTTTGGCAGGCCACAAGCCGGTCGGCTTTTCGCAGCCGCTACAGTACCTAACTTTTAAACGGAGTATTTTCTCAAGACGGGGTCTACAAGGTAAACGTAGTACACGTTAAAAGCCCAACATCTGTACCAGCCAAAATCGCAAGTGAGTATCGATCTCTCCATAATCTGTACCGTAAACAGCCAAAATTCAAAAATTTCAGCCAAACGCCATAAGCCGCAGCCAAAACAAACAGACCCTTAAACTTCTTTTTACGTCCTACGTACCACCCCATAAAGAAGGAAAGAATGAGTACTCAACAAAGATTTTAGACCACCCCACGAAGGAAGGACTCAACAAAGATTCCATTAAGGCGTGCAAAGGTAGCTCTGAGAAATGCGGATTCTCGTATAAATGGAGGACCAACTAGTAAAACTAATCAAGGTCAAACTCAAGAGGCAAAAGGCTATATATCTAGTTCATTCCCGGGACAAGCATGATTATATATTCTTCAGCCAATATATCTGAATTCCGATGCCGCTGTCCCTTTGATTTGCCCGCCTGCCGGTACAGCTTTCGTGCCAGAGCTAGCTCCCTGAGAATCTTGTGAAGTTGAGTGATAGCACCATGCACCGCGCTTGTATATGCATGTATGCACGACGTATCTATCTATATGCTCCTGCCAGTGGAGAAAGCAACACTCACCTCACCTAACACCCGCCTTGCATTTTTAGCAGTTATCTCCCTTGCTACAATATCTTCCAACTGTCGATTAAGCGTATTTTTTTCGCAAATTTTGTACCTTTGTATGGCCTTATTTTGTATTCCTCCTTCTTTCTGGGCTTTTTAGTAGAAATTCCAGAAGAGCTTTAAGTCCTGTTCTCCCATTTAGCAGTTCGGCGAATTAAGCTAGTCAAACTGGTGTCTTAATTAAATTTGGGGGTGTTGGTGCAAAATTCGTATCTTTCTTGTCAGTAAACATGCATATGCTTTTTTATGTAGATGTCTGCCATGCCGGAGACTAGCGTTGATTCGTGGTCCCATTTGCCGTGTTCAATTTCTGCCATTCAACATTGTGGACTTCTTTTTTTCAGAATGATCTGTTCAAAATATTCTTAAGATCTGAAGGATCAATTATTTACAAAGTTTTAATATTCACATGGAGCACGAATAGGTGCTACTAGCTAGCTCGATTATCTCAATCAACTGACATGACCTTTTTTTCATTTGTATACAATATTTTCTCTGAAAAAATTAAGAGAAAAATGTCAATAACCAAGAATGTGAATTTGCATACATAAATTCTCTGACGTAGGAAAAACATGGACCTTTTTTCATTTGTATACAATATTTTCTCTGACATGGACCTTTTTTCATTTGTATACAATATTTTCTCTGACGTAGGAAAAACAAGATATATTCTACATAAATTTTGTATTTGCATACATGCAAAGAGTTTTGTGATCTTAGATATCAATGCCACTCAATTCCCAGTGGAAGTAGTTAAGGCAATTGTTATAGAATGGAAGCCCTTAATTGACCTCTAATGATTATCTAATTTAAGTTCAAGCCCCCTATGTAGCTGGTCTCACTAAGTCTGTTTGCTGATAGCACTATTTCAATAACCAACCGTTATGACGTAGATATTATATTTAAGTTCACATCATAAGATCTTAGGCAGTTTTATGTAATTGCACACAATTGATATATGCATATAACTTCAATAGTTCTATAATTTAGTGCTACTTTATCAAATTGTGGTGGATGGGTGTCAATAGGAAAAGGATCAAGGCATAATATTTCCCCAAAGAAAGTGGAAACAAAATTGAATAAAAGAGGACCGGCCGGTTGGGGTTTAAAGAGGTTAGGCAGCACCTTCAAAGTGAAGAAATACCATGCTTCACATGAGTAGCTAGCCCTTTTTCACATTTCGACTTTACTTTTCAAAATAGTCTTGATAAAAAAATGTTTACTTTTCAATATAAGGTAAAAGAGAGTATCTTTCACTACTTTGAAAAGATGCATTTTATCCGTAATAGTAGTGTGCACTGTGCAGAATTCCTAAGTTCCATGCATACACATTTCCGCACCCAAGATGTTACTGCAGATGTACAGCAATATAGTATTACTTTCTTTTGAGGCAGGCTAATAGAGTTTTTTTTTCGATTATAAGGAAATCCCATATGCACCACAGCACACATGCCACATACATATACGGATACGTCTCTTTAGCACATATTTAGAAAGACAGAGACCTAGATAAAACTTTTCAAAATTTCTACTGAAAGTGTACTCATGTATGTATAAAGATAGACAATAAAATCACTTAGTAGATATAATCGTACACTCATAACTTTATCACCCCACCAAGAGTTGGCTAAGTATTGCTTTTTTCAGTGCTGTTTTGCTCTGAAAAAGAAGTAAACACGATTCTTATAATCATATATAGATAGTATAAATCTGCACGATTCTTATAATCATATAAAGATAGTGATAATTTGGTGCGAAGTAGTCCCTCAACTTACTTATGGTTTTCTATGTGATTTTCACATTTTTCTTTAAATGATATAGGAAAACACCTCAAATTTCCATATAAAGTCCCAAAATGGCATACACTCAAAGATCCCGGAATATCAAACACACATTGAATGTTCTTCAAGCAGGCTGACACAAAGAAGTCACAACCTGACATACAAAATGAAGACTACGGGGCTGTTTGGTTGCTAGCCACACTTTGCTAATAAAAATTGTCATACTTGCCTAAGTTGAGGTGCTCAAATTCTTTGCTACACCTTAGCAAGTCTAAGGGAATCTTGCCACACTTTTTTGAGTCATTGACACGTGGAACCTAGTTTGCTGGAAGGGAATCTTGCTACAACTGTGGCTGCAACCAAACAGCTCCTAAAGTTGATCAAACTTGCATAACCTTAAGCGTGGTAACTGTGGCTGGCAACCAAACACCCCCTACATGTATCCCAAACGTTGTGCCAGTAATGAAAATCGATCACTAATCAACCACCTCGTCTGGCTGCATGCAACATGTGTCGACCAACACGCAATTCTTGTAGAAACCTTTCAGTGAATTCAGGGACGCATGTAGGGAACAGAGAGGCTGGTGAAGGAGCCGTGGCCTCCAATCACGGCCTAATCACACAATTTTTTTTGAAGACCTGTAAAGTAAGGCCACAGCTCCAGCCAACACCATATGGCAGTTGGCAGCCCCTGATTGGCCTGCTCCTTGTCCACCTGTCCCTTAGTTGACCTCCACTACGTTTCTCCATGCTGGCAGCTTACCGGCATGTTCTTTTTGGCATGTTCTCCATGGCTCCATGCTGGCAGCTTACTTACAACTGAAGGACGAAAACACTTCAGCACCATGTTTCCAGTTGTGCAAATTCATGTCCAGGTTGGAGTGCGCCCTTCAGAAGCTGAAACTGGTTGATTGGGGCCAATGCAATCATGAGGAACACACCATTGCGCAATACTCGTAGTATTTACCGGGTAAGATTGCTGGGAGCGTTAAAGTATGAGCACATATCCATCCACAATTGAGCTTCATATAGCATTTGAAGAGTCCAATGGGAGGTACAGAGGGTCTTTGAGGTGTGCCATATCCTCGCACCATTGTGTTCAGTTCACAATTAGGCTTTCCATGTGGCAATTTACGGTTTGAGTGCGATTACACTCGTTGTCTTAAATTATAAAATAAAATTTATTTTTCAAAAATCAGAAAAAAGAAAATGAAAATAAGTATGCAGGAATTAATCTAGAGACTAGAGGTGACCAATACAAGGAACAAAAGTACATCTACCTTCCCTCCCTGGTGCCCTCCCCTGTTCCCTTTTGCTTAGCACAGAGGATAACCTTCACTTACAATGGCCGGCCACAACCACCTTTTTAAAGGCAGGGGTGGCTCCCCTGCCTTTACAAGTCTATAAACGGAGTCGGTTGAGATGAAGAATTCAGCAAAAGGTGCAGTGCATGCAGGTGCAGGGGCAAGGTATCTTGGGAAACTTCCTGCAGGCAACAACAACACACACACGGCTAGCTAGCTGTACAACACAAATTCTCACTGGGTGCAAGGAAGCAGCAGCTTAGCTAGCTACCGCCTTGCAACAGCTACAGCTACAAGAGGCCTATATATACACCCCTCTTGCAGTCTGGCCTTCAGGCTCATTCCAATCACCTGCTGCTCCCTGCTTTGTTCTGTAAGTAGTGCTGTGAGTGTGGCTGGCCATTTCAGGAAGAGAAACAAGTTTAGGTGCAGCGTTGTTCTGTTCCTTGTTGCTTTCTTTGAGAGAACAAGTTGATAGTACTAGAAATCCAAACACTTCAGTTTGTTTGAGACAATGGGGGGCACTCTTGATTACATGTCTGAGCTTACGGCGCGGCAATGCACGGAGATACAAGAAGAGGAAGCAGTTCTGCACGGTGGAGCTCAAGGTCGGGATGGATGCGATTACTGCGAGCTCAAAGTCGAAACGCCTCTCAAAGATGAAAGGTGCTTAAATATCTCACCGATTTTTCCTCTTTTTGTTCCTTTCGAGGATTCGGAGAATCATGGCTAAAAATGAAGGCTAGTTAATGAGTTAATCGTCGTGATGACATATTAACATTTTGGTTCATTCTTGATTCCCGCAGAGTGCAATCGGTGGAGATCAACCGAAGCGATAAGGTGACGGGCAGGGTTCGTGGAGCCGCACAAGGTGGTGAAGCGGTGTGCAGCGACGGGAAGAAGGCTGAGGTATGGCCCTACATCCCCTACAACCTCGTCGCGACCCTACGCTGCGCGGCCCACGACAAGAAGGCGCCGCCGGGTACGTGCGCAAGGTGGACGCCGCCATGCCGATGGCCAGCTACGGCGCAGCAAATGTCGCAGAGGAGCGGCTCGCCACCATGTTCAGCGACGACAACCCCAACGCGTGCTCCATCATGTGATGACTTAACGATCAATATTCAGCTTGCCTTGAATTGTTGTAACTGAAAAAGGATGTCAGTTGTGCAGCAAAGACGAGATAATTTGTTCTTAGTGACATGTAAATAGCTATATATGTGTATGTAGATGTGAAAGAGAAATGAGAAAGAGTTTGGGAGAAGGAATTCTTCGAGGGTTTCATCTCTTGCATGTGCAGTGGAATAGTCTACCTTTAGGAAGTAATAGAAGCATAGATTACATATATATAGTTTGTATGCTAGCTGCTGTGAGGTGTTATATATAACTAGCTGAATCACTGTGTGTTGCTACGGATTTTTAAAATTTATCATACTACATGTTTTAAAACTAACGGGTGGTAAAAATTTTTAGAATATGCATACAAATATGTTCTAAAAGTTTTTAAATCCATCAAGTAAGTCAAAACACATCGACCAGTACTCATAGTCATAAATTATAAGCCGTCGATCACACCTCGTGGTCGTAAGTTAGAAGCCGTTGACCATCGTGCATGATCGTAGGTCGGGAGCGGTCGACCATTGCTGGTTGTCGTACATTGGCATGCCTCCGGTGCGCTTGTGCCCTGTCGCCCGATTGCCCGTGCCAGCCTGCTCGGCCCCGACTTCGACCACGACTTGGACTTCGACCATGACCCTTTGACTTCGATTACAACCCTTCGACTTCGACCGCGGACCAACTTCATCCACGGCCCTTCAACTTCGACCACTGCCCTTTCGACCACGGTTTGGACTTCGACCATGACCCTTCGACTTCGACCACGGCTTGACTTCAACCACAGCCTTTCGACTTCGACCGTGGACTGATTTCGTCCACAACGCTTCGACTTCGACCACTGCCCCCTTCAACCACGGCTTGGACTTCGACTACGGCCCTTCAACTTCAACCACGGATCTTTGACTTCGGTCACGGCCCTCTTCAACCATGGTTTCGACTTCAACCATGACCTCTCAACATCAGCCATGGCCCCTCAACCATGGCCCCATTCGACCACAACACCGACTTTGATGACCAGCTTGGGAGACCAAAATCGTTAGACAGCACGACAGGCTCCAAGCGAAGAGCAGGAGGAGGTAGAGAGGCTCACTGGGTGAGCGACCGCTGGGCGACGACAGCGGGGGAGAGCCCCGTGGGCAGGTGTAGTAAGAGGAAGCCACCGCCATCACCAAGTGTCCTTCTCTTTGATCCACCGGCCACTATCGCCGAGCGTCGTGCCACTGGTTGGAGGGGCAATGGGAGATGGAATTGGTGGTGGTGCCCTGGGGAAAGTTGGGGGACTGTGACCAGATGCTGCCGCACAGGAAAGGAATTGGTGGCGGCGTCGAGGAGAAGGAGGAGGAGGCGTGACACGAGGGTGGAAGGGAGTAGGAGGCGGCAGTTGCGAGAGGTGGAGGTGGGGAGGCGGTGGCGGGCAGATGGGGAAAGGAGGCAGCGATGGGTAGATGGGGAGAGGAGGCGGCGGCGAGGGGATGCAATGTTGCTGGGGAAATTGGGGGACTGCGACCAGACGCTGTCGTACGGGGAAGGAATTAGTGGCGGCGCTAAGGAGGAGGAGGCGTGGCACGAGGGTTCGGGGGAGAGAATGAGGCAGCGGTTGTGGGAGATGGAGTGGTTGCGGGAGGCAGAGGATGCAAGGGAAGAGAAGAGGAAGAGCGCGGCCCACGCGTCGGCCTGACCTTTTCTATGAGGAGCGGAAGAACTACCTATATGCGGATTTGAACGGCTGATCTTTGATCGGATGGCTGAGAAGAGAGAAGAGAGAACAGACAAACGACCACCAACTCATATTTTTATAACAGTAAAGATATGTGATATGTTTGTTCTTGATGGTGCACCTGGATTACTTCTGTTTGGGATATTTATACATGCTTTCTTACACACTGAATAATCTATGGGCACCACATTTTTAATAGTGCCATCTCAATTATCTCTTAGTTATATTAAATAAATAAAATCCTATGTGAGGAAGAGAAAGGGTAAAGAGAGATAATATGATGTCTCACATGTAAACGATAATTTAAGCTTGCAAGCCAACGCAAATAGTAAGAGACAGAAAATTATAGTGAAAATAGTATAAAATAGTTAAATGAATAATTTACTGTTGAATATATTATCTCTAGTGCTGCCTTTAGATAAGATGAAAATTTTATAGGCAATATTAAAAATAAACTATTATACATGCCGTTCATACTCACTCGAAGAGGGCAAAGATAACAACTGTTATACAGGACGTGGTGACAGTAATGTGAGACAATAGGTGAATTATCCAGTATTGGTTGGCCTCGCCACAGATAACAAGCCACAAGCTAGACTATTAGTTTGTTTTCTTCCAGAGTAAAAAAAAGGGATCCACAGTATAAAATACCAATATTAGCACTAAGAAATGGCACATCACACGGTATATTACAAACGGTATTCTGAACCATCTGAATTTATGTGTCTGTGATAACAGACGGTTTATGAGCCGTCTATGATAAGCCACAATACAAACTATTTCTATTAAGAACTGTCTGTTAAGGAGACTATCACAGACGACTCGAACCAAAAACTATTTGTGATACTCGAACATTACAGACGGTTCTAGCTACCAATCGTCTGTGATGTGCGAGTATCACAGACGGTTGGTATATAGAACCTTTTGTGATACTTTTTTATATAATGTGCGAGTATCACAGACGGTTTTTGGTTCGAGCCGTCTGTGATAATCCTTCACAAACAGTTTATACCACAAAACCGTATGTGATAGTTCATTCTATACCTTTTTCTATTTTTTTAGCTACCCTCAGAAAACGTTAGTTATGCTTTTTGAAAATAAGTAAATACAGTAGCAAACACAGCAGCACATTTTATTTCTATTAAGATTAGAATCCACTATTACAGTATCACAAGATAACAAGCAAGTCACCCATCTAACACAGCAAGAACATGGCAGGAATACATCTCCTAATCCTACGAACCCAACTCTTAAATATGGCAAGAACATAGAAAAAGTAGATATTCTAGCATATAGTAGAAGCTCAACTGCGCTAATGAGGCCTAGGTCCTCTCGCCCCTGATGTAGCGTGTGAGCTGGATGTCCTTAATGCCCGCTGTCAAAGGCACTGACTTGAACGTCATCTTAGTAGCCAACTGTTTTCGTGGCGCCAGCTCTTGCCGCTCGTAGACTTATGTGCCGTCTACTTCATAAGGGCCATTGGGGTTGAGGAGGAGGATGGTGAGGAAGTTAGAGAGATTTTGAGCACAGTAGGTAGAGGATGACTTTGGGTGAGTATTTATAGGGGAGGGAGAGGCGGGAGTGAGAAAATTTTTGGCGGAATGGGCACAGGGACGGAGAGGTGGAGCTACAATCCGTGGGGTGGGGTGGTGGGTTTCTACTGGCTGGAATTAGGTTGGGGAGGATCGACAGGCCCATTGGTCAGGTACAATTTGACTATATAGATTTGTGCAATTTAAACATCTAGTCTCAAAAGGTAAAATAGTGAAGTTTTATATGGCTTATATATACTCAATTGAAAGGTTTCGATAAGATCTACAATTTTGCAGCTGAGATGAACCGCAAATTACAAAGGGAGGACCGCAGGAATTGGCAAAAATAGAAACCAAAAACTTGCGACATAAATTCGGGGCTAAAGATGGACTATTTTGGGGGGTTTAAAGCGTGACTAGCACAAGTGTATTAATTGTTTTGGATCAGGCTCGTCGTTAACTTTCCAACGAGTATAAGAATGTCAAAAACAAACACCGTATGCTAAAGTTATGCCCATTTTACTGAAGGTGTCTCGGAACAGAATCCTACTTGGACTAGAATTCGTCTCGGGTTCAAATTAAAACTGCTATATCTTTCAATCCTGCGGGCCAAATTTGCTGAATTTTTTTGTAAAAATTTACGGCTATATGTAGAATGACTCCACCAATTTTCACTAGATTCAGTATAAATTTGATACGGTTCTAAATGTTTTAGAAGATAGACACTTTTGGGAAGTGCTACACGGCAAAATTGGAAAAACAGCCACACCGAATTTAGATTTTAGGAGATCCAACAACTCAAACAAGGAAGATGATAAGGATTTTTAAATGATTTTTAATTGTAGACATCACAAATGGTTTTTAATCCGAACTGTCTATGATAATTATGTATCACAGACTGTAGCTGAGGGTGGCTTATTTAGCATAATTAAATTAAAACAATTAAAAATAGAAAAAACGTGTTAGTCCATCTCGTATAATGCAAACAAATACGGGAAAAAAGAAACAGCAAAAAAGCTCAAAAACGCCGAAAAGGCAAAAAAACACGAAATTTATAAATAGTAAAAAATAAGTCAAAAGCCAGAAGCTCAAGCCAAAATGAACGGGGCGCAATTTGTGCCACTAATCTTTTAACAAAGTATATGGCCCAGTTAAATAGAGATATTCTCACGAAGAGTTTAAACAAAGTAAAGTTCGAGAAATTTTAAGAAGCTCATGATATGTTTCTGCAAGTCAACTTCGGAAAGAAGTTTACATTAAGGGAGAATATTAAATGATGGCAACGCAAGTTTGTAGAAATATCTATATGTTGCAAGAACTAGATATTTCATAGGGAAGACACTAGAATAGCATAAGTAGATGGTATAAAAAGAGAGGGTAGGAGAGTAAGAGAGGAGTGAGTGCTGAGAGAGCCACATAAAAAATGTGTCTATACTCTCTGGTTATAGTATTTATATTTTAATAAAGTAGTATTTTGTAATTATAAGTCTTCCTGTTCGGCCGTACTATTTCTCTGTACTTAATAAATTATTATTAAGTTGCGATTTGGAAGAAGGCAACTTGGTTACCCAAATCACAACGGTCTTAGCTTTCTTTAGTGGTGGTTTGGTCATCTAAAATCTGGATGGTCGGCCCTGCTACCTAAAAAACCAATAGTCGTCACTAATGTCTACGTTAATTAACAGTGCACTATGTAAGTAGAAATTAAAAGGCTAACTAATTTTACTAAAGGAAGAAGTCCACTTTACCCCCACGACTTATGCCCCTAGTCTAATTTGCACCCTCAAGTACAAAAATGTTCACTTTCCGGCGCACCCTCACCCAACTAGCAAAACCGGTGCAAATCGCCCCTTCACCCAAAACTACCCCGGTTTTGACAGAGTTGGTATCTACATGTTCAAGTTTTGATGGTATGTCATCCACGTAAAAGTAATTGAAATTACACAAAAGTAATTTTTGGCATCACAATGAACAAATTAAATTCTACCTTTAGTATTTCCTCCAACTGATTCACATATGTATATGCTTACTTTGCATACTTGAGATCAAATGAACGATAGTCTCGAGATACCACTGTCATAACAATGAAACCATCAAAACCAAATATTGCAGCCCAAATAACACTCTCAATCTTAATTGGACAATTGAATGCAAACACATCCTCAATGCCTCTCACACACTACCAGTTGGCCCAGTCCTTACCAAAGGCTCAACACACCGGGTACTAAAAAAAGAAGTTAGTAAACAATAAAGAACAAATCTAACCAATAATAGTAATAAAAAACTTACATCACCACACTGGCCAAAATATGTAGTCCTTCACCCTTCAGGCCAGCCAGTGCAAAGACATTAGTCCTCTGAACCTTATCCATATTAGTGGCTTTCCTTTTTCACACATACAACTGAATGGTCTGACGATGTCCTCTTAATGAGCATACTCACTCTGATGCTTGAACCATCACTAAAGTGCACATAAATGATACCCTTGGCCTTTAGAAAAGAATAATGCAATGCTACGAAACTATGATCCTCGTCAACATAAACCACAAAACCAATGGCTGTAAAGGTATTCTACATGGATAAATTGATTAATAGATGCCAAAATGACTTTATTCAAAATAGAAATATTATGGATGGAATTTTATCCCTTGATAAAATCTTGCATGAAACCAAAGCTAAAAATCAGAAAGGATTAGTGCTCAAACTAGATTTCGAAAAAGCTTATGATAAGTTACTAGGATTTATTATTCTATTATTTGGAAATCGGAGGCTTGTCCTAAGTGGTGCAATTGGAAAGATTAGTGCACTCGCAAATAACTTGCGGGATAGAGGAGGAAGGATTAAAACTATAGTTTACATATGTACTAATATACAGTTCAACATTATCCTAATGAGATTAGAAATGAGAAAATCATACAGGTTAATGCTACGATAACAGAAGGCCTAGAAGGGGCAAGAACGAGGGTAAATTGCCTAATCCCTGGTCCTGCTTCTGGCGCTGGACTACTCTTCCCGCCGCTCCAAGTTGCAGAGCCATCAGTCGGACTCCCTCTACATAGCAGTAACGCCGCCGCTTTAGATTGAGGATACAACCGAAAAGGGGGGAACACATTAGGTTTAGATGGGAGTTGGCAGGAGGGCTAATGGGCTGGAGGTCCAACTCCAATAAAACCTGGGCCAACTGAGGCCACTGTAATGTAGGCCTAACTTCCATGACATGGTATTGCTAGTGCAGCTAACACCACTGTAAGAGGAAAGAAGAAATGACAAAGCAGGAATAACTATTGAACCACTAGTTCCTAACAGCCAATGTAATCAGCAAGCAATACAACGTGCCAACTCTCACGAGCACTCTGCATGTACTGCCCGCCAACAAACCTCTCCTACATGAGAGAACTGTTGTATAAAATTGCACAAAAATCATCAACACGTCTTCTTAGCAGCAATAGGTTAGAACAGCCAATCTAACAATGATCACAGCAAGATCATTTCCTACAGTTCTCGTTCAATAAGAAAACAATGATCATAGTAGGATCACCCACCAGCTCACTCTAATGGCTCCTTTTTTGGCTTTTACCTTACAGCCAAAAATAAAAAATTGCAGCCTAGCCTAAAAAAAGCATGCCCAATGTCCAGAGAGCTGAAGCAATAGTTACAACTTTAGATGTCTAGAAATTTTGAGAAGCTCGTAATATGTTTCTGCAAGTCAACTTCGGAAAGAGGTTTACATTGAGGGAGAATGTTAAATGATGGTAACGCAAGTTTCTAGAAATATCTATATGTTGCAAGAACTAGATATTTCATAGGGAAGACACTAGAATAGCATAGGTAGATGGTATAAAAAAGGGAGGGTAGAAGAATAAGGGGAGTGAGTGCTAAGATAGCCACATAAAAAATGTGTCTATACTCTTTTGTTATAGTATTTATATTTTAATAAAGTAATATTTTGTAATTATAAGTCTCGTTGTTCGACCGTACTGTTTCTCTGTACTTAATGAATTATTATTAAGTTGTGATTTGGAAGAAGGCAACTTGATTGCTCAAATCACAACAGTCTTAGCTTTCTTTAGTGAAGCTTTCTTTAGTGAGTGGTTTGGTCACCTAAAATCTGGATGGTCGGCCCTACCACCTAAGATACCAATGGTCATCACTACTGTCTACGTTAATTAACAATGCACTATGTAAGTAGAAATTAAAGGGCTAACTAATTTTACTAAAGGAAGAAGTCCACATTACCCCCACAACTTATGCCCCTAGTCTGATTTACACCCTCAAGTACAAAACCGTTCACTTTCCAGCGCACCCTTCCCCAACTAGCAAAACCGGTGCAAATCGTCCCTTCCCTCAAAACCACCCCGGTTTTGACTGAGTTGGTATCTACATGTTCAAGTTTTGATGGCATGTCATCCACGTAAACGTAATTGAAATTACACAAAAGTAATTTTTTCCATCATAATGAACGAATTAAATTCTACATTTAGTATTTCCTCCAACTGATTCACATATGTGTATGCTTACTTTGCATACTTGAGATCAAATGAACGATAGTCTCGAGATACCACTGTCCCAACAACGGAACCATCAATACCAAATATTGCAGCCCCAATAACACTCTCAATCTTAATTGGACAACCGAATGCAAACACATCCTCGGTGCCTCTCACACACCGCTAGTTGGCCCAGTCCTTACCGAAGGCTCAACACGTCGGGTACTAAAAAAAGAAGAAAGTTTGTAAACAACAAAGAACAAATCTAACCAATAATAGTAATAAAAAACTTACATCACCGCGCTGACCAAAAATATGTAGTCCTTCGCCCTTTAGGACAACCAATGTGAAGACATCAGTCCTTTGAACCTTATCCATATTAGTGGCTTTGGTTTTTCACACATACAATTGAATGGTCTGACGATGTCATCTTAACGAGCATATTCACTCTGATGCTTGAACCATCACTAAAGTGCACATAAATGATACCCTTGGCCTTTAGAAAAGAATGATGCAATGCTACGAATCTATGCTCCTCGTCAACATAAACCACAAAACCAGTGGCTATAGTGGTATTCTACATGGATAAATTGATTAACAGATGCCAAAATGACTTTATTCAAAATAGAAATATTATGGACGGAATTTTATCCCTTGATAAAATCTTGCATGAAACAAAGCTAAAAATTAGAAAGGATTAGTGCTCAAACTAGATTTTGAAAAAGCTTATGATAAGTTACTAGGATTTCCTGTTCTATTATTTGGAAATTAGAGCCTTGTCCTAAGTGGTGCAATTGGATTAAAAAAGATGGTAATTAAAGGCACTTTAAGTGTGAAAGTTAATAATAAATGTTGGCCCTTACTCTTACTTTCAAAGCCACAGAGGAGTCATATAAGGGGAACCTTTGTCCCCTTTTTATTGAACTTGGCGCACATTGTCTAGCCAAGACGATTAACAAAGCTCAAGAAAATAGATTAATTTCTGGCTTGGTGCCACACTTGATTCCAAATGGGATTGTCATTCATATGAAGATGATACCATTCTTTTGATGGAAGACGATGTGGAAAGTACTATGAATATGAAATTACTTCCTTACCTGTATGAATCTAAGTCAGGCTCAATAACAATTTTCAGAGAAGTGAAGGTTTAAAGATAACATGAGAAAATAATGAAATTATTCAATTCTCTGATATGTTCAATTGTCAAATTGCATAATGTCCTTTGAGATACCTTGGAGTACCAGTCAGTAGTTCTAGGTTGCATGTGATTGATTTGTGTAAACTGGAACAAAAATTGATAAAAAAGGCTGGATGGCTGGCCAAGTGGCTCCCTGTCCATGGGTGGCAGAAATATCCTAATCAACTCCAGTTTGAACAGCATACCGATCTGCCGTATATCAATGTATCATATGCCTAAAACTATGTTGCCCAAAATGGATAAAACTAGGAGAGATTTCTTTTGGCAAGGAGGTTGTAAGTCTAAATGACCTAAACGCGAGATTATATCCGTTGAGAAAAAAATTATGCGCGCCATCATGAAGAACCAAATATATTCATGTGCGCAAATAACCTGAGGGGTTGAGGAGGAAGGATCAAAACTATAGTTTACATATGTACTAATATACAGTTCCACATTATCCTAATGAGATTAGAAATGGGAAAATCGTAGATGTTAATGCTACGATACTTGAACAGAAGGCCTAGAAGGGGGCAGGAATGAGGGTAAATTGCCTAATCCCTAGTACTGCTTCTGGCATTGGGCTACTCTTCCCGTCGCTCCAAGTTGCAGAACCATCATCCAGACTCCCTCGGCTCAGCAGTAATGCCGCCGCTTCAGATTGAGGATACGACCAAAAAGGGGGGAATGCATTAGGTTTAGAAGGGAGTCGGCAAGAGGGCTAATGGGCCGGAGGTCCGACTCCAATAATACCTGGGCCAACTAAGGCCACTGTAATGTAGGCCTGACTTCCGCGACATGATATTGCTAGTGCAGTTGACGTCGTTGAAAGAGGAAAGAAGAAACGACAAAGCAGGAATACCTAAATCGAACCACTAGTTCCTAACAGTCAGTTAATCAGCAAGCAATATAACGTGGCAACTCTCATGAGCACTCTGCATGTATTGCCCGGCAGCAAACCTCTCCAACATGAGAGAACTGTTACATAAAATTACATAAAAATCATCAACACGTCATCTAAGCAGCGACAAGTTAGAACAGCCAATCTAACAATGATCATAGCAAGATCATTTCCTACAGATCTTGTTCAATAAAAAACAATGATCATAGTAAAATCACCCACCAGCTCACTCTAATGGCTCCTTTTTTGGCTTTTATCTTACAGCCAAAAATAAAAAAAAATCACAACCTAACCTAAAAAAAAGCATGCCCAATGTCCGGAGATCTAAAGCAATAGTTGCAACTTTAGATGTCTAGACAGTGCCACAATCATGAGCATCATGACTCACAAAAGAGCCATGGTCTGTGAGAAACCATAAGACACAAATAAAATCAGAAATCCGTCACATAGCCACCGAATCTTTCTCACCAATCTCTAGGCCTACAGCCAAGTTATGCGGAGTCGTCAAGGCTTTGCCTCGTCACGCTCCTTGGCAGGTGCCTAGGTGCCCATCTCAGCTTTTGAGGTAGTTGACGCTCTGCTACACCTCATCGATCTTGGTACCCATTTCATCCAGTGCAACGTGGTCAAAGAAAACAGAGGATTGTAGCCCATAGGTATGTGGAACTCAAGCATCGATCAACTGAGCGTAAATTTGATGGCTTCAAAACATAGATACATTTTGTCTATTTGTCTATAAAAGAAAATTTGCATGGTACATTGAGTTCTTGTCGATGCCAACAGTAATTCAAATTTTGAATAAGTTCGATTGTGATAATTGTGTAAGTAACCTTGCAGTGATTAGCAAATATCTTGGTACACTATAAGTATCAACACTATGCTACACGTAGGAACGGAGTACAAATATAGTATCGCTGTACCTAATTTGGATTCTTTTTTGTACAAACAGAGTACAGCTGAACAGCATGGATCATCACAGAAAGAAGGACCATAAAGTAAGCATAATAAAATAATACTAGAAGTGGCATTTGACTTCAATTCTATTGGCAATTTTCAACTATCTGGCTTCAACTATGGAATCAGACAAAGGCTGCAATGTTAAAATTTCTCTTGTAACAACGACTGCATGTGTCAAATGTTGCTTTCTTCTGTAATTACATTGTAGCCCAGTAAACCTTTAACCCCAGAAATGTAGCTTAGCCAAAAAAAAAAGGCCACTGAATTTTTCTTATTTTATATTGAGCATAAAGAAGCCCAACAAAATTCATAATCAAGGGATACAAAACTACAAAAGAGAAGAGTAAGGAAAAGACTCCCACTTCTAGTTAGCAATCGAGCACTGTAACAGTACAGACAGGAAACAGCAAGCCTGGATGATAGCAAAGCAAAAAAAAAACATTGGTTTTCTCAAAATTCAACGTTATGATTCTATGCTTATCGGTTAATTAATGGTGTGTGCTATATGTATGTATACTTTGCTCGTTTCTGTTTAATATAAAATAGTTGAAGGACGCTGCAATTAAGTTTTCGTACACAAACCCCCAAAAGAGATGCTTAACATTGTAGAATAATTTTCTAAATATATCTGCATCTGAAATGCATAAAATAATGTATCATAAAGCATGGCATCAGATATTAGAATGCAACAATTAATATCCCTAAAGTTAACTATGCATTGACGTGGCATTCTTGGTCTAATGTGGCAATGCTAGGGGGTCCATTATCAGATTTTTTTTTCTTTCTTTCAAGGATAAGAATATAATGAAAATAATGGCATTGCAGCAGATAAAGATATTCTTTGATACGATGTTCTGAGACATAGACTCGAACCATGTTTGCTGAAATTCATCATTATTTTAGTGAGTGCGAAATATTTGAAAATTCTTCAGCATAGATGTTAACAAAAAAATATCCAAAGGCACTCACCGTCCGGCTGAGGTTTTGCACCTGGGAGAGAAAATTTACCATCAGTAAAAATTGCTTTTTTCTATTATATAAAGGGATACACCTCTGCTTCCTCAAAGTAAAATACAAGTTTTCAGCAGCAGAAAAACGCTATAAATAACTTGACTGTTCACTTCACCATCTATAAAGTCAATGTTAATGTTTTTATCATAATACAAGTTCAAACAGCAACTGACTCATACTAGAAGAGGAGGGCCATTCACTAGTGCCAGAATAAGTAAGCACATCAATGCATGTACAAACATGTTTAGCATATTTTTGGCTCTTACGTTCAGACGATTATTATACCAGAAAACAGAGAAAATATCATTACTGTGAATAATGAATGCCTATAAAGTTAGGATGCATATAACATCGAAACTTACAAATGTTGTAATATCTGTTTGGTTCTGTGATGAGGGCTCTGATTCCATATTGGCCTGCAACAACAGGTTCAGTGAATGATTTAAAATAACAATGATATGATGCGGAAAAATAATGGCCCGGTTTTTTCAGCTCATGGTTTCTTCCAAATAAATAAATAGGATAGCTTTTCCGCCGCCGTTTTTTGTGCTCAATTTACTTTCAAGCAAGTTACTTTCATAGAATTAAATTGATTGATTGTCATCCTAGGAATGCAAACTTTGACATAGATTTATCTTGTTAGTGCACTTAAGTGAACTCAGTTATTTTAGACATTATTTGTGCTAAACCTTTTTGTGCTACGCTTCCATATTATTGGCTTGGTATAGCCAAATAGAATTGATAATTAATTGGAGAAGAAATTTTTTTAGACTGCCTATTCACCCTCTCTAGTTGGCCTTCTCGATCTAACAATGGTTGAACTTGAGTATTGATACTCTTTACCGACCTGATACACGACTAGTTGAGAGTCTCCTCTCATGAGTAGTCGATAAATCCTAAGCACTTTAGCTGCTTGTATGCCAGCCAACAAACTTTCATACTCAGCTACGTTATTAGTGGCTGGAAAGAGTAATTAGATGACATACTTTAAGGTCTCTCCCATGGGCGATTCTAGGACCACCCCAGCTCCCGAGCCACTTAGTGTAAGTGACCTGTCGAAGTACATCATCCACTGGTCACGAGAAGCATACTGTTGGGGATCCTAAACAGGTTCAGGATTTTCCCATTCGGCCACAAAATCTGCCAAGATCTAGGATATAATGGCTGTTCAGGACACAAAATGGACCCCACTGTTTTCCTATTCTGAAGGACCTCTCCTAAGGGAAACACAGACGACGCAATCATTTTGTGCACTTGAAAATAATACCTTAGCTTCCTTAAAGACATGAGGAGGACATATAAGAGTTTTTGGACCTGAGGGTAGCGCTCCTTAGGCCCATGTAAGACTTCGCTTACATAATATATTAGTCGTTGAATGCCTTCGTGTTCTGCAACGAGTATAGTACTTACTGCCTGTGGCATGGTGGAAAGATATACTAAGGGTGTCTCACTTGGCTCCAAAAAAACCAGAATAGGACACTCACAAGATATCTCTTGACATCCTCGAAAGCATCATTAGCCTCTTTTGACCACTCGAAACCTTCGTGTTTCTAAAGAAGTTTCAAAAAAGGATGTCATTTCTCTCCTAGACGTGCAATGAAATGACTTAGAGCCGCCACACAGCCGGTGAGTTTTTGAACTTCTTTCTTCATGGTCAGAGGGCGCATCTGCTCGATGGCCATGATCTTTTCAGGATTTGCCTCGATACCTCTTGCCAAAATAAGGAATTCGAGCAACTTTCCTAAAGAAACTCCGAACACACACTTCTTGGGATTGAGTTTCAAATGATGCTTTTTGAGGTTGTCGAAAGTCTCCTGTAGGTCTGAAATATGATTAAGTTGTTTGATGCTTTTCACGACTACACCATCAACATAGGCTTCCAGATTTTGATCCATTTGATATATAAAAGTCAATTGCATCAAACATTGAAAAGTTGAACCTACATTTTTTAGGTCAAATGGCATTTTGACATAGCAAAACACTCCAAATGGCATTATAAATGTGGTCTTCTCTTCATCTTCTGAAGACATACTGAACTGGTGATAACTAGAGTATGCATCTAGAAAACTTAACATTTCACAACCAGCAGTTGAGTCAACCAAATGATCAATACGAGGAAGCGAAAAATGATCTTTTGGATAAACTTTATTTAAAATGATATAGCTATACACATGCTCCACTTACCATTAGACTTCTTAACCATTACAATATTAGCCAACCACTCTAAGTGATTGACTTCTCTTATAAAGCCTGCCTTGAGTAACTTGTCTAATTATGATCTAATAGCTTCTAGTCGATCTAGTGCAAATCTCTGTAACTTCTATTTTACGGGCATCTTATCAAGCTGTAGAGCTAGCCTATGCTCGATCACCTCCATGGGAACCTAGGTTTTCCCGGAGGAAAGTGAAGATGGCATCTTCCTATGTGGGGTTGGAAGTAACCCCGATGCGAACAGTCTTCGAAGGCTCCGCTGGGTCCAAAGGAACCTCCTTGACCTCTTCATCCAGCTTCAACACGGCTTTTGGCTTCGAGTGCTTGCTCAAAGATGGTGCCTTGGTAGCTTCTCGAGTTGGTAGTTGGCCGACCATCTCGAGGGACTTGCGGTCGCACGTCAGCGCCATTTGCTTATCACAGCGAACTCTGATGACTCCCTTGGAACCTGGAAACTTAAGATATTGATATGCATAATGAGCAACTATCAGAAAATGTGCCAAATTTGGTCATCCGAGTATGGCATTATATGCCATGTTGGAGTCAACCACATCAAAGGAGATTCATCAAAGGAGATTTTCTCTGTCCTGAAGTTGCTCGAAGATCCGAACGTAACAAGCAAAGAAACTTGGCCAATGGGCTTGGTTGAAGATCTTGGTACGATTCTATGAAGTGAATATCATACTAGTTTTATTCTGGTATAAGGGACTTGCATCTCGTACAAAGCACTAACAAATAAAATATTCAAATAACTACCACCATCTTGACAATTGTTGATGGTGGGCTTAACCACGATCAGAAATCGACCAAGTCAATTTGAAGGGATCAGACAATCACTCTTCTCGAAACAGATGGTGACTTCTGACCACTGAGGAAGATTGTTAATAAGGGATGGTTGATAGAGTTTACCTCTCGTTCGACGGCCTTATGCTACCTCTTCGACTCATACACGGACGAACCTCCATAGATATGCTCGATAGTGTACTTTGCATCCTGAAAATTCATGTCCTCATCCTCGTCCGAGTGCTTTTGATCACTCGACTGCCCCACCTCATCGAGTGTGGGAAGCAGTCCCTTGCCAGAATAGTAATCCTTGAGTTTTGTTAGCAATTGCGAAGGTCGTGCCTCTCCTTCTTGTGAAGTGGACACCACCTAGGCTTGTTGTCCTTCCACATGGGTGCTTTGCTTTTGCCTCGATCAGAGTATTGCTTCGGGTTTTGTGGCTACTTATCACCTGTGGCCAAGACTTTCTTTGAGGTCTCGGCCCGAGGCTTCTGACCTTTGGCCTTACTCTTGGACTTCTTGGGCTTCTCCTTCCTCTTTGGAGTTTTGTTGACTGATTGATGGTTTTGATCTATTCAACCGCCTCACAGGAATTGCATAATAGTCGTGCATCTCAAAGAGTTTGGTGACGGTGGTCAAAGGATGCAAGGCGATGTCCTCCGTGAACCTCCTATTGTGGACACCGCTTCAACACCCTAATGATGTAAGCGCCGAGACCTCTAGAATTGAATTATGAACCCAGCTAAAGCACCCGATGAACTATCGTAGGGTCTCGTTGTTGTTCTACCGCATTTGGTGTAGATTGTCCTCTTTCCAAGGCGATTGTATGTGCCTTGGAAGTTGGTCAATAGAGATTGCAGAGGTGTGTCATGAGTAGATTGACTTGAATGGTTGGTTGAGCAACCATGATCGAGCAAACCCTTCGAGCAATCGTTGGAAGATAATTTGCCATAACGTGCTCGCTCCTCTTGTCGCCCGAATCGTGGTTTTGTAAATTTGAAGGAACTTGATGGGATTTTGAGACCGCTGAATTTGTCCATGTTTATCGCTGAAATCTGTGGTGGCAGTGTACCACTCATAGTTTAAGGATGAACGCTCGATATCCGATAAAAATTTCCTAACGCCTCCTTTGGAGGAAAGGGTAATTAGCATCACCAGGAAATCATACTCGATGATGCCCGATAGTGAACAGACCCGACCTATAGTAGGCCTCATCCATACGAGGGTCTGTTGTTGTAGATTCCTTGCCCGAAGTGGTGATCGATCACCTCCTCGGTCAACTACCCGATCTGGAGTCGTTCGAGGAACTCTCCTTTAGCTCACTAAAATCGTCCAGATGGTCGTCAAGGACTCGAACACTTGGGGGCAGGCCCATTATCATGTTACGAGCCCTGCTCATTGTTGGATTGACCCTTACCATTTAGGGGAAGTGGCTCCTCCGTTTGACATACTGCTACGGGGGATATGGATCCCTTCTTAGCCTTTCCCGCGGTGTGGTCTCTGTGATCTCGAGATGGATCTCTAGGGACAGCCTCATCGTCGGAAGCAAGCAACATCTGCTCATAGTCATAGAAGGCATCCATGTCAATATCCGTATAGTCGGCCAAGTCGAGCCAGTTCTCCTCGTTTAACTCCCCTGCCATGAGGACATCAGAAGAAAGAGAATTTGTCGACGAGGAAATTTCCAGAGTCTTAGAAAAATCTTCCCACGGTGGGCGCCAACTATCGATGTTCTAATATCGATCTTACGTATGATTTATTTAGATTCAGGAAAGGTCTAGAAGACTTGGTGTGTGATCGTGCAGAGTGAAGACACAAGAATTTTTATACAGGTTTAGGTCTTCTCCTAGGAAAATAATAACCCTACATCCTGTGTGGCTATTACTCAGAGAAATTGATTACAACTGAGAGTAGTGCGAAATGCCTAGCACTATCTCCTGATCCAATGTCTTCTTTTTTTCACTCTTCCCTGACGTCAATCTTTATATAGTCCACAAAGCGGTGGCAGTTGTCCCGTGCCGAAAGGCACCTCAACGCTTCGAGTGATAACTATCTGAGGGAAGTTACTGTCAGAGAGATGTAGTGGCTCGTTCGCCATGCAATGGTTATTTTCAGAGAGAGATTGTGTGAGCTTATCATGCTCTAACTGTCTTGTCGACGACCCCATGATAAAGTAGGTCGTCATAAACAAGCTAATTGGGAATATGTTGGTTGCAGAAGATCTACGACCACGAGATGGTCGAGGATATCTTACGATTATATGGTCGAGAAAAACTTACGACCAAGGAGTAGTCGAGTAACACTTACGACTATGTGGTCGAAAAAGATTTATGACTAAGGAGTAGTCGTAGTAAGACTTATGACTATGTGGTCGAGAAAGACTAACGACCAAGATGTATTCGTAATAAGACTTATGACTGCTCAGTAAAATCACTCTCTTATCATTAAGAGATATGTTCGAGAACATACCGACATAATAATTAGAGAATTATTATATTCGTCACCGCCACACCTCCCGTCCCCACCCCACCTCCCAAACCCCTAAACCCTTCCCGCCTCCTCGGCTGCCACCTCTCGCTCCACCAGCAAAGACAACCGCCGATGAAGACGCCGCCATCTCCGCGCCGTCTCTTCTAACCTAGGAGCCGTCGGTGCTAATGGCGTCGCCTGGCTGTGGAAATGCCATGCACCTGCCGACCGTCCCTCCCAGCTTCTTCTCCTCCCATCCCCAAGAACCCCGACTACCACGCGCGCCTAGCGCCATCACCACCGACGACACCAACATCTCGTCCTTCCTCAAGTCCGGCACCTCCGGAGGGCCAAGAAACCTCATTGGCAGCACGAAGAGGCTATTGCCGCTGTTAGCCAATCGTCAGACGTGACGCTAGTGAATGGACCAACTCAAACCACAACAAACACACGCGAGAACCCGAGAACACACGTGAAGATCGGAAGTTTTTGGTGCTGCTAACAAGCCGAGTTTTCTAGTTTATTCCTTGTGTTTATGTAACAAACTGGAGCTAACAAACTTGGGCCACAAAGCCCGACTCTTGCGCCACACCACCTACGAGTTGCGACGTGCCCGCCTCGCGCTGCTGGCGATGCAAAAACTCGCCACGAAGCAAACTCCGCAATTTGCCGGCCGTTACTCTAGTGCATGCACACACATGAAATATTGCTACGCTTAGTATGCGCTATCATGAGTTACATGATGCAATCATGGCATACCGCAGCGCTAGTAAATGCAATCATGGCTACATGCGGTGCTACTACCGCACTCATGGCATACATGCAACGCCAAGACATGTAATCATGAGATGCAATCATGGGATGCATGCGTGATGGGATACATGCACTCAAGGAATACATGGGATACATGCACACATTCAGGGAATACATGCAACGGTGGGAATGCATGCAACGGTGGGGATGCAACGGTGCGAGGAATCGAGCGGGGACCCCTCGAATTGGCGGCCGCAGGAGGCGGCCGGAGGTGGGGGAGAAATGAGCGCCGGTGGCTGCAAAAAAGGGGAAAGCCCGATAAGGCGCGAGGGAAACTTCCTGGGGATGAAAGTAGGTTGGGGAGAAGAGAATTGCCGCCGGGTCCTTCCGGTAGGTCGGCGCGTGGCAAAGACGAAGAGCGCGCCGGTGGCGTTGAGTTTTGTGTGGCTAAAGAGGTGAGCGAGGGGGAAGTTTCTTGGCAATTGACTGCATTTTATAGCCGCGGGAAGGAGCAGAACCGGGATGGGCGTGGGTATGGGTGGCGGTACGCGGTCATGCTAGCTTCGGGCTAGGGCGGACGGACGGAGTGGCGGTGTACCGGCGCCTTCATGGCCGCACGAGGGGAGTGGCGCGCAGCATGGGCGGTGCGGTCCGACCGCTACAGCTCGGGTACGGAGGCGTGGCAGCGCAGACACGGGGCGGCACAGCGGGGAGGGATGGCGCCGGGGAAGGCGGGGGAGGACACTGGGCTAATGCCGCCCATTAAATGCGGCGGCGACGCCATACCGGAGTGGCGCAGCAGCGCGGGCAGGACGCCAAAAGCGGGGCGAGCTGGATTTCGCCGCGGCGCGAATGGGAGAGCGACACCGAGTGCGCTACGGTGCGTGTGGAAAGCCAAAGCCGCAGGGCGCCGGGAGGTGCGTGGAGCAGCCACGGGAGGCGCGGGTTGGCTCGGGGGAGAGCAAGCAGAGCGGCGAAAGAGAGAAGGAACGCGCGGGCGCCGCGAGGAAGAAGGAAAGAGAGAGGGGGCTGCGCTGGGCCGGGCGAAGCCCAGGAGAAAAAGAGAAGGAGGCCCGGGGAAAAAGAGGAAGAGAGTAGGCTAGCCGGGAGAGAAAGAAAAGGGGATACCGGGCCGGGCTGGTAGAGGGAAAAGAAGGGGAAAAGAGGCCAGCCCACCCAGGGCTAAAAGGAAATTCCTTGGGCTGAAAAAGGGAAAATAAATAGGCAAGGCCAAAAAGGGTTTTGGGCTAGAAGATTTAAATTAAAAAATTGAATTTTTGACTTAAACTTTTTATCAACCACAACAAAACAAGGCAAATAATCGAATTCGAAAATGGGGTGTCACAGACCCCACCCCCCTTAAACAGAATCTCGACCCCGAGATTCGAGCTGACCTGGAAACAGGAACGGGTAGTTGGCTCTAAGCTGCTCCTCACGCTCCCAAGTAGCTTCTTGCTTGGAGTGATTGCTCCATTGAACTTTGCAGAATTGAATGGTCCGGTGCCTTGTCTATTTTTTCATGGTATCCAGTATTCGGACTGGATGCTCTGAATAAGTCAAATCCTTCTGAAGACGGATTGACTCTACTGGAGCCTTCTCTTCAGGGACTCTGAGGCATTTCTTGAGTTGAGATACATGGAACACGTTATGTACTTCTGATAAGCTTTAAGGTAGTTCTAATCGGTAGGCAACTTCTCAACACCTATCAGTGATTGGAAAAGGACCAATGAATCTAGGTGCAAGCTTGCCCTTCACCTTGAATCTTCTAACTCCTCGAAGGGGTGACACCTTGAGATAGACATGATCCCCCACCTCGAATGATAGATCTCTACGGCGATTGTCGTGCAGCTCTTTGCTCGGATGGGCTGCTTGAAGTCGATCCCTAATTAGCCTGACTTTTCCTTCTGCCTGCTTGAGGATCTCTGGCCCAAATACATATCCTTCTCTCGCTTCTGACCAATGCAGTGGGGTTCTACACCTTCTGCCATACAGGGCCTCGAAGGGTGACATCTTAAGACTAGATTGGTAACTATTGTTGTAGGAGAATTCAGCGTATGGTAAGCATTTTTCCCAATCTGAGGTATATTTGAGGGCACAAGCTCGCAGCATATCCTCTAAAACTTGGTTTATCCTCTCACCGCCCATCTGCTTGAGGGTGAAAAGCTGCATCAAAGCGAGATGGGTTCCTAGGGCTTCATGTAGGCTAGCCCAAAACGCGAGGTGAACTGGGAACCTCACCGAGACTATCCTCTTAGGCACTCCATGCAAGCATACGATGCGATTTATATATAGCTCAGCTAACTTATCTCCTTTATATCTGATATTTATGGGATAAAGTGGGCAACCTTAGTTAATCTATCCACTATGACCCATATGGAATCGAACCCGACTTGGTACGAGGTAAGCTGTTATAAAATCCATTCCAACCTCTTCCCATTTCCATTCGGGAACTTGCAATGGTTGCAGAGCCTCGCTGGTCTTTGGTGTTCGCTTTTACTCGTTGGCATACATCGCAACAGGCTACATATTCTACAATGTCTCATTTCATACGGGGCCACCAATATAACGTCTTGATGTCTTGATACATTTTGGTGCTGCCTGGGTGAATGGCATATGCTGAGCTATGTGCTTCCTTAAGTATCAGATCCTTGAGATCCTTTCGATGAGGAACAAAGAGACGTTTCCCATACCACAATATTCCCTGCTGGTCTTCTACCATCTTGGGGGCCTTTCCTTTAGCCATGAGGTGTTTAAATTTCTGGACTCCAGGTTGTCCTTTCTGTGCTGCCTTAATAAGCTCTTCAAGAGTTGGGTGCACCTCTAAGGTAGCTAAGGTCCCATGCTCTACTATACCCAAGTTGAGGCCCTCAAATTCCTTGAGAAGCTCACAATGAATTGCTAGCCCCATAATGGTATTACAGTAGGGCCTGCGGCTTAGGGCATCAGCCACTACGTTGGCTTTTCCCGAGTGATAGTGAACATCTAAGTCATAATCTTTGATTAGTTCCAACCATCTTCTCTGTCTGAGGTTAAGGTCCGTCTGCGTGAAGATATACTTGAGGCTCTTGTGGTGTGTATATATATATATCACAATGATTTCCAATTAGATAGTGGCGCCAAATTTTTAGGGCATGCACCACTGATGCTAGTTCTAGGTCATGAGTTGGATAATTATCCTCATGGGGACAGAGTTGTCTAGATGCATATGCTACAACTTTTCCCTCTTGCATAAGTACACATCCAAGACCTTGACGCGAAGCATCACAATATACTTCAAAGTTCTTGTGTATGTCTGGCAAGGGCTAACACAGGAGCAGTTGTTAATCTTTTCTTTAGTTCCTGAAAACTCTTTTCGCAGTCCTTGGTCCATTCATACTTCTTTTCTTTCTTGAGAAGGTGGGTCATGGGTTTTGATATTTTGGAGAAGCCCTCTATAAAGCGTCTGTAGTACCTGGCTAGGCCAAGGAAACTACGCACTTCAGTCACTGAGGTCGGCTGTTTCCAATCCAACACCGCTTCTACCTTAGAGGGATCAACTGCCACTCCCGAAGAGGATATGATATGACCTAGAAAACTGATCTCTTGTAACCAAAAGTCACATTTGCTATATTTGGCATACAGCTGATGCTCCCTGAGGGTCTCTAGGACTAACCGCAGGTGTTCCGCATGCTCTTCGGTGGTCTTAGAATAGATCAGGATGTCATCTATGAATACAACCACAAATTTATCTAGGTATTTCATGAACACCTTATTCATCAAGTTCATGAAGTAAACTGGAGCATTTGTTAACTCAAATGACATGACGGTGTACTCAAACAGACCATACCGAGTGGTGAAGGCTGTTTTCGGAATATCTTCTGACCTAATTTTAAGTTGGTGGTACCCTGACCTTAGGTCTATTTTGGAGAAGACTGTTGCTCCTGCCAACTGGTCGAATAGATCATCAATCCTGGGCAAGGGATATTTATTTTTGATGGTTACCTCATTAAGGGTTCGGTAGTCCACACATAGCCTGGCGGTGCCATATTTCTTTCTAACAAAGATTACTGGTGAACCCCAGGGAGACGAACTAGGCCTGATAAATCCCTTCTCCGGTAAGTCCTCAATTTGTGATTTTAACTCTTCCAATTCATCCACCGCCATTCTATATGGTCTCTTGGCTATTGGGGTAGTCCCTGGTTTTAGGTTGATCACAAATTCAATGTCTCGGTCAGGTGGCATACCAGGTAGTTCTTCAGGGAAGACGTTTGGGTATTCCCGAACTATAGGCGTTTCTTCCAGGGGTGTTTCTTTGAGATGGTGGATTTCTGCTTTCAAGGAAGGGCGATCCACATTAACCTCTATCACCAGGCTAGGGTGCTTGGTAAGTACGACCTTTCTATTAGCACAGTCTATTAATCTATGATATTTGGATAACCAATCCATCCCTAGGATAATGTCCAAGGTTTGGGATGGTAGGACCAACAAGTCTGCTAGGAGATTAGAGTTTTCCATGGTGATTTCCACTTTGGGGCTTACCAAAATAGAGGTCAATGGTCCCCCTGGTGAACTTAACACTACTAGCCTCTTTAGCCTAAAGGTCGGTAACTTGGCTTTTGCCACAAAACCTTTTGAGATAAAAGAGTGAAGCCCCATAATCAAACAAAACTTGTGCAGGTATGGACTTAATAGAGAATGTACCCATGAGTACTCCGAGCGCCTTGAGCCTCCTCTCTGTGTAATATGGTTTACACACCTTGGTTTGGTGTGGAGGAAACCCTAGAGGCTTCTGTGGTATCGAAAGCTCCCGCTGTACTGATGACCGCCCTTTTGACGGGTGGCTCCTACATTAAATTTGGTTGAGGTCCCTTGGCGATCGGGGCATTTATTGGCGAAGTGCCCTTTGCACCACGATTAAAGCAAAGTGCAAACTTGCAGCTGGGTTGGGCGATGGGGATTGCCCTGAGGGACGGGGCACCCTAATCATGTTCCCACTGGAGTGCTGAGTTGAAGCTGTAATCTTAGGTGCCGAAGTGGCTCCCTGCCAGAAGGATGTATTACCTTGGTACTTTGGCCTTGGTTGAAAACCACCTTGAGGCCTTTGCGATGCCCACTTCTGTTTACGGCTAGCCTCTAAGAGTTTTCTTTCATTCTCATAAATAAGGGCCTTGTTAACCAAATGATGAAAAGTGGAATGATCATGCAAGATCAACTGCGCCCTCATTTCTTCTTGCATCCCTTCCAGAAAGCGATCAACTTTCTCTTCTTCTGTTGCTATGTCTGTTGGGGCATATCGGGCTAACTGATCAAATTTAGTGAGATACTCATTTATTGACATGTTCCCTTGCTTTAACGTATGGATCTCGTTCCTCTTCATTCTTATTATCCCAGTAGGTACGAAGTTTTGGTGAAAGACCTCCCAAAACTCAGACCATGATATTATAGATTCTGCCGATTTTGCTTCCTCCCCTTCACTGTTTTCTTCTTCTTGTTCTCCTCCTTCTTCCTCTGGCTCTTGCTGATCACCTTGTTGAACAGTAGCTGCTGAAGTAGCCCCCCATCTTCTGGCTCTTCCTCTTCTTCATCTGGGTCATCATGAGACATCTTTGTCCCACGGACTGCCAGAAAGTTTTCCCACCAGGCTGCAGCTGCCCCTTTAAATTGGTGGGTGGCGAAATCTACTTTATCTTCTTCTGCGCAGCGTGCTAAACGAAGCTTCTTTTCTATGTCTCGTAGCCAATCTTCAGCTTCCAAAGGTTCACTTGCCGAAGAGAAAGTCATTGGCCTTATCCTTAGGAAGTCTGCTAACTTGGAGCTCCGGTTGACAGACCCTGCCTGCTGCCCGGATAGCATTGCATGAAGGATTTGAGTTTGTTGTCCCATTAGTTGTTCCATGGTAGGAGGTACTGGGGGTGGAGGTGGAAGGCTTCGACCTCGACCTCGACCTCGTCCTCGTCCTCGCCCACGTCCTCTGCCTCGGGCTGTCGTCCTTCGAGTTCTAGGCGCCATCTGAAATACATAAGATGTCAAAACTTGGAAAGAAGAGAAGGGGAAAGGCATATACGAGGGGTCACTAGCCCTCTAATCACAACACAGAAGAACCAAATAAGCCAGGCAAGTAAAGCGATAAAACATAAAGCTTGCATTAGTCCATTACAAAGGAGGGGTTGTATGACTTTATGGTGGGGCCTACAAGCTTCACCAAGTCATATCTACACCTCTACACAACGTCTACTAAAAGGGGAAGGGGTACAAAAGCGGAAACTGATTAAGTGCTTGCAACCCAAAATCCTGCTAGCAAGCACGGCCAAAAGCTATCCTGCTACTCCTGCTGGTATTGCTACTACTCGATGTCGATCGGGGAGATGGAGCACCGCGGTCGGCGCCGAGGAGCGATCGCGAGTCGTCGCTGGACGGCGAGCGGAGGAGACAACGGCCGTTGCTGGAACCTCGGCGTCTCGCTGTCAGAAGCCCAGAGGTGGCGCGACGCTCTTACGAGCGATGAGCCGGCACGGTCTCAGACGCGCGATCGTCGCCGGGCGCACGCGCTGCACCTCTGGTAGTAGGGGCAGGCAGAGGTAGGGTACGGCTAGTGGAAGCCCGTACAGGTGTAGGTGCCGGAGGCCGGTATCGACGGCCGCCATCGCAGTAGTGCTTTGGAAGTGGTGTCGCACCGCCGCTACCACGCGGAGGCAGATGGGGCCGAACCTCTCCGTGAGTCCGGCGTGTAGGTCGGGAAGTCGGCGGTAATCGCCCGGGACCAAGACGCCGAGCTCGCCTCGATTGGGGTGGACATTTGGCTTGAGGCTTGCGAGCCGGCTTAGCTAGTAACGAGCTCGAGCCGGCTCGGCTCGGGCTCGTAACTGATTCAAGGCAAGCCGAGCCCAGCGCCCGGCTCGGAGAAAACGAGCCGAGCCTGCCGCCGTTGGCTCGCGGCGAGCTCGGCCGGTCCCGCCACCGTTGAATCGCTGATGCCGCACGGCCCCCACCATCGATCGATGTGGTCGATAGTCGATGCGATGCGCCGATCGGGCAAGCGAGCGCGAGTCGGCACGCGCTAACCCTAACCCTTCCCGTCCCCGATTGGCGATCGCCGCCGCCGTCCTTCCCCACGCCACACGCTCGGCCGCCGCGACCAAGAAGGTGACGGTGGTCGGGGACGTGACACCGCTCGGCATCCTCAACAGCATCTCCAAGGTCAAGCCCGCCCAGTTCTGACCATCGCCGCCGCGGCCGCCGCGCGCATCAGCCTCATTCTGACGATGCAGCAGCTAGCCAGTGCACACACCGTTCCCTCGATCTCTAGGCCGTCGCAAGAAACATGCATGGCCGATCATCGTCGGTACAGCAATTGGAACTAGCTAGTAGCACTGCGTATACTACAGCTTGTATTCTGTTTGGAGTTGTAGCTAGCTTGTGGTTTCTGCGTGCTGTATTGTAACGATCTGCGAGCCGTTTTGTCTCGGTCTATCATATCTTGATGTATTGTACTCCATCAAGATATCATATGAGCTTATTGCGCGCTAGAGCTGTGATGTCGATCTGCGAGCCGTTTTGGCTCAGTCCGGCAGCGGCGAGCCATTTTGGCTCGTTAGGGCTCGCGAGCCAGCTCGAGCCGAGCCGAGCCTCTCGCGTAGCTCTTTCGTAAACGAGTGAGCTGCCGAGCCGCAGCTTTGAGCGAGCTCGGTCGAGCTGGCTCGAGCCGGCTCGGCTCGGCTCGTTTCACCCTAGTCTCGGTGGCAACCCGCTCTCGCTCAGACAAGGTAAGGGTGGTGTCCATCCCCGCCAACCGAGGCGAGTGCGCTCGCGTGCTCGTAGCCGGCCGCCGATGAGTGTCTCACCGCCAATCTCCCGAGCGCCGGCAGAGGTGTTGACCATCGCTGGGTCAAGCGTACTCGTGAGTCACCGGGATCGTCTCACCGCACGCCCAACTTCTCGAGGAGGGTCGCCGCGTAGAAGATCGGAAAGTAGCAGAAATGGGACTGCACCAGCTCTGTCCCGTGTAGTCAGATCACCGGCCGACGCCAATCGAGCTACATCCTACACAGTGTCGACACGATGGCCCCTGGGGTGGTCGGTGGAGACGACAACAGGCTCAACTCCTCCCGGTCGGGCATAGATAAACGCCTCCATGATCTAAGACTCCTGGTCTCGGATCTGAGTCCGTCGCCCCCGGAAAATGGGGTGCTGGTCGTACTTGAGGTACTGCAGCAATAGTCGAAGCAACTCGACGTGGTCAGTCTCGGTCTCGCGCGTGAGAAAGGTAGTCCCAAGTAGCGGCAGTCGAGGATCCGGCCATCTACATTTTTAAAGAAAACAAATGGTCAGAACAGGTAAAGCAAAAAGGAAATGCAGAAGAGTATAGTCTAAGAATGGTAAGAGTAGGAAGTAATAACTATATTTTATCAAATTATTTATTAGTTTTCGAAATTAAACACCATCCTTAGGGCACGACCATCTTAGCTAGGTTTCTACAGTCGTATGCTCTGATACCAGCCCTGTCGGACCCTGGGTTTGAACCAACCCAGAACCCTCTATGATTCCACCGCACTATTCCTTGGATCGTAGATAGTGCTCACGCATTCAATGTTGATTTATTTCATACATGGTACATATCCACATTATTACAATACCAAAGTGCACTCGTCCCATATAAGGACAAGTATTACAAAAGGGGCCTTCTGGCCAAATAAGTTCAGTGTACCATTGCATTATTGACGGAAGCAAAAGGGAGGGGCTCATCTCCCCACAGGCAGGCGACCGGGATAACCTAGGGGCGCTTAATATTACCCAGGGACCTGGTTAACGTTAAGGGCACCCACCAATTAGCTTGGTCGGCCCGACGGTAAGGAAAGGCTAGATCCTGGCCTAACTACCACCATCTTCATTCCCTTCGCCAGCCGGGTCCTGGTAGTATTCGTACTGATCCTGATTGGCGAACTCTGGGGAAAGGTGATAGAGAGGGAGAGTGAGCACACACAACCGTGCTCTGCGAGCCAACATACAGAATGCAAATACTAGTATGCAAGGCTTTATACAAGGAAGGCTTAGGCTCTTTTGTTTGCGCAAAGCAACAGTTGCAAATAACTTAATTACAAAATCCTATGTTCTAGCCCTTTTTATAACCAATTCTTTGAAGATTGAAAATTGTGCAAGATGTATAAGCAAAGGCTGGTTCCATCCACCTAGCCATGGCTCCAACCACCTATGCTAGATTTTTAGTTTGGATAACCCATACTATCACTGGAGTACTTCCCTCCAGGAAAAATTCAGAATTTGGAGTACTTCCGTCCATCCAGTTTTCTTCCCACCCACAAAAGGTTTTTCAAATAGAACTAACTCGAGTGGGTTCCCATGTCCGCCCTTGACCGTGGGCACGGCTGCTCAAACAGTTTCACACTCTACAGAGGTTGTACACTTTCATCACAAGAGATAAGTTATCTTAATAGCCGACATGCTTCCCCAGGCATGAGACCCGGATTACTTATCACAAAGCCTTTACCTTACTCCAATCTAGCTAGATACCACCCCACCGAGGTTTCACCGCTGAAGGGTTCTATCCACCACAGTCAGAGGCCCCCTCTTGCGCCGTGTGAGTACAGTAGATCCCTGTGCCTCACTGTGAGTAAACCAGTATACCCTGGTACCCACTTCCCGTGATTATATCTAAACTAAACCTTTGTAAGCTAATCGGCTAGGTCGTACCAATATAGACTTGTGGTTGTACGGTTTTACACAAGGAGGTCATCACAAGATTCAGTCCTTAATTTGTCCAGGCACTTCATTCCACAACCCACGTGTTCTCGTGCGACATCAGCACCGGCCACTCTTATCATCCGCCTAGACGGGTACAGCAAATTTTAGGGTTTTGAGACGGGTAAAACAGATGTAGCAAAATACCCAGTCATGTACATCCCATGACTGCACCAAATCAAGTTCTTATATTTGTTTAAAGATTGATGATCAGGGTACAATACCTTGGACTTGAACAAATGGCATGGCATGTTATTTTGACTTATAACTATTAAAGTTATTATTAAAGCCTATGGCGACAAGGAGCAGGTAATTCGAGTTATCTAGGAATGGAAAAGTAACTTTAATACAACGCTAAGTGGGTATGTAGCTACCTTATGATTTAACGTACATTTACATGAAATAGCACATGCAGTTTCGGATAATTTAAATGAAGATAATTTCGCAAGAACATAGGAGCAAAACAATCAAAATGCTGACTCGCCTAGGTCTAGAGTAGCAGGATCTTGCTGGTCCTGGAGTGGATCTTCTTGTGGCTCGGGGGCGGCTTCAAACTCTACTCGAGCAGGAAAAACCGAAGTACATACAACAAGTAAAGAGCATAAAATAATAAGTAAAACAGCTCAAAAAATAAATCAAACCACAACCAACCGGAAGAGCTTGCATTTAGAAAAATTTAGGAACAAGTTTCACCCAAATCGGAGCTACGACGAGGGAGAACGGGTGTTTTGAAGTTCCATTTTCAGGAGAAATCCCAAAAATGAAAAAGGAGAGAGAGTTCACTCTCAGACAGGTGGGCCCGCTGGATCTTAATTTGTTTTCAGATGTATCTTTACTTCAAAGAATTTCAGTGTATGACACATGGGGCCACAGCATTTTAATTAGTTTGTTTTAACTGCAGTGGGGGTCCACTTGATAGTCTATTACTATGCTTCTAAAACTACCGGGCCCACGGGTCAGTGCCACCGGGTTTTTAACGGCCCGAGGCCCACTGATCAGTGGCTCATTGGAGCCACTAATCGCTGCTGTTAGCCGTTAACCGACGCAGGAGCAGAGCTTGGCCGGCCGGGCGACGGCGGGGCCTGCCGACGACGAGGGAGCCCAAGGCCGCGCGGGGAGATACCCAAAATGAACCGCTCGATCCCACGCGCTCACGATGGTGGGGTGAATCGGCCTGAGGGGGACCAGAAGATTGCCTGCGGCGGAAACCGAAGGTGGCCACGGCGGCGACTTCGGCGATGAGAGGTCAATTACTTGGAAAGGGAGCTATTGGGGTTGCAAGGAACTCACCCGAGCGGAGAGAGTGGCTAGGGAAAGCTTGGAGTAGGCTGTCGACGGCGAGCTTTGGACGGCGAAGGGGGCGATCGGTGCTGGGGAGGATGGGCCGACGAAGCTTCGATTTGATGGCTTGGTTGGCTTCGTGGGGTGGCGGGGAAGCTCCGGGTGCGAGGAATCGAGCGGGGACCCCTCGAATCGGGGGTGGCAGGAAGCGGCCGGAGGTGGGGGAGAAATGAGCGCCCGGTCAGAAAAAGGGAAAACTCGATTAGGCGCGAGGGAAGCTTCCTAGGGATGAAAGTAGGTTGGGAGAAGAGAATTGCCGCTCGGGGTCCTTCCGGGTAGGCTGGCGGTGGTGGCGGCACGAAGAGCGGCCGCCGGTGGCGTTGAGTTTTTGTGTGGCTAAAGAGGTGAGCGAGGGGGAAGTTTCTTGGCAATCGACTGCATTTTATAGCTGCGGGAAGGAGCAGAACCGGGATGGGCGTGGGTATGGGTGGCGGTACGCGGCCGTGCTAGCTTCGGGCTAGGGCGGACGGACGGAGTGGCGGTGTACCGGCGCCTTCATGGCCGCACAGAGGGGAGTGGCGCGCAGCATGGGCGGTGCGGTCCGGCTGCTACGGCTCGGGTACGGAGGCGTGGCAGCGTAGACACGGGGCGGCACGGCGGGGAGGGATGGCGCCGGGGAAGGCGGGGGAGGACACTGGGCTACTGCCGCCCATTAAATGCGGCGGCGACGACCATACCGGAGTGGCGAGCAGCGGCGTGGCCAGGATGTCGAAACTGGGGGCGGAGCTAGATTTCCGCCGCGGCGGCGAATGGGAGAGCGACACCGAGTGCGCTACGGTGCGTGTCGAAAGCCAAAGGCGACGGGGGCGCCGGGAGGTGCGGTAGAGCAGCCACGGGGAGGCGCGGGGGTGCACGCTCGGGGAAACCATGGGCGGCGCAGCGGGTTGGCTCGGGCGGAGAGCAAGCAGAGCGGGTGGAAGAGAGAAGGAACGCGCGGGCACCGCGAGGAAGAAGGAAAGGGAGAGGGGCTGCGCTGGGCCGGGCGAAGGCCAGGAGGAAAAGAGAAGGAGGGCCGGGGAAAAAGAGGAAGAGAGTAGGCCGGCCGGGAGAGAAAGAAAAGGGGATACCGGGCCGGGCTGGTGGAGGGAAAAGAAGGGGAAAAGAGGCCGGCCCACCAAGGGCTAAAAGGAAATTCCTTGGGCTGAAAAAGGGACCGGCCAACCTCCCGCGCGCACTGCTCGTGGTCACCAAGCTCGACCTACTCCCGTCACCGTCGCTCTCCCCTGATGAAACCGGCACCGACCTGCGGCTCGCTGGGTGCACTCGTCGCCGCCTCGGCGGTGGGGCGTCGCAACTGTTTAACCATGTGCGCGAGCTTGCCGGGGCGCTTGGCAACGTGTGGGCTGTTGGCGCGAAGCATGGGCAGATCTTATATGGGGCATGGGTGTTCAACCGAACACCCAAAATTTTTTATAAAATACCAGGTATAAAATAGGTATATTAGATTATATACTATTAGTTGTGTTAAAACTATATTTTATGCCTATAAATAAATTCAATCCGCACTCCTCGTATCTCGCGCACAGCCCATGTAATACATTAGACCCATTTTTCTTTCCACCTCAGCCCTCCTCACGCCCAAATAAATAAAGATATAAACAAAATCCTAATATTTGTTCTATTTCTCATCTTGTGGCTGTCTGTGTGGGAGGCGGTTTCGGCCTTCGAGTGGCGAGCGGGCGGAGGTGCAGGCTACAGGTGAGTGACGATCGGCAGATGTTGATGTGGTGCCATGATGTGACGATAATCATGCGTGAGGCAGCGTGTGGTGCAAGGTGAGCGTGTGGCAGCACAGGCGAGCAGAGAGGTGTCGCGAGCAAGCGGGCAATGGCACAACGAACACGGAGGTAGGGAGCGGGCGACAAGAAGGGAGTAGCGCGGTAGCCGGGAGGGAGCATGGTATTGGGAAGTAAGTAGCACCTCCAACTTATTGTCATCGTCCTCTCTTCAAATCTAGGTGTGCTCCACCCCACTCCACTTATTTACTTTTTTGGTCTGTTTTGCCACATGGAAGGAACATACAATTTCCTCTTAGATGGACAGTTCTTACTGATGGGGAAATAGCAAAAAAAAAAGGTAAGATCAACAAGATATACAACTCTCATTATCTCTATAATTTGTTGTTTAATTCATATAATTATGCTCGCCTTATGTCACATATTTCCTCATAAGAAATCATTAATTTCTGTAAATTATGTATTTTTATTATATCTACATACACGTATCGTTGTATCGGTGTTTTAGGGAGGACGGTGTGCTACGGTATCGACGTATTTGAGCAACTTAAGCTCTGAAATTCGAACACACATCCTAAAAATCCTGGATCTGCCACTGGCGCGAAGAACGTGGGCAAGTCGACTCTGCTCAATGCCATTGCCCGGTGCTCCGGAGTAGAGGGCGGACCAACCTTGACGGAGGCGCCGGTTCCAGGAACAACCCTCGGGGTGATCCGAGTGGACGGCGTTCTTGGAGCTCAGGCGAAACTGTTCGACACACCAGGCCTGATTCATGGGCACCAGCTGACGTACTTATTTTATTCTGAATATTTTCCTTGGTACCAACCCTTCCAATGCGTGGTATTGGTACCAGCAAATACACCACAGTGGAGGTGGCCTCCGCGGCCGCGCCCCGCCTCTCGAGCCCGCCTCTCGTGCCGTCGTCGGAGGGGTCATCTTCCTTGACCTTCACCGCCCCGATCGCCTCGAGTCCGTCGAGACCGGATCTCGTCGCCCTCCCGCCATCCGCGTCCCCAAGAGCAAGATTCCGCCGCCGACGGCCACCGAGAAGGTGAGCCTTGCAACTACTCGCGCCGATCTTAATAAGCTCGCGTGTTCCTTAGATTCGAGCCGCTTCATGCCCGTTTGGCTTACGGACGGGTTGAATTTGGTGGTTGGGGTCGGAAAAATCACGTCTCGTCGTGTTCGTTGATTCTTCAAAGACGAGAATTTGATGCAATCGAATGGAGAACACTAAACTGGATCCGCATGGGCGCTAGGTTCACTACGTTGGCGGATCCCATTCCGCAGGAAATTGATGCATGATGACCGATGAGGCCTAGACTAGCTGTGTCTTTCGGTGTTGGCTTATATTTGCTTGTTTGGTAGCCCCTTTTCTACAGGATGGGTAATGTGTGGTCTTTTCTTGGCACATTCATATACTTTTTTTGGCTGCAAACTGTGTATTGGTACTTTGTTTCACCGGGAAAAAATGTATTCTTTGTGTTAAGATACCTTTGACGAACAAATGTCTGCAACAAATTTGTGTTGCTCAAATTTTAAACGTAAAGGATTATGAATGCAAGTTCAAAGCAGTTAGAACAATGCAAAGCATTAAAGTTTTTTGTCTGTCATTGTCTCGGATAACATTAGTTTCACATCCGTAGTTCATCTGGTTTAGCATGCTAGATGTTTAACAACTGTTTGTTTTACTTATGTTGTTCATGTCTTCCTTCTGAAAACCATTTCATCACATTCATATGATCGTAAAATGGCATTTTCTTTTTTGACAATGGGCCTGCTGGAAAATTCTGAGTATAGACCTTTTGTTTTCTATTAGGGAGTGAATGACATTCACCACTTAGTAAAGGATGTATTGGATAAGAGAATGAGCAGTTGGGAGAAATACGCATTCGACATTGTTTCACTGCACAGAAGGATTTATGGCGCTCAAGATGTATGTTCTTTATATCAAAGTAATTGATTTATTCAAGTCGACCTTTTAATTTGACTCAACATGTGTAATTTAGAGTTCATCTGCTATTAGAATTTTACTGATTTCATCCCCTTCCGATGTTTCATTTTAGATGATGGGAACACACACCTTTTCTTGAAGGTTCGTAATATGGAAATCGACGCATTATCTTATCGATTGATCCTTTCTTGAAAAAATAGTCTTGATTCATTCAGTTAACTCAGCAATTGAGATATCCGAGTTTCTTTTTAGGATCCCACTGTTAACCTTTCAAGATAAAAGTTATGTACAGTTAATCCCAATCATGCTTAAACTAAAGTGAAAGCTTGTGTGATGATTTGAAGTTGTTTTCTTTTGAATAGTGATTGCCATTCCGTCTTTTCTGACTTTACGCTATTTTTAACATGCAGAATTTTCCAGTATACAATGGCTGTTGACATTTGTCTGTTGGAATTTGTTATAGACATTTCAAGTCCTTTTGGTTTTTGCAACCATTGTTGTGGAGACCCAATGCACCGGTGTATCCGGAATGTACTGCAAAGATTTGACAGCAAGTGTGTATCAGTCATCTCACAGTGTCACTGGACAAGGATGCAGTAATAATTGGATCTCCAGTAAGATGACTTCACGAATTGTTTCCCAGATAATAATTTACCTCCTTTTTGCAAAGTAATTTCAGTCTTGCCTCATCGCTGTAACTTAAATCTTGATTTTATCTTTGTTTGCACCTCTTGAAACAAAAAACTTGCTCTACATATTATTTTTCATAAAATGCTCTGTGAAACAAAACATTGCTGTAGTTACATGTGGTTGGATATCATATTTCGATATGTAAAGTTCTCTCTGAAACAAATAGTGCAAGAAGGGCTCTTGTTGTGATATTACATTAAACTTTATTTGTAGGACTCATCTGACTGGCCAGTTATTGATCCTCTTCCATCCTATGGGCGTGGTAGAGAACTCCCTGGTAAAAGACATCAGAGTCTAATCTTTGGATCTAATCTAACCGATGTAATAATAACTGGTAGGTATTATGGTTGCATCATGCACCTCCTTTGGATGCTATTTTCACCCGATGGTATATGATTAGGTATTGATTGTGCTCTTTTCAGGTTCTAATTGATGGTCAAGGAGAAATTTGGTGGAGCTGGTTTCACAACCACACATTGAATTATACTAGGCCACCTCTTGTTGAACTGATGTACTCCACCAGAGTTGTTATTTCTAATTTAACCTTCACAAATTCGCCATTTTGGAACATTCACCAGATCTGCAGGTTGGCTTTCTAAGTTTCTGCTAATGTTGTGAGATATGAACTGAAAATTTTCGTCTTGTTTCACAAGATAAGCTGGATTTTTGAAGCAATTATAATTAGATAAGTGATCGTGTCGAGTTCTAGAACGATTTGATTTGGTCCTTCTTTGTTTTGATCGATCGTATTTTATTTCAAATTTACGCCCAAGTTTGTTATTTGGAATGGCTTTAAAGCGCAACCACAAACGTGCGTTAAATTGTCGATTATGTTGATCACATCAAATTGTTCGTGAGATTGTCACTAATATCTGTTCGTGTTTTTCTCTCTTCTCATTCCACAATAGAATTTCGGATGGTTACAGAGAGCTCGCAAACTTTGATGTACCGAAGCGCCAAGAGTATCAAGCAATTGCGAGTAAAGAAGAAGTGAAAAGCAATCCACGAGTGTTTGTGCAATCTCATAGGCGTGGCGAAAGTCGACTTACGATCACGGCAAGCGTGAGTCGTAAGGACTTACGACCATGGCAAAGCTACGATGATTTACGACCACGACAAATCATCAGAGACAAGGTCGGCGTTCGACCACGGCGAAATTGGAAGACGGTGAGGTCAGAAGCGTCGACCACATCGAGAGAAGTCGAAGGTGATCCGGCGCACGATCGCGACAAAGTTTGAACTTGGTCGTAAGGAGGCTACGACCACGTTGAAGAGCCACGACCGCTGTAATCGGTCGTAAGGAGCCGTGACTTCATCGGGAGATCGAACGTGGTCGAAAGGGTGTTCGATTTCGACCACGGTGAACGATATAAAGGGTGTTCGGGAGATGCCTCGGGAAGAAAACGACCACTTCCTGAGAAATCGAAGGTAATCAAGGCTTAAGACTGCAACAAAGTTTGTATGTGGTCGTAATGAGACTACGACCACGTTGTAAGAGGGGTTGCGATCACGTTGAAGGCTACGACCACGGTGTAATTGATCGTAGGAGGCGGCGACTTCAGCGGGAAGATCTCGAGCGGTCGTGAACGTGGTCGGAAGGACTTACACCACGGCAAAATCGGCGGTCGAAGCGTGGTTGTAAGGACTTACACCACGGCAAAGCTACAATAACTTTGCATGATGATCGTAAGGAGGAAGATCGTGGTCGTAAAGCTAGCGGCGTGGTCGAAAGGCGGTCGACCACGGCGAATCGAAAGCAGTGTGATTGGGAGCATCTACAACCACGAACACGCAAAGTCGAAGGTGGTGCAAGATGTACAAGCGCAAAGAAGAAGATTAAGCGTGGTGAAGGAGGCTACGACCATGTTGTGAAGGTTTCGACCACGGTGAGCGGTGAGGTCGAGAAGAGGTACGACCACTTCCGGAGAAATCGAAGGTAATCTGAAGGCTTACGGCGCAACAAAGTTTGTGCGTGGTCGCACGAGTCTACGACCACGTTGTAAGAGGGTTGCAATCACGTTGAAGGCTATGACCACGGTGTAATTGATCGTAAGGAGCAGTGACTTCAGCGGGAAGATCTCGAGCGGTCGTGGCGTGGTCGTGAGGACTTACGACCACGGCAAAGCTTCGATAACTTTGCATGATGGTCGTAAGGAGGAAGATCGTGGTCGTAAAGCTAGCAGCGTGGTCGAAAGCGATCGACCACGGCAAAATCAGCGGTGTGATTGGGAGCATCTCGACCACGAACACGCAAAAATTCCTTTAAATTCACAAAGTTTTTATTCTGAATGTATAAAGTAGGCTTTAGAAACATTTTCTTTGTAGAAAAGGAATGCCAACTTGGAGACCCATTTTGCACTCCATGCGCATGCTAATAAAATTGCGCGTTAACGCTGCTACGAGAGTAAACTTCCTTATGATCTTATTTGGTCCGTGCATGCATGGTTTAGTGCGGTAATACATGTGCGTCAATATCAAAGAATTTTGAGTCGGAACTTTTCTTTCTATCTTTTCCCCCTTCTTTTTTGGGAGGAATTTTGGTGTCGACATTAAGCTTATGTTGTTTCAGAAACTCCATGGAATAATTAAAGCACCATATGGCCATTTGATTAGAAGTGTGAATTGGTACTTTATTTATAAGACTCGTTAACGCAAATAATTACTCCCCCTGTTGCTTAAATTATTTTTCCAATATATAATTAGAAAAAATAATATCAAATATTTATATTGAAGATCATGTTAATGTCCAAAACGAGAAGTAAAAAGAACGTAGGAGGTAACTTCTTGTTGTCAGGGCTATAGCTGAACTCGCAACTGATGAAACCAAATTTGTGCCACTAATCTCTCAACGTGTCAGTATATGGCCAAGTTAAATAGAGATATTCTCACGAAGAGTCTAAACAAAGTAAAGTTCAAAAAATTTTGAGAAGCTCATGATATGTTTCTGCAAGTCAACTTCGGAAAGAACTTTACATTGAGGGAAAATATAAAATGATGGCAACACAAGTTTCTACAAATATCTATATGTTGCAAGAACTAGATATTTCATAGAGAAGACACTAGAATAGCATAGGTAGATGGTATAAAAAGAGAGGGTAGGAGAGTAAGGCCCTGTTTGGATCCTATGGTCTAAAGTTTAGTTGTCTAAAGTTTTGGACTAAACTTTAGTTGGCTAAACTTTAGCCACTAAACTTTAGTCGAAGGTCCTGTTAGGATCCTGTACTAATGGACATGACTAAAATTTTAAAAAGACCATACTACATCTCCTCGTTTTGTGCGTCAGCCATTAAATGGGAGGTGAGAGACCAACATGCATGGGTAAACACGTCTTTGTGCCTAAGAACCCAAAACTTTAGACCACTTTAGTTCACTTTGGTGGACTAATGGTCTAAAGTGTTTTTTAGGGGTTAGCTAAAGTTTAGATCTAACTTTAGACCACCTGTTTGGAGACTTTAGACCTAAACTTTAGTAACTAAACTTTAGATGGAGGGATCCAAACAGGGCCTAAGAGAGGAGTGAGTGCTAAGATAGCCACATCAAGAATGTGTCCATACTCTTTGGTTATAGTATTTATACTTTAATACAGTAGTATTTTGTAATTGTAAGTCTTCTTGTTCAGCCGTACTATTTCTCTGTACTTCATAAATTATTGTTAAGTTGTGATTTGGAAGAAGGCAACTTGGTTACCCAAATCACAACAGTCATAGCTTTCTTTAGTGAGTGGCTTGGTTATCTAAAATCTGGATGATCAGCCATGCCACCTAAAAGACCAATAGTCGTCACTACTGTCTACGTTAATTAACGGTGCACTATGTAAGTAGAAATTAAAAGGCTAACTAATTTTACCAAAGGAAGAAGTCCACTTTACTCCCACAACTTATGCCCCTAGTCTGATTTACACCCTCAAGTATAAAACCGTTCACTTTCCAACGCACCCTCCCTCAACTAGTAAAACCGGTGCAGATCGCCCCTTCACCCAAAACCTCCCCAGTTTTGACTGAGTTGATATCTACATGTTCAAGTTTTGATGGCATGTCATCCACGTAAAAGTAATTGAAATTACATAAAAGTAATTTTTCCATCACAATGAACGAATTAAATTCTACCTTTAGTATTTCCTCCAACTGATTCACATATGTATATGCTTACTTTGCATACTTGAGATCAAATGAACGATAGTCTTGAGATACCACTGTCCCAACAACGAAACCATCAAAACCAAATATTGCAGCCCCAATAGCACTCTAAATCTTAATTAGACAACCGAATGCAAACACATCCTCGGTGCCTCTCACACACCGCCAGTTGGCCCAGTCCTTACCAATGGCTCAACACGTCGGGTACTAAAAAAAGAAGTTAGTAAACAACGAAGAACAAATCTAACCAATAATAGTAATAAAAAACTTATCCATATGTAGTCCTTCGCCCTTTAGGCCAGCCAGTGCGAAGACATTAGTCCTCTGAACCTTATCCATATTAGTGGCTTTGGTTTTTCACACATATACTTGAATGGTCTGACGATGTCCTCTTAACGAGCATATTCACTTTGATGCTTGAACCATCACTAAAGTGCACATAAATGATATTCTTGGCCTTTAGAAAAGAATGATGCAATGCTACGAAACTATGCTCCTCGTCAATATAAACCACAAAACCAGTGGCTATAAAGGTATTCTACATGGATAAATTGATTAATAGATGCCAAAATGCATTTATTCAAAATAGAAATATTATGGATGAAATTGTATCCCTTGATAAAATCTTGCATGAAACTAAAGCTAAAAATCAGAAAGGATTAGTGCTCAAACTAGATTTCGAAAAAGCTTATGATAAGTTACTAGGATTTCATGTTCTATTATTTTGAAATCAGAGGTTTGTCCTAAGTGGTGCAATTGGATTAAAAAGATTAGTGCACTCACAAATAACCTACGGGATAAAGGAGGAAGGATCAAAACTATAGTTTACATATGTACTAATATATAGTTCAACATTATCCTAATCAGATTAGAAATGAGAAAACCGTAGAGGTTAATGCTACGATAACAGAAGGCCTAGAAGGGGGGCAAGAACGAGGGTAAATTGCCTAATCCCTGGTCCTGCTTCCGGCACTGGGCTACTCTTTGCGCCGCTCCAAGTTGTAGATCCATCACCGATCGCCTCTACGCAGTGATAATGCCATTGCCAGATTGAGGATATGCCGAAAAGGGGGGAACGCATTAGGTTTAGTTGGGAGTTGGCAAGAGGGCTAATGGGCCGAAGGTCCGACTCCAATAATACCTGGGCCAACTGAGGCCACTGTAATGAAGCGACTCAATTTTTTATAATAGTTTTTAAATAAAATATCTTTTTAAGACATGATCTATAAGTTAATTATAGTACATACTGTAGCGACTTCATTTATATCGGCTAAAACCGCACGAGTTTTTATTAGTCCGTACTCTCTTTCACAAACAGTCAAAAAATTATAAATCGCAGCTAAAAGTCATAAATCAAAACTAACAAAAACATGAACTTCACCTGTTTTGGACGTCTGGTTTCTGCTTTATCCATACTCTATATACTATTTGACTTAGGCACTATGCAGTGAAGATGCTAATACATGATCCTATATGATATAATGCATAAAGAACAAGAAAAATAAAAAAAAAGGTCTGAAATGCAAGATTTGTTTGGCAAGTAGAAGGTAATATTTTCAACCCTAATCTTGAGATGCTACCTTTGACATAAAGTAGAAACTTTTGGCTTAGTTAAACGGAAGCACCAATATAATCAATGAAGAGTCTTGTAAATAAATACTTATAGTTTGCTCCATTTGGCTACCGATGTCAATTAAGAGTCAACACTGTTAGAACACCATTCTGAAAGGTGGACTAGCTACTTGATGTTGAAGCAAATCAAATATTCTGAAAGGTGGACTAGCTACTAGTCAACACTGTTAGAACACCATTCTGAAAGGTGGACTCGTTGTTTTAAACATTGGCATGGTCTTTAAGTTGATATTTTGACCATCAATTTCTATAAAAATATGTTGTTTCAAATGAAAATAATTATACATTATGAAAGTATATTTCATGATGAATCCAGTAATACCAATTTTATGTTGTTAATCTTAGTAATTATTTATATATTGATAGTCAAATTTAAAAATATTTGAACGACACATATTCTAAAGCGACTTACATTTGAAATCAGAGGGAGTATTGTTGCAGCCCAAAAAATTCCAAAAATACATATTTTTTTTACAATATGTCTCAATTTGTTTATTGCATTTATCTGACTTTCTATTTTTTTATGCGTCGGAAATGTTATCTTCTATCCCTGAAATTCTTGAAAAGTCATCTAATTTTCCTAAATTATTTTCCCTCTCTCTTGGGCCATTTCCAATCCAGCCCATGGATTTTTCCTTTTCTTTGTTTCTTTCTTCCTTCCTTCTTCTTTTCTTACCTAGGCCATGACCCATTCCTTCTCTTCTTTCTTTTCCTTCGGCCAACCCATCTGCCCCATCAGCATTGATGCCAAAGTCTCACCGCTCGGCCACCTCGCTAGCCACATGCTGTCATCACCACACCCCCACTCCTACGTTAGCATTGCATTAACTCCGCACGACGACTTCCGAGCCATCACTCGCCAACTCACCCGTGAGGCTCCTAAAAATATTTTGGTAATTAATGACAATGAGTGAAAATGAGACTGACATGTTTATCAAGTGTTTGAAAGATTTAGTCTAGGGAGTTGGTTTATGGTTTGGAGAAGCATGCCAAGAATTGAAGAGAAGATCACTATGGCATGGAAAAAAGGTATAAGTAGTCTATGACCTCTTTTTTATTTTACCGGTCTTTGGAGATTTGGTGGAAGACCGGATTTTAGGCTAAATATTGTACTATTAAGAGGGATCATGACTAGTAGCTTGAAAGAAATTCTTGTGCCATTTGGATCAACTAAGGATCATGGATGCAATTAGAATTAAAATTCCAAAGCCAACTATGCATTCATAGAAAAAAACAGTAGTACCAAAGGTCACCTGGCAACACTACCGCTCACCGATATGACGAGGAGGTGGTGTAGAACTACCACAAGCCGATATGAGGGAAATTTAGTTGGCGGTATGTAATTTTCAGAAAGGTATGGTTTGGAGCATGTTTGCTATTTGGGAAAACTGTAGTACCGAAGTACAATTGACAGTACTACCGCATCGCAGTATGGCCACAAATAGGAAGCGAAACTACCATATCCCAGTAGGACCGAAATTTAGTTGGCAGTGTGTTATTTCCAGAGAGTTCAAATTGAGAAGCGATTTTTGCTCTGAGAAAAGCAGTAGTACTGCTCCCTACAAATGGTACTACTGCAGTGCGGTAGTACCAGACCTTAGATGGCGGTAGTACTGCTCTACACAATAATGTCTAGTTCAGAAGCATTAAATACACCTGTTATAGCTGTTATTTGTCAGGAGCGATAGTACCGACCGATGAACGATAGTACTACCATATTTGCTGAAAATTCTAAATTGTGTCCTAAAACAGTCGAATTTGAGGGTGAGGGGTATAAATACCCCCCACCACCAGCTCTAGGACAAAGGGGGAACACTTCATTAAATACCCTTGAGCTTGTAGCACACTCTTCATACCTCATATGCATCAATTGCATTCATTGAAGTGGTTCAGCCCAATTCAAATGCATTCATTCCTAGTTTGATGCTTGACACTTGATTGCTTTTAAGAGAAGCCTATGGTTTATTATTGTTGGTGCTTGCCGATACCTAAATGACTTGGAGGTGGTCCACGCGGTGATCTCTTCAAAGAAGATTGTAAAGAGGGCCAGCGCTAATTGTGAGTGGCTCGGTGTTTGCCATCTCCGGAGCGGAGGGAAAACAACCACTAGTGCAATTGAGGAGCAAGGCTTAATTTGTAGAGCGGTCCAATTCATTTGGACTTTACATAACGTGGACTAATAAAGACCGATAAGTCTTCGACACCACGTCAAAAACACACATGTCTCCATTTGGTTATTTCTTTGTCTCCACTTTTCCACATTTATATTTTTAGCAATTGAAATTATCTTATCTTGTTGAGCTAGAAACATATTTGTAGAGACTTAGCTTGTGGTGCCTCAGCATTACTATTTGTAAAGACTTAGCTTGTGGTGCCTTAGCATTACTAGAATTGTGTAGGTTTTGACTTGTAATAGAAATCTTACATAGCTCTTAACATGTAGAAATTAGTTTTAGAAGGTAAGAAATTGTAAAACCTCCTATTCACTTCCCCTCTAGTCGGTTATCCTTGATCCTATAATCAACACCCACACACTACCTCTGCCACTTGCTGCTTCCGATGCACCACCGCCTGTAAGCTTCTACAAAGCCAAAGCAACAATGACAACTAGCTTCTTTCCTTCCCCTTCACTCCTCAAAGAGCCGCGCCATCATCCAAAAATCCGACAAAAGCGCTGCCCCTCTTTTCAGCTAATTGGGTAAATTACCAAATTTGTCCTCGTCATTGTTTCTCTCCCAAAATTAGCTATGCCATCATCTCTCATCCCCTTGCGATTCTAACAGCACCTTTCTCATGCCAAATCATTGCTAGAGCCGTTGTTGCTTTTCGTTGTGTTGTCGGCCTTCTCATTGCCACCATGATCCATTACTGAAAGATCTAGACCCATCATTATGAGTTCATGATATATTTTAGTAATTAATGACAATTGAATTGTGGAATTAATATTTTCAATGAGATGGATGGATAGGATGTGTCTCACGATGGTGGATAACTTGAGAAAGCTTCATACAGGTGATTCTCCTCAAGTCTAAGACATCATGTGATGATGAATAAAGCCAAGGAGCCAAACTTGAAGTTGATATGTATGTCATCAAGCTTCAAGAGGATGTGCAAGGCAAAGGTATGACTAGTTAGGGTTAAGAATATATTTCTAGTCTTTTACTTGTCTTGGTGTTTGATTAGGAAGATCAGATTACTAGTATAGGAAGTCATACTATTAAGGGGGTCACGGCTAGTAGCTCGAACGTATCATGTGTTGATAGCTCATTTACTTGCTCTATCTCCCTCCGTGGCATGATGCTAATATTTTCGAACGTATTTTAAAAAAAGTTGTAGCTCATACGTAAGTTTCTTGTGACATGTGACTTAAAACCTACAAATGAGTTTTGTAGATTATTGGAGTCCATGTTTTCTCTTCCTTGTGGTATGATGCTAAAATTTTCAATTGTTTTTTAAAACAGTTGAGGCTCATACAAAGAATTGGTATATGCGACTTGAGTTTGACCAAAAGCAAGTGGAAATTGGTTCAAGTCCATGTTGCCATTTGTATGTTATGATTCTGAAAGGTTTGTGGATGTGTTCCATGATCTATTGAGAGTCTCATACTAAACTTGAGTGCTTAATATTCAAGCTGCAATCTTGTCATCAAAATTGCTCATGATTTATGCATTGCTTTGCTCTTGCTCTGGAAAAACCAGTCTGACCGGCTTTATATAAACAATCAGACTAGGCTAGAGGTCTAACTGAGAATATGCAATCAGACTACTATGGCGGTTAGACTAGTGCAACAGTTGCAATCTAATTGGCCCCAGACTAATCGACTCACAAGTGGCGGTCATACTAGCATCACAGTCCAACCGGCAAGCATATGGCAGTCTGGCCAGTACCTAAATGGCGGTCTGTCCAATCTCTAATACAACAGTTGTGGTAGTGGTACATTTTTCTAGAGACTTGCCTCCTTGAATAATTTGGCTAGTGGTCAGATTGGTGTTTTTGCAGTCAGACTGATCCCTGTGTGGGAGGTTTGACCGGTGGCTCAGGTAACAGCTAGTTTATAGCCGTTGGAAAGGCTATGGTAGTACCGGCCATTTGTTGTCAATAATACCGGGCCTCGGGCTATTTGTATCTAGCCTTTTGCTCCAACAGCTATTTTTCTTGTGTGAGGTATATATACCTCCTTATGGCCTGTTGGAGGGTGAGGCTAGTTCCATTGTATCATTCATTAAGCCTAGAGTAAGTTCTCTCCTACAGTTATGCATGTGTTGCACTTAGAGAGTTTTGAAGAGGCATAACCTTGTGCATGTGTTGCACTCAGTGGTGGACTTTGTGTCCTTGAGCTGTGATACTTGACTTGTTTAAATGAGAGTATCTGACTTATTACTCTTGGAGGTTGTTGACTCTTAGACGGCTTTGAAGGAGTGGTGGTCCGATGATCTTCTCAAGGAAGATTGTGAGAAGGTCCGGCTTGTTATGAGTGGTGTGGTGCTCGCTATTTCCGGAGTGGAGGAAGATCAACCTTAGTGGATTGAGGTGGGTAGGCTTAATTTGTGGAGCTGGTCCAATTCGTTTGGGCTTACCTCAATGTGGACCAGAGTAGACCGGCAAATCTCCGAACACCACGGTAAAAAGAAACCGTGTCATTGTGGTTTGTTCTCTTATGCTCAATTTACATTCAAGCAATTCATATTCATATAATTAAATAGATTGCTTATCACCCAAGGATTGCTTGCCTTGACTTATAATTATATTGTTGGTGCACTTGGTTGAACTTAGACAATTTAGGTCTTACTTGTGCAAAACCAAATTGTTTACACTAACGCATTACAAAATTGGTAGTAGCCTAAATGAATTTTATAAAAATCACCTATTCACCCCCTCTAGTTGGCCTCCTAACACACCATTGCTAAATCTCACCTCCGTCGCTACACCCCAAGCCAAGCCATCATCAACAAAAGACTCCTCATGCCCATGCTATACTCATGCACCCACCGCTTACACTGAATATCAGCGGAACTTGCCATTGACGAGTTTTGCCTTTCCACTACCATCACCTTTACTCTACCTTGTCCAACCATGACAGTCCTCGCCGTCCTCCCAAATCACCCAAAACGGGTTCACATTGTTAGGGAACACCTAGTGCGCATATCTCCATCACCGTTCCACCGCCGCATCACTCTTGCCATTGTGTTCTATCTCTCTCACACAATTTTCTTCTACTCGGTAGAAAAGACAAAGAGTGCTGGTCGGCACTATGCTCATGTGGTTTGACCAAGCCAGCTCGCTGGCCTGACCTGAACCACTCACACACAACCAGAGCCGCATGCACCGAACTCAAGTTTGACCAAACTCATACATAGCATTGTGCACATAGTCAAACCAGACCACCTTGCGGCAATCCAAACTGGACCCAAACCAATTTCAGGCTGAGTCCAATCCGAGTCAGACCCATTTAGTCCAAGTCCAAACCGATTCCCACCGGTTCTGCCCAATTTAGAATTGATTTATGATTGATTCGCTTAGCTCCAGACATTTCTCATTGAGTTAGTGCCAATTCTGCACAATAAACTAACCTTAGACCCCTATAGACACTCATTTATCATTGTTTACCCTCCATATCCAAATCCAAGCTTTTCAAAGTTGATTCTTCATTGGTTTTCCCTTCTGATGTCTTTTTGGATCCATTTTTCCATTTCTTTTGATTGTGTTTTATCTATAGCTCTGTAATAGGCTTATTTGGCTTTGTTTGTGTGTGTACACTAGATTACAAAGAAGAAGCCCCCCAGGCAATTGGAACAGGAAGTAACGACCCAAAAATCTATGAAGGAGTGAACTTCGACTACAAGTCACAAAGCAAGCAACGTTCCTTGATCATGTTGAACTCCTATTTGTTGGGTTATATTACGTATAGTTTAATTTTTGTATTATTTATTTGTTGATGCTATTTGTTATCAGCTAATTTTAAATGATCATGTTTAATTAGTTAATGCCTTAATTACATTATTTACTTACCATCCTTGATAATAATCGATATGGTTTTCTTTGTTAAACTTAGAGTTAGTATGTTATACTTTAGATTAACATAGTAGTGAACATAAATAACAATAATCTTATTACATTGTGGTCCGTCGTTACAAGTTGACATGTCAAAATTTATGACCATTATGATATGATGAATAAAAATATTGGATCACTTGCCTGGAGTGATATTGTGGAAAATGTTAACTGATAGAGGATATGGGTGTGTAGTTTAGAGGTGACTGTGTGTATATGCTACCCAGTGGTTGCGTGCATAAGTTTCTGCTAGAAAAGTGATTCCATCCAAAGCATAGAAAAATATAACCTGTTCCATGAGAAAAGACATGATTATCGTCCATCCACATCCATAGGATCGATTACTTGAACTTGATTCAGTTAATGTATTAGTTTTATGGATATAGCCACGGGTAGGTTTGGTGTTAGCGTGGACCACGGTGACCAATGCCACAATATGACCCCGAGGTAGTGGATGGGGTACATATGTAAGGAACCATTACTTACCCGACTCTAGCTACGAAATCTATCTTGGATCTGTAGTTTGTTGACTAAATTAAAGTGATTTAAATATTTTTATTTAATATATAATATAAATGAAATGAGTCATGCAAATGCACTTAACATGCCTGCAACTCTAAATCCAGGATTTCCTAGAGCTACAGATGACCAGCTCTAGGAAATCTACAGATTTCCTAGAGTTAGAGCTCTGCCAAACGAGGTCTGAGAGTGGCCTTCTCTGTACTGGATAGTATTGATATTGTGAATCAGTAATGAATTTTGTTATCTCATTTTTTATCAAGTCGTGGATATTGAGTGGCTAAAGCTTGCTATTCTCTACAGAGATTAAACCAAATCATTCGAATACGTTGTGCTTACGGTTAATGGAGCTATGTCAAAATAGGTGATTCCTAAATCAAGACATAGACTAATTATAAGCCCTTTTGAGACTACCAGACAAAGCAGCCACTGCGCGTGTGCTACGCGTACATGTGTGCAAAGGAAAACGTGTCACTCCAGAGTCAAGAAGCAACCAATTATTGATCGTGGAACATTGGACAGGATCGACTTTTTGCCGAGTGCGCGGCCAACACGCCGCAGCAGTGATCTTCCGATGCCTACAGCAACCTACCTACCTCTCCGTTGCCAATCATCCGAACCACTCACGACGTTCTTCGACCAATCGATCTTTTCCGATGTCGTCTCGTTCGCTAAATGATCGCGTGCATGCACGATGCGTGTGTCGCCCTTTTTTTTTTTTTGCACTCAAGATTTTTAACGTCTCTAAAACTCAAAATAAATAGAATAATTTTTTAAAACAAATTTCCTAAAAAGACTTTACGTGAACTTTGAGACCAACAACAGTGTACGACTGTACGTGCATGTACGATGTATGCTTTGGGCACATTGGCTTAATTACTTGCATATATAGACGAGTGCACGCGTAATTTAATCATGCATGTTTGATTCAGATTTTGGAAACTCGTAGAATAAACACACCCAACATGTGCTTAATTTGTTGAACTCAGATTGTTGCTGTCATTAGGCACAATGCATGTGTTCCGTACACATTCAGCTCGGCTAGCCACTGGTCGGCAGAAACGTGTCATCCACATATATACTCTTCGTGTCACGTACACGTATACAGTTTGATATACTACCGATTTATTAGTGTTCTGTTCTTTTTTAATATGTTTTTTTTATTTTTTAGGTTTTCAAGATATGATTATAATCAGTACTGTTATAACTTTATCTTATTATATACTAATAAAGTTGTAATATTATAAAAACTATTTTTAACAACAAATATAATGTTGTAGTTTTTATGTAGTCAATCTTGATAGGGACTTTGACGGCACACAGATTCTAAGGTGTCAAATAAGAAAAGAAGGGAGGGAGCAATGTTTTCGTGCGCGTTCTTTTAGAAGGAATTTTATTGCCCAGCTTACATTGAGCCAAAATTCAGAACAAGGTAGAGTAAGACAAGACTGACTGGGGAAGGCCCAGTTTTACACCCAGTTTTACGTAAGGGTGGGCAGCGCTGTGCATATATGTTGCAAATGCAGCTGTCACGGCGCCTGTAGCAGGTCTGGCAACCAACCAACTGAAGGGGGCGGTTACCGAGGAGATTAACGGAGGTGGCATATAATATGTTGAGGCCACGACTTTGGGATCAAACTAGAGTCCAAGTGAAGCTCGAATCAAGTTTAGCGCAAGTTGAACAACTGGTGAGTCTTAAACTTCTTTTTACGTCCTACGTACCACCCCATAAAGAAGAAAAGAATGAGTACTCAACAAAGATTTTAGACCAACCCACGAAGGAATGACTCAACAAAGATTCGATTAAGGCGTGCAAAGGTAGCTCTGAGAAATGCGGATTCTCGTATATATTGAGGACCAACTAATAAATGGAGGACCAAACTAATCAAGGTCAAACTCAAGAGGCAAAAGGCAAAGCATGATTATATATTCTTCAGCCAATATATCTGAATTCCGATGCCGCTGTCCCTTTGATTTGCCCGCCTGCCGGTACAGCTTTCGTGCCAAAGCTAGCTCCCTGTGAATCTTGTGAAGTTGAGTGATAGCACCATGCACCGCGCTTGTATATGCATGTATGCACCATGCACCGTTGCCAGTGGAAAAAGCAACACTCTTCTAACACCCACCTTGCATCTTTAGCAGTTATCTCCCCTTGCTACAGTATCTTCCAATTGTCGATTAAGCGTAATTTTTTCGCAAATTTTGTACCTTTGTCTGTCCTTATTTTGTATCCCCCCTTCTTTCTGGGTTTTTTTAGCAGAAATTCCAGGAGAGCTTTTAGTCCTGTTCTCCCATTTAGCAGTTCGGCGAATTAAGCAAGTCAAACTGGTGTCTTAATTAAATTTGGGGATATTGATGCAAAATTCGGTTCTTTCTTGTCAGTAAACATGCATATGCTTTTTTGTAGATGTCTGCCATGCCGGAGACTAGCGTTGACTCGAGGTCCCATTTGCCGTGTTCAATTTCTGCCATTCAACATTGTGGACTTCTTTTTTTTCAGAATGATCTGTTCAAAATATTCTTAAGATCTGAAGGATCAATTCTTTACAAAGTTTTAATATTCACATGGAGCACGAATAAGTGCTACTAGCTAGCTCGATTCTCTCAATCAACTGACATGGCCATTTTTTTCATTTGTATAAGAGCTCTATGTGGGTTGTATACAATATTTTCTCTAGACAAATTAAGAGAAAAATGTGAATGGCTACACTACTACAAAAAGGGTCATCACAGACAGTTCAGAACTGTCATCATAGATAATTTTCTGAACCGTCTGAATTTATGGATCAGTGATAATCGAAGGTTATCATAGACGGTTTGTGAGCCATCTGTGATAAATACAACACAAACATTTTGTAACTAGAACCGTCTGTGATACTCTAACATCACAGACGGCTCAAAGCAAAAAACCATCTGTAATACTCTAACATCACAGACGGCTCGAAGTAAAACCGTCTGTGATACTCTAACATCACAGACGATTATAATATAGAACCATATATGATAATCCTTCATAGACAGTTTATACCACAAAACCATTTGTAATAGTTCATACTATACTTAAATTTTTTTCCTGTTTTTTAGCTAGCCTCAAGAAATATTAGTTATGCCCTTTAAAAACAAGCAAATACAGCATCAAACACAACAATACATTTCATTAGAATCCACCATTATAGCATCACAAGGTAATGAGCAGGTTACCCATCTAACACAGCAAGAACATGGCAAGAACATATCCTAATTATATGTACGGACCCAACTTTTAAACATGGCAAGAACACATCTCCTAATCCTACGAACCCAACTTAAAAACATGGCAAGAACATATCTCCTAATCCTACAAACCCATGGGAAAAACATAGAAAAAGAGAGATCCTAGCAGCGCGCGAACTGGATGTCCTTGACGCCAACTTGAGCACCGTCTTGGTAGCTAACTACTTCCGCGGTGCCTTGCAGCGAAGGAGAAGCGGCGGTAGCATCACTTTTGTGTCACGACGGTGAGACTGCACAAGACACTCTTACGACAATTACGACAAAGAGTGTATTGTGCAGTCGACCGTGGTGTCACAACGGAGGCGCTAGATCACTGCGGTAGTTGGCGTCGTCAAGGAATAAGTTAGGAGTGAATGAACTCGCTAGGAGCAACCAGTAGATCTCATGCATCTCGAGTGAAAGGGAGAGGGGGAGTAATTAATATGGGGCAAGAGATGGGAGGAACCGGTGTCTGCCATTTGATGTAGAGAGAATGGACGGGTGAGATTCGAATCCTGAGGGAGATGCCACGGATCGGTGTCGTGGCATTATCAGAGATGGTTTGTTATACAAACCGTCTGTGATAATACACATATCATAGACGGTTTTTATAAATAAACGTCTGTAAATTATCACAGATGGTTAATACTAACAACCATCTGTAATATTTTCACAGATGGTTATTTATAAGAACCGTCTGTGATGTCTGTGAAAATATCACAGACGGTTGTTAGTATGAGTTGTCTATGATGTAGCCGTCCAGTATAGCCTCTTTTGTAGTAGTGTTAGTTACTATTTTTTGTTTTAGGTTAACACTCAAACAATTTATATGTCAAACAAATCCCATATTTCCTCTAGGAAAAACAAGACATATTCTACATAAATTTTGTATTTGCATAAATGCATAGAGTTTTGTGGTCTTAGATATCAATGCCACTCAATTCCCAGTGGAAGTAGTTAAGGCAATTTTTATAGAATGGAAGCCCTTAATTGACCTCTAATGATTATCTAATTTAAGTTTAAGCCCCCTATATAGCTGGTCTCACTAAGTCTGTTGCTGATTGCACTATTTCAACAACCAAGATAATATAGCTTGTCACAACCGTTATGAAGTAGATATTATATTTAAGTTCACATCATATAGATCTTAGGCAGTTTTATGTAATTGCACACAGTTGATAGATGCATATACCTTCAATAGTTCTATATTTTAGTGCTACTTTATCAAATTGTGGTTGATGGTGGATGGGTGTCCATATGAAAAGGATCAAGGCATAATATTTCCCAAAAGAAAGTGGAAACAAAATTGAATAAAAGAGGACCGGCCGGTTGGGGTTTAATGAGGTTAGAGCAACTCCAAGAGAAGAGCTAAATCATTTTCTAAAGGTAAATTTGGCTATTATTGGAGAAAAAACGTCTCCAATAGACTCTGTAAATGACTCTCCAAATTTAGTAGCTCTCCATCCCTCCTCCTTCGCTCTCTATTTTTGGATAGCCTACCTCGCTCACCATCCAGCCTCTTGGAGCGGTCGGCGTTTCCTTCCCGCACGCTGCGCCCCATTCCCGCGCGTATGTGACCCACCGCGCGCCCTCTAGTTTAGATAGCCTGTTGGAGTAGTCTTGTTTTTTTGGGTGAGATTCATTTTAGAGAATAGCTAAATCACTAAATTTAGATACTTCTTTTGGCTAATCTCTTGGAGTTGCTCTTAGACAGCACCTTCAAAGTGAAGAAATACCATGCTTCACTTGAGTAGCTAGCCCTTTTTCACATTTCGAGTTTACTTTTCAAAATAGTCTCAATCAAAAAAAGTTTACTTTTCAATATAAGGTAAAAGAGAGTAGCTTTCACTACTTTGAAAAGATGAATTTTTTATCCGTAACTTCCGGTTATAATAGTATAGCGTGCACTGTGCAGAATTCCCAATTTCCATGCATACACATTTCCGCACCCAAGATGTTACTGCAGATGTACAGCAATATAGTATTACTTTCTTTTGAGGCAGGCTAATAGAGTTTTTTTTTCGATTATAAGGAAATCCCATATGCACCATAGCACACATGCCACATACATATGCGGATACGCTTCTTTAGCACATATTTAGAAAGGCAGAGGTCTAGATAAAACTTTTCAAAATTTCTACTGAAAGTGCACTCATATGTATATAAAAATAGACTATAAAATCACTTAGTAGGTAGAGTCATACACTCATAACTTTATCACCCCACCAAGAGTTGGCTAAGTATTGCTTTTTTTTAGTGCTTTTTGCTCTGAAAAAGAAGTAAACACGATTCTTATAATCATATAAAGATAGTGGTAATTTGGTGCGAAGTAGTCCCTCAACTTACTTATGGTTTCCTATGTGATTTTCACATTTTTCTTTAAATGATATATGAAAACACCTCAAATTTCCATATGAAGTTCCAAAATGGCATACACTCAAAGATCCCGGAATATCAAACATACATTGAATGTTCTTCAAGCAGGCTGGCACAAAGAAGTCACAACCTGACATACAAGATGAAGACTACATGTATCCCAAACGTTGTGCCAATAATGAAATCGATCACTAATCAACGACGTCGTCTAGCTGCATGCAACATGTGTAGACCAACACGCATTTTTCTTGTAGAAAGCTTTCAGTGAAATCAGGGACGCATCACGCATGTAGAGAACAGAGAGGCTGGTGAAGGAGCCGTGGCCTCCAATCACGGCCTAATCGCACAATTTTTTTTGAAGACCTGTAAAGTAAGGCCACAGCTCCAGCCAACACCATATGGCAGTTGGCAGCCCCTGATTGGCCTGCTCCTTGTCCACCTGTCCCTTAGTTGACCACCACTATGCATAGGTGCTGGCAGCTTTCTTACACCTGAAGGACAAAAACACTTCAGCACCATCATTCACACCAGCACACAGGAAATACATGACCATGTTTCCAGTTGTGCAAATTCATGTCCAGGTTGGAGTGTGCCCTTCAGAAGCTGAAACTGGTTGATTGGGGCCAATGCAATCATGAGGAACACACCATTGCGCAATACTCCTAGTATTTACCGGGTAAAATTGCTGGAAGCGTTAAAGTATGAGCAGATATGCATCCACAATTGAGCTTCACATGGCATTTGAAGAGTCCAATGGGAGGTATAGAGGGTCTTTGAGGTGTGCCATATCCTCGCACCATTGTGTTCAGTTCACAATTAGGCTTTCCATGTTGCAATTTACGGTTTGAGTGCGATTACACTCGATGTCTTAAATTATAAAATAAAATTTATTTTTCAAAAATCAGAAAAAAGAAAATGAAAATAAGTAAGCAGGAATTAATCTAGAGACTGAGGTGACCAATACAAGGAACAAAAGTACATCTACCTTCCCTCCTGGTGCCCTCCTGTTCCCTTTTGCTTAGCACAGAGGATAAGCTTCACTTACAATGGCCGCCACGACCACCTTTTTAAAGGCAGGGGTGGCTCCCTGCTTTACAAGTCTATAAACGAGTCGGTTGAGATGAAGAATTCAGCAAAAGGTGCAGTGCATGCAGGTGCAGGGGCAAGGTATCTTGGGAAACTTCCTGCAGGCAACAACAACACACACGGCTAGCTAGCTGTACAACACAAATTCTCACTGGGTGCAAGGAAGCAGCAGCTTAGCTAGCTACCGCCTTGCAACAGCTACAGCTACAAGAGGCCTATATATACACCCCTCTTGCAGTCTGGCCTTCAGGCTCATTCCAATCACCTGCTGCTCCCTGCTTGGCTGTTGTGTAAGTAGTGCTGTGAGTGTGGCTGGCCATTTCAGGAAGAGAAACAAGTTTAGGTGCAGCGTTGTTCTGTTCCTTGTTGCTTTCTTTGAGAGAACAAGTTGATAGTACTAGATATCCAAACACTTCAGTTTGTTTGAGACAATGGGGGGCACTCTTGATTACATGTCTGAGCTTCTGGGCGGCGGCAGCCGCCGGAGGTACAAGAAGAGGAAGCAGTTCCAGACGGTGGAGCTCAAGGTCAGGATGGACTGCGACGGCTGCGAGCTCAAAGTCAGAAACGCCCTCTCCAGCATGAAAGGTGCTTAAATATCTCATTGATTTTCCCCTCTTTTTTGTTCCTTTCAGGGATTCGGAGAATCATGGCTAAAAATGAAGGCTAGTTAATGAGTTAATCGTCGTGATGACATAATTAACATTTTGGTTAATTCTTGATTCCTGCAGGAGTGCAGTCGGTGGAGATCAACCGGAAGCAGTACAAGGTGACGGTGCAGGGGTTCGTGGAGCCGCACAAGGTGGTGAAGCGGGTGCAGGCGACGGGGAAGAAGGCCGAGGTATGGCCCTACATCCCCTACAACCTCGTCGCGCACCCCTACGCCGCGCCGGCCTACGACAAGAAGGCGCCGCCGGGGTACGTGCGCAAGGTGGACGCCGTCATGCGGTCGGCCAGCTACGGCGGCGCAGCGTCGCAGGAGGAGCGGCTCGCCACCATGTTCAGCGACGACAACCCCAACGCGTGCTCCATCATGTGATGACTTAACGATCAATCAGCTTGCCTTGAATTGTTGTAACTGAAAAAGGATGTCAGTTGTGCAGCAAAGACGAGATAATTTGTTCTTAGTGACATGTAAATAGCTATATATGTGTGTGTAGATGTGAAAGAGAAATGAGAAAGAGTTTGGGAGAAGGAATTTTTCGAGGGTTTCATCTCTTGCATGTGCAGTGGAATAGTCTACCTTTAGGAAGTAATAGAAGCATAGATTACATATATATAGTTTGTATGCTAGCTGCTGTGAGGTGTTATATATAACTAGATGAATCACTGTGTGTTGCTACGGATTTTTAAAATTTATCATACTACATGTTTTAAAACTAACGGGTGCTAAAATTTTTAGAATATGCATACAAACATGTTCTAAAAGTTTTTAAATCCATCAAGTAAGTCAAAACACATCGACCAGTACTCATAGTCGTAAATTATAAGCCGTCGATCACACCTCGTGGTCGTAAGTTAGAAACCGTTGACCATCGCGCGTGATCGTAGGTCGGGAGCGGTCGACCATTGCTGGTTGTCGTACATTGGTAGGCCTCCGGTGCGCTTGTGCCCTGTCGCCCGATTGCCTGCGCCAGCCTGCTCGGCCCCGACTTCGACCACGACTTGGACTTCGACCATGACCCTTTGACTTCGATTACAGCCCTTCGACTTCGACCGCGGACCAACTTCATCCACGGCCCTTCAACTTCGACCACTGCCCTTTCGACCACGGTTTGGACTTCGACCATGACCCTTCGATTTCGACCACGGCTTGACTTCAACCACAGCCCTTCGACTTCGACCGTGGACCGATTTCGTCCACAACGCTTCGACTTCGACCACTGCCCCCTTCAACCACGGCTTGGACTTCGACTACGGCCCTTCAACTTCAACCACGGCTTCAACTTCGACAACGGATTTTTGACTTCGGTCACGGCCCTCTTCAACCATGGTTTCGACTTCAACCATGACCTCTCAACATCAGCCATGGCCCCTCAACCATGGCCCCATTCGACCACAACACCGACTTTGACGACCAGCTTGGGACACCAAAATCGTTAGATAGCACGACAGGCTCCGAGCGAAGAGCAGGAGGAGGTAGAGAGGCTCACTGGGTGAGCGACCACTGGGCGGCGATAGCGGGGGAGAGCCCCGTGGGCAGGTGTAGTAAGAGGAAGCCACCGTCATCACCAAGTGCCCTTCTCTTTGATCCACCGGCCACTATCGCCGAGCGTCGTGCCACTGGTTGGAGGGGCAATGGGAGATGGAATTGGTGGTGGTGCCCTGGGGAAAGTTGGGGGACTGTGACCAGATGCTGCCGCACGGGAAAGGAATTGGTGGCGGCGTCGAGGAGGAGGAGGAGGCGTGACACGAGGGTTCAGGGAGTAGGAGGCGGCAGTTGCGAGAGGTGGAGGTGGGGAGGCGGTGGTGGGCAGATGGGGAAAGGAGGCAGCGGCGGGTAGATGGGGAGAGGAGGCGGCGGCGAGGGGATGCGACGTTGCTGGGGAAATTGGGGGACTGCGACCAGACGCTGTCGTACGGGGAAGGAATAAGTGGCGGCGCTAAGGAGGAGGAGGCGTGGCACGAGGGTTCGGGGAGCGAATGAGGCGGCAGTTGTGGAAGATGGAGTGGTTGCGGGAGGCAGAGGATGCGAGGGAAGAGAAGAGGAAGAGCGTGGCCCATGCGTCGGCCTGACCTTTTCTATGAGGAGTGGAAGAACTACCTATATGCGGATCTGAACGGTTGATCTTTGATTGGACAGCTGAGAAGAGAGAAGAGAGAACGGACAAACGACCACCAACTCATATTTTTATAACAGTAAAGATATGTGATATGTTTGTTCTTGACAGTGCACCTGGATTACTTCTGTTTGGGATATTTATACATGCTTTCTTACACACTGAATAATCTATGGGCACCACATCTTTAATAGTGCCATCTCAATTATCTCTTAGTTATATTAAATAAATAAAATCCTATGTGAGGAAGAGAAAGTGTAAAGAGAGATAATATGCTGTCTCACATGTAAAAGATAACTTAAGCTTGCAAGCCAACGCAAATAGTAAGAGACAGAAAATTATAGTGAAAATAGTATAAAATAGTTAAATGAATAATTTACTGTTGAAAATATTATCTCTAGTGTTGTCTTTAGATAAGATGAAAATTTTATAGGAAATATTAAAAATAAACTATTATACATGCCATTCATACTAACTCGAAGAGGGCAAAGATAACAGCTGTTATACAGGACGTGGTGACAGTAATGTGAGACAATAGGTGAATTATCCAGTATTGGTTGGCCTCGCCACAGATAACAAGCCACAAGCTAGACTATTAGTTTGTTTTCTTCCAGAGTAAAAAAAGGGATCCACAGTATAAAATACCAATATTAGCACTAAGAAATGGCACATCACACGGTATATTACAAACGGTATTCTGAACCATCTGAATTTATGTGTCTATGATAACAGACGGTTTATGAGCCATCTATGATAAGCCACAATACAAACTATTTGTATTAAGAAATGTCTCTTAAGGAGACTATCACAGACGACTCGAACTAAAAACTGTTTGTGATACTCGAACATTACAGACGGTTCTAGCTACCAATCGTCTGTGATGTGCGAGTATCACAGACGGTTGGTATATAGAACCTTCTGTGATACTTTTTTATATAATGTGCGAGTATCACATACGGTTTTTGGTTCGAGCTGTCTGTGATAATCCTTCACAAACAGTTTACACCACAAAACTGTATGTGATAGTTCATTCTATACCTTTTTCTATTTTTTGGCTAGCCTCAGAAAACGTTAGTTATGCTTTTTGAAAATAAGTAAATACAGCAGCAAACACAGCAGCACATTTTATTTCTATTAAGATTAGAATCCACTATTACAGTATCACAAGATAACGAGCAAGCCACCCATCTAACACAGCAAGAACATGGCAGGAATACATCTCCTAATCCTACGAACCCAACTCTTAAATATGGCAAGAACATAGAAGAAGTAGATATTCTAGCATATAGTAGAAGCTCAACTGCACCAATGAGGCCTAGGTCCTCTCGCCCCTGATGTAGCGTGTGAGCTGGATGTCCTTGACGCCCGCTGTCGAAGGCACCGACTTGAACGTCATCTTGGTAGCCAACTGTTTTCGCGGCGCCAGCTCTTGCCGCTCGTAGACTTATGTGCCGTCTACTTCGTAAGGGTCATTGGGGTTGAGGAGGAGGATGGTGAGGAAGTTAGAGAGATTTTGAGCACAGTAGGCAGAGGATGACTTTGGGTGAGTATTTATAGGGGAGGGAGAGGCGGGAGTGAGAAAATTTTTGGCGGAATGGGCACAGGGACGGAGAGGTGGAGCTACAATCCGTGGGGTGGGGTGGTGGGTTTCTACTGGCTGGGATTAGGTTGGGGAGGATCGACAGGCCCATTGGTCAGGTACAATTTGACTATATAGATTTGTGCAATTTAAACATATAATCTCAAAAGGTAAAATAGTGAAGTTTTATATGGCTTATATATACTCAATTGAAAGGTTTCGATAAGATCTACAATTTTGCAGCTGAGACGAACCCCAAATTACAAAGGGAGGACCGCAGGAATTGGCAAAAATAGAAACCAAAAACTTGCGACATAAATTTGGGGCTAAAGATGGCCTATTTTGGGGGGTTTAGAGCGTGACTAGCACAAGTGTATTAATTGTTTTGGATCAGGCTCGTCGTTAGCTTTCCAACGAGTATAAGAATGTCAAAAACAAACACCGTATGCTAAAGTTATGCCCATTTTACTGAAGGTGTCTCGGAACAGAATCCTACTCGGACTAGAATTCATCTCGGGTTCAAATTAAAACTACTATATCTTTCAATCCTGTGGGCCAAATTTGCTGAATTTTTTGTAAAAGTTTACGGCTATATGTAGAATGACTCCACCAATTTTCACTAGATTCAGTATAAATTTGATACGGTTCTAAATGTTTTAGAAGATAGACACTTTTGGGAAGTTCTACACGGCAAAATTGGAAAAACAGCCACACCGAATTTAGATTTTAGGAGATCCAACAACTCAAACAAGGAAGAGGATAAGGATTTTTAAATGATTTTTAATTGTAGACATCACAAATAGTTTTTAATCCGAACCGTCTATGATAATTATGTATCATAGACTGTAGCTGAGGGTGACTTATTTAGCATAATTAAATTAAAACAATTAAAAATAGAAAAAATGTGTTAGTCCATCTTGTATAATGCAAACAAATACGGGAAAAAAGAAACATCAAAAAAGCTCAAAAACGCCGAAAAGGCAAAAAAACACAAAATTTATAAATAGTAAAAAATAAGTCAAAAGCCAGAAGTTCAAGCCAAAATGAACGGGGCGCAATTTGTGCCACTAATCTTTTAACAAAGTATATGGCCCAGTTAAATAGAGATATTCTCACGAAGAGTTTACACAAAGTAAAGTTCGAGAAATTTTAAGTAGATGGTATAAAAAGAGAGGGTAGGAGAGTAAGAGAGGAGTGAGTGCTGAGAAAGCCACATAAAGAATGTGTCTATACTCTTTGGCTATAGTATTTATATTTTTATAAAGTAGTATTTTGTAATTATAAGTCTTCCTGTTCGGCCGTACTATTTCTATGTACTTAATAAATTATTATTAAGTTGTGATTTGGAAGAAGGCAACTTGGTTACCCAAATCAGAACGGTCTTAGCTTTCTTTAGTGAGTGGCTTGGTCATCTAAAATCTGGATGGTCGGCCCTGCTACCTAAAAAACCAATAGTCATCACTAATGTCTACGTTAATTAACAGTGCACTATGTAAGTAGAAATTAATAGGCTAACTAATTTTACTAAAGGAAGAAGTCCACTTTACCCCCACAACTTATGCCCCTAGTCTAATTTGCACCCTCAAGTACAAAAATGTTCACTTTCCGGCGCACCCTCACCCAACTAGCAAAACCGGTGCAAATCGCCCCTTCACCCAAAACTACCCCGGTTTTGACAGAGTTGGTATCTACATGTTCAAGTTTTGATGGTATGTCATCCACGTAAAAGTAATTGAAATTACACAAAAGTAATTTTTGGCATCACAATGAACAAATTAAATTCTACCTTTAGTATTTCCTCCAACTGATTCACATATGTATATGCTTACTTTGCATACTTGAGATCAAATGAACGATAGTCTCGAGATACCACTGTCCCAACAATGAAACCATCAAAACCAAATATTGCAGCCCCAATAACACTCTTAATCTTAATTGGACAACTGAATGCAAACACATCCTCAGTGCCTCTCACACACTACCAGTTGGCCCAGTCCTTACCAAAGGCTCAACACGCCGGGTACTAAAAAAAGAAGTTAGTAAACAATAAAGAACAAATCTAACCAATAATAGTAATAAAAAACTTACATCACCACACTGGCTAAAATATGTAGTCCTTCACCCTCCAGACCAGCCAGTGCAAAGACATTAGTCCTCTGAACCTTGTCCATATTAGTGGCGTTCCTTTTTTACACATATAACTGAATGGTCTGATGATGTCCTCTTAATGAGCATATTCACTCTGATGCTTGAACCATCACTAAAGTGCACATAAATGATACCCTTGGCCTTTAGAAAAGAATAATGCAATGCTATGAAATTATGATCCTCGTCAACATAAACCACAAAACTAGTGGCTGTAAAGGTATTCTACATGGATAAATTGATTAATAGATGCCAAAATGACTTTATTCAAAATAGAAATATTATGGATGGAATTTTATCCCTTGATAAAATCTTGCATGAAACCAAAGCTAAAAATCAGAAAGTATTAGTGCTCAAACTAGATTTCGAAAAAGCTTATGATAAGTTACTAGAATTTCTTGTTCTATTATTTGGAAATCGGAGGCTTGTCCTAAGTGGTGCAATTGGAAAGATTAGTGCACTCGCAAATAACTTGCGGGATAGAGGAGGAAGGATCAAAACTATAGTTTACATATGTACTAATATACAGCTCAACATTATCCTAATGAGATTAGAAATGAGAAAATCATACAGGTTAATGCTACGATAACAGAAGGCCTAGAAGGGGCAAGAACGAGGTTAAATTGCCTAATCCCTGGTCCTGCTTCTGGCGCTGTACTACTCTTCCCGCCGCTCCAAGTTGCAGAGCCATCAACCGGACTCCCTCTACATAGCAGTAATGCCGCCGCTTCAGATTGAGGATACAGCCGAAAGGGGGGAACGCATTAGGTTTAGATGGGAGTTGGCAGGAGGGCTAATGGGCTGGAGGTCCAACTCCAATAAAACCTAGGCCAACTGAGGCCACTGTAATGTAGGTCTAACTTCCATGACATGATATTGCTAGTGCAGCTAACACCACTGTAAGAGGAAAGAAGAAATGACAAAGCAGGAATAACTATCGAACCACTAGTTCCTAACAGCCAATGTAATCAGCAAGCAATACAACGTGCCAACTCTCACGAGCACTCTGCATGTACTGCCTGGCGACAAACCTCTCCTACATGAGAGAACTGTTATATAAAATTGCATAAAAATCATCAACACGTAATCTTAGCAGCAACAGGTTAGAACAGTCAATCTAACAATGATCACAACAAGATCATTTCCTACAGTTCTCGTTCAATAAAAAAACAATGATCATAGTAGGATCACCCACCAGCTCACTCTAATGACTCCTTTTTTTGGCTTTTACCTTATAGCCAAAAATAAAAAATCGCAGCCTAGCCTAAAAAAAGCATGCCCAATGTCCAGAGAGCTGAAGCAATAGTTACAACTTTAGATGTCTAGAAATTTTGAGAAGCTCGTGATATGTTTCTGCAAGTCAACTTCGGAAAGAGGTTTACATTGATGGAGAATGTTAAATGATGGTAACGCAAGTTTCTAGAAATATCTATATGTTGCAAGAACTAGATATTTCATAGGGAAGACACTAGAATAGCATAGGTAGATGGTATAAAAAGGGAGGGTAGGAGAATAAGGGGTGTGAGTGCTAAGATAGCCACATAAAGAATGTGTCTATACTCTTTTGTTATAGTATTTATATTTTAATAAAGTAATATTTTGTAATTATAAGTCTCGCTGTTCGACCGTACTGTTTCTCTGTACTTAATGAATTATTATTAAGTTGTGATTTGGAAGAAGGCAACTTGATTACTCAAATCACAACAGTCTTAGCTTTCTTTAGTGAAGCTTTCTTTAGTGAGTGGTTTGGTCATCTAAAATCTGGATGGTCGGCCCTACCACCTAAAATACCAATGGTCATCACTACTGTCTACGTTAATTAACAATGCACTATGTAAGTAGAAATTAAAAGGCTAACTAATTTTACTAAAGGAAGAAGTCCACATTACCCCCCACAACTTATGCCCCTAGTCTGATTTACACCCTCAAGTACAAAACCGTTCACTTTCCAGCGCACCCTCCCCCAACTAGCAAAACCGATGCAAATCGTCCCTTCCCTCAAAACCACCCCAGTTTTGACTGAGTTGGTATCTACATGTTGAAGTTTTGATGGCATGTCATCCACGTAAAAGTAATTGAAATTACACAAAAGTAATTTTTCCATCATAATGAACGAATTAAATTCTACCTTTAGTATTTCCTCCAACTGATTCACATATGTATATGCTTACTTTGCATACTTGAGATCAAATGAACGATAGTCTCGAGATACCACTGTCCCAACAACGGAACCATCAATACCAAATATTGCAGCCCCAATAACACTCTCAATCTTAATTGGACAACCGAATGCAAACACATCCTCAGTGTCTCTCACACACACTTGATTGGCGATCCTTACCAAAGGCTCAACACGTCGGGTACTAAAAAAAGAAGGAAGTTTGTAAACAACAAAGAACAAATCTAACCAATAATAGTAATAAAAAACTTACATCACCGCGCTGACCAAAATATGTAGTCCTTCGTCCTTTAGGACAACCAATGTGAAGACATCAGTCCTTTGAACCTTATCCATATTAGTGGCTTTGGTTTTTCACACATACAATTGAATGGTTTGACGATGTCCTCTTAACGAGCATATTCACTCTGATGCTTGAACCATCACTAAAGTGCACATAAATGATACCCTTGGCCTTTAGAAAAGAATGATGCAATGCTACGAATCTATGCTCCTCGTCAACATAAACCACAAAACCAGTGGCTATAGTGGTATTCTACATGGATAAATTGATTAACAGATGCCAAAATGACTTTATTCAAAATAGAAATATTATGGACGGAATTTTATCCCTTGATAAAATATTGCATGAAACAAAGCTAAAAATTAGAAAGGATTAGTGCTCAAACTAGATTTCGAAAAAGCTTATGATAAGTTACTAGGATTTCTTGTTCTATTGTTTGGAAATTAGAGCCTTGTCCTAAGTGGTGCAATTGGATTAAAAAGATGGTAATTAAAGGCACTTTAAGTGTGAAAGTTAATAATAAAAGTTGGCCCTTACTCTTACTTTCAAAGCCACAGAGGAGTCATATAAGGGGAACCTTTGTCCCCTTTTTATTGAACTTGGCGCACATTGTCTAGCCAAGACGATTAACAAAGCTCAAGAAAATAGATTAATTTCTGGCTTGGTGCCACACTTGATTCCAAATGGGATTGTCATTCATATGAAGATGATACCATTCTTTTGATGGAAGACGATATTGAAAGTACTATGAATATGAAATTACTTCTTTACATGTATGAATCTAAGTCAGGCTCAATAACAATTTTCAGAGAAGTGAAGTTTTAATGATAACATGAGAAAATAATGAAATTATTCAATTTTCTGATATGTTCAATTGTCAAATTGCATAATGTCCTTTGAGATACCTTGGAGTACCAGTCAGTGGTTCTAGGTTGCATGTGATTGATTTGTGTAAACTGGAACAAAAATTGATAAAATTGGCTGGATGGTTGGCCAAGTGGCTCCCTGTCCATGGGTGGCAGAAATATCCTAATCAACTCCAGTTTGAATAGCATATCGATCTGCCATATATCAATGTATCATATGCCTAAAACTATGTTGCCCAAAATGGATAAAACTAGGAGAGATTTCTTTTGGCAAGGAGGTTGTAAGTCTGAATGACCTAAATGCGAGATTATATCTGTTGAGAAAACAATTACGCGCGCCATCATGAAGAACCAAATATATTCATGTGCGCAAATAACCTGAGGGGTTGAGGAGGAAGGATCAAAACTATAGTTTACATATGTACTAATATACAGTTCCACATTATCCTAATGAGATTAGAAATGAGAAAATCGTAGAGGTTAATGCTACGATACTTGAATAGAAGGCCTAGAAGGGGGCAGGAATGAGGGTAAATTGCCTAATCCCTGGTACTGCTTCTGGCACTGGGCTACTCTTCCCGTCGCTCCAAGTTGTAGAGCCATCATCCAAACTCCCTCGGCTCAGCAGTAATGCCGCCGCTTCAGATTGAGGATACGACCAAAAAGGGGGGGAATGCATTAGGTTTAGAAGGGAGTTGGAAAGAGGGCTAATGGGCCGGAGGTCCGACTCCAATAATACCTGGGCCAACTAAGGCCACTGTAATGTAGGCCTGACTTTCGCGACATGATATTGCTAGTGCAGTTGACGCCATTGAAAGAGGAAAGAAGAAATGACAAAGCAGGAATACCTAAATCGAACCACTAGTTCCTAACAGCCAGTGTAATCAGCAAGCAATATAACGTGGCAACTCTCACGAGCACTCTGCATGTATTGCCCGGCAGCAAACCTCTCCAACATGAGAGAACTGTTACATAAAATTGCATAAAAATCATCAACACGTCATCTTAGCAGCGACAAGTTAGAATAGCCAATCTAACAATGATCATAGCAAGATCATTTCCTACAGATCTTGTTCAATAAAAAACAATGATCATAATAAAATCACTCACCAGCTCACTCTAATGGCTCCTTTTTTGGCTTTTATCTTACAGCCAAAAATCAAAAATCACAGCCTAACCTAAAAAAAAAAAGCATGCCCAATGTCCGGAGATCTAAAGCAATAGTTGCAACTTTAGATGTCTAGACAGTGCCACAATCATGAGTCTCATGACTCACAAAAGAGCCATAGTCTGTGAGAAACCATAAGATACAAATAAAATCAGAAATCCGTCACATTGCCACCGAATATCTTTCTCGCCAATCTCTGGGCCTACAGCCAAGTTATGCGGAGTCATCAAGGCTTTGCTCGTCACGCTCCTTGGCAGGTGCCTAAGTGCCCATCTCAGCTTTTGAGGTCGTTGACGCTCTGCTACACCTCGTCGATCTTGGTACCCATTTCATCTAGTGCAAGGTGGTCAAAGAAAACAGAGGATTGTAGCCCATAGGTATGTGGGACGCATGCATCGATCAACTGAGCGTAAATTTGATGGCTTCAAAACATAGATACATTTTGTCTATTTGTCTATAAAAGAAAAATTGCATGGTACATTGAGTTCTTGTCGATGCCAACAGTAATTCAAATTTTGAATAAGTTCGATTGTGATAATTGTGTAAGTAACCTTGCAGTTATTAGCAAATATCTTGGTACACTATAAGTATCAACACTATGCTACACGTAGGAACGGAGTACAAATGTAGTATCGCTGTACCTAATTTGGATTCTTTTCTGTACAAACAGAGTACAGCTGGACAGCATGGATCATCACAGAAAGAAGCACCATAAAGTAAGCATAATAAAATAATACTAGAAGTGGCATTTGACTTCAATTCTATTGGCAATTTTCAACTATCTGGCTTCAACTATGGAATCAAACAAAGGCTGCAATATTAAAATTTCTCTTATAACAACGACTGCATGTGTCAAATGTTGCTTTCTTCTGTAATTACATTGTAGCCCGGTAAACCTTTAACCTCAGAAATGTAGCTTAGCCCAAAAAAAAAGGCCACTGAATTTTTCTTATTTTATATTGAGCATAAAGAAGCCCAACAAAATTCATAATCAAGGGATACAAAACTACAAAAGAGAAGAGTAAGGAAAAGAACTTCTAGTTAGCAATCGAGCACTGTAACAGTACAGACAGGAAACAGCAAGCCTGGATGATAGCAAAGCAAAAAAAAAACATTGGTTTTCTCAAAATTCAACTTTATGATTCTATGCTTATCGGTTAACTAATGGTGTGTGCTATATGCCTATATGTATGTATACTTTGCTCGTTTCTATTTAATATAAAATAGTTGAAGGACGCTACAATTAAGTTTCCGTGCACAAACCCCCAAAAGAGATGCTTAACATTGTAGAATAATTTTCTAAATATATCTGCATCTGAAATGCACAAAATAATGCATCATAAAGCATGGCAACAGATATTAGAATGCAACAATTAATATCCCTAAAGTGAACTATGCATTGACGTGGCATTCTTGGTCTAATGTGGCAATGCTAGGGGCTCCATTATCAGATTTTTTTTTCTTTCTTTCAAGGATAAGAATATAATGAAAATAATCACATTGCAGTAGATAAAGATATTCTTTGACACGATGTTCTGAGACATAGACTCGAACCATGTTTGCTGAAATCCATCATTATTTTAGTGAGTGCAAAATATTTGAAAATTCTTCAGCATAGACGTTAACAAAAAAATATCCAGAGGCACTCACCGTCCGGCTGAGGAGGTTTTGCACCTGAGACAGAAAGTTTACCATCAGTAAAAATTGCTTTTTTTTCTATTATATAAAGGGATACACCTCTGCTTCCTCAAAGTAAAATACAAGTTTTCAGCAGCAGAAAAACACTATAAATAACTTGACTGTTCATTTCACCATCTATTAAGTCAATGTTAATGTTTTTATCATAATACAAGTTCAAACAGCAACTGAGTCATACTAGAAGAAGATGGCCATTCACTACTGCCAGAATAAGTAAGCACATCAATGCATGTACAAACTTGTTTAGCATATTTTTGGGTCTTATGTTCAGACGATTATTATACCAGAAAACAGAGAAAATGTCATTACTGTGAATAATGAATGCCTACAAAGTTAGGATGCATATAACATCGAAACTTACAAATGTTGTAATATCTGTTGGGTTCTGTGATGAGGGCTCTGATTCCATATTGGCCTGCAACAACAGGTTCAGTGAATGATTTAAAATAACAATGATATGATATGGAAAAATAATGGCCCGCTTTTTTAGCGCATGGTTTCTTCCAAACAAATAAATAGCATAGTTTCTCCACCGCCGTTTCGAAGCGGCTTATCAGAATAGTCTTTTCGAAACGGCTTATCGGCTTAGATACCAATCTCTCTCCTATATCATTGACTACAAAATAAGCCACCTGGTTGGGCCACATCATCAAGAAATCAATATGCCTTAGATATAATCTTCAGTAGATATACACCTTCCGATTTAACTTAGGTTGATTACTCGGTAAATCACCCATGTGACAAATTAGTCCCTTGTCGATCTCTACAGTCGGGACTCTTAACTAGCGAACGACATATGGAGATAGCCAACCGTTTCAGTACATAGATTTTTATCGGTTCTTGCCGCCGGCGTGAGGGCATCCGCGAAAAGACGGCAAGGGCTTGGGCCACGGCAAGGCGCATGGCTGCCATATATGAGGAACCATCGACCTCTTGCCTCGTGATGGACAATCAATGACCATGCAGCACTACGAGTCTGTGAAAGATTCATAAGAGGGTTTGCATCATGGGCACATCCTTCACTTACCTATACACATATATCACCATATTTGTTCCTTTTCTCTATGGACTGTCTGGCTGAAGCTTGTTGCAGAGCATCAACTGGGCAATGCCATGGTCGCACGTCTAACGACAACAAGCATGGTTTCCTGATAGGTAATTGCGTACAATCTATTATGTATTCACCTTTGGTAATCAAAAATAATTTTAGCTGTCTTTTCTTGCTGGATATTTGAGAAGAGAACAATGTGAAACGGAATTTAAAAGTAAGGAATCCAATTTTCTTCCATTTTCCAAAAAAAACTATCAGATTTAATACTTTGGTAGCGTTGAGTGCTTACAGAATTTACACGTCGAAAGCCTAATGCTAAAAATTTAGTGGACCTCTAGAGTCAAATTATTATCAATGTCATGCCTCTATCACTAGGCTGCAACCGTGTACCAAAAGGGCAATTACTCAATAATTTCATATGTACGTGTTTACCTTAATGGCCTTGTCTATTTTACTTCTAAAACAAATATTGCCTCGATATCTAAATTAACTTTCAGAGTTCAAAAGAAAGTGTGCTCCTTTTAATTTCGCAGCGAAACAAAAAAGTGTGCAATGATCTTTGCACCATTATTTGTCACCATGCACCTACATATAGATCTTCAGTTTGCAAACGTATGATTTAGCTTGTATATTACTTTGTTGAGTTGTAGCATTGTTATTCTAGTCTATACCTGCATACTTTACATTCCTATTCTGTACCTCTATTTTAGTCAGAGCCTGTTCTATTTCTAGTTACCTGCTTTTATTCTGTTCAGCCTGGTAGTTTGCAGCTCAACATAGGGCAGGTTGCTTGAGAAATAGGGGTGACCGTTTCATTTTAAGGCATAAGGAGTAATGCCTGGGTTAGAGACATGAAGCTAGAACTCTGGCATGGACCTTCCTTTGTCTTCGGATAAGCCTGGACTATGCCCATAGCTTTTCTCTCCTTTTCTTCTATCACAATAGAAATTATCATCAGCCTTCTGAATACAATACACTAACCAATATTAACAACAAAAATAAGCTAACGAGGGCTGACGATATAAAATGACTTAGCTCTTTTTGCTGAACATCGGATTTCCTGAATGAGTGGTTCGTGGCGCTCCCGGGCGCGCAACTCAGGCTTACCCATGAATGAAAACTTGGGCATACTCAGGGATGAGCCCTGAGCATGGTCCCAAACGAGTATATTTGGACGGTCTAGAGAGCTAGTTCGCGTAAATCCAAGGTAGTGTAGGTTTGCACTCAAGGGCAAGCACTGAGTGTGGTCCCAAACGCGCAGTTTTGGGTGGACTCAAGAGCGGTTTCTTGAGCGTTGCTAGGCATGATAGTCCTAGTTAGTGTAGGATTTGGATCTTATTGCCTTTTTGTTTAATTTTCTTTTCTGGTGTTATTTGCCTAGATGGATGTGTGTGCTCTAAAAGATCAGAGTAAAGCCCTAAAGTGAGGTTACTCCACCCCTTCATGAACCCAAACTAGTTATTCTTGACCCTAATCAAATGCTCCAACGTATTAAGAGAGAATGGCCCCGACAACAAATAGTAAAACATCCTTTCCCCAAAGACATTGCTAAATAAGGACAATTAGAGAGGCCAACCCAGTTGCTCCTCCGGGTAAAAACCGAATAAGACTTGGTCCCTTTCCTCAAGCCCAACAAAAGGAGAACCCAGCAATCAATCCTCAGAGCATAACCTCATATTAGACACCCCCAATTACTGTGCCAAGCACTAATCGTCCAGCACGAGCTAGCGCTGTTGACCCATTAGGAGTCATGGGAGAAGTCCTCAGATTTTTAGAAAACTCCAAAAAGGAATCCCAGGATAACTAAAACTACTTTACGGAGGCATTGCTAAGCAGAATAGCAGCACCTCACCCACCACCCACCCATGGAGTCAGCTTGGGGACTTCCTGCAGACTTGTCCCCCTACCTTTGTCAAAGCAACCGATCCATTAGATGTTAGTGATTAGCTGATAGACATAGGTAAGAAGCTTGACATAGTGGGTTGCTCCAATGAAGAAAAGCTTCATGCCCATTGTAGGATCAAGGATAACTGACTAGAGGGGTGAATAGGAGGTTTTAAAATTTTCTTGGCTTCTAATTAATTTCTACAATTTTAATATGGAAAAGATTTAAAGCACTTGAAACCTACACAATTCTAGTAAAATTATGGCTCCACAAAAATGAATCTTTACAAGAAATACTAGCACACATGAATAATTACAATATGCTAAATATACAAGTGCTGAAAAGGAGATAATATGAAACCAACGTACACACGATGTTTTTACCGTGGTGATCAGAAACTTGCCAGTTTCCCTGGTCCACTTGAGGAAAGTCCAAACGAATTGGACCGGCTCCACGAATTAATCCTCAACTCCTCGATTCCAAAACTAGTAGTCCTTCCTTCACTCCGAGGATGGTGGACACCAAACCACTCACAAGTCGATGTCGAGCTTCTTCACAACCTTCTTGAAGAAGTCACCATGCAAACTCCATCACGTCGTTCAGGTGTTGGCAAACACCAAGAGTAAAAGATCACACGCTTCGCTTGATGACAATCAAGTGCCAAAGGATCAATCTATGGATGCAATGCACTTGTTTGGTTCAACCACCTCAAATAAATGCACAATGAGAAAGAGAGGTGTGGAGTGAATGCTCAATGCTCAAAGATATTCAATGGGGTCTATTCTTACTGTCCTTGAGCAGGTGAATGGATATTTATACCCTCACCAACCAAAACTAGTCGTTAGAAGTGAATTCCAGAAAAATTCGAAGCGGCGAAAATCTTCTGAGCCAAAGCGGTACTTCCGCACTGTTCGACGTGTGATAACATCTATGTCAGAGCTTCTGAACTAGCCATTAAAAGTCGACGAGGAACTACTGTCGTTATAAATCTAGTAATTTCGTTAACCGGTAGTTCTGGAAAGTCGGCGCGGTACTTCCGTTTGAACCATGGCCGAGAGTTGGCACTCTCTAGAGAAAAAGGTTCCGCTCGACCTTTCGGAGCTTCCGTGCTCCGGAAGTACTATTTGAGGCTGCGGAACTACCACTCGATGGTAGTTCCGCCGTTGAAACTTCGGTACTTCTATTTGCCGTGGACTCAAAATCGTCCCGAGGGTGCTTTGGAAAAAAGGTTCCGCTCAGATAGCCGGAGCTTCCAGGAAGCGGAAGTGCCGCGATTTGCACGCCGGTACTTCCGGTTGTTCAGACAGAGCACCGAGAGATTCCGGGGGTGCTCTCTGGAAAAAAGGTTCTGCTCGGTTTTTCAGAGCTTTCGAGCGCCGGAAGTAGCACTAAAGGCTACGGAACTTCCGCTCTATGGTAGTTCCGCCGTTAAAACTCTGGTACTTCCATTTTTCCAGACAGAGCATAGATTTGGCTATCAATTTTAATATTCAATGAATGCATGATCCTAAATTGATCCAAATGGCATAAGAATATACTATCAAGCTACTTGTCATGATCCCTCTTTATGGTACGATATTTAGCCTATAATCCGGTCTTCCATCCTTTCTCCTAAGACCGGTAAAATAAAAAGAAGATCCTAGTCTACACATACCTTTGTCTTGAGCCACTTTGATCTTCATGTTGATTCTTAGCATGCGTCTTGCCATCATTTTAGGGACTTAGTCTTTTAAACACTTAACAAACACGTTAGTCCCATATTCATATAAATTTATTAATTATTAAAACCATTTTTAGGGGCCTAGATGCTTTCACCCATTACCTGACAGGACCTGCAGCCACGTGGTGGCTCAACTATACCCACAACCGCATGAGCGAGCAACCTATTACTTAGGAGGAATTCTAGTAGAGGTTTAAAGAGAACCATGTACCCACAGGGAGAATGGAGTTGAAGAAAAGAGAGTTTAGGGCTTTAACAAAAGGAAGCAAGAAAATGACATATTACCTGAGCCAATTCAATGATCTTTCCTATTATGTAACCACAGACGTAGACACCAAGGAGAAGAAGATAGACAGGTTCATGGCAGGCATGCATCCCTACCTTAAGATGCTCTTGTCCATCCACAAAATCACTGAATTTTAGGACTTAGTCAATCGGGCCATTATACTAGAGTGAACATTCCAACCTCACCGAAGAGAGGAGAAAGAGAGCAAAGGTGGACCATCACCCCACTCCTACTTTTTAAACCCCGTCCACCGATGCAACCATCCAATCCACCAAGATATGGGCCTCCAAAACCTAGACCGTACAACCCTACCTTCCAGAGACCCACTACTCCATAGAGGCCAGTAGATTTAGCTATTAGATGTGCAAAGTGCAGATTAGGTCACTTAACCAAAGAATGCCTAAAAGGCACACATGCTTGCTTCAACTGTGGAAAGCTAGGGCACCGCAAGATTGATTGCCTCTATCCTCAACGGCATGCAGGATAGCAGTACAGCCCACCAACTTGCCACGTCTACCAGCCCCAACTTCATATCAGAACATCCGTCCAAACCCACCTAGGAACAATCAGATTGTATTAGCAGGAGCTGAAAAGGGAGGACCAGCCAGACTCATTCATGTGGCTACCGAACAAGTTGGGGAGGCCACTAATGTCATCACTGGTAAATTGCTATTACCACCGTCTCTGGGTACTGTATTATTTGATATAGGGCAACTCATTCATTCATTTCCCGTAGATTCCTAGCAGAAAATAACTTAACCTCGTAACCTCTAAATAAGCCGATGATGGTTAGTACACCTGCGGGCATGGTAGAGGTTTCATCATAAAGCAGGGACAAGCTATTATTATCCACAACACAAAATTTCTGGCCGACCTCTACATGATAGATTTAAGCCATCTAGATGTAATTTTGGGTATGGATTGGTTATCCGCCCATGGTGTAAACATAGATTGTGAGTCAAAGAGTGCCTCCATTCGAAAGCCAGATGGGACCAGATTAACCTTCCTAGGAGCCAGAACACGACCAAAGCTGTCCTACCCTAGTTTAACCAGTATCCAATGGAAAGAATTGAAGGATATACCAATATTACGAGAGTTTTCGGATGTCTTTCCTGAGGAGTTATCAGGAATGCCCCTAGACCGAGAAGTAGAACTTGCCATCAATCTTCTTCCCGGCGTTGCACCCATCTCCAAAAGACCATACAGGATGAATGCACATGAGAGTTAGTGGAAATAAAGAAGCAATTAGATGACCTTGAGGCCAAAGGATTAATTAGAGAGAGTACGTGACCATGGGAAGCCTTGGTGCTCTTTGCAGAAGAGAAGGATGGAGGACTGAGATTATGCACGGATTACCAGGAGCTCAACAATGTCACCATCAAGAATAAATACCCGCTACCTAGAATAGACAACCTGTTTGATCAACTCAAGGGAGCAAGGGTATTTTCAAAAAATTGATTTAAGATCAGGCTACCATCAGATCAAAGTCAACCCCTCCAATATCAAAAAGACAGCCTTCGTTTCCAAATATGGACATCATGAGTACACCGTAGTCCCATTCAAGTTAACCAATGCCCCTGCTATCTTTATAAACCTTATTGATAAACTCTTCATGAAGTACCTTGACAAATTTATTGTTTTCTTCATTGACGACATCCTGATTTATTCAAAAAGTGAGGAATATCTTCAACACCTCACTATCGCCTTGAAAATCCTTAGAGAAAATCAGTTGTTCGTCAAATTCTATAAATGTGAATTTTAGCTTGATCAGGTCTCATTCCTAGGCCACATCATCTCTAGGAGAGGAATTGAAGTAGACCCCACAAAAATTGAAGTTATTACCACTTGGGAATGCCCCACTAATGTCACTGGAGTCCATAGTTTGCTTGGATATGCGGGGTATTACTATAGATTCATCAAGGGTATTTCGCAGATTGCCACTCCACTCACCAAACTCATGAGGAAAAACATGCCATATGTGTGGACTGACATGTGTGAACAAAGCTTCTAAGCCTTGAAATAGAGATTAATCACAGCCCTATCTTAGCCCTACCCGAGGATGGAATTGAGTACTTAGTGTACTGTGATGCTTCTAAGCATGGATTAGGGGGCGTACTAATACAGAAGGAGAAGGTTATAGCCTATGCTTGCAGACAGTTGAGACCACACGAGATGAATTACCCTACCCATGACTTGGAGTTAGGAGCAGTAGTGTTTGCACTTAAAATTTGGAGACACTATCTGTATGGATCTAAGTGCACTCTGTTCAGTCATCACAAAAACCTCCAGTACATTTTCACCCAAAAAGAACTAAATATGAGATAGAGGAGATGGCTTGAACTCATCAAAGACTATGACCTAACCATTAACTACCACCCTGGAAAAGCTAATGTAGTCGTGATGCCATCAGTCAAAAGGCCAAATGCCGCCTCCTTACCATTAAAGACCACACCTCAAAACTAATACAATCATTGGCCAACATGAGAATAGAAGTCCAAACTATCACCTTCGATGCCACCATAGCTGCTATGATATTCCATCCCACTCTAATGGACCATATCCGAGAAAAACAACCACTACCCTTATATCAAAGAGGAAATCAAGAGAATCAAGGCAACCCAGCCCTCGGAGTTCAGAATAGATTACCAAGGCATATTATGGCAGCAAACTCAAGTCTATGTACCAAACAAAGATCAAATCAAAGAAACTATCCTACATGAAGCTAATGATACTCCTTATACTATGTATCCCGGCATTACAAAAATGTATAGAGATCTAAAGGAAAATTTCTAGTGGACCAATATGAAGAGAGAAATAGCATAGTATGTAGGGCAGTGTGATACCTGTCAGAAGATCAAGGCAGAGCATCAGCGTCCAGCTGGATTACTAGCACCTCTAGAAATCCCATAGTGGAAATAGGAAGATATTTGTATGGATTTTATTACCGACCTACCCCTGACCCCTAATAAGAAGGATGCTATTTAGGTCATAGTAGATCACCTCACGAAGTCAGCTCACTTCCTGGCCACCAATCAAAAATATTCCACAGACAAACTAGCCGAACTGTATGTCAAAAGTATCATTTACCTACACAAAGGTACCAAAACCACCACCTCAGATAGAGGATTAGTGTTCACCTCCAAATTCTAGAAAAGTCTACACAATGCCTTAGGCACCAAACTCAATTTCAGTATGGCATATCACCCTCAAACAGATAGTCAGACCGAGAGAGTCAACCAAATCCTAGAGGCCATGCTGAGAGCTTGTGTACTGGATTTTGGAGACACCTGGGACAAGTATCTCCCCCTCGCCGAATTTGCCTACAACAATAGCTTTCAGTCCAGCATTCAGATGGCCCCATACGAAACCCTATACGGAAGAAAGTGACGATCTCGTATATGCTGGTATGAACTTGGAGGGAGACCCCTACTAGGCCCTGAACTAGTGAGGGAAAATGATAAGAAGATAAAGAACATTAGGGAACGTCTCAAGGTGGCTTAGAGTAGGCAAAAAAGCTACGCTGATCAGCACAGACTAAGCTAAAAGTCAAAGTTGGGGACTATGTGTATTTAAAAGTATCACCATTGCTCGGGGTTCACCGATTCGGGGTGAAAGGAAAGCTGAGTCCACGGTATGTGGGACCTTTTCGAATTTTCGAGCATAAAGGCGCCCTAGCATACCAACTGGAGCTACCTAGTCAACTCTACAGAATACATGTCTTCCATGTTTCCCAACTTCCAAAATGTCTAAGGGAACCCTCGCAGCATCTAACTAACCCAGACATTCCACTCCAAGCTGACTTGACCTATGAAGAACATCCAGTGAAGATTCTTGAAACAGAAGATCGACAGCTACGGAAGCGAACGATACATTTTTGCAAGGTGCTATGCACTCTTCGTGTGAAGCAACGTGGGAAAAAGAAGAGGAGCTACATGAAGCCTACCCCAACTTATTCAAGTGAGCATCCAATTTCAACAATGAAATCACCCTAAGGGGGAGGCTAAAAGAACCCTAACTCTAATCAACTCACAATAGTGCAATTAACAATAATTTAAACTAAATTAAGAATTATTACAACTCATTAATTACAAAAATGAATTACAACTCTCAAGCTCAAAATCTCAAAGAATTAGGCTAAATCTAATTATTACAACCCTCTTTTTACAAAAATAGCATATAAAAGGAAAAACTAATTTCGAAAGTTACAGCTGCATTAAATAAAAAGCTAATTCTCTCGGTGCCTTATGTGGTATAGCCTTGTCTTGTGTTAGCCAGCGCTAGAGCCCCTGAGCCGGCCGCCCTCCTTTTCTTTTGTAATCGGAGAGCGAATTAAACAACAATCCACGGGAGAATAAAAAGAGGAGTTAGAGCTGCCGTCAGTACCCTCGGGCTACTAGAGACAATTAGAGTGGCGTTCATTGAGGTTCCCAGACCGTCATGGGTCGGTCGGCGTCTCTCACAATTTGTGGTCCTCATCATCTGGCGTTCAAAATCCAAAGCCCACATTTTTCCAAACTTACCTTAGCGCCCAAAACATCCCAAAACAATGCAAAGCCAAACTTTAGGACCTTCAGTCCAAAGCAACAGAGCACCAAGATGCAAGAGAGGATAAGATCAGCAATGCCTAGCTGGGCAATAGCAAGGAGCCAGCCACAACCGAGAGGAGGAGGCCGAAACCCCCCATACGTAAGCCACAAAACCAACCAATCGCCTCACTACTATTCCCAGAAACCACCGAACGCAACCAACCAGCTGAGAGTCACAAGCCCACAGAAATAGTCACAAGCTCCCTACAGCCAAGAGTGACCAAGAATAGCCAAGAACAACTGAGCCCCATGCCACACCGAAACCATCTCTCTCTGCTCTCGGCCGAAGGCCTGAGAGCTACTCCCACCAAAGCCACAGCCACCGAGTGAGAAGAGAGGAGTGTCAAAGAAGGGGAGGCAGTGTCGAGACCCGAATATGCAAATCCGGACTCTCTGTGTGTACTGCACTAGTCCAGGATCACGCTAGTGCACACAGTCAAACATAGAGGTAATCATCACCACAATCACGATATTAAATAAGGGAAATTCAAATTATTAATCAATACCCAAAAGTATGACCTTATGGTCAAGCTTACAATCTCAATAGCCTTAGGGGCTTAACAAAACTAGCAGCGGAAAACCAAAATAAAACGTAGTGGCCAATCGACATGCCCACAGGCAATCGAGTGGGGAGCGAAGCCTAGAACTCGTAGTCGTCGAAGTACTCTCCTCCTGGAACCTCCTGCTGGTAGCACTCTTCATCCTCAACTGAGCAACATAGGCATAAAGCCGTGAGTACATTGGTACTCAGCAAGCCGTTTGTAACAAATGATGCAATATAATATGCAAGGCTTAACAATGGAAAGCTGAAAGGGTTAATTTGCATAAAACAGCATTCGAAATTACCATAAATAGATTGAAGGCGAAATGTAAATAAAACAATAATAAATAATCAAAGGAATTGAAGTAAACTACTTATGGACTCCCCATCCACAAGCTAAACCAACAGTGAATTAACCATCCACTGATCAACTACCAAAATTTCCAAGAATAACTATACCTCGTGTGAAATCACCGAGCATTGTCCATGACCGAGGACGCGGCTATTCGAATAGTTTTACACTCTGCAGAGGTTGCACAACTGTACCCACACGATGCGATTAGCCTCAGCTTAAGGAAATCACAACAAGGCCTTTACAATGTTCAATTCCAACCCAATCCCGCCCGCTAGGGTTTCGCATCACACCCCCCCTTGCGCCCCGTGGAATGTATACGACACCCACTGACATCCCAATGGCGGAACCGAAGTGAAACATCACAAATTAATCGGCCAGTCTGTCCCATACCGGACATGTGGTTTGCAGTAAGACTCGGATCAATGGCGCACAAAGTTAAGTCCTTAAGTGTTCTCGGCGAGACTACCACATCCCTCGAAGTGCTCCAACACTTTCCCCTTTACTGCACGATCATTCGCCCGAGTGAAAACCAATTTTGTATAACCACCGCCAATGACGCACCAACGTCACGGTACAAATTTTATAACAGTGGCACCAACCACGATTCAACGTGGCACCAACCACAATTCAATATCTCATTAAGTCAAATTAATTAATCACATGTGATGATGAACCCTTTCGCAAAATAAGCAAGGCTAAGCATTCTAATCGTACCAACCCAATGTGACAAATAACATAGCATCACTAATTAAATTCCCAACCTAAGGTGACAATGGCATCAAGGTATTCCAAAATATCAAGGAGGGAAATAACCAATTGGGACGATAACTACCAATACAAGGGTTTTATAATAAAGTAGCAATGCATGATAATTTAAAACAAAGTAATACATAATAGATTTGAAAATTGGGTTCAACATGATCAAAGGACACGACTTGCCTTGGCCTTGCTCAGTTAGGAATTCTTGATCTTCAAATCCAACTTCCGCTCCCTCGAACACGCGATCTAACGAGAGAGAAAGCGAAACGAACACAAAAACAAATTCAAATAAAACCCAAATAAACTCCAAAAACTGCAAAACCAGAACCAAAAGATGGAGCTCAATTTTATATGAATTTAGGAAGAAGAATCGGGTCAATCGGAGTTCGGACGAAGGAGAACGAGCGATCTAAAGTTTGCCGGGGCGAGAAAATGCTGGAAAATCACAGATGTTACTGTTCACCCGAGAGCAATTCTTTTGGCGACAAGGCTAGCGCTGGCGAGAGAAGGCATGGGAGATGAATTTAACTAGCAAAATGGGTTTCTAGGGACCTAAGGCACACATAGGAACTGACGGCACGCCAAACGGAGACCGTTGACGACACGGGCGGCTGCAACGACATGGGTAGGAGGGAAGAATAAAACTCGAGCATAGGACATGGAGAGGTAGGGTGAGCACGGGCTAGAACGCGGCTTGGCGAAGCTAGGAAAATTGTCGGCTCGGTCAGAAACCCACCGGAGATGGCACAATCGACATTTGAACGACGTCGGGAAGGATAAAGGAAAAAACTTAATATCTTGGTACTCGGTGAACGAAATATAACACCACTTGGAGGGTAGCTACCTGGGATGGTTTGGCACGATGTGACGCGAACGGATCGGGAAAACACCACCGGACAGATGGGGACAAGAGATGCCATTGGCGGCCATGGCGAGGTTCGAGGCGAAAATTTGTGGAGGCTTTTGGGAAGCGGAAGTGAGCACGGTGTAGAACGCGGCGAGACAAGTCTAAGAAAAATTACGGCAAGGGCTAAAGCTTACGGAGGCGGCGAATCGGCGTCGGGAAGCGCTCTTGACCTAGATTGGGGAAAACTCGATTCCGGGAGATTGGCTGCACCAAAACCAAATTAACTTGGCAAGAAGGTAGATGGGACATGAAGGCACAATGTGACGCGAAAGGATCACGGAGAAACTCACCGAATAGCTCGAGACACGATGAGCAAATTCGGGACCGAGAAGCGTCGATGCCGACGGCGTCCTGGGCTTTGAGGGGACTTGGCACGGCTTGGGATGGGTTTAGAGGAGCCAAGGGGTCGTATTTATAGGCTTAGAAGAGGTAGAAACCGACTCCAATTCGTGGATTTTGGTTTAGAGTCCGTTTCAGAAAATTAGAAATAAAAGGCAAACGGATGAACGAAACGGAAAGAGACCAGTTGGGATGGATTCCTTGCGTGATTTGGCACGACTTTCCTTTTGGAAAGACATTGAGATAAGGTCCGGATTGGAAGTTATGAAGAGAGAGGAAAAGGAAGGAAACTGCACGTACAGGAACTGGATCGATCTTTCCTGGAGGTTGAAGATGAACCATGCGCTGCCACGTGTCGAGTACTGTTCATTCTCTCTCTTTTTTTTTGGAAATTTAAAATTGAGCTCAAACAAACTCCGAAAAATCCCAGAAAATACAGAAAAATTCCTTGTGACACAAGGAACACAAATAAAATATTTTTGGCAAATATTAAGGTTTAATTTAATCATATTAAATCTTTTTAATTAATGAAAATTCCAATTAAGCTTTAATTAATTCCAGAAAAATCCAAATGGTGAATTTTATTTTAAAAGCTTCAAAAAGGCTCTGAAAATCAGGATGTTACAAACCTCCCCCCTTAAACGGAATCTCGACCCCGAGATTTAGGCTTACTAAAAGAATAGGTTACCAGGTGCGACTTCGGAGATGATGTTGTTGAGGCTTCCCTTTGCAACGCTCCGAGGTATCTGGCCTTCTCGATCTGATGACATTCCATGGCTTGCTCCTGGAGTCTTGGCAGGGGTACTTCCAAGGTTGAACGGAATTGGCGAGTTTGCACGACGTTTCTGTGGACACTTGCGAGCGAAATGACCTGGCTCTTTGCACTTGAAACAGTTATATGGAATTACTGGGCTTCTGTCCCTCGGAGGCAGATTGCTGATATTAATAGTGCGTGGTCCCGAACCATCATGATGAGGCATTGGAGCTGGAGTCCTGAAATCGGACTGTTGCGGTACCCGAGATGGCTGGTATGTGTTGAATCTGACTTTTTGTGACTGTTGCGACTGAACTCCTTGGTGAATCATCTTCTGCTTCGAGACTCTTCCATCTCATGACGAGACTCTTCAATAAGTATAGCCTTATCTACCATGTTTTGGAAGCTGGCATAGTCGTTTCCCACCACTTGAACTTTCAATCCCGGGTTCAATCCCCTCTTGAATCTCTTCTGACGGGCATCATCCGTGGCAACATCCTCCGGTGCATAGCGAGCTAGTTGGGTGAACTTGTTGAGATATTCACTTACTGACATACTCCCTTGTTGTAGCTCACGAAATTCCTCCTTCTTCATCTCGATCACTCCATCCAAGATATGAGCGTGTCGAAAAGCTCACGTGAACTCAGCCCAAGTGATGTTGTCTTGATCCTCATGAGCGCACAAGATGGTTCTCCCACCACTCTGCGGCGGCTCCCTCTAGTGGTGGGTAGCGTACAACACTTTCTCGCGATTGGTGCATTGAGCAAGGTTTAACTTCTTTTCCATCGAGCGAATCAATCATCCGCTTCCAAAGGCTCGGATGAATTGGAATAAGTTAGCGGTCTAGTCCTCATAAATTCGCAAATCTGGATGAAGGACGATTTGGTGAGGTGCAAGGGTTGCACGATCTTTGTTGATTCATCATATTGGTTAAATTCGCATCATCGTGTTCATGAGTTGAGTTTGAGCTGCCATGAATCGACTCAAGGTCGGTCTATACCCATTGGAGTTGCTTGCGGTCCCCGAGTTTCTGGTTTGCGTTGCTGTCCTCGGGTCTTGGTTCATCCGATTGCGTCTGCGGTGCTCGAGTGACAACCATTTACGCTCTGTTACGAAAGAAAGATTACTTGCGAGAACCGACTCTTCAAGGCTCAATAGGTAAGAGGAAAAGCAAAGGTAAGCGGTAAACTCGTCTAAGGGGAATAACTAATGGCAACCTAAACTAAGCGGACACTTAGCGAAAGGCTAACAAAAGAAGCAATAAACTCCACAAAAGATTTTTGACATGATCGCATCATAATGCTAAAAGCAAAACTGCAGCTCACATCACACCCAACGGCAAATAAGAAGCAAGACGATCTATACGATACTAAAAACTATAACAGGGTTCAAATCTAATGGTTCCTAATCTTCTCCCAAATCTCCAATCTTGTCTTGACATATTGGGTGCTTCCCTGATCCAAACTTCACAGCACAACTTGAAGAATTCCATGCCAACTTCACTTGGACTAATGGACAATCGAGAAATCAATGGACTTTATAAAGATAAGAAGTCAAATTGAATTTTGAAAACAATATTTCAGAGGAGGCAAGGAGTAGGAATCCTAAGAATGAGGTAAGAATCAAGAATTACTAGACAATCATTTGGTTGATTTGATTTAAAAAAATAAATTTTGAAAATTTGACTAATTCGACCATTCTAACTAGGGCTCCGTCCTACAGTCGATATAGCTCTGATACCATCTCTGTCGAGACCCGAATATGCAAATCCGGACTCTCTGTGTGTACTGCACTAGTCCAGGATCACGCTAGTGCACACAGTCAAACATAGAGGTAATCATCACCACAATCACGATATTAAATAAGGGAAATTCAAATTATTAATCAATACCCAAAAGTATGACCTTATGGTCAAGCTTACAATCTCAATAGCCTTAGGGGCTTAACAAAACTAGCAGCGGAAAACCAAAATAAAACGTAGTGGCCAATCGACATGCCCACAGGCAATCGAGTGGGAGCGAAGCCTAGAACTCGTAGTCGTCAAGTACTCTCCTCCGGAACCTCTGCTGGTAGCACTCTTCATCCTCAATCGAGCAACATAGGCATAAAGCCGTGAGTACATTGGTACTCAACAAGCCGTTTGTAACAAATGATGCAATATAATATGCAAGGCTTAACAATGGAAAGTGAAAGGGTTAATTTGCATAAAACAGCATTCAAATTACCATAAATAGATTGAAGGCGAAATGTAAATAAAACAATAATAAATAATCAAAGGAATTGAAGTAAACTACTTATGGACTCCCCATCCACAAGCTAAACCAACAGTGAATTAACCATCCACTGATCAACTACCAAAATTTCCAAGAATAACTATACCTCGTGTGAAATCACCGAGCATTGTCCATGACCGAGGACGCGGCTATTCGAATAGTTTTACACTCTGCAGAGGTTGCACAACTGTACCCACACGATGCGATTAGCCTCGGCAAGGAAATCACAACAAGGCCTTTACAATGTTCAATTCCAACCCAATCCCGCCCGCTAGGTTTCGCATCACACCCCTTGCGCCGTGGAATGTATACGACACCCACCGACATCCCAATGGCGGAACCAGGTGAAACATCACAAATTAATCGGCCAGTCTGTCCCATACCGGACATGTGGTTTGCACGGTAAGACTCAGATCAATGGCGCACAAAGTTAAGTCCTTAAGTGTTCTCGGGCGAGACTACCACATCCCTCGAAGTGCTCCAACACTTTCCCCTTTACTGCACGATCATTCGCCCGAGTGAAAACCAATTTTGTATAACCACCGCCAATGACGCACCAACGTCACGGCACAAATTTTATAACAGTGGCACCAACCACGATTCACTGTGGCACCAACCACAATTCAATATCTCATTAAGTCAAATTAATTAATCACATGTGATGATGAACCCTTTCGCAAAATAAGCAAGGCTAAGCATTCTAATCGTACCAACCCAATGTGACAAATAACATAGCATCACTAATTAAATTCCCAACCTAAGGTGACAATGGCATCAAGGTATTCCAAAATATCAAGGAGGGAAATAACCAATTGGGACGATAACTACCAATACAAGGGTTTTATAATAAAGTAGCAATGCATGATAATTTAAACAAAGTAATACATAATAGATTTGAAAATTGGGTTCAACATGATCAAAGGACACGACTTGCCTTGGCCTTGCTCAGTTAGGAATTCTTGATCTTCAAATCCAACTTCCGCTCCCTCGAACACGCGATCTAACGAGAGAGAAAGCGAAACGAACACAAAAACAAATTCAAATAAAACCCAAATAAACTCCAAAAACTGCAAAACCAGAACCAAAAGATGGAGCTCAATTTTATATGAATTTAGGAAGAAGAATCGGGTCAATCGGAGTTCGGACGAAGGAGAACGAGCGATCTAAAGTTTCTTGGGCGAAAATGCTGGAAAATCACAGATGTTACTGTTCACCCGAGAGCAATTCTTTTGGCGACAAGGCTAGCGCTGGCGAGAGAAGGCATGGGAGATGAATTTAACTAGCAAAATGGGTTTCTAGGGACCTAAGGCACACATAGGAACTGACGGCACGCCAAACGGAGACCGTTGACGACACGGGCGGCTGCAACGACATGGGTAGGAGGGAAGAATAAAACTCGAGCATAGGACATGGAGAGGTAGGGTGAGCACGGGCTAGAACGCGGCTTGGCGAAGCTAGGAAAATTGTCGGCTCGGTCAGAAACCCACCGGAGATGGCACAATCGACATTTGAACGACGTCGGGAAGGATAAAGGAAAAAACTTAATATCTTGGTACTCGGTGAACGAAATATAACACCACTTGGAGGGTAGCTACCTGGGATGGTTTGGCACGATGTGACGCGAACGGATCGGGGAAAACACCACCGGACAGATGGGGGACACGAGATGCCATTGGCGGCCATGGCGAGGTTCGGAGGCGAAAATTTGTGGAGGCTTTTCGGGGAAACGGAAGTGAGCACGGTGTAGAACGCGGCGAGACAAGTCTAAGAAAAATTACGGCAAGGGCTAAAGCTTACCGGAGGCGACGAATCGACGTCGGGAAGCGCTCTTGACCTAGATTGGGGAAAACTCGATTCCGGGAGATTGGCTGCACCAAAACCAAATTAACTTGGCAAGAAGGTAGATGGGACATGAAGGCACAATGTGACGCGAAAGGATCACGGAGAAACTCACCGAATAGCTCGAGACACGACGAGCAAATTCGGGACCGAAGGGCGTCGATGCCGACGGCGTCCTGGGCTTTGAGGGGACTTGGCACGGCTTGGGATGGGTTTAGAGGAGCCAAGGGGTCGTATTTATAGGCTTAGAAGAGGTAGAAACCGACTCCAATTCGTGGATTTCGGTTTAGACTCCGTTTCAGAAAATTAGAAATAAAAGGCAAACGGATGAACGAAACGGAAAGAGACCAGTTGGGATGGATTCCTTGCGTGATTTGGCACGACTTTCCTTTTGGGAAGACATTGAGATAAGGTCCGGATTGGAAGTTATGAAGAGAGAGGAAAAGGAAGGAAACTGCACGTACAGGAACTGGATCCATGCGCTGCCACGTGTCGAGTACTGTTCATTCTCTCTCCTCTTTTTTTTTGGAAATTTAAAATTGAGCTCAAACAAACTCCGAAAAATCCCAGAAAATACAGAAAAATTCCTTGTGACACAAGGAACACAAATAAAATATTTTTGGCAAATATTAAGGTTTAATTTAATCATATTAAATCTTTTTAATTAATGAAAATTCCAATTAAGCTTTAATTAATTCCAGAAAATCCAAATGGTGAATTTTATTTTAAAAGCTTCAAAAAGGCTCTGAAAATCAGGATGTTACAGGCAGTATGTAGTGGAAGATGAAGGAGAGTGAGGACCGTGGGACAAAGCAGCCAACAAGGAGGTCCACCACAAGGCGACAACCACGGCAAGAACCCCGAATCGCAACAAGTACCTTGACCATGCTTTTGTCCACGTCTACAACCACGTGAGGACTGCAACCACAGCCCCACCAATCATCCAACCCTCTTCGTTCTCACTGACAGTTTCATCGGCCGAGCATGGGTTGTGGGCTGCGAGGTAAGGCCGGTCTAAAAGGCCTGAGATTCGGGGTAGTTTAGCAGTTGAATCGTATGCTGTAGTTTTGATTTTAGCCCTCTAGATGAGTTAAAATTCCGCCGATGCAGGGAAGGTTTCCAATTTATTAGTACCTTAGATTAATAATTTCTTATAGTAAAGCACCTGCTTGTAATGCAAAAATCGATCAGGCTCAAGTTGAGGTAGCAGATGAAATTGTCATTGATTCCAGCCCTTACTACGACTCAGGCAAGCTAATTCTTGATCACAAATATAGTTATATCAAATGTACAAATTATTTCTTGTACCATTATGTTATACTTGCATTAGAAAATTGTATTTTTGAAAAGTAAATGGATTAGGAAGATGAGGAGTTAAAGAAGAGAAAAAAGAGAAAACGAAAGAGCAAGAGCATGAGTTCGAGTTTGTGGTCTGGCTGAGAGGAGCAATAGGACCCCTTTACATATGGTTAGAATATAAGTACCTACAAAGCTCTCACTCGAAATCGGGGACCATAAATATCGTGCCAACCATTTTTTGTCTCGAACGAGAAGAAATTAGTACCCTATTACGTTATTTGTCTCTCCACATGGGGTAAGTATATATATGTGTGTGAGTAGAGATGGATGAAGCTCAAGACCTGTAACGCCAGCCTAGAAGTAAGTAAGTCTAAGACGCTATATGCGTAGGTGGAGTGTTGGGCCAGGAGCTGGTTGAACCAAATATTGTTTGAAGCCAGTACAGCCCAAGTGAGCGACCCGGTATACCGATAGAGAATAAATGGGCTAGAGATCTGAGCAACATAACATGAAAAGGTTATGTACTTTGAACTTGACCCCACACCGAAGGAAGTGTGGAAAACCTAGTTTTGATGGTTTAGAATAGCTATGGGTATAGTGACACAAAGCCTGCATAGTGTTGAATTAAAATCATGAATTCATGTCAGTCTTTTGGATTGGAGACTACGGTGATCACTAGGGATCTTTCTTCACCTGAGTGAAGTAGAATTTTTGACAGGTTAAAATATGAATGTTTATTTTGATAACATTAATTTTGAGAATTAAAATCTTGAAACTTTAATAACCCAAAAAAGAGAGGCATATGGTGCATTCTACTATTATAATGCTTACTGAGTACATCAGTACTCACCCTTACTATTATTTTCCTTTGTTAGACCCCACTCCGATCGGAAAGTACTTCGAGCCGGATAAAGGGGCAGCAGGCACAGTCGAGCCCACCGGGGAGGAGGATGACGGTTGCAAGGAACCGAGGGAGGTGGACCCCCTATACGGTGGTTGGGACGAGTAGACGACCGGTGGAGCCGAGCAGGAGAACTGTAGGGTATCAGTTTGTACCTTTTGCCCCCTATGTACTTGTATTTAAGAGCATAGCCCTTGTGGCAAGTGCTGTAATAAAAGTACAGTTTCTACGTTATTATTCTGTTGTGCGACTTTGGTAAAGGCTTATTACTCATTGGAACAGTGTTCTAATGATTAGACGAATAATAATTCGATTGCTTAAGTGTGATTATCCTTAGGATAATTACACAGGGTGCCACAGCTTTGTAATAAAACCTACAAGGCAAAACCCTAGACTTGCATCCTACCATCTGAGTAGACAATCTAAAACACTGCCCCTAAACCTTCTTCTTATAATATGGTTCTGGTACATAAATCGCTAACTTCTATGCGTTTGTATCCTAAGCTAAATCTTTGGATACATTTCAATCCCTCAAGTATATTTTAACTGCTTCCTCCTACGTCGGTCTTGGTCGACTCTGCCTCTTCTTCCATTTTTGATATGTCTTGAAATTTCACTCTGCTTATGTAGTTTACTACATAGTCTGTCCCAAGTCAGAAAAAAGGAGGAATGTTGTGTTAGGTTTGACGAGCCAACGTAAAAAAATCTATGCCACCTTTTCATGGAATGAAACCCAAAATTGCCAAGTGCTAAGCTTGCTGCAAGAAAAAAATCGATACAGAAGCATGATGATTATTTAAGTTTACAAGATCCTCCGATCAATTGTTGTTGTCTAACTATTATGTATTTTTTCTATTGCATCATGCGTATATAACATTATACTACACCATGAGGCATAAACCCTGACGTCACCGACTATTCATACAAAGGGGGAAGAACAGAAAGGGAAGTTTGGACACATCTAACACTATTGCACGCAAAAATTCCATTTTTGGCCTCCTTAGCGAAAAAATTCCAATTCTGACCCCCCGTCCGACCGCGGGACTACACCGTCGCGACACGTGTCCGGTCGTGCGGTCCGGTACCATACGACCGCACTGTAGCTGAGTTGTGCGGTACCAGACCGTACGGCTGCACTGTGTTGCACATCGGGAGCGCTGAGACGTGCGGTCGGCAAATGAATCATGCGCTCGGCAGAGACAACCACGCGCAGCACAGTGCAGTCGTGCGATCTGGTACCGCACGACTCAGCTACAGTGCGGTCATGCGGTACCAGACTGCACGACCGGATACGTGTCGCGACGGTGCAGTCCCGCGGTCGGGCGGGGGGCCAGAATTGGAATTTTTTCGCTGAGGGGGCCAAAAATGGAATTTTTGCGTGCAACGGTGTTAGATGTGTCCAAAATTCACAGAAAGGGAAGAGACCAGTACAAAATTAGCCCTTTTTTGTATTAAGGTGTGGACCTAAAAAGTGCAAACCAAAACAAAAATAAAGGTGAGGGTTTTGGTCCAGGGGAAGAACAGGACAAGAGTAAGAAAACAATATTAATAGCTCGATAAAAGTACAAATCAAACAATAGTAGTGTTTGTTGTTCACAGAAATGACTCTCCAAAATATTATTAAGAGGGGGGCAACAGAGGATCGATAGGGCTCCAATCAAGCATCAATAGTAGAGGCATAAATAGAACAAACGTGAAAGGAAGGAAGGCAAACAACCTACTCGTCAAGGGCTTCCTGCAAGAAGATTTCCCTACACTTGTTAGAGGAATCGAGCTAGAGAGAATCTAAAGCCCCGTCGATGCACGCAAAGAAAGAAAAGAACATCCTTTTCTTGTCTCTTGAACAAAAACAAGAAAGATAGTTCTCTTGCACCCACAAGAAGAACCAATCAAGATGAGACCCATCCACTGATCCACCTCTCTCTCAGTGATAACAAGAGAAAGGAAAGCGCAGAGGAGGAAGAGAAACCAACCATTCAAAAGAGATTCTTGCCACCATCTTGGTTTGGGAATTGGGGTACCGACTGTTAGGGTTAATTGCCCACCCGCCTAGTTTGGGCATACTGACTGTTAGGGTCAGTATGCCACACGCAAAATGGGCCAGGCCGCCAGGCCAGCCAGTACGTGGGGGCGAATGAGCCGAATGATTCTGGTGGATATTTAGGTTGATGTGGTATGAATATAGTGAATTTGACTCAACCAAGTATGTACATATACACTATACCTTGTATATACCGATTTTTTGCCAAACATTAGGTGTTCAGCGAACACTCATGAACCATGCCAGGTTTGCCCTTCCTTTTGGGTTAACATTTTACATAAAGTAAGAACAAAAGTGTAAATGAGTGCTACGCAGGCGTAGGCCCATCCCACGGTGGGCCACTGCTTCCAGCCGTGGTGTCCGACGGCATGCAGTATATTGGCAGTGGCGGGTCAGTCTGGATGGAAAAGAAGCCCGCTTGATTCCTATGCAACTATTCTACTCAAATATTACAAGCAACTTCTGCAAATGCTTGCACTTGCACAGTCAAGCCCGCTTGATTCGTTTGCACTCCAAACAGTTTAATGAGAGCAAATGATTCCAGAGGTGTCCAATCAAGCATTAACATCATTAACAATGCAAGCACGTCACCGCTATACTGTCATTAAGCCAAGTACAAGTGTATTCAAACAAAATATGTGCACAACACTTCGACTCGGGCACAATTCTGAATAAAGTCATGAACACTATCATATCATGCAAAACAAGCTTACTCAACCGGCACTCATCGCAGGAAAAGGCAGTGCCCGTGACACAAATCACAATTCACATAAATAACACCAAAGCATTGGTTCAAATTTACCAAGCGGTTGATACTTCCTAGACAGGACGAAGGCAACCAACTCAGCATGTTCAATACCAGAGAGACAAGAAGATAACAATTCACTCTAATACTTCTTCCGGTTCATCTAGGTCCGGATCATGAAGACTCGGATAATACCAATATATCTCGGGCACAGGCCATCTGTCGTTGTATATTTTTGTTACAAAAAAGTCAGACATTGAATAATTCCTGTGAAACAAAGTAACCAAATAGTATTGACATGTGTCACAAAGAATTACCTATAATTACACTTGTCCATAATCCCACCAGCAACAGTCCTACAAAGACAAAAAGGTAGTTTTAACATCAAAAAATAATTGAATTAGCTTAGCCAAACCCAATAAGATATGGTAGCTCAATGGGGTCAGTCATGTGAAATGGCTTAGCATGTTAGCTCAAGTAGGGGTGGAGTTGAGAAGGGAGGTAGAGAAGGATAAGCCACCCCGACAACAGCTGTGCCTAACCCGCCACAGTAAGCGGCGCAGCACATAATTTGAGGCTTGAAGCCACTTGATAAACTCTTATGTTTGGCCTCAGCTTTAGCTTATTTAGCTAACTAAGAGAGGTTTTTTAGCACCGATGCCAACGGATAGGGGAGTGGTTGCTAAGGCCGAAGCTGGTGCTAGGTTGTATGTAACAACAAACCAACAGCTGAATCTTTTTAAGTGAATATTTATTGAGACTATAGAATTTAAAAATTTTGTACCACTTTAGCAACTATAGGTGGTGCTAAGCGTTGGAGTAATAATAGTTATTGTGGAGAGAGAGATGATGTGGCTACCTTAGCACTTACTTTAGATGCTAAGGGATAAAGATGCTCTAACAAGCCTTAGCTAGAGTTAGGCCAAACACCCCCTTGAAAAGACGATCGAAACCATGTGGAATCGGTGCATAAATATTGTCATATGACAAACAAGATGAGCCCTACAGAATGTTGAATTGACTCAAGAAAGTGCAAAAACAAGTAATGAGCTTACACACGAGTTTCGAATTAAAACTGAAAGTAATACAAGAACAAGGGTAGACCAACTACCCAATTGACCCCAAATTTTGCAATTGCCAATTCCATGTTGTATGACCCAAAATTCAACTAGAAAAGATTAAAAAAATGACCGCATACGTGCGCCTCCCCAAAACCTGAATGTTGTGTACATGAAAAGCACTTGAGCAATTTCATACTATATGGAGAGAAAAAAATCCATACCGTTTTGCATCAAAATGCCTCAAGAGTTTCAGAATTATCTTCCTTGGTAGGTACGGAGTTTCTTCTGTATCATAAAAGTTCATGCCAACAAAGTTCCCATCGAAATCAACAAGGGGCCCTCCAATCCCAGCCTAGCACAACAAATGAAGTGACACCGAACAGGGGTTACATAGGAAAAGATGATATTTGTAATGCCCTGCAGATGTAATGATGGGTAGTTACTCATATTCTGATGCAACTACTTATTTCCACCATTGAAAAAGTTTAGGAGAAATCAACACAATGTACCTTAGTGATTTTACAAGTGGAGATCTTAAGCTCTTTGCAATCAAATCTGCTTCGTTTGTTTGTCACTACCCCATTTGTGGCCATTAATTTGCCTGATTCAAAGCGACGCCCTAGAGCTACTACCTCTCTTTGAGGCGCTTCATCGAGTTTTGCCGCACGATGGCTACGGAAACCCATGATGCTGACAACAGCAACATTATACCTTAAATTATAATGTTGCAATGTCCCTTTGGCATGTCGTTTACTTGGAAGGCACACTTCAATCTGCAAAGATGAAGTGAGACTTAACCAGTATCTTAAATGAACAGGTGAAAGGAGTAAATAATGACTAGCAGTACCAACCGTCAAGTTGTGATCAATCTTGTCTTCATCACCGGAAGTTCTAACCAAACTTGCTGAAGTCAGAACACTTGTGGTGGATTCATTGCAGTCTATAAATACACCTGTGCAAGCAAAAAACCTGGTTTTGCCTGCACAGATTGCGATTCCAATAATTAACTAGTGACAAATAAAAGTAAATACAAATTTGGAAAAGTAATGAGCTCATAACAGTGCAACCACCATTGAATGAAGCAAGTGAGACAACACTTCGAGACAACTTTGAAGCAACTTTTTTGGTGGGTTCACTCCAGATATCTTCACCAAATTCATCTTCAAAAGTATTTTTACAATGCATGCCTCCTGGTTAAATAAACATGGTACAACAATTGAGATGATAGTATAAAGCTGTCAAAATGTGGAACAAAAGTGAATAGTCAACACAATCGAAAGCAACAACTCACCATCAAAATAAATTGGCAAAGGACAACCTTTGGACCTTATAATCTCATTTGCCTCATCTGTGAATGCTGTTGCAACAAGGTGAAGCAATTCACGACCATGTATTAGTAAAGATCAGCAAAATCGGAAGCATTGACTCACCATTAGATGTCCAGGGACAAAGAGAAGGCAGATGCTTAGATTGATTATCAGTGAGTTCTGGTGCAACAACAAGAAGTGATTAATGACCATATGTTAGTAATGATCAAAAGGTAACATTAGAATATGATGACAACTTGCATGATAGTTCACATTTGAAGTGACCCTGCTAGATTCACCTTGTGGCTCAGGGATAGAAAATGCGCAAACTTTCTGATTCTTATTTTCACTTCCCCCACTTGAGCTACCTAAAATGGAAAAGAGGTGGAATTGAAAAACACTGTAAAGTTGCTGGAGTAGACTATATGGCATATCAATGTTCTCAGTGCGAAGGGATTAGTAGACAAACCTTGGACCATTGGTGAGGAACCTACAAATGATGATTGATAAGTACATTAGAAAATGATGTAGAATTGCCTAATAGTGCATAATTTAGCAGTCTTAAGGAGTCATTGTGCTTAGCTCACCTTCTGAAGAACGGTTATAAGGTGTGAGGGATTTTTGAATCTCGTTTGTGGTTCTTTCTCTTGTACTATAACCTTCTTGATTACTTCCAACCCTGCAGCAGAATGTAGTAAACTCATCATAATAAATCCATAGAGCTATTGATCCAAAATTGAAATGGATCGGATTTTGGCGTGAATGTCAAACTAGACAAACTGAATTATAAAACAGGGGCATGATAGGAAACGGAGGAATTGGAGTTCACAACAAAAGAAAAAAAAAAGAGAATATGTTATACCAATCCTCAAGGATGACGTAAATGTTAGTTCCATTGTCAAAATTGTAGTTTGAATGAAAAATTGGACTACCTTTTCATTTAGACAGAAGTAGTAGCTTCAACATGGAAACAGGAGTCCTAATCTAGCATGAGTCACTCAAATTATTGTTCCTCAATTCATTCCATATGTTTACTGATCTGTGGTCAGCTGCCTGGAAGTTCCAGCTTGAAAAATTAAGTTCAAAACAAGCGGCATAAATGCTATATGGTCATCCAGAAATTATTTCGGTTAGACTAATTGTTCTGTTGTCATCCAACACAGATACTTGCTTACAAGTGATGCTTATGGTCATATTAGGCCAAGCATGATCCTAACTGTTCTGTTAGTTGTTCTCATTTTACTCAATATTTCAGTAATTAAACACGATATACTCTCCATTGAATAGCCATTTATAGGTCATGCTCCAAAGCTCTTGGTCTTGCATAACGCATACAGTATTTTCATCAATATGATTGATTTTTTTTATGAAAGTAACTTCTTAGTCTAGCACAATGCATATTGTATTTTCATCAGTATGATTTATTTTTTATGCAAATGTCCTGCACTTTCTTTGAGTGAGCTGACAAGATGCTCAGTTGCTGACATAATGTTTTCTCAACCAATTTCCTTACTGTCCACTGTGTTAAAGAGTCCAAACAACAGAGGACAAGGCGCATCATAGTATTAAGTGCAGTCTTAATTAAACTTTCCATCATTAAATATTTTCTTAGCACATGTGTTCCACATGCATACTAACTTAGATCAAGTAGGAGAGGGTAAAGTGGGATAGGAGAGTGGGTAGGAGAAGCATGGATGACCTGGAGAACATGTAGCTCATAAATGCTGGCCCGAGTAATCCAAGAGGCTCCAAGTGTTCAATAATTCGATTCCTTGGTAGGAATAGAGTCATTTCCCTAGCATACATGCTCATGCCAACAATGTTCCCATCGAAATCAACAAGAGGTCCTCCAATCCCAACCTAGCACAAAAAATAACGTGACACTCAGCCTGGCACAAAAAAAAAACGTGGCACTGTACATAGGAAAATTATAAATTTTGATGCCTCAAAAGGACATAGTTTAGTGCATATAACGATTAACAATTAGGCACTCATATCATGAATTCATGATACAGTTATTTAAATCCACCATGTAGAAAAGTAAGGAGAGACATCAACAGCGCACCGCAGTGATTTTGCATGTAGATAACATAAGCTCTTCGCTGTGATCTCCACTTGGACTGTCAACCAGTACCCCACATGTGGCCATTAATTTGTCCGAGTGGAAGCAACGCCTTAGAGCTAATACCTCAGTAAGCGAATAAGCTTGCATGTGATGATCGAGAAGTGCTGCACGAAGATTAGGGAAGTGCTTGGTGGTGACAACAATGATATTGTAAGGTGAATCATAATATTTCAACCGCCCTTTGACAACTTGCTTATTTGGAAGGCACACTTTAATCTGTAATAATAAAGCAAGACAACAGGTATCCAGAATGATTACCAATCTTAAATAAGCAAGCAAAGAAGTGAAAAATAATTAGCAGCACGAACCATGAAATTAGGAATCATCCTCCTTTCACCATCACGAGATCTAATCAAATCTGCTGAAGTCAAAAAATTTGAAGAATTTCGAATGCTTTTGATAACTATGCCTGTGCACGCAAAATGCATTTTGTTTCCTACACAAGAACATAATTTCAGTCATTAGCTACTGATGCTTAAATACAAACATGGAAAACTAATATGCATATAACAGTATAATCACCAACAAATGAAGCAAGCGAGACAACACTTTCCGACAACTTTGAAGCAAGTTTTTCACTGAGTTCGCACCATACACCTTCATCAAAATCACTTAAGCTGCTGAGTGCGTCTTCAAGAGTATCATCCAAATGCCCTTCATCAAAATCACTTAAGCTGCTGAGTGCGTCTTCAAGAGTATCATCCAAATGCAAGTCTCCTAGTTACGGAAGCATTATACAGCACAGTTGTGAGTGCTATGAAAAAAGCTGTACAAATACGCGCAAGAAGGAAGAAGTGGAAAATTTGAAATCAATGACTCACTTGTCTTTTCTCCTTGTTCGTAAGTTTTCTGCCTTTGATTTGAGGTTGTTGTGGGATCGTCCCTCCGCTTAATTTTCAACATCTTTCCAACCCTGACGCGGAAAGGAACAAAGTCCAAATGTTGAGTCATCATAAACAGTAGAGTACGGTTAAAGAAAATATTACACCATCAACTCCCAAAGGGCCAATATCTTGACCTCATATAAGCCAAGCTGTCCCATTAACTTGGATAAAGTTAATCCAGAAATCAACTGGGTTTGGGCAAAAATAAAGGGACCAAATACCCTATTCACTAACATGTTAATTGTTATTCTCTCACACACTCATAATATTACCAAACATGCATCCCCATGAAGACCAAATAAATATGCCCAAAAATCAGCGTAACATGCCACAAGTGTAAACCAATGTAAAAAAGACAGCGTATCTGATTCACCTTATCCAAAATCCTGGTCATGCCACTTGCAAGACAAATCAGGGAGCTAGTTGTTACCAGCCAGATCTTAGCAGATCTGTTGTCACCGCCGTAAAGATGAAAATACGGCAACAGCATAACACATGAAATTAAAACACATCGAAAGTGGAGTGAATCCCAAGATAAGCTAATGTGTGTTCAAAACAGGACTTTGAAAAAAGGGAAATTAAATAAACAAGAAAACAAGCGCGGTGTGCATATGAACGAATTAACCTCAAGAAAAAGTGCCTATGAAGTGCCTTGTTCAGAAATGCAGTCACTGTATTTATACTTGGTTTCAACAGAAGAAACAGGGGAGCACCTCTATCCAGAAATTAGGTTAGATACAGTAGCACATCTAAAGCACAAGAACATGCTCTAGGTTGAAAACGATTAACAACTAGGTTTCAACAGAAGTCATTTAGCTGGATCAACAACTAGGTTGAAAACGATTAAAGCGACACACATTTGGACAAATCTACCGGAAATCAGCACACGAATAACGAAATCCCCATTTTACTTCCCTAAAATTCGCTTAATTTTGAAGTTACCAAGAACTTGCAGAAGGTATCACAAGCAAGAATCAAGAAGGAAAAAAAAACAAATGCATTTCACCAAAAGCTACCATAAAGAATCAAGAAGGGACAAGACTCTATCCAGCAAAAATTTGCAGGCGATTGGAACCAGATGGTTCACAAAAAGGGAAAAATTAGGGTTGCAGGCGAGAAGGGAGAGCGAGGGAAGGACGGAGGCGTTACCGGCGGTGGCGTGGGTGCGAGAGGGATTGGGAAATTTTTCGCGTAAGCAGAAGCAGGAAGAATAAGGGAGGGGGACTCACGCCATGGGGGATGGTGACATACCAGAATCGCCCAAAAGCCGCAGCCCTAGCTCACCGTCTGCCTCGTCTCGTCTCGCCCAATCGCCGCCGCTCTGGCTCTCGCGCTGGCTTGAGGGGCAACTAGGGCTTGGGGAATCACCAAATCAGGTTAGCGCAGTTTCGGGGAATCACCGGATGGGCTGAGTAAATTGGCCAGCAATTTGTAGGCGAGGAGGCGGCACGTCTTCTCGTCTCCGATTTCCGGAGACAATGATTTGGCGCACGTCTTCACGTCTGACGTCTCCGATTCGGCTTGGCGGTGGCACGATCCGAGGAAGCGCCCTAGGGTTTTGGAAGACGAACCCCATGACGCGGGCACGATCGCGCTATTTATAGGCGAGGAGGCGGCTTGGCGTGCGGGGCATGGACACCGAGTCCGGGTCGGCGGCGGCTCCTCGGTTGGGCTGTGCCAGCGCGCGAGCGGGCTGGCCCGAAGGCAGTCGGGCTGGCCGGAGAAAGGGAAAGGCCACACCGTCCGCCTTCTCCATCTCCCGGATCGCTTGTGCTGACACCATCCGCGTCCTCCGCGCGCACCCTCTCTCGCCCTCCTCTCTCCCCACTCGCATCGCCATGCCGTTACCATCCGCGGCGCATCGAGGTGGCCGTACGGTGACCGGATTTGGAACAGGAAGTCCCCGCTGTACCCATTGTCATTGGCCACCTGCGCATGCCGTGCCCGGCGTCGTCACCCGCCTCCGCCTGCTCCCCGACACGCCGACACCGTCTTGGCCGCGGTGGATCCCCAGTCCACGGCCAACCCACATGGCGTGGTGGGCGAGATTCGCCGCTAGAGCAGAAGGACGGGAGTCGCAAGGCATCAGGTCTGTGTAGTGGAGGCTAGTTGAGGTGACGACGCCGGATCTGGCTGGGGTTGAGGTGGGCATGCCTCAAATACCCTGGTTGCAGTGGTGAGGAAAGCCATGATCATTTTCTCCCTTACCCTCGTCTCTTGTAGTTTTGTTGTTACATGGGTGTGAGCTGCAAGAACTAATACTACATCTAGCGGAGTGGATTCCTTGGTGGCTCAATTTTTTTTTTCTTTTTGGATGGTGCAGCATGCGATTCAGTTCAATTGAAAGCAGCATGTGATTCAATTCAGTCCTTTGCTCGCTGGTGGAAGAAGACGACGATGCCAGATGATAGGCGCGCGTTGAGGCTACCGGCGCGCATAATGCCGCTTTACAGCGGGGGTATTCTCCGGAGGACTAAGACGGCATTGATCGACGACGCTCTGCAATGGTGGATTGACTTGCAGTGGAATCGGGATCGACAAAGCGATCCGTTCTGCACCGCGTCGGAAGAGATGAAGGTGTTGACATGATATCAATTTATGCTGCCACAACGCAAGCCCACAAGAAAGAAGACAAAGAAAGAGGTTCAAGCAGCTGAAGCTACTGAAATTTTTTCAGCCTTGTACAAGTTGCGGATGAAGACTCGAAGATCAACTCGAAACCGACGGTTTCACTTGAATGAGGGGAGGATAATGTGGCCACAGTTATGAACCATTGTTTTGAATTTAATTCTTGTGTTCAAATTGTTTCGCATAAATTAATTTCAGGATTTACTCAAGAGAAAGAAGATGAACCGCATCAGAAGAAAGACAAAAAAAGAAAGGAGGGACGCATGCATTGGCCACGTGCATGGAAGATGGGCGCATGTAGCACAACAAATTGTGCTTTGGTTCAGTTCAAAGGAAATAGACATATTTTGTATATGTGGAATAAAACCAATGCACAAATAAAAAGAAGACGAGCTACAGATAAGGACAACAACCAAGAGAAATCAAGAGAATTTCATGCAATCTTTGGAGATAAATTAGGAGGGAGTTTCTTGGTGCCATACGCATGCATAATAGACTGGCACAATCAAGATCAAATCCTAGCTTCTTTCTATGCTTCCACAATTTAGGGTGGAGCCCACCTACAGTCGAGACCACCAAGTTAAGATGGTGCACGGATATTAAAATTAAGTTGGTTTAGGAAATTGCTACAAATTGTTGTTAGGAAAGACAATCCGAGATGTAAAGATGTAAAAGGATATGCTGAGTTTTTAGTTTCTATCTTCTCTACCCCTAAAATCCACCAGTTCAGTTCTTTCCTACGACCACCCCAAATTGTGCCCCTAGCAGTCATGAGTTTTCCTGCATCCACACCAATTTGTGTCCCCAGGAAAACCAACCAGTGAAATCAACGATCAAGGATCAATTCCCACCTTTCTCTCTCCTTACCCACTCATATCCAACGATCCAAATCCAAAGCGGACTCAGCAAAAAATTCTAAAAAATTCTTTTAAAACGACTCGGCTCCCACGCCTCCGCAGCGGCCGGCTCGCCGGCCCCACCCCACCCCACGTGCAGCGCAGGAGGCAGCCGCAGTCCGTTCCAAATTCCAATCCCCCAACGCCGCCTCCTCTCTTCTGGAAGAAAGTGGGCCTCTCAAACCCTAAACCCTCCCCCTCCTCGGAAATCCGGCCGCCATGGCGGCGGAGCCATCGAGCCCGACTCGTCGCAGGACCCCCGCCGCGCGGCGGCGCGCGGCGCCACCGGCGGCCCCAACCCGTCTGCGCGAAGGTAACCAACCCCTCCTTCGATCCCATGCGCGCATTCTGTTTCTCTGCGTTTGTTTGGTTTCGACGCGCTCGTTGGGTTCGTTTTGTGTGTGTGTTGGTCCCGCGGTGTGGAAGAAGTTCCAGTTGGAGACAAGCCGGTCGGCTGCGGGAGGCGGTGAAGCTCTGCAGAGCGAGAATGACAAGCTGCGAAGGAGAGCTCCGAGCTCAGCAGAGGTACCTAATCTCCCCCTTAGAGTGTCCCCGGATCTGTTCATGTTGTCTTTGCTTTCGTTGGTTTCTTACGCATTGTGATTCTAATTGGAAATATAAACGATAACTTGGGAGTATCCAGCAACAAATGTAAATGTTTGGTTGGTACACATATAAAATTATGAAACAACATTTTGATTAGTTAAGCCTTTGAAATTTTTTGAAGGGAAGTTAAGCCATTGATCAGTGTGATATATATATATATAGAAAGATGAATACGTTGGTAGTAATGTAATGCAATATGTAGGTCCAGGATTGTAAGCACAAGCCTTTTTTCGTCTAGAGAAAACCAAAACCTTTTTTTTTTGTTATGAAGTATCTAACGTTCTAAATTCGAATTTAATAGCATGATAGTAGCATGCTACCAGGAATTTAACAGAAGGTGACTATCCAGAGAAGAGGAGCCTTTCAAAGTATGTTTGTTTTCTCTTTAATGCTTATATATTTTTCAATAACATCTATTATTCCCTGTACCATATTGCATTTAACTAAAACTACATAAGATTGCTGTCACTATCGTGCACTTCATCTTTCTGGTTGAGAAGCATGTGTAATTCTGGCCACTTTTCATAGCCTGGCCACTTCATCTTTAAACCTTTTGGTATGTACGTGTATCATGCACTAATAGGTTGTTATTTATGCTTCTGAATGAGCGGTGTGCAAGGAAGAGCGTCTCGAGGTGATTCACAGAAGCGGCTAGGGAAGCGAGTCGATGCAGAGATATGCTAGAAAGAGATAATTGAATTGAAGGCACAGAACTCGACCTGCAGCAAACACAAAATATCTGCAAAATGATAATGAACTTCTACGCATCTCTCGAGTTGGAGGAAGAAAATAGAAGGCTCAAACAGATTTTAGGAGAAGAAAAGAAGAGGTGTAATTCGAGAAGAAAAAGTCGACGAAGAAAAGAGCAAGGCTTTAGAAATGCAGAAGTTCTTGAAGTCGAAATGTACAAGTCCGAAGAGTATAAAAGGCTTGCTTATACAAAAGAAAAGTAGCCAATGATTTGAGGGCATCATGTGAAAAATTGAGAGTGAAGCAAATAAAGCGAGCCACAGTTGGTTGCTCAGTTGAAAACAAAGGAAGCACATAAAAGGCTGAAGAGAAGCGAAGACCGCAGAGAAAAGAAACATGCTAATTCGGAAAAATTGTTAGCGAGAAAGAACAAAAAGCTAATTGAAGTTGAGAGGAAAAAGTAGTGGAAGAGAAGAGCCGCATGACCGTTTGTTTGCAAAGTTAGAGGAGCAGAAGAAACTGAATGAAGATTTACAAGCTAGCATTGAAGTTGAAACAAAGGATGTAATGGGTGAGAAAAACCGTGCGGACCATCTGTTCCGAAGTTGGAAGAGGATAGAAAACGAAGTGACTATTTATGGAGGAAGTCGATGATTTTTGTGGCGCTAGGATACGATTGCTTTTGGAAAACGTGGGCGACAACATGTTGATATAGTTACGAAAGTGCAAGCGTAAAGCTTATCAAAGAAAAGCTTAAGTGAAGAAAGAGCAACTAAAGCATGTGAAAAATGTATTGAAGCTAGATAAAGCAAAAATGCTTTGATAAGAGGAGAGCTTCAACGCCTAAAACAAGACTGGATGCACTAATAAGCCGGTTTAACATGCTTGATGACCATCTTCTTTGGTGGTGTTGAAGATATTCATGCCATGACAGAGGTCCGTATCTTTGTCTCTACTTGTTACTATTATCACCTGTATTTATGATGGTAATTTTAGTAGAAATTTGAATATGCTCAAAGCTATCATGATAGCCAATGATTTTAACATACAATTATTTTAACATACTACAGAAAAACAATTTCTTTTCATCCAAAGAATGTACATATTTGTAAATTTGTCCGTGCCATGGATTTTGTTACCATGCTCATATAAAAAAAAGAAACTATTTTTAAACGGAGACATGGGAGTAATGCCTTTGTCAGTCCTCTTTTGTTGAAGTGAGGAATGGTGGATGCAAAATGTTCATCTCTACCCCTAAAATCCACGATTCGATTCTTTCCCACGCCCACCCCAAATTGTGCCTCCAGCAGTCATGAGTTTTCCTGCGTCCACACCAATTCGTGTCCCTAGGAAAACCAACCAGTGAAATCAACGATCAAGGATCAATTCCCACCTTTCTCTCTCCTTACCCACTCATATCCAACGATCCACGCCCACCTCCCCCGCGCATATATTTCGGGCAGGTGTATATATATATATATATATATATATATATATATATATATATATATATATATATATATATATATATATATATATATATATATATATATATATATATATATATATATATATATATATATATATATATATATATATGAGGAGGGAATTAGGTTTCCCAAAACCCTAACCACCGCCACCAAGAAATGCCCACAGGCGGCGCGCCTCTGCCTTGGAGACCCGCCGCCACCGCTTGAGACTCGCGCTGGCCGTCTCCCCGCCGCCTCCTCCACCGCCCGCGTCCGGCCGCTGCACCGCCGGCCACGCCGCACTGCTGCGCGCGTCGTCGCCGCGTCGGCGCCGCTGGTGAGCCGCCGCCGCCTTGGCGCAACCGCCGTGGCGCCGGGCATGCGATCGCGGGCTGCTACCGCTGCCACGTGCTCGCCGGCGCGCCGCTGCACCGCTCGGGCCGGCCAGGTGCGCGGCGCGCCGCCGGCCATGCTCGCCGGCCACGCCATCGCGCGCTCTCGCCTTGGGTGCCGCCGAATCGCACTGGCGGCAGCCGCGCAGCGCTGCGGCGGGAGAGAGGTGCGCCGCCATGGCGTGCGTGGCGCCCGTGGGCGATTCTTGGGCACGCTGGCGACAGCGCGGCGGTGCGGGAGGAAGGGGCGGCGCGGCGACCTTGGTGGCATCCGAATAGCCTCGAGATGGCCCGCGCGTGGTGAAGTGGGCGCGGTGCGAGGCGGACCGAGGAGGCGAGGCGGCGTTAAGGACATCAAGGGTCTTGACGGCGCGATCGATGAGGCCGGCGCGAGGCGGTCGAATTTTATCTTGTTTTGAATTTTAATTTGTACAGGATGGGAATGCACCGAGGACCAAATTCTTGGTAGAGATGTTGAAGTAAAGGACAACGAATCTAAAGACAACATTCTGAAGATATACAAGAACTTATTAGGCGTGTGAGGATTTAGGTGGCTTCAAAAGATGTAATAGCTGTGATGTTATTTATTTGCAATGTTGCTCTTTAAGCATAATTGCTATGGACTCAATAATATGATAGCTCATCATGAATCTCTTTTGGCATGAGTCTTAATCTATCTCACTATTTACTTCATTTTTAAGAAACATGGTCTTTTTGTTTTTTACCGTAGCAATATCGTCATTTGGTTGTTTTCATGTGCATCCCTCAAATACTGCCGTAGCGTTAGCACGGGTACTCTACTAGTTTCATGTAGTTGAGTTGTTTAGGAAGTTGTGTGCGTGTGTGCGGCTATAAATAGCCTAATCAGTGCATCATATAAAGGCAGAGTTTTGATAATAAATTAGACACCATGTGTGTTGACGGTTGGCTGTTAGGTTTGAATTCCCTGTATTACGTACCTATCAAGAGCTTTCCGTTTGAGGTTTGTGTTTACTTTGTAGATAAGAATCGTTATTCTTGGGTTTTTGTGAAATCTTTGTGGTTCAACTCGCTGATTCGTGCCTAATCATTGGTACGATTCGGCGGTGCTTCTATTCGGTATTATTTTTTCTCTTGTAGATTGATTCCATGTCGCTCTACTTATCGCTACTGCTGTTTTGCCACGAAAGATCAAGCAACCTACATGATTTAATCTCGTTTCAAGGTTCAATCCACATCGTGAACTGAAACCTGTGATTTTTTTTTTTTTGTGTGTGTATTTCTGTCATTGATGTTGCTGGGTTGATGCGACCAGAAGAAGCGAGAGGAATACGAGAGAGATAGAGTGGGTTCATTGATGTTGCTGGGTTGATGCGGCCAGAAGAAGCGAGAGGAATACAAGAGAGACAGTGGATGCGTGTCGCGAGAGGAACACAAGAGAGATAGAGTGGATGCGTCTGAGTCGTATTTTACCTGGAAGCCATTGTCGGATTTGGGAAGGAAGGAGGCGATGTTGGAGATGGGAGGGAAGGACCACGCCGTCCTGTGTCACCAATGCAGCTCAGGAGCGAAGGGAAACGAAGGGAGGGGGAAGGACTGGGTGCGACTGAAGTCGGGTCGGGTCACGAGCGGTGCCCAGTGGCCAAATGGGAAGACCAGGTGGGGTTAAGTGCCTGCATGCTGAAAAAAGTAATAAAATAATTCAAAGCGGCAAATAATCATGGATCCAACCTAAAGAGTGACAAAAAAAATTACAATATGAGCCATGGTATTTTATAGAGTGGCAATTTATAGGGTGGCATATTGTCAATTCGCTCTATAACTTAAGGAGGTAGTTTTGTGGGATCAGGTTTTGTTTGGATTGACACTACTATAGAAAAGGTTATCACAGACGGTTCGAAAACGTCATCACAGACGGTTTTGTGAACCGTCTGTATTTATGGGTCAGTGATAATCGAAGGTCATCACGAGACCGCGGTTTCGGACCGTGAGTGATTATCGACAGTTTTGACTATCATGATACTTATTATCAGGCGGTTTTTGAGTAAAATCCGTCTGTGATAGCTGATAATCACAGACGGTTTTGACTCCAAAACCGTCTGTGATACTTATTATCACAGACGGTTTTTACTCAAAAACCGTCTGTGATATTCCCTTCAACCCCTAAATATATTTTTGTTTATTGGCTAGCCTCAAGAAATGCTAGCCATGCCCTCTGAAACAAGCAGATAATCACAGACATAAAACATATACAATTCACACATCTCATTTCATTTCATATCTCGATTCATTTCACAGACATAAAACATCCAATTGACAAGGCACTTCATTTCACAAACATAAAGCATCCATTTCGCAAATCAATTCATTGAATCGAAATAAAATATCCATTAACAAATACACAATTGTAAAAGATCTATACTGCATTTGCACTTAGAATTACAATAAAAAAAATCTTCTGGGCAGTGGAACTCTCCATCTGATCTTACGACTTTACTCCACAAAAACCAAATGAACTCTCCTCGAATTTTTGCAAAATCCGGCTGTTTCAATGCAGATGTAGAGATGGGTGCAGCCTGTCGATAGGAATATCAACGCGCGCACATATAAAACTTGACATGTATGAAATAAATGTGGAAAGATTGACAAACCTTAGGAGTGGAGATCTTGCTGGAATCGAGGAGTAGTCTCATATGGTGGCACACGTAGTATCCACACGTGTTGCATTACTTCTTGGTGGCACTTGCAAAAATAGAATGTGTTAAATCAAGTGGCATTACTACTAAGTGTTGTATATGATTAATTAATGTGTAGCTAGCCAATACCCGAAAATTACGATCATGTTTCAAGGGCTTGGCAGCTGTCGTCGAGCCACTTGTTTGTTGAACGTATGTGACGAACGACCTTCGTTATTCGAAAAAGTTAAATTAGTCATTCGGAAGGAAAGAAAGAGTACAATGTACAATGTACTTACCTATCGAGTATTTATAAAAAAATCGTCTGTGATAAGCTTCATGCCAGAACGCTTCGCGCGTGTTTCGATTGCCAGAACGCTTCGTGTTTCGATCGTCTAATTAACGTCTCTCGATCGTTATATGAAGCGTCTATATCATTAATGCTTCGCGCGTGTTTCGATTGCCAGAACGCTTCGTGTTTCGATCGTCTAATTAACGTCTCTCGATCGTTATACGAAGCTTCTATATCATTAATGTTTGGGTATACGATGCTAAAGGTTAAATATGCGCGCCTAATCCAGGTCTCTTCTACGTACGTACAATATGGATTCTACTATTCTTGTGATCATCTCCTTCCTCTCATCTGTTCATCACGAATTGTTCGGTCGGAACCTTACACAGGCGGCCAGCAATTTGCATCTGGAGCAGCTTCTCCGCACACGCCCTGGTTCTTCTCCACAATGTGCGCAAAGCGGAAGAAACTCTACACACATTGGAGAGACTGATGGATAGCCTTGCCGATCAAGCAAATACGGCAGATTCTGAGGAATCTTTTCATGCTATCCTCTACGACATTATGGATGCTGCTGATCATTTGCCCAGGCTGGAGGAGGAAGTGCGGAGGACAAGGGCAATCTTAACGGCGTTCGAGAATTTAGCGGCTGATCCTCCAAGTCCCCAAGTCGAAGAAGAAGCGTACGAAGCCCAAAAGATTACAATCTGGGAAACTCTTTACCTGTGCGACTTTTGTAATAAATTTGCCTCTAATTGAAATTAATAAATTTTCCTTTAATTTGTGATCTCTTGTCTCAGTAGTTCTGTAGTTAAGTTATTAGAAGCAATGTGTACTTATATATTAACCTCTGATCTAGAATATGATAGACAAAGGGACATCACAGACGGTTCTTGTTAAAAACCGTCTGTGAACATTCACAGACGGTTCTTAACAACAACCGTCTGTGATAGTCGACACAACACAGAGGGTTTTTAATAAAAAACCGTCTGTGATAATCCCATATTATCACAGACTGTTTTTAAGAAAAACCGTCTGTGATATTCCAGTATCACAGGCGGTTCAGAGGTAAGAACCGTCTGTGATACTCCTTTTTCCCGCCACAAATACCACAGACGGCCTTCAAATTAAAACCGTCTGTAATAGTGTACATTACAGACGGTTTCACAAAACCGTCTATGATTTGGCGTCTACTATTAGCCTTTCTGTAGTAGTGTGATGTGTATGGGTCGTGATCTAAGCGGCTGGATGCTTGGTTTGATTGTATTTGCTGATTTATGACAAATTTAGCAAGGAATATGAACAAATTTAGCAAGGAAAATGATTTAATTTGTGTGGCAGTCTGTAGTATTCCCTCCTTTTAGAAATGTAAGACGCATTAGAAAATATACAGTAAAACTTTTTAAAATTTGACTATGTGTATATAAAAATATGTTTGGATTGGTCACATAAAAATGTATCATTATAAAAATATTTCCAGAATATAACAATTTTATATTTTTTTAATAGAGATATTTATATAAAAAAATAGTTATCAAAGTTACATGTTGGAGACTGTATCAATATCTAAAACATCATATATTCTTGAACAGAGAGTACTGTTTTTTATTTGGATCATAGTTGTTCTCGCAGGCTGCAGCCTTTCTTTTTCCCCAGTTCCTTGGCTGTCTAATTACTTCCCTTTAGATGGAGTTAGGATTAACTTCTCATTAACTGGCTACTTACTCTCTTTTCATTGAGTAGGAGCATTTGTATTGGTCGCAAGTTAAGTTACTAATCTTTTACTGTGTCGTGCAGACCACCTGTTGGGGTACGGTATTAGCAGGAAAAAAGTTCTTCGCTGTTCGCTAACCTTCTAAGAATGAGCTGTTGTCAAATGGTTCTGAAACTAAAGTTACCTATAGGCTATAGTTTGATCCCAGTGTATAAGCTTGGTAATAATTCTAGAACTAAAATTACTCTTACTTTTGTGAGCTGCAAATGATATGCTCCATATTTTACAATGTCTTTAGTTAGTGTGCGGGTGGAGTAGGTTCTTATTGAATAAACTCCACTGGGTGCTTATCTGATGTTGTTTCTTACAGTGTTCATACATGACACTTTGCTAACCAAATCTAGCACGGAAACGCTTGCCCCCGAGGAGAACCAAATAGGCTTTTTTCATTTAATCAAAGTAGGATTTTTTTTAATCTTAGACTATTTTTTGGTGTCTTTGTCATTTGTAGGGTTTCACAAACGCTAGGATAATTTTGTCTAGCTTAGACTAATTTTGTTTGTCTTTGTCATTTGTAAGGTTTCACCAAGATTAGGATAATTTTGTCTATACTAGAATTGTGTCATTTGTAGTTGATTGTGTACTGGAATGTCATTTAGTGCATTGCCTCTCATAGCTTTTCTATCTCCTAAGTTATACTCAGCTGGTGGCCTGGGTGTCTTGTTTTAATTTAATGGAAAAGGCCCATTTTAGTTCTTTCCTGTATAGGTGTTGTTCCTTAGTATTTCGATATGAACATAGGTGCTCCAGATGTTTTTGGGTACCACAATAAAATAGTCAAATATCCTTATAGTTAAAAATTCACTGTCAAGTAATGTGCAATTCTATGTAAGCTATGTTAATTGTAATTTATCATTTGTATGTATTAGCTATGCCTTTTTTCTTCTGCTCCTGCTAATAGTAGAGGTAGTTGTACAATAATTGTTATATCTAAGTTGTTTTATATGTATATGTAGATTTTTTTTAGTTTAGATTGTTTTCTTAGCCAAGTTTAGATTGGACAAGAGTTTCGCATAGAGATTTCATGTTGAGTCCCCTAGGTTGTAAGTTAAAGTAATTTAAAGTTTGAGGTGTCTATGAAACACTCTTTTTTGGGGTTGAGAGCACTTATATTTTTTGGACGTTAGATCTCTATCCAACGTTCTAAATTCGGAGCACTCACATTTTTTTGAAGGAGGTGGGGTATGGGGGGATTCATTAGATGGAGATCCAGCGCCCTAAAATCTGAGTGCTCTCAATCCCAAAAACACTCAAGTGCTCCTTAGCACTTCTCTTTAAAGTTTTGTGTATGTCTTAAATCAAATCCCTTAGGTTCAGATTAAAGTCATAAGGTTTTTCAGATCTAATCACTTAGCAGATGCAAGGTAGTCAATGCAAGAAAAGTGTGCTTATGTATCGAGTCTTAGGGGCAAAATCTTTTTAGTGAAAACTCACTTGTAAATTCCCCTTCTCCTTTGAACAAAGATCGCTAGGGTTCCTCCTTCTCTTTCCTTCTCTATCTTGTGATTTTTTTGGCGTGGTATTTTGCGCGAATGTCTCTTGGGCAATGGCCGATGGGTTAGTGAGAAACTGGGAAAATTACTGTGTAATGTCTTTGATGCAAGGTTGCTTAGTTGGGCTTGTATTTTTCTGTGTTTGGTGCAAGGTTGGTGAGTTTTGGGCTTTTGGGAAAAAAATTGGTTGGCGCATGAGCAGAGCATGACTTTATTCTGTGTTTGTTCTGTTGTGGTTTCCATTGCTCAGGTGGGCTTTTTCTTTGGGGTCTAATGTGTATTTTAGGCCCTGTACAAGTCCAAATAATTAAATATAAGTTCAGCAGGCAGACCATGAGCAAGTAGGTCATAACGGGCCGGAAAAATGAAAACTGCAGGCCCGATAATCAAAGAGACAGCTCAGCCCATCCGAAAACAGCTAAACACAGCACAGAAATAGCAGCAGCCCCGCAACCGAAGGATGGTGATCCAATGGCACAAAATATTGAGTAAGATTTAACAAAATTTTAGTTAACCATAGAAAGCCCAAAATTACTTTTCTTTTGGCAGGGGAGACGAAATTAGTTGAAAGTACTCCAATGATACGTAACAGAGGTCGAATCCAAACTAGTTTTACCACGGAATTTCGTCAAACAAAATTCCTGCATCCTTTGGTTCCAATAAGTATGCAGTGTAACTCCAGGTTTAAGATGACCAGTGCCTCAGTTTTATGGTATACCAGTCTACTTAGGGTGTATTTGGTTGCTTTTGGGTAGTGGGATCGTACATCCTGGATGAGGGGAAGCTGGATGAGGATGGGCGTATTTTGAAAAAGAAGAGTGTTTGGTTCGATGTATCCGTGGATACATGCTGAATGAGTCTGTGATTGGTAGGCTGTATATGAGGCTGTATGAGCGGATACAGTAGGCTGAGAAGGTGTTTGGTTGGCTGTATAGTGGGGTATAGTGACCCTCGAATGTGAGAGGTGGTGTGGTTACCCCCTTCACATGTTTTTTCAGTTTTTTTGCACAAACTAAGTCATTCCTAATAGTAATTTATTTACAGTATGACATATTAATTTTTTTAACTTCTGAAAAGAACGTATTTGACAATATGATGATGTATATCAGGGGGAAAATGCGACATGCAATTATTTGGTATGAACACATGTTTTGACTAAATATTTGCAACTTTACTCTAAATCAAAAGACATTAATAAAATGAACACTCCAAAGACAAAGTACATAAAGATCTATATTTCTCATAATAAAGAAGCATAAGCATAGTCATATATCTTAGCTTACACTTAAGCAAGTCGCCCCTACATAATTACAAAAGGTGTGCCTTGAAGACACCATCAGCACCATGCACACATAATTACAAAAGGTATGCACCATGCACACATCACACAACAGATGTCCATAGTTTCATCTTACATAAATAGTTAGGGCCTATAGGGGGAGGATTATCCATCAACCACCAACTAATTAGGCAAAAGGTTAGTGGTCAGTGAGAAATAGCCTACTCATTGAAGTAGTGCTTCTCAATCCAATGATTCATCCACATACGACGATGTTCGTCACTCATCTGCACAAAACCAATGCTTTGTGCCTTGTGTTCATAGAGCCAACCAAGAGCAGACAGTAGGGCATCTGGATTGAACCCAGGGAGTGTCATCATAGCATTGTAGACCCCTGCGTGTGCCTCAGCATGTGCAGACTCCCTGATAGCAGCTCCCAAGTCCTTCACTGCAGCAATCATGCCATTGAAGACAACTACTTCCTCATCACCGATCAGCCTCTCTTCCTCTTTGAACGGACCCACCGCATGAGTCCTTACCCTTGTCTTGAGCTGCCCTCCCGAACCATCCTCATTTGGTGGAGTCCAAGTTGGTAGAGGACCATTGGTGTCGGTGCCTCTAGCAGTGCATTCTCCCAAGGACCTCATCAAAGCCTAAACCCTCATTCGCAAGCTGAGAAATGGGGTGGCAATAGGTCACTTTCCACAACATCGAAGGTTCTTCCAAAGGCTCATTTGAGCCCATGGCATACCTCCCAGTGGCTTGTCCAGCAGAGAATATGGCAACCATCTGGTCATAGTTCTCAATAGGAACTTGCAAGTATGGAGCATCCTCAGGGTGGTCCTACATGTGAACAACAAGGTCATGATCTTATGGAGCAAGCATAAACTTCACACAAATTTAGTACCTTGATGTGTCCTTTGTAGTGCTCATCCTCAAGTAATATGGTGTTGGTGGTGTCATCCCATAGAGCGCCACTAAGGTCCCGCAACTTGCATATCTTTGCCCATAATTTCTTCCACTTCCGGAGGTGGTTACTCACCTGACTCCCAGTGACCTCAACACCGATTTGCTCAGTCACTTGTCTGCCAACGGTGTTCAAGTGCACCTCCTTGAAGCCTTTCTCTGGTCGTACCCCACTTTCCACCAGCTCAGTTAAACAGCGTAGCATTATGTTGGACATGTGAGATGTCTACTTCATGTTGGCCCTATGTTCAGCCATAACCTACCATAAAAGTACAAATGGGCATGAATAAACGCACAAAGTAGTAAGCAACACATAAGGTATTAAGCATAGGGCAATGGAAAAAATAAATAATCACGACCGGTTATTATTACATGCCTCAAGTCAAATCATTACAACAAGTATCAGTACTAATTATTACAAAGTCTTGAACAAAGTCATTCACACACGCATGTTTCCCCTATTGTTCCACATAGCTAGTGCCCACTCATTCCTCTTCGCTGCCCAAGTGTTGTTGTCATACTCAATGTCATGGTGTTGTTCAGGATCTACAGGGTTTGGAGTCCATTGTTGTTCCCTAGGGACACACTCATCTTCCCCATGCGTTAGTATCCAATTGTGCAAAATGCAGCAGGCAAGCACTAACTTTACTTGAGTCTTGTATATGTGGAATGGTTTATTATACAAAATTCTGAATCGATTCTTCAATGCACCAAATGCTCGTTCCACTGTGACCCTAAGAGAGGAGTGCCTTAGATTGAACAACGCTCTTTGGTCACGAGGATGATTCCTTCCACTATACTCATTCAAGTGGTACCGACAACCACGATATGGCGGGAGAAACCCTGGCCGAACAGCATAGCCCGCGTCTACGAGGTAGAATTTACCTACAAGCGACAAATATTGGTCAAGTAAGGTTTTTTTCCAACTAATTGCACATACTAAATGCACAACTAATTGCACTTACCCGGTGGCACCCTTAAACCATCATCCCTCTCCAATGCATCTGCTAGAATAGTGGCATCATGAGCAGAACCCTCCCACCCAGCTAAGACATATGTGAACTTCGGGTCGAAGTCCACAGCAGCCATGACATTTTGTATGGTTATACCCTTCCTACCTCGAAAGGCGGCTGCCATAGATGCGGGGACTCTAGCTAGCACATGAGTGCCATCTACAGCGCCAATGCAATCCTAATAAATATGAAAAACCAATTAGTTACGGGCTGCAATGGCAAAAAAAATTTTCATTGCAAGGTCAAACTAGTACCTTGAAGTATGGGTTGAATCTGCGGTTGGTTGCAATTTTTGGGTGGATGTCATGGGACGGTGGCCGAATCATCTCCTCACGCAACTCTCCAATAGCATACAACACTTCTTGGAAATAACGACTAATAGTTTCCAAACCCCTTCTAAAATTAAGCTCTATCAACCTAAACCTACAATTGTGCCCAACCACTTGTAGGAACATGGCAACTTGTTCCTCAATTGAGCAATTAATTGTGTCTTTAAGCAACCTTCTTGTTCTAAGCAATGTGCACAAGTGGAAAAAGGGGGCTCTTCTCATTCGAAGTTGTTCTACACAGTGCCTATCATCATTATGAAAAATGAACCTAAGGTTTGTCATCCTGATTTTGTCTCTTTCAGCTAAGGGACCATATGTGATGGGTGGTGTACGACCAGCACGCCTATACACAAATAAGGTGTACGCACACATGGTAGCAACTACTCCAGTTGCATTACTAATGATTTTACTGGCATTGTGGAAAAATCATCCATCTAAAAATGCACACAAACAGTAAATTGTGTTACTAATTATTTTACTAGAAGGTATGTTTCGGTTAATCACAATATTATACTTGGCAAAGTAATAGAGGATGGGTAGGATTTACCGTTTCCGAAGCAAAGATCGAGGTCTAGTGTGGTTCTTGCAGGCAGCAGATCAAATCCCTGCAATGCGAGAAATATATTAAAGCTACATCATATTGTACATAAGGAAAAAATGCAATTGAAATGTAATTGACAAAAAATGCAATTAAAAAGCTAGCCGGGGAGAGAGGTCGTCGGCGTGGCCCGCGATAGAAAAATCCCCCTCGGCCCGATCCCTCCGCCCTGCTGCTCCTCTCTTGCTGCCTTCGGCCGAAGCCGCTTCATCTCCTTCCCCCGTCTCCCTTTTCTCAGCGCCTCCCACGGGGCCAGCTCTCCAACGCGCCGACTCCCAGCGCCTCCCCTCCGACTCCAAGCGCTTCATCTCCTCGACCCGACTTCCCCACGCCCCACCGGTTCCAGCGGCGATGCGCCGCGCCACCTGGGCCATCTTCGCCGTGCCAGGCTGCCGGCCGCCCCCCGCCTTGCTGCTCCGCTCCGCACGGTGAACCACGGCCGGATCCGGGGGAACCCCGCGTGGCGCCTCCACGAGCCGCGGCCGCCGCCTCCCGAATGACTTCACCGGATCCGGAGGAGGGAGGAGAGGGAGATCACCTGCTGCCGACGCGGAGGACGCGCAGGAGAGCGCGGAGGTAACCCTAGCCCGCCCTTGCTCGACTCTGTCGGTCCTGGATGAGCAGCTACGGTGGAAATGGTGTTCACTCCCGGTCCCGGATGAGACCGTATGCTGGGGACGAGCGGATCCCGGATTCTACAGTACATCCATCCAACCAAACACCCGATTTCAAAGTAAAATACGATGGAGCTACATTCAACTGTCCATATTCAGGTGACCAAACACACCCTTAAGTAGAGCATTCGAACGAACGGTGTCGTGCTGGAAGTAGCTACTAGCACACATGCGTGCATGCGATCGAAAACATAGGCGTACAGGTCGAGTTGAAAGGGACAATGCGGCATATAGTATTAGATTTTGACTACGCGTACGTCTACGCGTCAGATCAGGTGCCAACGAAGCCCTCCCAAATCGATGTGAAAGTGATGGACGACTGACTTGATAGTGATGCGGTACTCTTGGAACGTTCAACATATCTTGGACTTAAAAAGGTCACATATCTTGGACGTTTCTGTGGTAGTAGGCTTCTCAGCTCGTGGTCATGGAGTCGTGATGCGTCGCATCACAGACTCCCATGTATGCAATATAAACTAGATGTGAAAGCATGACTTCACACCATATTAGCTATCATGTGGATCGAATAAAAAGAGCCGCTATGATGCATTGGTCTATATAAAAAAAAAAACCAAAAACAAGGACTCATGTGTATTTACAAAGAAATAAGGGTTTTTCTATGAAAAAGTAAAGATTTATATGTGAAAAATAAAGATCTATACGTATTCTCGAAAAATAAATGACTTTTTCGTAAAGAAGGTAACATGGCGTAAGGGAGAGACCGGGAATCCCTAGCCTTACGTAGTATTCAACACACATACATAAAGAAGTATATTATCTAAATAATATTTATTAAAATTAGATAATAGATGCTCTTATTAGATAAAATAGTACTACTCTTTTATAATTTAATTTTTACTAAATATTATTTAAATAATATAACTTTTAGGTATGCGTATCGGATTTGTATTGGGGGACGCGGGAGTACTACGCGCTAGCCTTTGCCATCTTGCTAAAGTATCGATTTGGTTTCCTTGGCGTTGACCCCAGACAAACCAAATACTTGTCCCAACAAAAAGTATATCCTTGCCGTTGTTTAATTTGATGCAGCAAACCAATAGATTATCCAAACTTACTGAGAAGATGACATACATTCTCTTACAACCAGGGTGCTACGTATTAATGTATTGAGCTGCCACTAATCCCCAATCCGTACTCATATACGAATTGTAATGCATGTATGTAGACCTCAATATTTTTATTCCTGGATTTTGTGTAAGTACTGGCTAGCTAGTGGTGCACGCAATGGTGATGTGCCGGCGTGTTAGGGTCGTGGGTGCAATTTGATGCTGCCTTGCTCTCTGGCGTTACGGGCCCTGCAGCATTTTGATCATGGACACCGCCGCCGCTGCCAGGCGGCGCTGCCACTGCAGGGTTGGGAAGGCCACCAATGGCGAGGACGATCAGAAGCGCCAGCGCGAGGGCGGTCGCGTCTCCTCCCCCTCCGTTCTTCTTCCTCTGGTATAGACCAACTTGCACGATCACGGTCAGCGCGATCAGACTGGCCGTGCTTAATTGGACGGCCCGATCGAAGAGCAATCCAGAGCTGGTGACAATGTGGTACGTCTTGCCGGCCGCCACGGTGAACGGCGCCGGCGACGAGCAGTCAGGACTTGTCGCGTCGCGAATTCGGGAGGCAAGCATGGAACAGTTGAAACTTGCGCGCACGATGTAAGAAAGGGACTGCACATAATATGCCAATCAACGTCACCAACATCATATATATATATCCACCATATATAGGTCAATGACAGGAGTAAATCAACGTCACCAACGTCATATGTAAGAAAGAGAAGCTAATTAGTTTTAGTTGCTTTTTGACTGGGCAAATTTTTGGTGCAAAACTGACGTGCACAGAACGCTCAGACGCTCGTTAACATACACTACGTTGAAAGCTGTAACTTGTTTGATCAAAGTAATGATTTTGTCCTAAACATGCTCGATCAATTAACATCAATGCTATTAATTAATGTGTTGCGCAAGAGGTCAGGTGATTAATCGATACTACAAGAAAAAATAACGTTGAAAGTATAGAGCTTGATCTAGGGGAGGTCCAATCCTATCGTCATTTTTCCATACTACTAGTGTTAAATTGCATCAAATTTGCTGCAAGCCTGGCAAGTGGCAGCTAGGAGAGACACTTGCTTTCCTTCCTTCAACAACGCAAATAAACTAGCTCCACCGACCCCAACTTTTCCGCATACGAACAAAGCCAACCGGTCTACATCGCTGGCAATATATATCTGCTCTACTTTCTACACCGCACACTTTTACCTCAGCAAATTGGTAGTAATAATATGTTTTCTTTCACTTCATACATGCACATAATACAGTTTTTGGACTTGTTAAACCATTCAAAAGCATCTTTTTAAACTCCGCTAATTAATTACAGAGGTTTTCTACTACTACGAAACTACCGACTACGAGTACGAACTGGCCATGTAGGGGATATTCGATTAGAGTATTAATAAACATCATCCGGATGTTTTTTTTCTAACTATCATTCAGATTTGTGACCGTTAGATTAGACATCTAACGGTCACGAATTCTCGCCCCCTCCCTAAAAAAATCTCCCTCCTCCAAAAAAAATCTGCCTCCTTCAGAAAAAAAATGCCGTTGGATTAGAGATCCAACGGTCTAAAATTTAGATAATTGTTAAGAAAAAATATCTGAATGATACGTATACACACCTATTTGATTAATGCTGAGTCCACGTTTAATTTCGTGCGCACGCAGCATCATGACATGACACAAGTACACAACCCATACGTTCCCGTACGTGATCTCGTTGGTTGTTTATTCCATGGCGACAAGATCTCAACGAACGATGGAGTGCTAGTGCATGCATACGTACCTGGGGTTCGACGACCAAGACAGATGGAACGGCGGCGTTGCCGGCCGCCGCCTGCACGTGCCACCACTCGTCGAGGGGGACGAGGGAGTAGTCGCGGTCGCACGCGAGCGTCTCGGCCTCGGCACGCCCCGGCACCAACACCGACGTCATGCCGTTGTCGCGCCCCGCCGCGCGCTGCGTGTCGTCGCTCGCGAGGTGGACGTCGGTATGCTCGCGGCCGTAGGCGAACTGCTCTGCCTGGCCGGCCGGCACGGCCATGACGATCATGCTGTTGAGGTTGAGCCCCGCGGAGCGCTGCACGCGGTGGTGCGCGTGGCGCGTGTACGCGCCCGGCTGGTCGACCACGGCGAACCTGTACGTCACGACGCCCTCCGTCCCGTGCGCCCACGGCGTCCCGATCCGCAGCATGCATAATAGTAGGAATTTAGTAAGCTGCAAGGATCAACAGAGAAGAATTATGTGTGTTCATTGACACTGTGACAAAAGAATAAGTAGCGTAGGAAGTGACGTGCCTGTCGGATGCCGTGCCAGTGCACGGCAGCGTTCTCGGTGAGGAGGGAGTAGGTGACGGTGTCGCCCTGTGCCGCGCGGATGGTCGGGCAGGGGGCCGGCCCATTGGTGGTGACGGCGAGCTCGCGCGTGCAGTCGGGGACTTGAACTGCTGGTAGCTGATCTCCCACCTGTTGTCGTGCGGCGTCTTGGCCTGCGCAGCGCCCAGCACCGGTGAGAAGCAGAGGAAGAGGCAGCAGAGGAGCAGCCGCTCCGCTCCTACCGGCGAACTCATCACCACCTTATTTGGTGTGCCTCTCTCTGCCTGCTATGTTTGCTTCTGCGTTGGGCGGGGTAGTGGTTTTACTACCGGTGATCGTATATAGCAAGAGAGAGACGTGCGCGTGTGGAACTCACCAACCACTACAAGCCCCGAGAACATTTCAAGCCGCGACCAAGTCTGCAGAGAACTCGCCAAAAAAAAAAACCGCCAAGTTTACAGCCCTATGGTGGATAGACATAGGAAGGCGACTGGGAACTTGCGTATTATACGTAGCAAACTGGCGTGAATACAAAAAACACGTACTCGGATCACATTAGGAAAAAACCTCGAATGAAATACAAAATAATTAGGAATGTACAGCCTGCATAGACTTGACCTTGCCTTGTTTTCCAATATCAGTGCATGGTAGCTTACCAATCGGTACTGGAATTGCGCTCCATGAGATCTTAGATTTATCTTCGATATTTGTAATTCTAGACGTGTGCTAAAGGTAAGATTATAAATTTATCTTTGACATTTGACATCTGTAATTCTAGACATGTATTAAGAAACGTCTCTTACGCTTTGTGGTGTGCCACTTTGAAACTTAATTATAAGCTGGAGCCAAGGTCATAAAAGCAGGTGACCTGGTACCAAGCTTTGACCAAACTAGGCCCTTAATTAATTGGCTCGACGTTTGCATTGAAATGCTACCAAGATGATTGATCACAGTATCATCGCGTGAAACGGCCGGGCGCACGCACGCTCGAAACACCGTAGTGATGTTGCAGCCATGATTGCCGGGCAAACAAAATAGGTATATAGTTTGCTGCCCGTGTCAATGGAGCACCTAAGTGAGAGGAAAGATCTATCTGTTCTTAATTGTATACTAGTTAAATTTCCGTGCTTTGTTACGGATAATTTGTATTACCATAGCATGTTGAGTCGCTGTTGTTATCCATATCGCACTCTACCTCTATCTTCGTGCTCAGCCTACACCACATCCTTGACTCCAGCACCACAACGTACTATTCGTCAAGCTTTGCTGCGCCCCATGGCAGCCTCCATCGTTGTGCTCATGCAGCATCGCCATTCTTGTGTTGTGTCGCGGTGGTTCAACTTACATAACACTAATTACTAAATGTTGTTATTTTATTGTTGACAATAACACTAATTATTAAATGTTATCATTATATTATTTACAAGAACCAGTGCATGCATACTTCTTGCTTCTAGTAAATTTACTTGTTTCTCTACAACTATAACTTGCATGCATATATAAACCATCTAAACATTGCATGCACACACTTGGGACCTCACGCCCAAAACATATAAATATTCATTTATGTCATTAACATTTAGATGAATAAATGTTTCAATATGCTCAACATGCATCATGCCTTGGGCGGTGGGGTCGAAGCTCGGCACTGAGGTGCAGTCAGCGGCGGCGGCGGTGGGCTCGCCAAATGTGAGTTATAGAGGAAGTATTGCTATTTGTACTACATACTACACTCTATAAAAATGAATATTAGGAAACAAAAGATTCAAATAATGAACTACCTAATATTATGACAAGCCAACTGAAACTTGAAAAAGTTGTGCTACCTGTTCATCATGTGCACCCTTCAGGGATACTCTTCTCCAAGCCACCATTAGTGTATGTCCAAATAGAAAACGTTAGAGCACAAACTGTAGTAGAAAGCAGAAAACATAGCACAACGATAGATGATGCATAGAGGTGAACCTAATATTATTGAGCGATTCAACTATAGCCTCAAATGTCAACATAAACTTGAAATAACAAACAATAAATTCAAGGTCAAGGGGACAAAATGTGTTGCGGAAGACGTCAGGTGATTAATCGATACTACAAGAAAAAATAACGTTGAAAGTACAGAGCTTGATCTAGGGGAGGTCCAATCCTATCGTCATTTTCTCATACTACTAGTACTAAATTGCATCAAATTTGCTGCAAGCCTGGCAAGTGGCAGCTAGGAGGGACACTTCCTTCCTTTAACAACGACCCCAACTTTAATTTTCCGTATACGAACAAGCCAACCGGTCTACATCTCTGGCAATATATATTTGCCGCTACTATAAAATAGACTATATTAGACATATCATTATAGACAGTTTTAAAAATCATCAATATTATAATTATTGCAGTTGATTTTATAAACATGACCGTCTATGTTATTAGTAATAGCTAAAACCGTCTGTGATACATACTATCACAGGCGGTTCTTGATAAGGATCGTTTGTAAACTATTATAGACAGTTCAGATTACAAACCGTCTGTGATGTCTTCTATTATCATAGATGATTATTAATCTAAACCGTCTGTGATAATTTCAGACAGCACAAACGAACGGTTCTTAATAAGAACTGTTTGTGATAATTGTATTACAGATAGTTAACCGTCTGTGATATATCTTCTACCTCGCAATCCCTTAAAATTTCATAATCTTCCGCCCACTTCTCCCTGAGGTGAATTCGAGTCCGAGTAGGATTCCGTTCCGAGGCACCTTTAGTAAAACTGTAAAACGAGCGTAACGTTTGTATACGGTGTCCATTTTCGACGTTCTTGTACTCGTTAGAAAGCTAACGATGAGCTCAATCCAAAAAAATGACCAACTTGTGCTAGTCACCCTCTAAGATCCCCAAAATTGGCCATATTTAACTTTGAATTTGTATTGTAAGTTTTTAGTTTTTGTTTTTGTCAAAATTTTCGATCTTCTGTTCGGAATTTGGGGTTCGCCTCAACTGCAAAATTGTAGATCTCATCGCAATATTTCAAATGAGCATATATAAGCCATATAAAACTTTGCTATTTTATCTGTTGAGACTAGTTGTTTACATTACACCGGTATATACATATATTGCTTTCGATAATTATGTATCATAGACGGTTTGTGGTTCAAACTATCTCTGATAATTATGTTCCTGATTGCTGGGCCTGTCGATCTTCCCAACCAATCCCGGTTAATAGAAACCAACCAACCCCCCCCCGGATTATAGCTCTACCTCTCTGTCCCCGCGCCCATTCTGCCAAATATTTTTCCCACTCCCGCCTCTTCCTTCCCTATACATACTCACCCAAATCCATCCCCTATCGCGCTCAGAATCTCTCCAACATTCTCACCATTCTCCTCCTCGACCCCGACCCTGATGACCCTTATGAAGTAGACAGCACGCAAGTCTAGGGGCAGCAAGGCACCGCGGAAGCAGCTGGCTACCAAGACGGCGCTCAAGTCAGCGTCAGCAATGGTGGGCGTCAAGGACATTCAGCTCGCACGTTGCATTAGGGGCGAGAGGGCCTAGATATAGAGGCCTTGTCGGTACGGTTAAGCTTTTACTGTCTGATTGGATCTCTGCTTCTTTTATGTTCTTGCCATGTTTAAGAGTTGGATTTGTAGGATTAGGAGATATGTTCTTGCCATGTTCTTGATGTGTTAGACGGGTAACCTGCTCGTTATCTTGTGATGCTGTAATGGTGGATTCTAATCTTAGTGGAAATGAAATGTGCTACTATGTTTGCTGATGTATTTGCTTGTTTTCAAATGGCATAATTAACATTTCCTAAGGCTAATCGAAAATAGAAAAAATTGTAAGTATAGAATGAACAATCACATACGAATTTATGGTATAAACCGTCTATAAAGGACTACCATAGACAGATCGAACCAAAAATCGTCTGTGATACTCGTACCATCACAGACGGTTCTATCTACCAACCATTTGTGATAGAAAAGTATGACAGATGGTTATATATAGGAACCGTCTGTGAGACTCGCCCATCATAGACGGTTGGTATCACAAAGCAAAAGAACAAGTGAGAAAGCAAAAACTGAAAAAAAAAGTCAAAAACCAAAAAAATAAAATTAAGAAGAAAAAACAGAAGTCATTTGGAGCTCGCCAAAATCAACATTTTAAACTCTGCTAATTAATTAGACAGAGGTTTTCTATCACTACGAGACTACCAACTTCGAGTGAATTTTGGGCATAAATAGCACTGTTGATCACCAGAATTCCAATTTTAGCCCCTAAACAATAGCATTTCCATTTCTAGCCCCCTCCCCACTGCACGATTTTTCTGAAGCTGACATGTGGCAATCGTGCGGTTAGGGACCGCACAACACCGAGATCGTGCGGTCCCCGACTGCATGTCCACTGTTCACGGTGTGATCGTGCGGTCGGGGGCCGCATGACCACTGTTTATCCAAGTCGTGCAGTCCTCGACCGCACGATCACACCGAGAACAGTGGAAATGGTGCGCTCGGGTACCGCACAATTATTGTGCACGTCCCATCCAACCGCCGAAAGCATCGTTTGCTTCCCCTCTGTCCATGGCTTTCACTAGCTTTTTGCATGTTGCCTTGCGCCCATGCCTTGCTCTTTCATTTTTTTTGTTGCATGGCATGTACACGCGCCACCTCTTCGCGCATGGTTTGGCCATCCCCCATCTGCATTGTATCCAAATGAGTGAGCTGACGGCTCCATTTGAGGGTTCTCACGGTAGAAGCTTAGCCAGAGTAGCAAAACTGCAGAGCAAGAGAGGGAGGGAAGTGAAGGAAGTAATGACTACAAACACAAGATTTCAAGTCATTTTCGTTTCGAATCGGAAGTTTTTGCAAGTGTGAAACTTGTAGATCGCCTCATGAGCTTCAAGAAAAGGTAAATGTCATCCCCATGTGCATATAATCTTATCGTAGTGATTAGCCTATAATTAGCGTAAATGTTCTTTATGGAAGTTGCTGCATGTCAATTTTTGGCAAAATGTTTGTTCATGCGTAACCCTCCATATATGAAGCATGGTGTGTTGTAGTGTATTGTAGTTTTTTGTGAACATAATTATTTTTACTATTGTACTGACTGTTGGTCTTGTAAGCATTAAGAAAAGTAGTATTTAAGTAATTGTATTTGCATGTTTTAGGAAGAGTAGCCGGAGTAGAAAAAAAGTGACAGTCAGTTGAATTAAGAAAAAAAAGTGGACACCATTGTTTTGTGGTAGAAATAAAGAGCAAGTAACTGTGAATGAGTAGAACAAAATTACATTAGAAAAATTGTAATGTAATCTCTATGTAAATTCGATTGTTGGTTCCGTAAATAACAGATTGGGAAAAGTTTTACTTATTTGATTTGCATAAGAATTCATAAGTAAAAAATGATGGAAAATGAGTTGTTGGATTGGTGAATTAATTAGAAGAAGAATAATAGAAAATAGGAGTGAAATTAGAAAAAAAATGTAATTTAATTTTCAGTAAAATTTGGAAGTAAGATCAGTAAATTAGAGAATTGGAAAAAAGTACATTACATTACTAATTTGATTTATATAGGAATTTGTTAGTGCACTCTGTAAATAAATTAAAAATTACAATTACAAATAAAAAATTGCAATTCATATTTGTAGGTGATAGGCAGAACAACAAAATTAAGATGGAAAGCTTATAGTATGGTAGCTGTTGTATGCTGGTACGCTTGTTGCATGTTATATACTAAGAGGGTTCAGTATGCACTTATGTTAGATACGCGATGGGTGACATCTAAGACTTGTTCATGTTCTACGGAAGTGGTCTCGTACACAACGGTTCGTACGGGGCAGACCTGTCAAATTGTGATCGGACCGTGATCCGGGCACCCAATCTGAACGCCATGAGCCTGTATGAGCTATGGAGATGCGTACGTTCCGCATTCGATTGGGACACCATAAGGAACAAATTTCGGATCGAGGCAGTGTATGCCTCAGTGGTAGGGACTGTAGGGGAGACCATGTGGCAACTTCTGAAGGTGATCAATGATGCTTCATGGGCCAACTACATGGAGGTCGTGTGCAACCCTGCCGCAGCGATATATGCCAGGCCAATGGTGTATGTGCCTTCGTGGAGAGGACATAATTGTCCGCCACGGGTGGTTCTGGTGACGTGGCGGAGATGTAGTGCCTGGGTTACTCTCCGGCGCTCATGAAGATGCTGGTGCAAGAGAAGAAGTGGGTGAGGAAATGGGAGATGGAGACCTGTGGAGGTGTGTGGAGAATTTTCAGGGGAATGAAGCTGAGGAGAGGTGGTGGGCTGCCCGTGTTGATTGTCACGAGTACCTTGCGGACCAAGTAGAAGAAGTGCACAGCGAGGAGGAGGAGGATGTGGAAACAACCAGTTCAGGAGAGGAAGAAGATGGCGAAGCTATAGCGGGAGGTGTGTTAGGTGGTGTTGTGACCACCGACATTGCGTATGTGTCGTCCAGACTAGACGACATCGCAGCGAAATCCCTGGTTCTACCACAGGCGGAGGAGGCAGAGTGGGGGTTCAACGAGGGCATACTCCTTTTAGGGCAATGCTTCTGTAACAAGAGTGCTGCCTAGCAAGCTATTACTACATACGCTGTCAACATTAGCTAGACATATCGGGTGCACAGGTCAAACCCTAACACCTACATTGTCAAGTGTGTCGACGGCTCCTGTCCTAGCAAGGTCCATGCGTAGCGGTTCAGGGGCGTTGCCACAAACTTCTGGATAACAATGCTGAAGGATTAGAGTTGTGAGCTTGCAGTGCCACTACATAGGCACCGCAACATGATGTCGTATGTTGTGGAGCTGATAAGCCATCTTGTGGTGGCAGATGTGTCCATTTCTCCGAAGCTTCTATTGGCGGATATAGACAATATGGTAGGGTTCGATGTCAGCTACAAAAAGGTGTGGCGGGCAAAACAGAAGGTCCTACAGCGTATGTTCGAGACGTACGAGGAGACATACGATCTAGTCCCAAGAATGCTACATCAAATTGCAGAATCAAACCCAGACACATACATTAACAGGAAGGAGCGGGTTCATGGTACGCAAGGCCCGAATTGTTTTGTTCTTGACAGAGCGTTCTGGGCCTTTAGTCAGGCGATAGAAGGGTTCAGGTGGTGTTGTCCAGTGCTAACGATGGACGGGACGTTTTTATCTGGCAAGTACAAGGGTACTATCCTCACTACGGTTGCAGCTGATGCTAACGGCCAGTTACTCCCCGTGGCCTTTACAATTGTGGAGAATGAGAATACCGATAGATGCCTATGGTTCTTGGCCAATGTAAAGCAAGCCGTTGTGCAAGATCGTGCAGATGTGTGTGTCATCTAAGACCGTAATGCAGGATTGTTGTCCGTGTTGCGCATGATGCAAAATAGGACGTAGCCCCTTCTAGTGGAATGATATGAAGAACCGTTGGTGCATGAGGCATCTCGTGAACTTCCACAGAAGGTTCCATAAGTAAGGACCTAATGAAGATGTTCAAGAAGTTTTGTATGCAAAACTAGAAGCGGAAGTTTGGGGCCTTGTGTAGGTAGCTCGATCAGGAGACTAGTAAGCATGTACAGTGCCTCGAGCAGGCCGAAGCTGGGGCCATGGAGGGAGGCTCCACGAGAGTTGGGGAGTTCACGCAATGGGTTCAGTCGAATGCACCTAATTGAAGATGTGGTCTCTGCTCCACGACACCGGCGGAGCAAGGTATGGAATCATGACAACTAACATGTCCGAGGTGTACAACAGTGTCCTGAAGGGCATGATATCCCTACCTATCACGACAATCGTGGAGGAGAGTTGGAACCATTCAGTCGGGTACTTTGTCAATAGAGCCATGATGGTGAAGAAACATCTTAACGAAGGCAAATAATTCTCTTACATAATGCAGGCCTACATGGACAAAAAAAATGGAGAAGACTCGCTCATATATTGCTCATACCATGGATGGCATAAGAAAGAAGTTCGAGATCTGCCTCAGATAGAAGTATGTGATGGGTCACACTAGAGGGGCTCAAAAGCAGGTATGCACGATTGATGAGAGAGCATCTTGCACCTGCAACAAGCCGCAGCTTCTACACAAGCCATGCTCCCATGTGTACGCGGCATGTGCGGTACGGCACCAGGCGTCGACGTATTACATCTCAAAGTACTATGACATGTAGCACCTGTATGCAACGTGGAGTACGGAATTCCATTCGTACAAGGTAGACATGCACTACAAGGACCTATGGCCAGGGTAGGTAAAGTGGGTGTCGAACGATGCACTAAAGCACGTCGACCGTGGGCAACGACATGGCCATCGCATCCGTAATGACATAAACGACAGCCAACGTGGGGATCTGGTTCGGCACCGAAGTGCAGACTCTGCAAGACGATTGGCCATTCCTTTAGCCAGTGCCTAAATAGGCCGACATTAAGTAACGCTTTGTAGTACGAAGCACATAGTTCTTCATTGCTGACTGTTGGTTCCGTGTTTTTCAATTTGTGAGGGTCTTTGTTGTGCACATTTTGTGAATATCATGCACATTAGCTTGCAACATTTATCCTCTGCTGAATGTATCTTCGAAAATAGTTACGTGTACATTTTGTTTGAGTCTTGGTACGTTTACATATCGTTACGTTTGTTGCACATTATATTGTCATTTGTTGCACATTTTATTATCATTTGTTGCACATTTTATTATCATTTGTTGCACATTCTATTGTCATTTATTGCACATTTCGTTGTCATTTGTTGCATATTCTCTTTTTGATGTGTAATAACTTGTTTTCTTTCATCGGCAGGAGATGGCATATGAGTTGCTAGACCCCCGTTGGGATGACCAGCACCGATGCATGGCGTGGTCATCCGGTGCCGGCCCTCCGAGTTTGATCCTTAGGAGCCCCGGAAAGCACTGGTCTCTAGACCAGTGGTACATCCCACTACTATGGGACACCGAGCTGCTGCCCATTGCCCACATGTTTAATGCGGCGTTGCTGTCCGCACTTGTCAATCGTTGGAGACCGGAAACTTACACCTTCCACTTTCGATGGGGCGAGATGACTGCTACTCTTCAGGACATGTCCATGCTTACAGCTCGACCCCTCTGTGGTGCTACAGTAGTGCCACCCCAAGGCGGCAAACTGGAAGGTCCCCCTGGGTCACCAGTTCGGTCACCCGATCCCGGACAACGTGTTCGGTGAGCCACATTCGTGGCTATGACAGTTCATGACCTACCCCGTGCACGCTCCTCAGGAGGTGGTGAGGACGCACCTCATCGCGTACCTCATATTTTTGTTCGGGTGGGTCTTGTTTCCTACCACCACTGGAGACTCTGTTCACCCTTGCTACGTACACCTTATGGAGTCCTTGGTGGATGCCTGGCCCAGCCAGGTGCCGCAGTACAGCTAGGGATTTGCAGTCCTTAGCACCACGTACCAAGGCTTGCGTGATGCCTCATAGTGTACTGCGACCAGCGAGCCGGTTCTGGCAGTGTGCTACGTCCTTTCGCAGTTGTGGTCCTGGGAGCACTTCCCTGTTGGGAGGCCTTACTTTGGGAGTGCCGTGCACCCTTACGAGTTCAGCCTGGAGTTCTACGATGAGGGTGATGGCGACGACCCCATTCATGGGCTGACAATGGGGACACATTGGACACATGCTCAGCTACGGTGGGCTAGGGAGAGACCAAGGTGTGTATGCCCGGAGTTTCATAACCAGTTCAAGACTCTTCACGAGGGCGAGATAGTCTGGTGGCCATGGACTCCACAGGTCATTGTGAACACGGCCCCCACGGGTTGTCATCTCAGTGCCACCAAGACCACACGTACTGGTTGACGACCTGCCACCTGGTCTTTTCCCACTTCGTCGAGCCGTACAACCCGCAGAGAGTCATGAGGCAATTTGGCATGTACCAACATGTGCCACCCCTTCCAGGACGGCCACTAGCAGTGAAGACCCACGAGTACATTATTACACAGTAACTTTACTTAATGTACTAATGTGTCATAGTATTAATTGTGTAATGTGTCTACTAAATTGCAGGCAAATAAGAAGAGGGCACCGAAATGATGACTGGAGGGGCACACAGCTGTTGTGGACAGACCTGTGGCGTGACTAGACGAGTACAGAGGTTGTGGATGAGACTCGACCGTACGACCTTGACATGTACAGTACGTACCTAGCATGGTACGTTCCACACACCCGCAGCAGGCTTACTGGGCCTACCCCACACTGTCTTGGAGAGGTCGCGCACGAGGCTGCTGTACAGGCAGGCCCAGACCGTCATTGAGCAGCATGGCACGACGAGACGGTACGAGACTACTCTGAGTATACCCTGTGCGGCAACGTGTTTTAACTCATTCTATGTTTTCCTACAGTAAGATCGCCTGCATCATATCCACAACGAGACTGCTCAGGCTCTCCAGTGTGGGAGGGCCAACTCCATTGATCGGCTGCTATCTTCAATGCGCAACATCTACGATGACGCAAGGTCTGCGATCAGGACCATCAGCTGTGGTCGGCACAGGGATGACGCCATTGCACGACACGGCCATAGAGGACAGCAGGTAGCACCACCCCCGTCAGCGCCGCCGTCAGCACTATCGTCCACACATCCATCGCAGTCCAGCGGTCGTCCCAGCTATGCTCGCTCGACCTCCACGCGCTTCGGACTGGTGGTAGGACAGTTGCTAACTGTTTGTTGATCCACTCGATTGCCATTTATCTCTCACCACAGCCTTTTCTTGCAGCACTTGCGATAGGATAGCACCTTGCTACAGCCATCGTCATCACGAAGGGTAGCGGAGAACCGGACATTCTCTCCAGGCCAACGGGGGCTCTCTCCAGATAGCGACCCTGAATCGCCACAGCAACCGGAGGTGGCGTTGTCTACGTTCGCGCATGGCATTCAGTCCAGCCTGCAGGAGCGACACGAGTGGTTCGGGTAGACCTACTAAGGATACACAGCGCAGGAGTACATGCGTGATTTCCCTACGGCATCGTCATTCAGATAGCGGCATACACCGATATGCACTAACGTAGTAAACAAAATATGTGTATTTCAATGCCATCTCATCGCATCGCCAAAAAAATACAGGTTTGCACGGAGCAACTAGGCCACGAAGTTCACGGTGGGTCATCTGTGTTTTAGACTACCCAGGTAAATGTCTTGTGATATTACTATTCATTACAAACATCGCTACCCATGGCCCAATTCAGTTGTACCATCTGAGCAGGACGTAGACCCCTCCTCGACCAAATGGCTGAGCTCTATTTTTGGCCATCCGTCGTAACTCTCCATGGAGTTGTACGTAGCACCACCTCGGACGTAGGCCTCGTAGTACGACCTTCAAGATGCACCGCACTCCCTAGCAGGTTCACCTTCTCAAAGGATTACATACGCCGTCAGAGGAGGCGAAGACGAGATGCACATCGAGTTTCTGTAATTCAGCTTTTGTAACGTCGCGTGGTTTCCTGCAATCATTTATGCAAGTACGTATGTGTAATGCATATCCACAGCACCTTACGGAAATAATAATCTTCTAACTGCAATGTGCATTGCAAAATCTTTTACCAACATGAAAAGCATCATTCAAATATGACGAGTACGTGCACATATGATACAAAGCACTGCACGGACCAACGCGAATGAAAATTACATTTCAAGCACTAAAGCTTCATGATAACAATAAACACAAGAAACAAAATTGCACATAACATTAAATTAATCTTCCACTCTAGTCTATCGAAACGATACCGCATCTCCAAGGGGTCGCTACCCCCAATGCCAACTCTCTCATGCAGAACAATGCCAGGCCTAGTCGCCATCTCATCCTCCCACACCCAGAATCGGCAACCACCTAGACCTTCCTGTAATTCCATGAGAAGAAGATTCGTAATATACCTGCACAATTTTAGCCAACCCGGATCAAGCTGACTCACCGAGTGAAAGTGGCACTTGTAGTAGTGCCGCCCAGGATTCGCGGCCATCTGTGAGGTCTTACGTCTCACAAGCGTGTTGCATTTCGGGCAAATCACCGCAAGTACTGACGAAGAGGAGCTCAATTGACTCATACCAACGCCCGGGGAGTGAACACGAAAGCAAGATACACAGACTGGGAACAAATAATTCATAAGGTGAGGGAGAACAATGTAGGGGAGCGGGTGAGGAATGGCTCCTCTTATAGGTTAACTGGGGGGCTACGCACTAAGAACACCAAATGAGACAGCGTTATTCACCGATGACAGCAAACAACACATGCATTGCACATACATAAATCATAGAAAGTAGTACAAGGAGCAACACCAATGAAAACAACACTCGCAGCGCTACACCTTCAACACAACATCGAACACCACGAAGAAAATAGCACACAACATTAAGCTAATAGTTCTCTCCACATACACCATACAAAGTATGCCTACTGGTAGAATGTGCCTCTCGCTACCCACATGAAGTGTTCCAGAGGGGGCGCCTTAGACATGGTTGGCCTTCATTGTAGTGGCAGGCATATATACAGCTAGGGTTCGCGCAGCAGCATGTGGGATCATACGAACTTCCTATGTTGACAACCTCCTCGTTGCCCCTCTCGCGCTGCATCTATTCGCGGATGTTATTGTTCTCCTCATTGACAGTGTCGATTCTTGCCTCCAACTCGAATATTCGCTCCCATAATGTATCCACATACCTCACAATATAGAGTTCATGCGGAGGATCGATCCAGTGGGCGAAGTCACATTTCGCCATCTACTGCAAAGGATGGTTAATATACTGGTTACCACTAAGCAAAAAATATACTATTACCAAATTATACCCCAGAGTGTGGGCATCGGAAGAAACACCGCCCGCCATCGAAAGGGCCATCCAGAACCTGCACGACCACGTCCTCCTTGTGTCTGCATTTCAGCCATACTGGTTGGCCACGCCTGTTTGCCATCAACCGGTAGTTAGGAGCGAAGTCCCCCTCCTTTCCATAGGAAGGTCTTCCTTCGGTGACCCTGCTCCAACTGTCCCATCGGTTTCCGCCATTGTATGCTACTGCACGATAAAGAAGGAACTTCTTCGTTCGATTCACAGAGTCCACTGCTCCTACTTTCATTGGGTGTGCCGTGCATTTTATAACAAACGAGACAGCTTACAGCCTAAACCAAACAGGGTACACAGTGACAAGACCAAGGGGTAGAGCTTTGCGCAGAGATAAGACCAAAGGGCCAGCTTTGCGCAGTGAAAAGACCAAAGGGGCAAATTTCCTCTATGACAAGACAAAAGGGCCACTTTGCACAGTGATAAGACCAAAGGGGCAGCTTGCCAAGTGATAAGACCAAAGGGGGCAGCTCTGGCAAGCGACATGACCAAAGGGGCAGCTTTGCACAGCGACAACACAAAAGGGGCAGCTTTGCGCAATGACAAGACCAAAGGGGCAACTTTACTCAGTGACAAGATAAAAGGGGCAGCTTTGCGCAGTGACTAGACCAAAAGGGCAGCTTTGTCCAGTGACAAGACCAAAGGGGGCAGCTTTGCTTAATGACAAGATAAAAGGGGCAGCTTTGCTCAGTGAAAAGACAAAAGGGGTAGCTTTACCCAGTGACAAGATCAAATGGACATCTTTGCTCAGTGACAAGATAAAAGGGGTAGCTTTGCTCAGTGAAAAGGCAAAAGGGGCATTTTTGCGCAGTGACCACACAAAATTGGGCACCTCTTCTCGCATTCAATTCTTCGCGTACTTCATATCACTTTCCTTCCTACTTATCAGTCGTTCCTATCCTAGTCGTTTACAAAAAAGATTTCATGAAATTTCTTGCACTACAACAATGTACCATGATCGCAAAATATTTTTGCAAATCAAACATATTTTTAACCATTCACAATGTACGAAAAACACAAACGGATCAACCATTCTACCGCACTATAATTTACCTCCGTACGTACGAGTCATTCAGAGCTTAATCATCCCTACAAATTTCTTCCAAAAATTAACCGCACTATAAGATCGCACGCGATCGTACCATTAAGAACCTACGAAAATCGCAAACGGACCAGCCTGCCTATATTGTCTGCCATTCTATTTCAAAAAAAAAACAATCTAAAAAAATATTTCCTACATATATCATCTACACTGCGTAAGGAGTTTTCAAAATATTTTGCACCTCCTCTACTATATTACAAAATTGTTGTTAACTCCAAACAAAATAAATTACACATGAATATGCGTAATATTTATAAATACAAACAATTTGCACAACTAAATAAACTCTTATTTACACAAAAATACAAAATTTAAATCTCATTATAAGCACACAAACTCACACAGCAATTAATCCAAAATGACACTGTGCACAGCCAGTGTCGTGTAGTCCCTGATAGCACGATTGTCATGTGTCAGCTCAAGAAAAAATTATACAGTGGGAAGGGGGTTAGAAATAAAAATGCTGTTATTTGAAAGCTAAAATTGAAATTCTGGTCCACGTTTACTTCGAGTACGGACTGGCCATGCAGGGGATAATAATTAATTAAGGCTGAGTCAACGTTTCGTGCGTGCAGCATCATGACATGACACAACCCATGCGTTTCGGTACGTGACCTTGGTTGTTTATTCCATGGCAGAGTGCGCACATATAGGGCTGTTTGGTTGCCTGTATATGCTCATGCAGCTGTATAAGCGTGGTCAGGCTGAGGAGGGAAGCTCCTCAGCCACGTTTCTCCTCAGTCTGGCTCTAGTTGATTTTTTGCATCCACTCGTGCAGACTCTCTCCTCCATGCAGGCAACCAAACACTATCTTCCTGCATACGCTGGTACGAGCCACCCCATGCAAGCAACTAAACAGACCCTATAAGACTGAAGTCTGGGTAGGTGATGTTTGACGAAGACAAAATCTTAAGTGTTATAGCCCACTTAGCGTCTAAGTTCTTTTATATTATTTTTAAGATTTTTATATCATCTAAAGATAATACAAGAGATAATCTTTCAATAATTTTTCTATTGAGTTGTTTCTAAGAGAGTATATAAACTTTTAATTCTCATATATATAAAATATGATGATCAACACTAGACTATATCTTTATAGCTTTTCATGTTGTATTTTTTGCCTCAACGTCTGCCTGACTCTTTCTTTGCTCAGCAGTTTTTCCTCCAAAATCTGCAGAGGCAGGTGCATGGTCATAAAGTACCATTTGGCTTTCAGCGGAAGCATCAGATGATGTAACTGGAACTTCAAGTTCACTATTAGAGCAGGACAAGGAGAGAATCAGCTAAGGCAGTTGAACCACCGAATGGCTCTGCCTTTCGAGGGTCTTTAATACGATCAAAAAGATTTGTAGATTTTGCCAAACCACTTGAACAGTTGGAGGATTCACAAGGCCCTGAAGGATCTATGCAATCAAGTCTTTTGACATGACCAAAAAGATCTGCAGATTTTGCCAGACCACTTGAACAGTTGGAGGATTCACGAGGCCCTGAAGGATCTATGCAATCAATCTTACAAATTTTGGGAGGTTCACTTATTTCTTCAACCAACAGCAGTTCTTCAAGTTTTTTTGACTACATGCTCTGAGGCTAAAGCACTGAAGCCACTCTTCAGGTAACTAGCACCTACATCAACACATTCATCACATCGAACTTTGGTTGTTTCTCTACTACTGTGCTCTGAGGTGAGCATTGCGAACTATCACACCATCTTGAACTATCACTGCTATAGTTGGTATGAGACCGTGACGACAAGCTTGGAGTTTTATGATTGGGACTTCCTGAAAACCTCTGCAATGTGAATTTTGAGCTGAATCGGTATTTCTATTAAATAGAATTATAGCAAGTTAAGAACAATGACGCTTTCGTTGTCGAATCCATCAGAGATTTGGGCCGATGTGCTGATCGATGCAGGGTGGTTGGGGTGAGAACTCATAAGATAAAATAACTCTTGAACTAGCTAGGTACCGCACTTAAACTATCTTTTTTTTCGAAAAGGGAAGTTTTATTAATTTCAAGAATGTTAAATCAAGGTGATACAGCAACTTGAAATCCTCCCAGCCTCTGCCTCAACGGCACACAGCTAAATAAAAAAGGGAACATAAAAGGGATACACTAATGACTATCAATCCGAAGACTAGACCGCCACCCATGTGCCCGGGTAAAACACTCCTTGGCCACCTTCTCCAAGAACTGTGAGGCCGCTACGACCATATCCTGCAAAACGGTCTTCTGGAGAATAGCCCAAGAACGAAGCCAATGCGAAATTGAGTAAATAACCTGCAAAAAAGAAATTTGTTTGTTTTCAAATACCATTGCATTCCTGCTTAACCACACAGCCCAACAAGTAGCAGCGGCTCCAAGAAGTACTAAATACTTTAAGTCCTGTCCAAGCCCTTGTAACCAATTGCCAAACATATTGGACACGCTACGTGGGTTAGAAAGACCACAATTCGCATGGACCAACGCCCAAACCATACGAACTATCCGGCACTCAAAAAACAGATGTTGGATCGTTTCATCTTTGTGACAGAAACAACACTGTTTACTGCCTTGCCAATTGCGTTTCACTAAATTATCCTTCGTTAAAATTACGCCCCGTCGAAGATACCACAAAAAGATCTTGATCTTCAAAGGTACTTTTAACTTCCATAAGCGTTTGTTCGAATTAGGGACAACTTGATGGATCAAAGCCAGGTAATGAGATTTTACAGAAAAAACTCCACTCCGATGTAGGTTCTAGCGGAATTCATCTTCCTCTTGGCTCAAGACAATGTTGGACAACCGTGAAAGGAGATTATTCCACAATGCTAACTTGTGACCAATAAGGTCTCTGCGCCATGATATATTTGGTGGGTAAGAGCTCAACACGTCGGCCACTGTATCTTGTTTCTTGCGGGCTATGGTGTACAGATGAGGATATTGATCGCGTAAAGTACTATTTCCTAGCCACTTATCCTCCCAGAACCGTACCTGAGATCCGTCTTTGATTATAAAAGATCCGAACCTCAGAAAATTCCGTTTAACCTTCATCAGACTGGCCCAAAAATGAGAATCCCCACACTGCCACTGCATTCGGACAAGAGGTTTTGTGTTCAAATATTTATTGCGTAATAATTGTTGCCAAGTACCATCTGTTGTCAGCAACCGATACAGCCATTTGCTGAGTAGTGCTGTATTCTTGATCTCCAGGTTATGAATCCCTAGCCCTCCTTGTTCTTTAGGTTGGCACAGGATATCCCATTTGGCTAATCGGTATTTCCTTTTATGCTCGTCGCAGTTCCAAAAGAAGCGAGACCGATAGTAATCTAGTTTTTTAAGAACACCCTTTGGTACCTCAAAGAAAGACATCATATACATGGGGAGACTACTAAGTACGGAATTTATTAAAGTTAGTCGTCCCCCTGTGGATAGATGTTTTCCTTTCCAACTACTGAGGCGTTTCTCGAAACGTTCTTCTACTCGTCTCCAATCAGCATTCGTCAGTTTCCTATAATGAATAGGAATACCCAAATACCTCATTGGGAAAAAACCTGGATTGTAGCCAAAAAGATTTGTGTATTGGGTTTCACAATCTTTAGCTTCTCCAAAGCAAAAAATTTCGCTCTTATGGAAATTAATCTTCAGCCCGGATATTTGCTCAAAAGCACAAAGTAACACCTTCATGTTCTTAGCCTTTTCCAGGTCGTGTTCCATGAAGAGAATCGTATCGTCAGCATATTGGAGGATGGATAAACCACCATCTACCAGATGTAGCACCACCCCACTAACCTGACCATCTACTTTGGCTCTATTAATAATTGTTGCAAGACTATCTAATACCTAAAAAACAGAATCTCTAGTACCGATCGAACAAAAAGGCAGATACGTTGCAAACTTCTCTTCTTCCAGGTGTCATCACGCGTGTTTTTGTGTGAGTTAAGTCCACGGGATAGCAATAGCATTGAGTAATTCAACATTTAGTATGAGTCTGACTTTTTGATTCGTGTATATCTAAGATTATGTTGCATTTTTCAAGAAGTGGTGTCACTAGTGCGATAGTAAAGAAGAGTTCTATTGTCTCACTGTATTATCCGATACTCATGAAGAGCAATTATGCAATCCGGAAATCGTGAGGAATATGTATATGATGCCTTAACGACATAAACAGTTGTGCCTGATATACGCGGCCGAATGGCCGGTGGATAGACAAGGGAATGCGACTGGCGACGTGCGTAGCTACCGCGGGTACATTACCAAATTGACGTGCATGAATACAAAAAAAAAAGTATTTCGGTCAAGTTCCTTAGATATTGACACATTGATGTGTGAGTGAAACATGCATGGTCTGGTAAATTATGTTGTGTTTAAAAGATGCTAAATCCAGACTCGTAATTTCTAAAGCAACGGGCTCCTCCACTCCATGGCAGACGAGAGACGGAGTGAGCTCCTGTCGCTTGCTGATCCAAACCCGCCCACAGCCCAGATTGTTCGTTGTTCCCTGCAGTCCTGCACTGCACTGGAGCGGCGTCTGCGCACGCACGAGACGCCCAGCTGCGAGGAAAAACCGGTCGACTGGCCCTAATATCTCAGGCCTATCCTTCCAACTCCAGCCGCCCAAAGCCCGGCGCAAATATTGGCGAAGCGAAGTCTCCGCTCGGTTCTCCCGAGTCGGAGTTTTGTCCCGTGCCCTAGCCTAGAGTTAGGGTTTCGTATCGAGTTTTCTTCCCCGAGAGTTGGATTTGGCCTCTCCAATGGGTGTTTGCCCCCCTGGCTGGCCTCTCCCCTGACCCCGGTGTTGGATTTGGAGGCTGCAGGGAGAGGGCGGAAGGGCGGCAGGAGCTGGGGCTTGTGGGAGCTGGGGGGTGCTGCCGGCGGTGCTGCGTGTTCTCCAGGGGAAGCTCACAAGATCTTCAGGGGCTTGCGGGAGCTGGGGGGTGCTGCTGGGAGGCCGGCGGCGGCGGTGCTGCGGTGTTGCGTGCTGCTGGGCGGGAGGTTAGAGAAGTTGAGCTCTTCTGCGTCTCAGTCCCGACTTCCGATTCCAGACTGTGATGGCGGTGCTGCGTGGAGGTTGAGGCGGCGGAACCGAGAGTGAGCCAGGTGGTGTCGGGGGAGGAAGGGGGTCCAGAGGCTGTGGGAGGAGGTGGTTCGTGGCTGAGGCTGGGTCGGGAGGGGGTGAGTTCTGTTCGGCTTCGAAGCAGGAGGTTCGGGTTGGTGTTGGGGGTGATGGAGAAAGGGCGGAAGCAGGGCGCGGAGGATTTGGAGGGTCTCTTGGGTGGTCTGAAGCTCTCGGAGGAGGAGCGGAAGGCGGTCAAAGGTGCTTGGCAGTCAGAGTCGAGGGAGGCTGGTCGTCCTCCTCAGGCGGTGGGCAAGCTGTTCTCGGCTAGGGCTGGATATGTGGAAGGGATGGTGCAGACTTTGGGTAAAATCTGGTGTCTGGCGAAAGGAATCCGGTGCAAGGAGTTGGGGGATAACATGTTCCTTTTTGCTTTCCTTCAGCCGGGGGGCAAGAGAAGAGCTGTTACGGAGGGTCCGTGGGAATTTGGAGGTGATCTGCTCATTGTGGTGGATTTTGATGAGACTAAGAGGCTAAAGGATTTGGAGTTCACCCATATTCCGGATATGGATTCGTGTATTCAATCTGCCCCTAGGCCTCATGAATGAAAGTACAGGCCGGTCGATTGGGGAGAAGGTGGGGAAATCGCTGGATGTAGAAACTGATGAAGATGGGTCGGCTGTGGGGAGTTTCCTTAGGATTAAAGCTCTCATTGATGTGCGCAAGCCGCTTTTCAGGGGAGTGATGGTGGAGAATGGGGTTGGGGAGCCAAGCTGTTGGTGTAATTTTAGATATGAATTTCTCCCAAACTTTTGTTACTCTTGTGGTTTGTTGGGTCATGTGGAAAAGGAGTGTGATGAGAAGGTATGGAAGGTGCATGATCATCAGTTTGGGGACTGGATGAGGGCCTCTCCGGCAAGGAAACGTGATCAGCGAAGCCGATGGTCGGGGGGCAGCAGTTCAGGGGGTAGTCATCAGCATAAGTCGTCGGGTTCTTGGAGGCGTGGAGAGATGGGGAGGAGGTTGCAGCAGAATGAGGAAGAAAGTAGGGGGAAGGTTCTGGAGGACAATGAGCTTCGTGATGATGGGTCGAGCCCACTTAAGTTGCTGTCAAACAATACTACAACTGGAGAAGTACCAAAAAAAGTTAATTTTTGGGGACAGCACAAGTACTGACAAGGAGAGCAGGGTGGAGCTGGTGGGGCTGGAAGAGGTGAGAAGGGTGGTCCTGGAGGCGAGGGAGGGGGATCCGGTGGGCGCAGCTGGGAAGGGGGAGTCTGGGTTGGTAGAAGGGGAGGGAGGAGGTAGAGTTTTCACCGTGTAGGAGTGTGTTTTGCCAGGGGTCTCTGAAAAGGCCGGCATGGAGGTGGATGGGGTGTGCTCTACGCCTTTAGGGGAGGGTGCAGAAGCAGGGTTAAGCAGGGGTGGGGAGCGGCCGGTGGAGGAGTTTAAACATGTCAAGGTTGGGGGAAGCGAGGCAAAAAAGATGAGGTCTTCTTTTAAACGCCGCCCGCGCGAGCTGGGGAAATCGAAAGGGGAACAGTATTCTTCCCCGTCTGTTTCACGGAAGAGAGGGGGAGAGGAGGCCGGGGGGAGGAAGAAGTGAAGAAGAAGGCTAAACTCCAGTTTGTGTCAGTGGAAGTGGAGATGGGGGAGGAAAATTCCTTGTTGGCGGGGCTGCATGGTCAGCCCGGCCGGTCCCAATGAGGCTTGTGGCTTGAAGCGCGGGGTTGGGAACGGCCGGCAGTTCGCGGTCTTCTAGATGTCCAGAAGAAGGAGGACCCCGATGTTTTGTTCCTCTCAGAAACAAAACATGGTGAGAAATGGATGGAGGGTTTCAAGTGGAAGCTGAATATGCCATATATGGTGGTAAAAGATAGTGTAGGGGCGAAGGGTGGTCTGGCTTTGTTTTGGAAGAAGGAGGTGGATTTGCGGGTGCTGCGTTGGTCTAGGTATCATATTGATGCCAAAATCAAGGAGGAGGATGGGTGTGCTTGGCGGTTTACTGGGATTTATGGCGAGCCCCGGAGTGAAGAGAAGGAGAAAACATGGAAGTTGCTTTGAATTTTATTGCATCGCAGTAAGCTCCCTTGGCTGTGTTGTGGCGATTTCAATGAAATTCTTTTCAGTTGTGAGAAGGAAGGGGGAGCTCCTAGAGCAGAGAGCAGCATGGTAAAGTTCAGAGATGTTTTGGAGGAGTGTGACCTACATGATTTGGGCTTCGTGGGGGATGCTTTCACTTGGAGGAACCATCATCAAAATGCGTCCAGTTATACTAGGGAAAGACTGGACAGGGCGGTGGCAAATAGTGCCTGGCGGGCTCGCTTTCCTTTGGTGATCCTTGGCATTCAGATCATAGGCCCATCATTGTGGATCCCGGTGCGAAGGAAAAGGTCCATTGGAGGAAACCTCTGGAGGTCATGAAGAAGTTTGAGGCGAGGTGGTTGGAGGAGGAGTGTAGTGAGCGGGTGGAGGAGGCCTGGGGAAAAGCTATTAGAGGTGGAGGGGTCAGTCTTATGGAAATCCAATCTCGGGTGTTGGAGGAGTTATGGCAGTGGGATCGTGAGGTCCTTGGTGCTTTGGATAAGAGAGTTAAAAATGTCAAAAGGGAGCTGGAGAGGATCAGGAGAGCCTCTATCTCCCAAGGGCATATAAGCAAGGAGCACTTGTTGCGCTATAAGCTTGAGCATCTCCTGGACCAGCAGCATGTTTACTGGAAGCAGCGGGCTCACTCTACATGGTTGGCCAAAGGCGATCGTAACACAAAATTCTTCCATGCTCAGGCTTTAGAAAGGAAAAGGAGGAACGCTATAAGCAAGCTGAAAGATGAGGGTGGAGGGGTGGTGGGGGAAAACATCTGAAGAACTTTATTGCTAATCAGTACCAGAAACTTTTAATGTCCACTGCAGGTTCCCAGGATGATGAGGTACTTGATTGTGTTCAAGCGAAGGTTACTCAAGAAATGAATGACAACCTGCCAGCACCGTTCTCAAGTGACGAAATATGGGTGGCTTTGAAGGATATGGGTGAGCTGAAAGCCCCAGGGGCTGATGGCATGTCGGTGGTTTTTTACATGAAATTCTGGTCTCTTGCGGGTGAAAAGGTTAAAGAAGAGGTACTTGCTGTGCTTAATGGGGCTGCTATGCCGGAAGGGTGGAATGATATTGTTATTGTTCTAATCCCAAAGACCAAATCTCCGGAGAAATTGAAGGATCTTAGGCCAATCAGCTTATGCAATGTAGTGTACAAGCTCATCTCCAAAGTGCTAGCAAACAGGCTGAAGCTAGTGCTCCCGGAGATCATTACACCATCTCAGAGTGCCTTTGTTCCTGGTAGACTTATTACTGATAATGTCCTACTGGCGTATGATCTCACACACTACCTAAGGCAAAGGAGGTGGGGAAAACAGGGGGTGGCTGCAATTAAGTTAGACATGAGTAAGGCCTATGACCGAGTTGAGTGGAGCTTTCTGGAGAAGATGATGCTAAAATTGGGGTTCACTGTGCAATGGGTGGAAAAGGTGATGGAGTGTGTTACAACAGTGAAATACTGCATAAAGGTCAATGGGGAATACTCATGCAATATCTCACACCTACCTAAGGCAAAGGAGGTGGGGAAAGCAGGGGTGGCGCAATTAAGTTAGACATGAGACCCTTTGTGCGTTCCTGCTATCGGTGAAATCGCATTTTATTCTTTGTGCGGAGGGTTTGTCAGCAATGTTACAGAAGGCAGAAGTGGAGGGCAAGATCGAGGGTATTAGAGTGTGCAGGGAAGCTGTCGGAACCCGGAGCAACGACTCCTGGATCCTCTGTGTAAATCGCACTAGTCCAGGATCAGCTAGTGCACACAGCGTACAACAATGATAAATATCAACCATAATGACATTTATTAACTGAATATGGGCATGAATGCCAAAGTTTACATCAACGGCACATAAGCCAAAATTAAGTAATGAGCAACGGAAGAAAAACCGAAGCGGAAGAAGCCCACTGAGCCTGCCCACAGGCAAACGACAGTAAGACGCGGCCTATTCGTCCAGATCTTCACCGTAGTTGACATCTTCCTTCTCTGTGTGGAAAAAGCAACGTGAGTACAAACTTGTACTCCGCAAATCACCCGGGAAAATGCAACATAATGATAAGGCTTCAATGGAAGGCCTATAGGGTTAGTTTGCATAAAACAACATTTATGAAATACAGTAAATAGATTGAAATTGCTGAATTTAATACCGTAAGTAAAAACAATATTGTAGTAGAAAGTAATACCGTCAGTGCAGGCTCCGACCATACACCAACCTATTCACGGGCATCCCACCCGGACCATCTTTTCCAAAAGCTCACGTATGGATTCCATCCATCCACACGCTTTCACTGCGCAACTCTGATGAATTCCATCCATTCACCAGATTTTAATCTCTCACGGATTCCATCCATCCGCAAGGTTTTCATCTCTCGTGGATTCCATCCATCCACAAGGTTTTCAAAAACATTTTTTTAAAAAAATAAAGTCTAATCCATGAAAAACTTTTACTCAGCATGCCCATGACCGTGGGCACGGCTATCCAGGATAGATTATACACTCTGCAGAGGTTGTACAACTTTACCCACAAGACACGATCATCCTTTTGTGCCACGCGAGTTACACACTTCCTTTGGTGTGCGGCAAGGAGTCATGACAAGGCCTTTACAATGCAAAGCCTTCAACCTGGTCGAGCCAACTCTAAGATTTCACCCTAGTAAGGAATCCACCAGACCGGGACCCCGTCTTGAGCCTAGACGAGACTTCTCATGGCTTAACCACGCTCGCCCAAGTGAGACTTCACATGGCACCAACCACGCTCACTTTCAACCTACGACTCAACTCAGATTGGGACTTCACAAATTATTCAGCCAGGGCTGTCCCATACCAGCCATGTGGTAGTACGATTAGGGTTTTGCAACAATAGCTCACAGACCGGTCCTTAATCTGACTCAGGCCCAACCACATACCCCCGTGCATGACAATCAACCACTGCGGCTCCAACCAACAGGGCATGCCTGCACCCACCAATCTAACCAATTGCCTAAGTCTAAACCAGGTTTCATATTTTGTTTGCAAAATATTTCATAAACCTCATTGACTCACCAAAGTCAAGAGTACATAACATTTTATGTAAACAGGGTTATCATTTTATGTGAAAAGGTATCCCAAAAACAAATAATATAACTTCGCAGGGATAAGCATTTGATATAAATTCCTCTAGCCAACACTAATGTATTAACTAGAGTTTGAATCTAGGGTGACAAGGTATTGAGGAATTCAAATTCAATGGAGGGATTAACAAGTAGGCAATAACTAAATTTAAAACTGAATTGAAATACGTTGAATAAAAATATGCATGCAATATAATTTAAAACAACATAGTTTTATTTTGAAAACTGGGATCAACATGATCAAGGAGGGTGACTTGCCTTGCTCTTCAAATTGGTTCAAACCTTCGTTGTCGAAATTTCCCGAATCGTCGAAGTCTACATGTGAAAATAACCCACCAAATTCAAATAAAATCAAATTAAATTTAAATTGAACTCAAATATTGAAATTGAGGCTAGGAATCGATAGAGGAGAATTTTTGATGAATATAGAAATTTGAACGGGCCAAATCGGAGTTAGAACGAAGGAGAACGGGCTCCGGGAAATTTGAAAAGAGAGAAAATGGAAAAAGAGGATTTTTGGAATTATTTTTCTAAAGGAAAATCTGAGATTTATGACGTCAGCACTGAATTTCATTTCGGCCGAATTAGTTTTCTAAAGAAAATTCGGGTTAATGACGCCATGCTGACGTCATCCTAGTGTTGGGCCGGCTGACAAGTGGGCCTTGGTCCATGGACCAAGTCCACGGGAGGGGGTGGCGGCTGATGTGGCAGAGGGGTTTGGGTAGCGCTGAAGGAGCGGGCCGACGCGGAGGTGGTGCCGACGTGGCAGCCACGCAGGCCTGGTGGCTGCGCCGGCCGGAGGCGCTCGGGGATGGCACGGCTCGTCGGCGAGCGGCGGCGAGATGGCCGGCGGCGAGGGCCGGAGGAGGTAGAGAGGGGCGAGGTGAGCTCGGAGGTGGGGCGACATTTACCGAAGGCGGTCGGGGTTGAGCCGGCAGCGAGGAGGAGCGGCGACGGCACTCGAGCGGCGACAGCGAGGGAGCTCCGGCGGCGGAGGTGCGCGGCGGCGGCGGGTGCGCGTGTGCGCGCGGAGGTGGCGGGGGGACGGCGAGGCGGCACGAGGCTCGTAAACTCCTCGCCGGAGTTGGCGGCGCTCGGGAGCTAGGCGCCTGCGCGAGGCGGGAGAGCTCGGGAGAAGCGGGAGAGGGCGGAGCGGGATGGAGCGAGATGGGGAGGAGCCGGGCGAGGGCTTAAATAGCCTCGGGGAGGGGAGGGTGGCTGCGAATTGTTCGCTGGAGGTTGGCGGGGGCGCGCGGTTGCGGAGGGGTGAGGCCGAGAAGGGGCGTGGGGAGTGGGGGAAGCGGGCGCGCGGAGGGTGGAGGCCGTTTGGGAGAGGACGGCGCACGCGGGAGGTGGGGGAGAGGCCGGGAAGGGCGGGGCGGCCAACGGCCTGGCGGCGCTCGCACGGGGAAGACGGGGGCGGAAGGAGGAAGAAGGCAGCCCCGATAGGTGGGCCCAGGCGGCAGAGAGAGAGAGAGAGGGAGGGGAGGCGCCGACAAGTGGGGCCGGGGCGCAGAGAGAGCGCGGGCGGACGGGCCTGATGGGCCGGGGCGCGACGTGGGCGCGATCCAGGCCACCCACGTGGCAGTCGGGCGTAGGGGGAAGGCGGGATTGGCGGTGGATCCGGGCGGGAGGCGTGGCCGGCATCTGGCTGTCCACGTGGCGGCCGGATGAGGGGGTGAGGGATTTTGACTTTGATTTTTTTGATTTAGGATTTTCAGAAAAGTCTAGAAAATTCAATTGGCCTCAGAAAAATATCAAATAACTTCCAAAAATTCCAGAAAAATTAACAGAAGTTTCTAGACAAAAAATATTTCCAACTCAAGTTGGTATTTAGTTTCCATACTTTAAAATACTTTTTATTTTCAAAAATACATTTTAAACTCCTGAAAATTCAGAAAAATCAAATAAAAGCCACATAAATCCAAATAACTAATTTGACATAGGATTTTTTTTATAGAAAACCAAAATATCCTTCATTTAATAATATTTTTAGGTTTTTCTGAAAATGCTTTTCAAATCCAGCTTTTTCAAAAACAGAAATTCAGGGCAAATCCAAATTTAAACTTTAGGCACAAAAATACTTATTTTATTTCAAAATTTTATTTTAATCAATTTTTAATTTTTTTAGCAAAAATTTGGGATGTTACAGAAGCTCCTAGGATTAACCATCTTTTTTTCGCTGATGACTCTCTGATATTGATGAAAGCTTGTAGAGGAGACGCTCAGGAATTGAGGAGGATTTTGCAGGCATATGAGCGAGCCTCAGGACAAGTGATCAATAGGGATAAATCGTCTGTACTGTTCAGCCCAAACGCTAGCTCTGTTGATAAGGATGAGGTGAGACAGGTCCTTGACATCATGCAGGAAGCAAAAAGTGAGAGATATTTGGGGCTACCAGTTTCTATTGGTAAATCAAGGAAGAAAGCTTTTGAATATATCAAGAGGAAAGTGTGGCTTCGTATTCAAGGGTGGCAGGAGAAATTGCTATCAAAGGCTGGCAAGGAAATCCTAGTAAAGGCTGTGGCCCAAGCAATCCCAACCTATGCTATGTCATGCTTTGAGCTGACAAAAGGGTTGTGCGATGAGTTGAACTCTATGATTGGCAGGTGGTGGTGGAGCCAGAATGATAAGGAAAACAAGATTCACTGGTTGGCCTAGGATAAGTTGACACTCCCTAAGAATAAGGGAGGATTGGGCTTTCGGGATCTTTATTTGTTCAATATGGCCATGCTGGCTAGACAAGCTTGGAGGCTTCTGGTTTTTCCGGATACATTGTGTGGCCAAGTGCTTAAAGCAAAATCTTTCCCCAATGGTAGTATTCTGCAGTGTGCGGTGCAGGATGGGATTTCTTACACTTGGAGGAGCATCCTCAAAGGTGTGAATCTCCTGAAACAGGGGCTCATATGGCGCATTGGCAATGGTGATTCGGTGAATATCTGAACGGACCCTTGGATTCTACACGGCAGTACAAGATGTCCTGTTACAAATAGGGGGGCAACGGTATTGACAAAGGTGGCTGAGTTGATGGACCCGAGCTTGGGATCACGGGATGAGACCTTAGTGCAGGATGTTTTCTCAGAGGTTGATGCTGAAGCTATCCTAAAGCTGAGAGTGAACCAGGATATGGTAGATAGACCGGCATGGCACTTTGATAAAAAGGGAATCTTCTCAATTAAGCCAGCATATAGGTTGGCGATTCAGAACAGGGAAAATGAGCTCGGTAGAAATGCAGCAAGTTCTGAACCTGACCCAAATGGGGACTCCCTGTTCAAGTGGGATAAAATTTGGAATATGGAGGTCCCAAACAAAGTGAAGATGTTTCTGTGGCGTGTAGCCCATAATAGTCTGGCAGTCCGGCGGAATTTGAGCCGTAGGGGGATGAAGGAGGACACCCTGTGCCCCATGTGTCATAGGCTGGATGAGGATTGTGGGCATCTCTTTTTCAGATGTAAAGAAGTAAAGGAGTGCTGGAGAGGGCTAAATTTAGAGGAATATCGCATTATCTTAGCAGCTTGTCATTCTGGGCGAGATTTGCTGAGGAGAATTTGGTCCTTTCCACAGTCAACCCAGCTACAAATTGTGGTTCTTTTATGGAGGTGGTGGTTAGTGAGGAATAAGGTGAATGCTGGGGAAAAAAGAGTGACATGTCCTGAGGTCTATTCTCTAATAACCTTCTATGTGTCAGAATTTGAAAAGGGAAGGAAAGCAGCGAAGAGTCAGCAGCAAGTCAGTCTCAAGTCTTGGCAGCCGCCACCGGAAGACTTTTACAAGATCAATATAGATGGCTCCTTTAAAGCTGGTTCGGGTCAGGGAGGATGGGGTTTCATCGCAAGGGACAGTGCTGGTGAGTTCCTTCAGGGGGCTGTGGCAATTTGTGCAGAGTGGACATCCCTTTTCAAGCCGAAGCACTGGCTGCCCTGTACAGTCTGCAGAGGATAGCGCAATTGGGAATGTCAAGGATTATCACGGAACTGGCGCGACCGACTGTGCACGGGCTTGACTTCGCTGGACCTTGATCAAAGTGTGCATGGAAGCCTTCTCAAGCAAATTAGAGATTTTATTGGTTCATCCTTCGATTATTGCAGCATTCGGCATTGCCCGAGAAATTGCAACAAGGTGGCTGACCGCCTTGCAATGTATGGGGCGAGCGTGGTTAGCTCTGACTCGATGGTGTTTATGAGTCAAGTCCCCACCTTTGTTTCCAGCTTGGTCTCCAGTGATCTGGCTGGAGATAGTGTCTAATGGAAACAAGCTTTCCGAGTTCAAAAAAAAAAATCTCAGGCCTATCATTGTTGTGGCCCATCTCTGACCCGAGCGAAATCAGCACAGCTCGTCGCAGCCCAAATTAGAGGACCGCACTACTGTGACGGCTGCCCGCCAGGAGTAGGGATGGAAAATGGTAACGGATAATCTGTTTTATTCGATATTTATATCTAATAAAATATAAATATAGTAAGTAAAATCTGTATTTAAAAATATTCATATCTGACAATATTCGTATCTGTATTTGAGAATGTTCGTATTCGTATTTTTCGAGAACATTCGTATTCATATTTGAGACTATTCGATCCATTTCCTATGCTGGCTGGTCGGCCCAGTGGCCAGTTACATAAATTTGTTATAATGAGATTTATTATAGAAGCTGTAAGAGGATATTTATATTTGACCGAATTAAGTACATATTCGATTCGAATTCGTATTCGTTACGACGTTCGTTTCGTATTTGTATTAGAGAATATTTGAATTTGTACTCGTATTTATTTTAAAATATAAATTCATATTCGTATTTGAGACTATTCAATCATACCCGATCTGTTTTCATCCCTAGTCAGCAGGGTACTCTCTCGACTCATACCAACTCAACGGACTCAGCCTATCTTGCACTCCTGGTAGGGGTGGAACGAGCCGAGCCGAGCCGGCTCGAGCCAAGCTCGGTCTGGCTCGGGTGAACAATAGGCTCGGCTCGGCTCGTTTCCGAAACGAGCTACGCGAGAGGCTCGGCTCGGCTCGAAATGAGGCTCGAGCCAGCTCGCGAGCCCGAACGAGCCAAATTGGCTCGCAGATAACAGAGGCATAGAGCAGCAGATTCACAGGTACATTCACAGACAGAGAGAATTCAGACACAACAGAGAGCATTCAGACACAGACAGAGAGCATTAACAACAAGCATTTCACAACAGCAGACCAGGCAGGTGCAGGCTTGCCCCCTATTGCCGACAGGGAGGCCCCGACGGTGGCCGCCTTCTTCCCTCGAGCACGAGATTCTAGGCTCCGTTCGCGGCCCATGCGCGTCGGTTGGAGGAGGCCGCGTTGTGGATCGGGGAGGATGGGGATTGGGGAAGGACACCGCCCGCGCGCGTGGGGAAGGAAGGGGATTCGGGGATGGACGGCGGCCGAGCGCGTGGGGAAGGAAGGGGAGGGGATCCGGCAAGGACGGCAGGCGGCGGCCGAGCGCGTGGTGTGGGGAAGGATGGTGATCGCCGATCGGGGACGGACGCCGGCTGCGCGACTGGGGATGGGAGTGCAGCGGTGCCGCCCGACGGGAAGGGGCGAAGGGTTAGGGTTGGCCGACTCGCACCGCATCGCATCGATGTAATCGATCGCCTCACTGACTGGGCTGGGCCGACAGTGGGGCGTCACTGGGCCGAATCGGATCGGGCCGAGGCACCGAGCTCGCATGAGCCAACGGGCGGCTCGGGCTCAGCTCGTTTTTCTCACGAGCTAGACGGCGGGCTCGGCTTGGCTTGAATCATTACGAGCCCGAGCCGAGCCGGCTCGCAAGCCTCAAGCTAATTTTCCACCCCTACTCCTGGACTAGGAAGGATAGGCCCAAAGGAAATGACAAAGGCCCAATTCTTTTAGGCTTCTTTATGGCATGTGGTTTTGGTTTATTCGAAAGCTGAAATAGACAGGACGGCTTCTTCAAATGGTTTCTCAAAGACACTTCTTCAAATGGCTTCCCGAGCTCAAAATTGTGTGCGCTGTCTGTTTGGCATCTCCGCCGTCCCAAAATACGCAAACAAAAGCCATCAACCGCAGTTCAAAAGAACATGGGCCAAAAGGTTGCTTTTCTCGCTTCAATTAGATCAACGCGATCATCTAAAAAAGGTGCATTAGTGCAGCGGCAGGCGTCATTGGCATTCGGTGTCTCGGCGGAAGAGTGACCGCGCTCGGCACCCCCAGTGAGGCGCGGTGCGGTGCTGGCGTCGCAACGGTCTTGGGCTCGGGCTCTCAGCATCGGTCCATCGGCCCTTCACGCGCGGTACGTGCGTCGAGTCTGGCCAGCGTGGGTGAGAGGTCTGTGATACATTTTGTGTTGCGGTGACGCACTTATTAGTGAGTTGTGAGAACTATTTAGGTACATGTTTTGTGCTCATTCGATCGCCCTCTCGAGTAAACAAGATGAGCTTCAGCCTTCAATATTTTTCAAAAAAAAAAAATGCGTTTTGTAAGGTTGGTTTCTTTGAATGTCGAAAAAGCAAATGGGCCGCTCAGCGTGGGCCTTTCTTTGCTGCGGCACCTGTTTCTTTGGCGGGCCTTTGTGCAGCATGCGATTGTGCTCCACTTCGTACATTGTTGGACTTGTTGGACTCGAAGACTCGTACGTGTGTGGAGTATAGAGGATTTGCGTCCGTTTGCATAACTTGGTTTCCTTTCTTTTGTTGATTTCATACTTGAAGCATGTTCTTTATGAACATATAAACTTTCACTTGGACATGATTTTTTTTAAAAAATGTTGATTTGAATATAAATTTATTCCTTTTAGGGAAAGTGGAAAAGGTAGGGGAATGAAATGAGTGGATGTTTGATGTTATTTGATTTCAGCTAATAGTTCATCGACTATGTTCTGGTAGGTAGAATAGAATGTTCCATGCATTTGATTTCAATGTTTCAGCAATTCATCAACGATGTTCCATGCGTTTAGTTCTAATGTTTCAGCAGTTTATCGACAATGTTTCAGTAGGTAAAATAGCATGTTCCATGTATTTAGTTCCAATATTCCAACAATTCATTACGATGTTCCACGCATTAAGTTCTAAAGGGAGTAGACCAATGTACCATGCTTTTTGTTCCAATGTTACAATAGTTCATCGACAATGTTCTAGTAGGTAGAATAGGATGTTCCACATATTTGGTTCCAATGTTCTAACAATTCATCACGATGATCCATGTGTTAAGCTCTAAAGAAAATAGGTCAATGTACCATTCATTTGGTTCTAATGTTCCAACAATTCATCAATGATATTCAAATGAGATAAGAAATATTATAGAACAAATCAAAACGTGCTCGTGGAACAACTCAAGACTACTAGTGAAATAACTAAAAACTATTTGTGAAATAAATGAAAATATTAGTGAAATAAATAAGGCATTTTATTGCATAACACAAAAAATATTAATGAAATAATGGTGAAAAATAATGAAGGAAAACAATCTACTACAACATCCGGCAAAAGAGCTGCAACCGAATGAAAATAAGAAAAAGAAAGAAAGAAAGAAAAAGAAAAAAAAGCATCAGTTCGGTCAAATAAAAGGAGAGCGGCTCGGCATTGTGCCATCCTTACGTGCGGTGCTGGCAAGTTGTGGGTGGTGGGCCTTGTCCCCCATTTCTCTCGCCGCCTAAAGAAGAAGTTGCAGTGGCATCCGGGAGCAAGAATCGTGAGGAGATGGCGACAACGCGTTAATGGGTCATAGCGTATTAGAGCACTCCCAATGCAGAAACTATGGATGGTTTCTATAGTATTAAATAAGGTACCAAGTAAGCAAAATGCTGATGTGTCATTGGAGTTAAGGAGGAGAGATAAGGAAATAGTTTCTTATATAGACACCATGTCTACACAGAAACCAAGATAGAAAGAGCTATGATAGGTAGATGATAGGAGAGAGAAGATAGATGATTGGATGAAAATTTTATTTGTAGAAACTATCCATTGGGAGTATAGTTTCTATGGGTAGTGTCTACATTAATTGGCAAGTATAGAAACTATCTCATAGTTTCTGCATTAGGAGTGCCCTTAGAGCAGTCCCAATGGGCATTAATGGTAGTTTCTATCTTCATTAAATGAGAAGTCACCTAAGCAAAAATGCTGACATGGCAGGTCAATAAATGAGGAAAGAGAGAGAAATCAGAGGAAACCGTTTCTTCATCAGGAAACGGCGTCGGCTCTTGAACCGAGAGAGGAAGAAACTGCAAATTCGCCATTGGGAGGAAACCTGTAGTTTCGATAGATGGGGCCCGCGATGGGTGCTCCCTCGTCGCGCACGCCTGCAACGCTGCGCGCTTCCTCGCCGGCCGCCATGCACGCTCGCCTCGCCGCCGCGGCGCCGCCGCTGCCGCGCGGCGACGCTGCGCGCGCGCTCGCCGATACTCCTCCCGCGCAGCGCGCTGTCGCGCGCGTCGCGCCGCGCCGCTTCGCCGCCGCCCAGCCGTGCCGCCGCCCGCCACGCCGCTCGCCCCTTGCCTCGCCGGCGTCCGGGAGCACGCTCACGCCCCTTGCCGCGCGGCGTCCGGAGCACGCCGCTGGAGCTCGCCGCGCCGCGGGAGCTCGCTGCGCTGCCGCTGCTGGAGCTGCTGCGCGAGCGCGACGCCGCCGCCTCGCGCCGAGCCGCGCTTCGCTCGCGCGCCGCGCTCGAAGCTGCTCTCTGGACTTATCGCCGCGAGGAGATGAGGAGGCGGTGGCGGCGGCGCAGGGAGTGCCATGGGAGGCGGCGGTGGTGGGTGGATCTAGGCGGGGCTTCTTCGGCTTTGCTATTGGTGGCTTTGCTTCCGGTGGATCGTGTGTGGAGTTGGGAGAGAGAAAAAGGCACCGCGCGCTACGCGCGCTGCGCGCTGCGCCGCGCTCGCCTCGGGAGCTTGCTCGCGCGCCGCTGGCTGAGCTCGCTCGCGCGCCGCCGCGGGAGCACGCACGCGCGGCCAAGGTTGTGGACGACGACGACGACGAGTGCGAGCAGGGATTGTTGCTTGCTCGCTTGCTTTTGGCGAGGCGGAGTGGATGGATGGGAACACTCGCTCGCTGGATACACTGAACCTTTTCTGGTCGTCGTACAATGGTTGGGTTGGATTGGAGTTGGGAGAGAGAAAGGAAAAAAAGGGCAACATTTATTACGCGAAGACACCAGCATTGTGTGAGCTAGTTTCTATGAATGGTTTCTTACTGACGTGGCTGCTATGGAAACCGTGCGTAGTTTCCAGCATTGGGACTGCCCTTAGCGTGCGTGCTTCTCACCTTTAATGTGTGGTGGGCCGCCTGCGGCGGTTGGTTATTTGCTGTGTGTGCGGCACAATGCCTCCTCCTCTTACTGGAATTGTATAGTTTTCGTGTGCCACTTTGTTTCTCATGTGTTTCTCATTGAACACTTGGGAAAAGTCCCATGGCACACTGGACTACGCTGGGGAGAAAAGAGGTTCATGAGAGTCTTAGGATGCAAACGAGAACAACCATGCATGCCCTTGCCCCCTACAAACATGTTGTAACGCTCCCGTTTCTGGGAATAGGGCCGTCGTACGTCTCGCAATAGTTCAGGAGTTCAGTTATGGACAGAAAGAGTATCATGCCTACTCACGAATATTTAAAAAGGGTTAATTTAATTAAAATATGACATAGCGGTCAACTTTGGCAACTTAATGGACATCCAACTTACATTCAGAAGAACTGAAGAAGATTTCCACAGGAACACTTAAGTACGGTCGTAACCCTAACATGAAAACTTGTAACATCCTTTCTTTTTCTAATCTCCGTGTTGGTGGAAAATTAAGCAAGACTGAGTACAACCAACCGTACTCAATAAGTCACATCGGGAAACACAATATAACTACTGCTAGGACTTTTAAGAGATAGGGATATAGTGGTTTTAACAAAGTATTTGTGGATGCAATTTTATTTGTAAATATTTTTTAGTATAAATTACAATTGATATATTTCTTAAGGAATCTGGTGTTTCAAAAACTTAATTACCAGATTTCAACACTTGCAAATCATTTCCAAATCTACTTATACTTCGCTATTGGAATCGCCCATTAAACATAGCTTCTTTTACCGGATGCACAGCGTATTCAAGATACCATTGTGATTTCTCCAAAGTGTTGCCCAGCTTTACCCACAAGATTCCTTAGCCCTCATGACTGAGTTAAGAAAATAAGGTTGTTTCACTGCTCATCTCTTTGTATAGGCTCTACTCGGTAGATTACCAACTTAGACCTGAGTATCAACTGGTCAGGTCAGAACACTTCTGCCCGTCTTGAGATGAATCTACCGTTGTTCAGTATGGTTTTACCTTTTCCATACTAATGCTCCTTTACTCCTGTAGAGATTCAATTGATTTGAGCAGCTACTAGATCAGGTTTGATGAGTTAAACCTTGTGGTTGAGCGATCACTATGTTCTTTGCTTAGCATAAAGTTTTTGCCCTTACTTTTCTCTGAAGCATTATCCTTACTTTACTTTGAGGCATTTTTCATCTCTAAACCCATATCCCAATGCTCGATGGTGGTGCTACCCAACCATTTTGTGGTTTCCCATGATGTTCTCCTTCCTAGAATCACTTTTGCAAGACTACCAGCAAAATGCTCTATCGTTTAGTAGTATAAAATAGTTGAGTTCCTAATCTACCATGATTATTTAAGTAGTATTTTTAATAATGCTAAGTCTTGTCAAGGTGAGTATAGTCAACAAATTAAACTGGGCTTTTTTAGGTGGTAGGACATAGCTAGATATCATATCATTCTAAACATTTATTGTACATAAAATAATAGTGCATAAATAAGAGATAATGAAAATACTGATCATTAAATACTTAAAGGAATGTAGGTTCAATATAATAAAAACACATGTGATTTGCCTCTTTATCCATAGTCTCAATTATTTCACTATAGTCTTTTAGGTTAGACTGCTCTTGTAGTTTTTCTATTGACCAACTCGTTGGGTTCGAATACTAGCGCGAAAGACGAATGCAAATGAGTTCCTGCTTTGTAGAATGCATTGGGAACAAAATACAATAAAACAATTGAAAATATATAAAGAAAATAGGTGTGGGTGGTCAGGGTTTAGGTGGTGCTTGATTTGGTTGAATAGCGTTAGGTTTGGGCTAGATGGGTCTGAGACAGTCGAAGAAGTATATAGGTGTTATATGGGTTTCTGCGAATGGCCGCGGGTATGGACAGTATTGGGCTCGTGGTCAGAATACCATACAAGTGGTTTTGAGCTTTATCAAAGTCGAGGATGGTGAAATGGAGCTGGGAATGGTAAACTCGGGTTCAAAATGATCAAAATAGGTATATAGGTATTTTTAGGGTTTTGTTAAATAGTAATGGTCAAAACAGTACTGGTCAAAATATCTAGTCTAGCTAGATTTTTATCAGGATCTGATATGGTTAAACAAAGTTGAAGATGGGCTTCGTGGGGTCGAAACGATCAAAATGGATATAAATATATATTTTTTGAGTTTTTGGGTGAACAGTAACGGGTAGATACTATTCATTGCAGGTTGGTACTATTCATTCCGGATTCTGGTACTGTTCATGCTGGTATGGTTGCTGTCACATCCCAAAAATTTGCTTTTTGGAAAATTTAAATTCAAGTTAATTATTTTAAAGTAATTGGAGCTTATTTGGCTTTTATTGGATTTCCTGAATTTTCTGGAATTTAAAACCTATTTTAAAAAGTAAAAAGGTAATTCAAACTATGAAAATTAAATATCAACAATAGTTGGGAATAATTTTATTCAGTCCAAAATGTCCCCAGAAGCTTCTGTGAATTTTTCTGGAATTTTTGGAGGTATTTTCATATTTTTCTGAGGCCTAAACAATTTTCTAGCCTTTTCTGAAAATCTAAATCAATTTCTAAAAATAAAAATTCCAACTCTCTCTCCGCCGCCACGTGGACGGTGGAATACCGCCCACGCCGCCGCTCGCCCATCCAGCCGCACCCCTCTCCTCATTGCCTAGCGGCCGGCCCGTCACCGGCGGCCGCCTTCCTCCTCCTCGCCGACGTGTGGACGGCCGGATGAGCTGCGCCCCCGCGCTGGCCTCAATCCACCGCCCTTCCACTTAGGCGCTCGACGCTCGATTTCCCTTCGGTTACGTGGCGCCATCCGCACCACGCACCCCGCTCGCCGATCGCGGGCCCGCTGTCGATTCCGTCGTCTCGCGCGGACGCGGACTCCTCCTCCTCCTCTCTCTCTCCCGAAGAAACCGCGACCGAATCCTACCCGAACTCGCCTCAATCTTCGATTCGTTCAGGATTTGAATTCCCGGGAGATACGCTCCTTATCCCTAAAACCGGAGCTCGCGCCGACTCCGACGGCTCATCCCCAATTCAAACCGAACCCGACCGCGACTTCGGCGAGGAATTCCCGCCTCACCCCTCCCGAGCCCTATAAGTAGCCCTCGACCTCCGCCTCCCCGCACCACCGTCCAAAGACCCTCCATCTCTCCTCCGAGCCCGAGACGCCCGCGGCGAGCTTCTCTCCGCGAGCCCCGCCCAACTCCGACGAGCTCTCCCCGCCTCGGACCTCCCGAGCCCGTGAGCCGCCACCTCGGCTTCTCCGAGCATCGGAATCTCTCGGCACCTCGGCCACCTCTTCCGTCGCCGGAGCGCCGCCGCACCGAGCACCCGAGCTACCTCCGCCGCTCCTCGCCGCGGCCGTCTCGCTCATCCCCGACCGCCAACCACTCCAACCGAACCCTTCGCACGATTACAATCCACGCAGCACCGAGCACGCCCGCTTCCTCGCCGCCGCGCCGTCGCCTCCGACCATCGCCGCCGGGCCACCCAAGGTACCCCTCAAAGGGATTTGTTACCCCATATGGGTAGGCAAAGCCTCCCCTTCCCCAGTTAACAGCGCGCTCTCACTCCCCGGCGCGCTCGAGCCCTCGGCCCGCCGCTGGGTTGAGTTTCGTTTATTTTCCGCGCCGACAAGTGGGTCCCACCCGCCACGGCAGCCGCCTGTGCGGGCCACTGTCATCGGGCCCCACCTGCTCTGCGTCGTCGACAAGTGGGTCCGGATCCTGGGTCCCACTCGCCGATGACCAAAGCGGATGAGGTCATCGACAGAGGGTCCCACATGTCGGCGACCGCAGAGGGTCTACTGCTCAGTGGGTCCCACCTGTCAGGATTCTCGAATTAAAATAAAAGATTAAATTTGAATATTCCCGATGGGCCCCACCTGTCAGAAATTTCTTAATTTCTGGATTTATTCAAACTGAAAACTTCAAACAAGCATAACTTTCTCATTTTAACTCCAAATTCAGCCATTCAAATTTCTAAATTCATCTAAAATCCTGATCTATCCAACCATGGCCTCTATTTGAATTTTTGAGTTTGTTTGAATTTTTATTTGAATTTATTTGTTTTGTTGCTTTTCCCTCGTGCGTAGAATCCAACGTTGAAGAAGACCTCCCCACTCCTCAACAAGAAGACCCAGAGCCCCTGCAAGAAGGCAAGTCTCCTTTGATCATCTTGAACCTATGCTTTCGAAATGTTTTAAATATTTTAAATTATGTGCATTGCTATTTACATAAAACCACTAGTTCAAATCTTTAGGAATTAGTTATTCCAACTTTGTTATGCCCTCATTTGACATTGATTGCCATGTACCTTTGTCACCCTAGAACTTCCTTTGTCTCAATAATGAGATTAATATTAATCTTTGTGAATATTAGAGTGGTAGTGTAACGCTTAGTCATGCTAATTAAATACCTTTGATATTATGAAAATGGGAAATTATGATTTATGGAAATACCCTTGTGTTTATAAATGAAGTGGTAATTGGAGTTGCCACTGATCTTTTAAAATAAAATAAAATGTCAAAGTTGATTTAGATTAGGTGGATGGTTGATTTGGCTTGGTGCGATTAGCACGAGATCTTGTTAAGTGTATGTTCCACCCTAGTCAATTAAGGACCGACGCTTGTGTTTGTCCGGATCGAGCACTACCGCGTACAACCACAAGTCTATATGGGTACGACCAGCCGACTAACTTATGATAGTCTAGTTTAGGTGCCACCGATGGAAAGTGGGTGCCGTGGTGGACCGTTATCCACAGTGAGGGACAGAGATTTATGTACTCATATGGCGCAAGAGGGGCTTGGTTCGGCGGTTAGCCTACTGCGGTGAAACCTCGTGGGTGGTATCTAGCTAGATTAGAGTAAGGTAAAGGCTTTGTGATATTTTATCCGGGTCTCATGCCAAAGGAAGCGTGTTGACTTTTAGGATAATTTATCTCTTGTGGGTAAAGTTGTACAACCTCTGCAGAGTGTAAAACTATTCGAATAGCCGTGCCCACGGTCAAGGGCGGGCAAGGAATGCATTCACATGGTAGATTTCTGGTTTTGTTTTAAAATCAAAGTTTTGTACTCGAGAGTGGAGGGAACTCTCGGAAGGGTATCTGGCGGATGGAGCCGAGAGGGTGGAAGTAACCCGCAGATTAAGTGGTCCAAGTTGTTAGCTAGTCTTGGTAGTTGGAACCTTCACTAGAGAATTAATGATAGTTTTGTTAGAACAATTATTTGGTTAAAATATTGCCTTCTAAAATATTTAGTAGTAATTGAATTTTAACATGTTGCTTTGTGCAAAAGAACCATATAGCCTTTCTTTGTTAAGCCTTGCATCTATGCATTTTTCCCAAGACTTATGAGTACTTTATGTACTCACATGCTACACTTAAAATAAATCTCGAAGATCATGAAGCTCAAGAAGGTGATTACAACTCTTTCGCTTCGTGCTGTGGTCGTGACGGATTCTTCCCGAGGACTAGGTCGCGCTTCCCTACCAATCGCTCGTGGCATATTGATGGGTCTGCTTTGAGTTTTCTTTGCTTCCGCTGTGTTTGGATTGTGCGAGGTCTTGAAACCTCCAATGTAATAATGAGACCTTTGGTCGATACTCTAATTATTGTAATAAATCGTTGTTGGTGATGTTTTCCATTCATTTAGCTGTGCACTAGCTTTGATCCGGGACTAGTGCGGTAATACACGAGGGTCCGGTTCGAAATCCGGTCCCGACAGAGATGGTATCGAGCCTATTTGATCAGAGGACGTGACTTAGTTTAGGAATGGCAAACCATAAGGACTTATATTTATAAAAAGAGTATATTAAAATATATAAGTCTCTTTGCTTCTACTCTCTTCTTACTTAGGATCTCGTTCTGGTCTCCAACTCTATTTTATCAAAACTTTTACTAAACTTCTCTTTTATTCAACTTTGTAGATGGCTGGTTCATCCTCCGCTGCCCGTGGGACTACTATTCACATGGAGAGGATGTTGGAGCATTCGCTAGCCTTCTCCGACAGTTGATGCAGTGTCTGGAGTACCGTCAACCGCCCATTTTCAGGGGACGGAAGACGCGGATTCTGGATCGAGACTCCTGGACGATGGAAGTATTCCTGTATGCACGGGAAGGGGAATTCAACTCCCACACATACCCCATCACCCATCCTCGGTCCCGCTGTTTCGACGCTGTCAGACGCAAAGACGCCCGCCATTGACGAAGTGTGCCATCTCGCACAAGGATGCGTACATCGATCCCCTTTTGCTTCTTCATCAACCTCGCCGGACAGAGGTATCCAGATCCTTTGATATATCACCGACGATCCTCGATCGTCACATCAGTGCAGCTCACCCAGCAATGGACATCACTTACGCTAGAGCTCGGGAGGAGATTGGACAACTCGGATGCTTCTCACTTCCGGCTACCAAAGATTCGGACACACCGCGCACGGCTTCTCGAGCGAGCAGCTGAGTTTGAGCCGACGCCTCGGGGCGCAGCTAACTACACGCCGTCTTCACCCACCGACGACTACACGCCGCCTTCTTCAGCATCACCGCCGCTCCCAACAACCCGGCACGGCCGACTCGGGACTCCGCGTCGGGATGACAAAGACGCAAGAAGGTGCGACGCCTGATCCGCACTCCGTCATCACGCTCAAGAAGCGCAAGCCTTCTCCTTCGCTCGCGCTCGATCGCCTCGATCGTAACCATCCCCGTGCTTCACCACTTGTGATTGTTCGCGGCATCATGTAAAGGAGCAAGAAGAACTCGAGGAAGAACTCAAGAAGAACTCAAGAGGAACCAGAGGAGGACCTCAAGAACGCATCTTTCTGAGGATTAGTAGCCTTTAGAGTCGGTAGTACCCAAATAAATGTCCACGTTATCGTAACGCGTATTTATGTTTCGATTGTGCTAGATGGATCGTATCAAGCCTAAGTGCACTTGTGGTACAGCCATTCCTAAGCCTAGTTTGATTTTAATAAAAGACTCGTTCTTTGAGTTATTTGCGTGATTTTAAAAGTGTTGGTTTGGGATGTGGTTTAGTCTCCTGCATCTCTTATCTTTGCTATTTCCTCTTACCTTCTCGCTAACTCGAACCCTTCGGATGGTGAACACAAGGAGCAACCTCGACAACAACCGTGAGGCCAATGCTCACCAGAGAACAACATTCCACCACCCTTCTCAAGCCCCGACTTGGAGCAAATGATGGCCATGCAATCGCAACTTCTTCAAGCCTTAGCTCAAAATCAAGTGCAGAAACACCTCGTGCATCCAACCAAGCTCCTCAGTCTAAGATGGGAGAGTTTATGAGGACAAGGCCTCCTACTTTTGCTGGGTCCGTAGACCCCATGGAGGCAGATGATTGGATTAAGGATGTGGAGAGGAAGTTGGTTCTAGCTCAGTGCAATGACAATGAAAAAGTGTTATATGCTGCCCACCAACTCAAGGGAATCGCTGCTAATTGGTGGGAAAATTACCGCTCCGCTCATCGAAATGCACAAGCTATCACGTGGAATGAGTTTGCTGAGGCTTTTCGCACTGCGCATATTCCTACGGGAATCATGGATATGAAGAAAAGAGAGTTCTACCAACTGCAGCAAGGGAACCTTAGTGTTTCAGAGTACCTGAACAAGTTCACCCAGCTGTACAGGTATGTATCTGAAGAGATCACATCAGAGGCAACCAAGATCTGGAGGTTCATGCAGGGACTTGACCCTAATCTCAAGGTGCAGCTAGTGTCCAATGATTATTCAACTTTCCAACAAATGGTGAACAAGGCCTTTGTCCAAGAAGATGCTCGTGCGTCGCTATATGAGAGCCTAAGAGGAAGTTTCAAGCACGCAGGCGCGAGCGATTCTCGATTTCGCCCGACCCACCTCGGCCCACGTAACCCCGTAACCAAGTGCGCCACGGACTCCATTCACCGGACTCGCCCAAATAACCAAGTTCCCTGACAGCAAGGTGGTGGCCAACCACAGCAGAACCGAACTTCAGCAGCAGGAGTGCAAGTGTTTCAACGCAAGAATATGGGGCACTATGCCGAATCGCCCCTGAAGCGCTCATTTGTGACCCGATTCGTTTCAATTTGGGGACCACTCCAACACGAGCTCCAACCACAGGACAAGGCCGTGGGACTCTCAAACTCCAAAGACTCCGCAGCAATGAGCAGGGACATCTCAACCATGTGACCGAGAAGCACCAGATGCAACCGACGTAGTTTTGGGTAAGTTTCTTGTCAACTCGACTGCATCAGCGTTATTTGATTCTCGAGCTTCGCATTCTTTTGTGTCAAGAGATGTTGTGGGAAAATATAATTGGGATGTGCGTAGATTACGAATCCCATGCTAGTCCAATCTCCGAAGGGAAATGAGGACTAACACGGTTTGCCCTAACGCAACGGTGGATATTAATGGAGTTAAGTTCCTAGCTAATCTTATTATAATAGACTCCAAGGGTTTAGATGTAATACTTGGTATGGATTGGTTAGCCAAGTATAAAGGAAAGATAGATTGTGCTTGACCGTCTTTGTTACTCTTACCAACACTAAGGGATTCAAGTAAGGTTTCAGTCAAATTCACATTCTCAGAAGGAGGGTAAGTTAAATAGTTTGAAAGGAATAACCTTGGAGAAGGTGCCTATAGCATGTGAATACCCAGATGTATTCCCTGAAGATTTGCCAGGAATGCCACCAGATAGAGAGATTGAATTTGTTATAAACTGCACCGAATGACCCCAATTTCCAAGAGACCTTATCGCATGTCTGCAAATGACTTAGCAGAGGTTAAGAAACAGATTGAGGAGTTACTAAGCAAAGGTTTTGTAAGACCAAGCTCGTCACCCTGGGGAGCACCAGTACTGTTAGTAAAGAAGAAGGACGGTAGTCTTCGTATGTGTGTGGATTATCGATCCCTAAATGATGTGACTATTAAGAACAAGTACCCTTTACCCCGAATAGATGATCTGTTTGATCAGTTGAAAGGGTCATGTGTCTTCTCTAAGATTGATCTTCGATCGGGCTATCACCAATTGAAGATAAGGCCGGAAGACATACCGAAGACAGCATTTGCTACCCGTTATGGATTGTATGAGTATACTGATGATGTCTTTTGGTCTAACCAATGCACTGCATACTTCATGAATCTGATGAATAAGGTGTTCATGGAATATTTGGATAAGTTTGTGGTTGTATTTATCGATGATATTCTGATATACTCCAAGAATGAGGAAGAACACGCAGAACATTTGAGGATAGTTTTGGAAAAGCTCAGAGAAAACCAGCTGTATGCCAAGTTTAGTAAGTGTGAGTTTTGGTTGAAGAAAGTGGCTTTCTTAGGTCACGTGATTTCTGCCGGAGTGTCGATGAGACCCGATAAAGTAAATGATGTGCTCGAATGGACACAACCTAAGTCGAGATCTCGAGATCGAAGTTTCTTGGTTTGGTGGTTACTACCGCCGCTTTATTGAAGGATTCTCCAAGCTCGCAAGACCTCTCACTCAGTTGCTAAAGAAGGAGAAGAAGTTTGAATGGAGTAAAGCTGTGAGGATAGTTTTCAAGAACTAAAGAAAAGGTTGACTTCTGCGCGGTGTTAACACTTCCGGATATTAGAAGGGACTTCAAGTTTTCGTGATGCGTCTAGGCAGGACTAGGATGTGTGCTTGATGCAAGAAGGAAGGTAGTAGCATATGCTTCCAGGCAGCTACGACCCCATGAAGGAAATTACCCAACCCACGATTTAGAACTAGCTGCCGTTGTACATGCTCTAAAAATATGGAGGCATTATTTGATTGGTAACCGTTGTGAAATCTATACCGATCACAAAAGTCAAGTATATATTTACCCAGCCCGATCTTAACATGAGGCAAAGGAGATGGCTTGAGTTAATAAAAGATTATGATGTGGGAATACATTACCATCCGGAAAGGCCAACGTAGTAGCAGATGCATTGAGCAGAAAGAGTTACTGCAGTAAGCTGTGGATCAAGGACAGTATGCCTGCACTTCAAGCAGAATTTCAGCAACTCAACTTAGAGGTAGTAGAGGAAGGATTCCTGGCTACTCTGGAGGTTCAACCAACTCTAGAGGAGATGATCAAGGCAGCTCAAGGAGAAGATAAGTATGTCAAGGAGATTCAAGAAAATATGAAGAAAGGGAAGGCACCAGATTTACTAAGATGAGGAGGGTATCATCCGGTTTGGTAAAAGAATTATCGCATCGAGAAGAAAGAAATAAAGGACTTAATTCTGAAAGAAGCCCATGAGTCCGGATATTCAATTCACCCAGGAGTACAAAGATGTACCAAGATCTCAAGGAAAGGTATTGGTGGTCAAGTATGAAGAGAGAAATTGCAGAGTATGTAGCTTTATGTGATGTTTGCCCGTGAATTAAAGCGGAGCATCAGAGACTGCTAGGGCTTCTACAACCTTTGCAGATACCCGAGTGGAAATGGGAAGAAATTGGAATGGACTTCATAACAGGATTACCAAGAACAAGATCAGGTATGATTCGATTTGGGTTGTTGTAGATCGTTTGACTAAAGTCGCCCATTTCATTCCCAGTAAAGACTACCTACTCGGAGACAGACTCATTGAGTTGTATATGTCCGTAATCGTGTGTTTGCGGAGTTCCAAAGAAGATTGTATCGATCGAGGACTCAATTCACCTCGAGATTTTGGCATAAGTTACATGGACTTTTGGGCACCAATCTAAACTTTAGCACAAGATATCATCCCAGCATGATGGTCGACCGAAAGAGTAAATCAAATTTTGGAAGATATGTTGAGGGCTTGTGTACTGCAAACAAGGCTAATTGGGATCGAGTTTGCCCTATGCAGAATTCTCCTATAATAATAGTTACCAATCTAGCTTGCAAATGTCTCCGTTCAAGCCTGTATGGCGTAAAATGTAGGACCCCATTGTATTGGAAGGAGACGGAGAAGGACAAGTATTTGGACCAGATGTGTTGAAGCAAGCGGAGGAACAAGTTCGTCTAATCCAGATGCCATTAAAACACTCAAACCGGATAAAAGAGTTATGCAGATAATCGTCGAAGAACATTAGAGTTTGTACTGGGATCACGTTTATCCGAAAGTTTCACCTCTCAAGGGTATGCGGCGTTTTGGAGTTAGTGGAAAACTTTCCCTAGATTCATTGGACCCTTCCTATTACGGCAAAAAGGGGAGAAGTTGCCTACCACCTTGAACTTCCACCTCAATTGTCCAAAGTGCATGATGTGTTCCATGTGTCCCAACCGAGGAAATGTCTCCGGTACAGAGGAACAGATGTCACTACAAGAAGTAAATGTGAATGAGGACCTAACCTATCCGAGTATCCCGTGAGGATATTGGAAGAAGCAGAGCGTCGAACCCAAGCAAGGTCATAAAATTTTGTAAAGTGCAATGGAGCAATCACTCGAGTCTGGGCGACTTGGGAGCGTGAAGATGATTTAAGAGAAGAGTTCCCGATCTTTTCCTCACCATCCGAATCTCTGGGTCGAGATTCTTTCTAAGGGGGTAGGTTTGTCATATCCCAAAATTTTGCTTTTGGAAAATTTAAATTCAAGTTAATTATTTTAAAGTAATTGGAGCTTATTTGGCTTTTATTGGATTTCTGAATTTACGGAATTTAAAACCTATTTTAAAAAGTAAAAGGTAATTCAAACTATGAAAATTAAATATCAACAATAGTTGGGAATAATTTTATTCAGTCCAAAATGTCCCCGAAGCTTCGTGAATTTTTCTGGAATTTTTGGAGGTATTTTCATATTTTTCGAGGCCTAAACAATTTTCTAGCCTTTTTCAAAATCTAAATCAATTTCTAAAAATAAAAATTCCAACTCTCTCTCCGCCGCCACGTGGGACGGTGGAATACCGCCCACGTCGCCGCTCGCCCATCCAGCCGCACTCTCTCCTCGCTGCCTAGCGGGCCCGCCCGTCACCGGCGGCCCCGCTTCCTCCTCCTCGCTCGACGTGTGGACGGCCGGATGAGCTGCGTCCCGCGCCGCCTCAATCCACCGTCCCTTTCCACTTAGGCGCTCGACGCTCGATTTCCCTTCGGGTTACGTGGCGCCATCCGCACCACGCACCCCGCTCGCCGATCGCGGCCCCGCTGGTCGGGCCTGGCTGCTCGCGCGGACGCCGGACTCCTCCTCCTTTCTCTCTCTCCCGAAGAAACCGCGACCGAATCCTACCCGAACTCGCCTCAATCTTCGATTCGCTCAGGATTTGAATTCCGGGAGATACGCTCCTTATCCCCTAAAACCCGAGCTCGCGTCGACTCGACGGCTCATCCCCAATTCAAACCGAACCCCGACCGCGACTTCGGCGAGGAATTCCCCGCCTCACCCCTCCCGAGCCCTATAAGTAGCCCTCGACCTCCGCCTCTCCCGCACCACCGCCCAAAGCACCTCCATCTCTCTCGGAGCCCTCGAGACGCCCCGCTGAGCTTCTCTCCGCGAGCCCCGCCCAACTCCGACGAGCTCTCCCCGCCTCGGACCTCCCGAGCCCGTAGCCGCCACCTCGACTTCTCCGAGCATCGGAATCTCCGGGCACCTCGGCCACCTCTTCCGTCGCCGGAGCGCTGCCGCACCGAGCACCCGAGCTACCTCCGCCGCTCCCTCGCCGGCCGTCTCCGTTCATCCCGGACTCGCCAACCACTCCAACCGAACCCTTCGCACGTAGATTACAATCCACGCAGCACCCGAGCACAGGCCTTCCCGCCGCCGGCGCCGCCGCCTCCGACCATCGCCGCCGGGCCACCAAGGTACCCCTCAAAGGGATTTGCTACCCCATATGGGTAGGCAAAGCCTCCCCTTCCCCGTTAACAACGCGCTCTCAACTCCGGGCGCGCGTTCGAGCCTCGGCCCGCCTGGGTTGAGTTTTCGTTTATTTTCCGCGCCGACAAGTGGGTCCCACCGTCCGCCGGCAGCCGTCTGTGCGGGCCATCGTCATCGGGGCCCCACCCGCTCTGCGTCGTCGACAAGTGGGTCCAGATCCGATGGGTCCCACTGTCGATGACCAGCAGATGAGGTCATCGGCAGAGGGGTCCCACATGTCGGCGACCGCAGAGGGTCTACTGTTCAGTGGGTCCCACCTGTCAGATTCTCGAATTAAAATAAAAGATTAAATTTGAATATTCCCAGTGGGCCCCACCTGTCAGAAATTTCTTAATTTCTGGATTTATTCAAACTGAAAACTTCAAACAAGCATAACTTTCTCATTTTAACTCCAAATTCAGCCATTCAAATTTCTAAATTCATCTAAAATCCTGATCTATCCAACCATGGCCTCTATTTGAATTTTTGAGTTTGTTTGAATTTTTATTTGAATTTATTTGTTTTGTTGCTTTTCCCTCGTGCGTAGAATCCAACGTTGAAGAAGACCTCCCCACTCCTCAACAAGAAGACCCAGAGCCCCTGCAAGAAGGCAAGTCTCCTTTGATCATCTTGAACCTATGCTTTCGAAATGTTTTAAATATTTTAAATTATGTGCATTGCTATTTACATAAAACCACTAGTTCAAATCTTTAGGAATTAGTTATTCCAACTTTGTTATGCCCTCATTTGACATTGATTGCCATGTACCTTTGTCACCCTAGAACTTCCTTTGTCTCAATAATGAGATTAATATTAATCTTTGTGAATATTAGAGTGGTAGTGTAACGCTTAGTCATGCTAATTAAATACCTTTGATATTATGAAAATGGGAAATTATGATTTATGGAAATACCCTTGTGTTTATAAATGAAGTGGTAATTGAGTTGCCACTGATCTTTTAAAATAAAATAAAATGTCAAAGTTGATTTAGATTAGGGTGGATGGTTGATTTGGCTTGGTGCGATTAGCACGAGATCTTGTTAAGTGTATGTTCCACCCTAGTCAATTAAGGACCGACGCTTGTGTTTGTCCGCATCGAGCACCACCGTACAACCACAAGTCTATATGGGTACGACCTAGCCGACTAACTTATGATAGTCTAGTTTAGGTGCCACCAGTGGAAAGTGGGTGCCGTGGTGGGTGGTTATCCACGATGAGGGACAGGATTTCATTGTACTCATATGGCGCAAGAGGGGCTTCGGTTCGGCGGTTAGCCTACTGCGGTGAAACCTCGTGGGTGGTATCTAGCTAGATTAGAGTAAGATAAAGGCTTTGTGATATTTTATCTGGGTCTCATGCCAAAGGAAGCGTGTTGACTTTTAGGATAATTTATCTCTTGTGGGTAAAGTTGTACAACCTCTGCAGAGTGTAAAACTATTCGAATAGCCGTGCCCACGGTCAAGGGCGGGCAAGGAATGCATTCACATGGTAGATTTCTGGTTTTGTTTTAAAATCAAAAGTTTTGTACTCCGAGAGTGGAGGGAACTCTCGGAAGGGTATCCTGGCGGATGGAGCCAGAGAGGGTGGAAGTAACCCGCAGTATTAAGCTGGTCCAAGTTGTTAGCTAGTGCTGGTAGTTGGAACCTTCACTAGAGAATTAATGATAGTTTTGTTAGAACAATTATTTGGTTAAAATATTGCCTTCTAAAATATTTAGTAGTAATTGAATTTTAACATGTTGCTTTGTGCAAAAGAACCATATAGCCTTTCTTTGTTAAGCCTTGCATCTATGCATTTTTCCCAAGACTTGCGGAGTACTTTATGTACTCACATGCTACACTTAAAATAAATCTCAGAAGATCATGAAGCTCAAGAAGGTGATTACAACCTCTGCTTGCCCGTGGTCGTGACGGATTCTTCCCGAGGACTAGGTCGCGCTTCCTACCAATCGCTGTGGCATATTGATGGGTCATTTTGAGTTTTCTTTGCTTCATTGTGTTTGGATTGTGCGAGGTCTTGAAACCTCCAATGTAATAATGAGACCTTTTGGTCAAGATTTCTAATTATTGTAATAAATCGTTGTTGGTGATGTTTTCCATTCTGCTTTGTGTGCACTAGCTTTGATCTGGGACTAGTGCGGTAATACACAGAGGGTCCGGGTTCGGAAATCCGGGGTCCCGACAGTTGCTATAGTATCGGGTCTATACTATTCCTACCGAGTCGATCTCATACAGTACAACACAGTAAAGGCCGGCCCAGTTGGCTTAAAGAATTCTTGGGTTCTACTGTTTTAGACTACAACTCGTTACTATTCACTTCCTTCTTCCTCCCTACGACAGTTCATCAGATGTTTTAGTTTGGTTTATAATTCCATTCCAGAGGATTTTGATGCTTCTGTCATCATGGCATTCAAGCAGGGAGTCTACAATAGGAGGTTCAAAGAGAATATCGCCTTGAAGAACCCCCTATCTACTGTCACCGAGCTCTTTAAGATGGCTGATAATTACGCGATGGCTGTTGAAGTGGTCGAATGGAGTAAGACCATTAATGCAGTCAATTGAAGTTCCAAAGAGGAAGACGAAGGCAGCAAAAGGAGGGAAAATGCCAAGAAATCCAAGAACAAGGCAAAAGGTCAGAGGCCTTAAGCCAGAAGTTCCAATGAAGTCTTGGCCATGGGTGATAAGGAGTCACAGAACCCTAAGCAATACTCCAATCAGGGCAAGGGTAAAGCATCCAAACATAAGGACAACAAGCCTAGGTGGTGCCCTCTCCATAAAAAAGAAGGGCACGACCTTCGCAATTACCAAGTTTTCTAACGAAAACTCGAGAACTACTACTCTGGCAAAGGGCTATTTCCTACACTCAAAAAGTTAGGGTAAACGAGTGGTCGGAAGCAATCGAAAGATGATGAGGAGATGCCGTTCCAGGATCCGAATCACACCATCGAGCACATCTATGGAGGATCTTCAACATATGAGTCAAAATGACAGTACAAAGCTGTTGAATGATAGGTAAACCCCATTGACTCTCTCCTTGTCAATAATCTTCCTAAGTAGTCAGAAGTCACTATCTCTTTTGAGAAAAGTGACTGTCTGATCTCTTCAACTTGACCAGGTCGATTTCTAATCACGGTTGAGCCCACTATCAATAATTATCAAGTGGATCAAGTATTGATTGATGGTAGTAGTTCTGATTGTTGTTCACTGTGCATATCAATGTCTTAAGATGCTAGGTCTCAAAGGAGTGATCATAGTCCGCTGTGATAAAAAGATGGTACTTACATGCGATCGCAAGTCCCTCAAGATGGTCGGTCAGTTACTGACTCGAGAAGCCAGAAAGGCGCAGCCTTCGACCAAGTACTAAAAAGCCTAAAACTGTAGGATCGGAAATGGCAACAGAGGGGGTGAATGGTGCCTCTTTAAAAACACCCCCAAGTATCCACAAATGAATCTCCCCTTCGATAGTTATGAAAACTATGAAGAAGGAAATTCATGCTCTCTGGAAATTCAAATTAACAGAAGAAGAAGCATGGCAAATAAACTAAGGCACAACAGCAGAAAATAAAGAGCCAGAGAAAATCAGCAGCAGCAGAGACAAAGGGCAGCAGGTCGGTCAGACCGCCATATGGGGGCCGATCAGACCACCTAGCAATGGCTGGTCAGACCGCCGGCTAGAAGCCGGTCTGACCGCCACCCCTATACCGGTCTGACCGCCAGTCATTCGCCGGTCTGACCGCATATATACCGCCAGTCAGACCGCCATTCAACGTCTGGTCTGACCGCCGTTCAGGGAGCGGTTTGACCGCCCGAAACCCTAGAGGTCAGACCGCCCCTCTGAAAACATAGCAGTGACTGAAGATTTCTGCACAGTTTTTACTGGAAGTGCATTCTTCAGGGAAATTGATGTTTTTCTGCTGATCTTCTAAAGCCAAAAAGACAAGACTACAAACGTAATACTAGCTAGTCCTCAAGAACAAAAGATTGCATATCAAAAGAGCAAGATATCACAATCTGAGAGGAAAACTGAAAATAGACATGGGAAGAGACTAATTTCCAAATTTCTTACTAAACTTGTAACTTTTCTCCATGAAACTTGGAAATCATCAAAGCAATGATCTCACACCACTGAAGCTCACACCTAGTACAAACATTTCTCAGAGGAACCAAGAATCCAAGCATGCCCTGACACTAAACCCTAGAAATTCAGTAACAAGAGGAAATGCAGCAAGAGTGAAGTAGGAGAATACACATTGATTCTGGAAATTGCTCTAGGGAATGAATTGGTCAAATGACCTTGAGGCTTATCTTCCATCACAGAGCAACCAAGCTTCATCTCCTCAAACAAAGATTCACTCAAATCAAAAGAATCAAAAAGAGAGCAGCAGAACACAGAAAGGGACTGAATCTCATGAGAACTCAAATAGATTCAATACTGAGAATGATTTTTTTGGTTTTCAAATAGCTTGAAAAGTGTTTTTTTGGTTTTTAGTTACAATATATCTCTTGAAAGAATAATTTTCTTACTGACTAGTTGCTTCCTCTAGAACTAAAGATTTGGTCAACAAGTGTCAAGAACTTCCACAACTCCAACCATGAGCAACTTCGAGCAGATGATATTAACCTACTCGAAGAGAAGAGGAATCAAGCCTTAATTCGTTTGGCAATCTATCAACAAGCCATACATAAGTACTACGATTGTAAAGTCCAACCTCACAGCCTTGCTGTAGGTATCTTGGTATTAAAGAAAATTTAATCACAGTCTAATCGGAATAAACTTTTCCCCAAGTGAAAAGATCCTTACACCGTGATTGAAGTCACACAACTAGGCTTGGTATGACTTGCCATGGAAGATGGCCAGATTCTCTCAAACTCTTAAAACATTGACTAATCGTAAATCCTATGTATAACATTTCTACTCTTTCAATAAAGTTTTCAATTTGTTCAAATTTTAATTGTCGTATGTCCAGTAGAACTTATTTTATGTTTGTTCGACCACTTTCAGTGCACTCAATCTGTTAAAACTAGTTGGAGAAGAAAACATCTCTAGTCAAAGTCTCTCCTCTTTGCATGTGGTCCTACCCACTAGAAGGAGTTCCCTAGTGTCGTATTTTCTAACTCTTGCTATCAGCACAAAACAGTTGGGTTGTGTAAAAAAACGTTGAACGGATATAAGAGAAGAAACTCTGAATGTTTTTTCTGTTATTGTTTATGACTTCGATTTGATTAACCTAGTCAAAGGGAGATTACTTCGCCTAGTCGAAGTCTTTTCTCTCCGCATGTGGTCCTGCCCACTAGAAGGAACTTACTAGCGTCGACTCGTTTCTAACTTTTGCTGCCAGAACATGACAATTGAAGTAGACAACGATAGTCGGATAAACTGCTCTGCTCTCTGCATACATTATTCGATACTATTTGCTTTGTTTATCCACATAAACGATGTAAATAGTCGGGGGATAGGATAGAATTATCAATATAACTTTGATTCTTAGTCGTGATTTCACTTTCTTTCGTTTTTTGTCTTATGAGTACTAACTACTCAACAAGATGAATTGCAGGAAAAGAATGATAGTTTTTATTGACAAAAGGTTTGTTCTTACAAAGTTTTCTATTACAAGCTACTTTGACGAAGGAGAGCCAATTTGCATATCCTCTGTGACCTTCTGACCGACTGGCTCTATTTCTTCGATCAGGTGGGTTGCCTCTGCTTTTAAGCAATTGAGGTCGTGCTCAATTGGTCGAAGACTGAGACTTTGGTCGCATGCCTTGAGTTTTCCCAAGGCATAGCTTACCGCACCTTTAACCGCCTCTTGTAATGAGTCGGCCTGGTTGGTCTTCAAAGTACTTATGAGCTTCTCTAAAGCTCTGACTTGTTGTCAAATCATGCTCGTATGGGCAATCATGGTATCCTCGGAAGGATAGATCTTCTCAGCACCAAGCCCACTGAGTAGATTGTTTAGAAGTCAAACATTGTCCTGAAGAATGGTGTTCATCGACTTTGTTTCCTCCTGACTATGAGTTGAGGCTTCTACGAGTCACTTTATTTGGACCACAACCTCTGCAAATAGAGTAGAGGTGGTCAGAAGGGAAAGATTTTCTTACTTGTTAGTCGACTCTTAAGTTTCTCACTTCATCTTTATGCTGGTCTTCCAGTGACTTATTCTTCTGATCTTTTTCTCTACTGATACGAGTAAGATCTTTGATCACTTTGAATTTGTCTTTGACCTCAGTGCATAGTTTACTTGTTTCAGCCTCTTTATTTGTCAAAAGAAAACAGTTATAAGAAGACAAGGAAGATATCTAAATAATCAGTCTTAAGTTTAGAATTTACTGTTTATTTTCTCTTGCAACGCGCTGATTGCAGAGTTGGCCTTCAGAAGGCATATTGATAAGTCGACGTTCTCTTTTTTTAGCTTTTGCGTCTCGACCTTCTTATTGTCAAGTGTGTCAACCAAAGCTTTCTTGTCTCTCTTAAACCTATGAAGGTTAAAGATAGACATGAAAAATTGGACAACTGGTCGAAGCAGAATACTACTACGTGTGTCAGAAGCTTACCATTCCTCTGCCTTCTTACAGAGTTCAATATTTTGCTGTCGTAAGAGCGTAAGTTGTCTGTGGTATTCAACCACAGTTGCCATGTCTTCCAACGCTCTTTGAATAAAGAAGAATAGTGAGAGGCTACAAAAACAAAGTAAGAATGTTTAAGTACTCGATACTTATGTTCATGCTTGCATGAGCGAACTTGTCGAGTACCCTTCAGGAGTCTTCGAGTTGATCGGGCTCATTAACCTTGTTCCACCACACCTTTTCAAGGCGCTCATCATCAAAGATATTTTCCTTATCAGGAAGATCCTTGGGGTGTGAGACTTGGTTGTGAGGTCGATATGAAGAAGATTCCAGTACAAATGCAGGGTTAAAAAAATTCAGAGAAGAAGTTTGGTTGTTGTTCTTCTTCTTCTCTGGCTATTCCTCTTTGGAGACGAGGAGGAATCTCCTCGATGTCTTCCTCCTCGGCATGACAGTCAGAAGGATTTCCAACCTCTCGATAAGGTACTTCTATCCTGTCTTCAGCTGCCCTTATTTCTGTTGCTTCAACCACTTCAGTGGTCGTGGTTATTTCAGCTTCGATAGCAATCTCCATTGATGTTGTGGTTGTTTCTTTGACTATCTTCGCTACCGTTTGTTCAATTATGGGCAGAGTAACAGGAGGCTTCTCGATAGAAGCATCATCGGACATGGAGGAGCCAAGCTAAAATTGAAAATAGAGAAGTAAGTCGAAAGACGAAAGGGGTAAGATCCTATCTTTATGCTTTTATTTCTTCGACCTCTCCTCCACCACCATGTCTGGTCGTTGAGGAATGGGGTCATCTACGACCAGGGCTGGTCATAGCTCTTGAACAAGAATCATTGCTCCTTGTTCTTCCTGCCCCTCCTAGTGGTCAAGATCAGTTTTGACCACATGAAGGGTAGACTACCTTTCGATCATAGGTTTTGATGCTGTAGCAGTCTCCTTCACAAAAGATGTAAAACTCTTCTAATTTTCCTTTTCGAGTTGCTTAATAAAGCTATGAGAAGCACCAACTGAGAAAGTTTCATCATCATAATAGAAAGGGTACCTTGATCTTAGGAGTTTGTTGCTCCAATATGACTGCCCATATCTCATCTACAGCAGTCATATCTGCAATGAATTGCTCGATGGGGCCAGTCGGAGTAGCAGGAGGAAGAGCAGCAATTGCGCTCCCCCTTTTCTTATCGACAGTTTTCATCAGTCAACGTCTTTTGGCCGAAGGAGCTTTGGCTTTCTCCAACTCCTTTCTGATAACCATTAATTTGACTTCTTGGTCATCCTGACGGTTCTCCATGCCTACTCTCTACAAGAAAAGAACACTACTTAGTCGTTCCCTACAACTACTTAATCCTAAAGATGAGGTCGATTTTCGATTACCTTTAGGCATTCTTCTCTTTCTTCAGTGGATATATCCACCAGGATATGAGGAGCCTCCACATCGAGCGATGGGGCCTTCTCACAGATGAATTTGACCCGAAAGTCAATTTCCCCTAGAGTAAGATCTACTTAAGCAGATGAAGCGGTCAATAAACAGTACTCAAAATTCAGAATCTAATTAAGAGAATGAGTTCAATTGCTACTTATTGTCCTCGTAGTCTTTGGTCATATCCTTAGCTCCCAGGTACATCCACGTAGGACGTGTTCGTCTCTTCAAAGGGCCAATACAACGGGTGATGAAATCTTTCACCACGTGCCAGCCGATAAGCCCTTTCTCTCTTAGCTCTTTGATAGCTAGGATGTAGGGGGCTATCCGAGTGAGGTCCATGGAGACCGAATTCCAGGAAGAATTTTTCTTTGCAGCTTCCCCCCAAAGGAAAAGCTATCTTCGTTGGTCGTCTCCTAGTAGAACCACCTCTTCTTCTAACTCGGCCATGAGGACCAAGTGAACATCTGGATATATTGCTCTGCTTTGCCATCGTGGAGCTTCAGACCATAACTCTCGGTAATCCCGACTTGTCTGCTCATTTCGTTGTAGTACCTAAAGATCTCAAGGTCCAGAGGAATACCCAGGTAAGCCTCACACAGGTACACGAACACACTAAACATGGTGATCGAATTGAAAACCAAGTTTACCAATTCAACCCTAAAGTGTTCGAGTATGACTATGAGAAAGGGGTGAGCTGGAAGTCGAAGGCCGCACTCGTAATAAGCCTAGAACACCGGAATTAGTCCAATCTCCCCCATTGGCTAGTGTTGTCCAGCAGCTTCAATCCATTTGACAAATTTCCATAGAGGGATCTTCCAAGCCTCCTCCAATGCCCTCAATTTCACGGCATCCATCTCCGATACCAACCAATTGGATGAAGACTTAGTCATTTTCCCAGAGTGGTCGGTTTGGATTTGGAAGAAATTGGAGGAAGAAGGCGATTTGATTGGCGGCGAAAAGCTCAAAGGAGATCGGAGCAGAAGGGGAAAGTAAGAAGTCCAAAGGTTACCCCTCGATAAGTTTTTATAACCATGCGAGTTGGTTACCCGTCTCGGGAACCGAACGGTTATTATCTCTTCGGGAACCGCTTCAAAAGGCAGATTGGCGAAAGTCAATTGGACTTCTTCAATTCTTCTATTTGAAATTAGTTTGTCTTCACAATTCAAGCGAAATTATTTTTTTAACTGAGCCTACTTCTGGTCTAATTAAATCGAAAAGGCTTTGCTTTCGACCATATATCGTCTACGACTTCTCTTTCTCAAGTAAGTTACTTTCACTTGAACACACCATGACGCGTATGGATCCAACAGAAGTGCGGCGATTTGGCGAATTTGCTGAGCTCCATGGCGACAATGGTGGCGACTAGGCACAAGGTGTTCGTGAGCAGCAATCGGTCCTAGGGTAGCTTGTAGTGAGCTTCATGGTAGAGTTGGGACGGAGGAAATTCAATATATATATAGAGAGAGAGAGGAGTAAAAGGGGAAGGTGGAAGAAGAAGTGATTAGAGGTTATAACTTAAACTTTCGCAAGAGTTTAGAGGGGTCAAATAGACTTGTGACTAAAAATGCTGCCATCTTCTGGGGCTGGCCGGTAGCCAGTAGGCTTGCACTCCAAAGTGACACTTACAAGTGGTGCTTAACGATTTTTTGGATCAAGTGAAGTAAACGCTTGGGACTATATACTTATATAGAAATGGCAAAACAATGCACTTTGGAATGAACTTCTCGGTAAATTATGTGTGTAGAGTGATGCAAGTTTGAGCTAGTGACTAAAACTGGAATATTTTAAGGCAACTAGGTACATACAATTACTCAGCAGGTGATGCATGGATGCCAGGGAGCAAGGAATTAACTGGGGTACTAGCTAGTGGCCATTGAGAATTTGATAGTTCTGATAATTATGTGTCGCCAGATCACCGAAAGCACCTGTTTTAGCTCCTAATTCAAGAAAAAGATATATAGCTTTGATCGGCATATATATGTTGTGTAGGATAGCATCGGTTAACCAAGGAGGCCAGATGCTCATCATTGCAAGGTCCTTGACGTTATAGTGAGGGTTTCTTCAACACAAAAAAACGTCAGTGTGTGTACTTCACGTTATGTCAACTGTTCAATCGAAAAAGTGACGCTCTATAGTACGATTTCAATGGACATACTGTCGATTTTTCAAGACCATTTGCAGTACCTCCGACGCCACGCTGAAAACTAGCTAGATTGTAGTGGATCTTACGAAGTGAATGAGAGAAGCCTATGACTAGACTACACGGAGAAAGACAAAGTCTTTCTTGCTTTCAATGTATTATAGGAAGTGCTCAATGATCGAGTATGTTACAAACTTACAATGCCTTTTATCTTGTACTGCTATGCAACTAGGTCTTATATAGCATTAAAGGGGTGGTAGTTGTAGTCGATGGAGAGACGCCTAGTCAGTTCTAGAATTGGAGCAATGTTGTCGACGGTTGTTGTCAATGAGCCATTCTCCAGGTAGGGTTGCAAGATGGTTCCAGTCAGTGACCTGAATGTGTTAGCTGTTCTGAATCTCTCACATGTGTAGATTCATGGTAGACCAAAGTAGTCAGAGAATGAATCCATGCTGTACTAGTGAGTCTCTTTAACTGGTATTATGTTGGTCCAGGATAGACTATGGACCAACGTATACTTGTGTCCGTGATGGACTTCATAGACTAAGTCAAGTACTTAAGTAGGGGGTCTACTCGAGAGATTTTGACCCATACCTGTTCCGACAAATACTGTTCATGATGGACTATGGACCAAGATATACTTGTGTCCGTGATGGACTATATAGACTAACTCGGGTACTCGAGTAGGGGGTTACTCGAGAGATTTCAACCAATACTTGTTCCGACGGAGAAATGCCTGGTTGGTTCTAGAATTGGCGCAACGTTTTCGATGGTTGTCATCAATGAGCCATTCTTTAAGCGGGGTTGCTTTTTGTTACTAACCCGAATGTGTTAGTTGTTCTTAATCTCCCGCACATGTAGATTGATGGTAGACCAAAGTAGTTAGAGAATGGACCCATGCTATACTAACGAGTCTCTCCAATTGGTATTATGTTGGTCCAGGATAGACTATAGACTAGGGTATACTTGTGTCCACGATGGATTTTATAGACTAAATCAGACTATAGACTAGGGTATACTTGCATCCACGATGGATTTTATAGACTAAATCGGGAACTCAAGTAGAGGTCTACTCGAGAGATTTTGAGCAATACTTGTTCCGATGAGTACTGTTCATGACAAGTATTAGTTATAGACTATTTAGTCATCGTCAAGGATTAAGTTGCGTAGGAACTTCTTGATGCCTTCTTACAATCAGTTTCAGGTTGGCTTTCAGCTGCACGAATGGAAACCAACCCAGACCGGTTTGCATCAGGCCGTGCCCCCTCTGGACGGCAGGTTCCTATCGCAACCTGTACACCGGTGAGTCAAACTTCATCTGACTAATGTGTACATTTTATATGTCTTGCTATGTAACGTTGATGATTCTAGAAATACAGACAATTAGGGATTGATTGACATGGTACGGACTGGCGGGCACTGCAGCAACAGTGGACGACGATATGGACGGACAGGGCGCACCTCGATGTCATCATGGAGCAGCGTTCATACGACGTCTAGACGTATGATGCGTACTTAGAGTGGTATGTACCCCGATCACGCAACAAACTCACCATTCCTTCACCAGATCGCTCCAAGCAGATCACGCACGAGGAAAGTCTGCAATGCTCGATCGATCTCCACAGTGCTTCGCGGCAGCATGACAGCGTAAGACAATTCTAATTTCTTACCGTTTCATTTAAGAAATTCATATTGGTCGTTACTGAACCTATTTTGTATGTCACTTTAGCTGAAGTGAGCGCAGTGCATCGTAAGGGCGTCTGAGGCCACCATCACCAGCCCAAAGACACCACCGGCCCTACAGAATACTATGATGTACATCCTAAAGCAGGCCAAAAAAATAGTGCACAGCCTAAGCTGCGATCGTTCCACGGATAACACTGTGTGCATAAGCCACCCAGTGGGGGCACCATGCTCACCCGCCAGGCCATTGCGACCTAGCGAGTCCGGCCGGCCATCACAGTCTACCAATTCTGCCTGGCGTCGTAGTACTAGCCGCCGATCATCCATGTGTCGTACTGACAAGGAGGTCCGTCGTCGAGATGCATCACTTTTAACATCGCACCACCTGCACAGACTACCGCTCCCTGTTCTTCATCTTCGCTGCACATTCGGGAGGAATGAGATTCATATTGTACATTCGGAATATTTATTGTGACTAATATCGTTTCATCTTGCAGCCTCCAATTCAACATAGGGGTGAGACGAGTCCACCGATGATGATACGGGCCTTCCAGATGCTTCTAGAGAGTACTACACAACGTCAGGGTTTGCAGCATACACAGAGCAAAACTCAGCATTCACAGCATACCCAGAGTTTGGACACTTCGGTGGGTAGAGCTCCTCTGGTTTCACTGCCACATCGTACGGTCAAGGCGAGAGCTCCTTCGCACCACAAAGGGGATTTCTAGAGTCCTTTGTTCATGACATTATTGTGAGTGGCTCGCAGTTCGGCATCTCTCAGCTAGAGGACATTGATCCTTACCAGACCAAGCCTAATGTACCTGAGCCTACTGGACCACCGCCGGCCATTGATCAAATAGAACAGTCCCTATACCTCCTTCGACCTGAGATGCAACATCCAGACCGACTGACGTACCCCACGGGACATGCTCATGCTTAACAGAAGACAAGGCTACGTACGGGGAGGCAGACACGGCGAGGAGGTAGCAGTGGCTCAGATGGGTTAGCCATATCATATCCAGTGTGATGCATTTTTTTATTACTACAATTTCTTTTACTTGTACAAGCATTCCTATTGTATAAAATTCTAAAAAATCAAGAAATATTCGTAAATTCATGATAAAATTAACCCAAATAAACGTGACAAATTTGGACCATATAAAATTCTTCAAAAATTACACAATAACTATGACTATGTTGAGAGGCTTCACATAAAATTTTGTAATTTTTGGAGCTTGTTTGCTATATATAAAAACTCATACAAATATCAAAATTTATGCATTTTTGAGCAACATTCACAATGAATAAAATTACACAAAAATTACACTCTGAAGTATTTTCTGTCAAAAGATGGAACATAAATTTTTGTTATTTTTTGAGCTCATTTGGTATATTTAAAAATTCAAACAAATACTAAATAAAAAATTAGGGCACGTAATTAAGTCGACTTAATCACCTACCGTCCCGTCACTGGGCGGCAGGCCTGCTTGCCGTCCCCTCGCCGCCGCTGCCACCCGCCCACCGGACGGCAAAAGCAATATTTCTTCAAATATGATGCGGATACTGCTACTTTTGTAGATACCGTGAGCAACAGTGCCAAATCTGCCAAAAATCCAGCATTGAAGGGGTGGTAGTTATAGTCGATGGAGAGACGCCTAGTCAGTTTCAGAATTGGCGCAACGTTGTTGACAGTTGTTGTCAATGAGCCATTCTCCAGGTAGGGTTGCAAGATGGTTTCAGTCAGTGACCTGAATGTGTTAGTTGTTCTGGATCTCCCGCATGTGTAGATTCATGGTAGACTAAAGTAGTCAGAGAATGAACCCATAACGTACTAGTGAATCTCTTTAACTGGTATTATGTTGGTCCAGGATAGACTATGACCAAGGTATACTTGTGTCCATGATGGACTTCATAGACTAAGTTGGGTACTTAAGTAGGGGGTCTACTTAAGAGATTTTGAACCATAATTGTTTTGACAAGTACTGTTCATGATGGACTATGGACCAAGATATACTCATGTCCATGATAGACTTCATAGACTAAGTCGGGTACTTGAGCAGGGGGTTTACTCGAGAGATTTCGACCAATACTTGTTCCGACAGAGAAATGCCTGGTCGGTTCCAAAATTGGCGCAACGTTTTCGACGGTTGTCGTCAATGAGCCATTCTTTAAGTGGGGTTGCTTTCTATTACTAACCCGAATGTGTTAGTTGTTCTTAATCTCCCGCATATGTAGATTGATGGTAGACCAAAGTAGTTAGAGAATGGGCCCATAATATACTAACGAGTCTCTCCAATTGGTATTATGTTGGTCTAGGATAGACTATAGACTAGGATATACTTGTGTCCACCGTGGATTTCATAGACTAAATCGGGTACTCGAGTAGAGGTCTACTCGAGAGATTTCGAGCGGTACTTGTTCCGACTACTGTTCATGACAAGCTATTAGTTACAGACTATTTAGTCATCGTCAAGGATTAAGCTGCGTAGGAACATCTTGACGCCTTCTTACAATCAGTTTCAGGTTGGCTTTCAGCTGCACGAATGGAAACCAACCCAGACACTGTCGTCAGTCGTCACCTGTCCAAGATGGCTAAACCACCATGAGGACGATTGGATAGCTGATTTGTCGAACAGGACGTCGACTTGCAAGCTTGCATCTAGTGCAACAGTACACAATACAAGGAAGGAATTGTTGAAAATATAAGCACATGTAGGTTCAATTTATTCCATAAATAAATCATGACATCATGCACGCAAAATAACAGAACCATCACAGGCATAAAAGATCTAGACATGTAAACCAGAATCGTACATGAGCAGATCTATACGGAGAACATGACCGTTACGCATCGATGATTCTGTTCGATCGGTTTGCCGATGTAGACGCCGCGAGCACGGTGAGGATGACACGAAGTCGATGACGATTCGCCGAACGCGAGAGGAAGACGAGCGAGCTACAGCGGCGATCGCGCGAGCGCTTCCCAAAACCTTATTCGCCTCTCCGGTGCAGGACCTCGAAGGCGACGGTTCCGGAGACCTGCTCTCCCGAACGACAGTGCACGCCGGTGGACGGGATGGAGTAGACTACGTGGGACGGCGCAGCACAAAGGATGGAGGAGGCAAAACCCTAGATTGATTTTCGCATGTGCTGTATGGAGGCGGCGACTCCGTATTTATAGAAAATCGGGACGCGTGATCAAGACGCCTGCACGTTCTCCATAACTCGTAATCGAAACGGATTAGTCACGCGTAACCGATCCGGATTCACCGCCACTCAAAACAGCAAAATAAAACTGCAAAAGGAAGCCGCGTCTGCGCAAACACCTGGAGCCGATTTTGGCGGACCATTCACGCAGGTGCCGTGCGCCCGCACCCCCCGCCCCGCCCTGCCCGGCGAGGCGAGGCGAGGCGAGCGAGCGAGCGAGCGCGTGTTATCCTCTAGTTCTCTCCTACACATGCCTCAAGTGGCTAGGAGTGCACCATCCCTTTTAAGGTGGTCTTCCTCTCCTAGAACTAGCAATATGGTACTAAAGGTCACATGCATGCCTCCTTTGCATGAGTGGGCCTTTGAGATTTAATAGGAATTATTCTTATTATATGGGCTTGGCCCACATAATCCAACAATCCCCCACCAGATCTCAAAGTCCCACAGAGATCTGCCTGAAATTCCAATGTACTGTTTATATATCAGTATTTCGATGGAGACCGATTAAGGTTGAACATCCACCTAGAACTCCAAGCTACACTTACTCACAACTTGAACAATGGACTATGCCTTGAATTGCAAGTTTGGTGCAAGCAAGCTTCACTTAAAGACTTAACTGATACTAGGCCGCGAAGAGGCTACCCTCGGTTGGAGCGTATAAGTCATACTCCTTGGTCTCTTCATGAGCTTAGTAGGAGATTACCCAAGATCTCCATAGACTGCGACTAACAGTCGGGCTCATATAGGTGTGTTCTTTCAAGAACGTTCTGCAGGATAACGTCTTCACTTTTGAAAGCCAATGGAACACATTAAGGCCTTAACCAACCTGCCTTGCAGTTTCTGAGAGTATTGCATCTTCACATAGAGAGGGTTGAAATTACTCTCCTCCAGTTAACTAATGGCTTGTTTTTCCCAGATCCTAATTCACAGGATCTCCGATCACATAGGTTGGGTTACTACCATAGATAACTCACATGGGTCTCATACCCATCTCCTTCGATGCACTATCTATCACATTCGTGATAGTCCCTTTGTAAAGGATCGCCAGTTTTTATCTGTTTGGATGTAATCCAAGGTTATAACTCGGAGTTTCTCAATTTCTGACAGACTTCAATCGTCTCGACATGCCTAGACGATTTCATATTATCCTTAGAATCTGTTCACTTTAGCGATAACGGTTTGATTATCACATTCATAAGGATAGCCGCGCGGCTTTTCTAGTGTAGGTAGATCCATCAATAGATCCCGTAGCCATTCTCGCCTCAACGATGGCGTGTCTAGTGCCACAAGCTCGCTTCCATGGTTGACCTCGTCAAAATGGTGCGCTTGCAAGACCTCCATGAAACAAAGACCACCACCAATAGTGAAAACATATCCACTAGTGGCTTTGATCTCATCGCATCGAGAGATCCAGTTGGAATCACTATAACCCTCCAAAGACCGACGGTACCCGGTATAGTGAAGTCCAAAGTTCGAGGTACCTTTCAGATAGCGCAACACTCGCTCAAGCGCCTTCCGGTGATCATCTCACGGGTTAGATGTAAACCGCTTAACTTGCTCACAGCAAAGGAGATGTCGACCTTGTTGCACTAGCTAGGTACATAAGTGAGCCAATTATCTGAGAATATTCCAGCTGATTCCTAGCAATTTTCTTATTCTTACGAAGTAACACGCTAGGATCATAAGGTGTTGGAGAAGGCTTGCTGTCAGAAAAGCCAAAACGGCTCAAGACCTTTTCCACATAATGAGATTGCAAAAGTGTAATCCCATCCTCACCTCTAACCAATTTAATGTTTAGAATAACATCAGCCACTCCCAGATCTTTCATATCAAAATTTTGAGACAAGAATGATTTGACCTCATTTATCACATTGATGTTTGTCCCAAAAATCAGGATGTCATCCACATACAAGCATAGAATAACTCCCTCACCCTCACCATAGCGATAGTATACACATTTATCTGCCTCATTGACAGCAAAGCCTGCAGATGTCAGTGTTCTATCGAACTTCTCATGCCACTGCTTAGGGGCTTGTTTCAGACCATACAAAGATTTCAGCAGTTTTAACACCTTGCCTTTTTGACCTTCTACTACAAATCCATCAGACTGCTCCATGTAAATTTCCTCATCCAGCTCTCCGTTAAGAAAAGCTGTCTTAACGTCCATTTGATGAACGAGAAGACCATGTGAGGCAGCCAAAGCAAGTAGTACTCGAATTGTGGTCGATCTAGCAACGGTGAGTAAGTGTCAAAGAAATCTTCGCCTTCTTTTCGACTATAGCCCTTCGCAACAAGTTGAGCCTTGTACTTTTCAATAGTACCATCAGGCCTAAGCTTCTTTTGAACACCCACTTGCACCCTACGGGTTTGCACCCATAAGGTCTATCTGTCGGTTCCCGAGTTCCATTAGCGATAATGGAATCCATTTCACTACTGGATGACCTCCTTCCGATGAGTCTGCACGGGAGATGCATACGCTTCGAAATAGACTTGGGAGTGTCGTCCACAAGGTACACAAGTGAAATCATCACCAAAGGATTTGGATATCCTTTGTCTCTTACTCCTTCTAGAAGCTCCACTTGTCATCCTCCTCATTGACAAGTTCATGTGTATGTTCAAAAGGTTGGTGGTGTGATTGAACTGGGAATTATTTTGAAGGTTGACTAGTAGTGTTATGTGTATCCTTCATTGGAAAAATATTCTCAAAGAATGTTGCATCTCGAGACTCCATAATTGTACCAACATGCATGTCAGGTACCTTAGTTTTAACTATCAAAAATATATAGGCAATGCTATGATTAGCATATCCCAGAAAGACACAGTCCACAGTTTTAGGTCCAAGCTTGCGTTTCTTAGTTATTGGCACATTAACTTCGCCAAGCACCCCATGTGCGCAAGTAAGTAAGAAAGTGATGGTTTCTCCCAATCCATACCTCGTATGGTGTTTTGTCTTTATTTCGTTAGGAACTCTATTTAATACATGATTAGGCGTTAGCAAAGCCTCCCCACCATGCCTTAGGTAAGCCCGCGATGTCTAACATGGCATTCACCAAGTCAGTCAACGTGCGATTTTTCCTTTCGGCAATCCCATTTGACTCGGGAGAATAAGGAGGCGTCCTCTCATGTATAATGCCATGTTCCTCACAAAATAAGTCAAATTCGTTTGAGAAATACTCTCCACCACGATCTGACCTAAGTCTTTTTATCTTTCTATTTAACTGGTTTTCAACTTTTGCCTTATAGATTTTAAAATAGTCTAAAGCCTCATCTTTCGTTTTCAATAAATACACATAACAGAACTAGTTGCATCATCAATCAATGTCATGAAATATCGTTTTCCACCCTTCGTCAACACGCCATTCATCTCAGAAAGATCTGAATGCAGGAGTTCTAGTGGTGCCAAGTTTCTCTCCTCAGCAGCCTTATGAGGCTTACGAGGTTGCTTTGATTGCACACAGCTATGGCATTTAGAACCTTTGATGATGGAAACGTTTGGAATTAAATTCATACTGGAAAGCCGAGACATCAAACCAAAATTAATATGACATAGACGTGAGTGCAAAACATTAGTCTCATCATCCACACTACCACAAATATGGTTCACAGTCTTATTGCAGAAATCTGAAAGGGAAAAATGGAACAAGCCTTCACACTCATAGCCTTTACCAATAAAATATCCATGTTTAGACATGACTACTTTATTAGACTCAAATACCAACTTAAGCCCGTCTACATAAACGGGAGCCACTAACGAGATTCTTGTCTATAGAAGGGACATGCTACACGTTCTTCAGCTGCACGATCTTTCCCGAAGTAAACTTCAGATCTACCGTGCCAACACCATGAACAGTAGCATGTGACCCATTCCCCATTAGGACGGAGGAATCTCGGGCGACCTGATAAGAAGAAAACAACGAAATATCAGCACACACATGTACATTAGCTCCTGTATCAATCCACCAATTGGTAGATTGACTAACGAAAGAACGAGAGGTAAATTACCATACCCACCCCATCTCGGTCTTGCCAATGGTTACGTTGATAGACTTAGAAGTCTGTCCTACAGGTGCCTTCTTTCCTTTGTTTTGTGGGCACTTCTTGGCCATGTGACCAGGCTCATCGCACACAAAGCAAGTTCTATCATCCTGATTGTTGTTGTTCTTCTTCTTGAAGTTGGTTGTCTGTTGGGCTTTGACAAATTTCCCTTTGTTCTTGCTTGAGGGTTTCTGTACCACATTGGCACTAGACTGCCCTCCATCACCCTTAGACACAGCGTCCTTTTCCCGAGCTTTCTCCTCAATTTCAAGAGACCCAATCAGATTCTCAACAGAGTACTCATGTCTCTTGTGTTTGAGTGCTGTTCCAAAATTCCTCCATGAAGAAGGTAATTTCGCAATAATACATCCAGCCACAAACTTGTCGGGTAAGGCACACTTCAGGAGTTCGAGTTCCTTGGCAATGACCTGTATCTCACGAGCCTGATCTACTACAGAACGGTTATCAACCATCTTGTAGTCATGAAATTGCTCCATGACATACATGTCATTGCTGGCATCGATAGCACCGTATTTGGACTTGATGCATCCCACAACTCCTTCGGCGTCTGTCATGTGCATATACACCTCGCATGACGGTCACAAGAACACTAAGAATGCATCCAACAAAGAGAGTAGTGGCGGTCTCGAATTCTTTCGCTTTTCAGCATCAAGAACACCTTCAGGCTTGCCATTACTAACCCTGAATACATTCATAGCAGTAAGCCACAGAGTGACCTTGATCTGCCATCTCTTAAAGTGCACACCGGAGAACTTATCCGGCCTCAGTGCATCGGCAAATCCAGCCATAGTAAAACCACAGTGCCTACAATAAGGTTTTTGGATTGTTGAAAATATAAGCACATGTAGGTTCAATTTATTCCATAAATAAATCATGACATCATGCACGCAAAATAACAGAACCATCACAGCATAAAAGATCTAGACATGTAAACCAGAAAGCGTACATGAATAGATCTAATACGGAGAACATGACCCATGCGTATCGATGATTCTGTTACGATCGGTTTGCCGATGTAGGCGCCGCGAGCACGTGAGGATGACACGAAGTCGATGACGATTCGCCGGCCGAACGGCGAGGAAGACAAGCGAGCTACAACGGCGATCGCGCAGAGCGCTTCCCAAAAACCTTATTCGCCTCTCCGGTGCAGGACTTGAAGGCGGTTCGGAGACCTGCTCTCCCGAACGGCGGTGCACGCCGCGGACGGGGCGGAGTAGACTACGTGGGGCGGCGCAGCACAAAGGATGGAGGAGGCAAAACCTAGATTGATTTTCGCATGTGTTGTATGGAGGCGGCGACTCGTATTTATAGAAAACCGGGACGCGTGATCAAGACGCCTGCACGTTCTCCATAACTCGTGAATCAAAGCGGATTAGTCGCGCGTAATCGATCCGGATTCACCGCCACTCAAAACAGCAAAATAAAGCGCAAAAGAAAGCCGCGTCTGCGCAAACACCTGGAGCCGATTTTGGCGGACCATTCACGCAGGTGCCGTGCGCCCCCCGCCTGCCCGGCCGGCGAGGCGAGCGAGCGCGCGCGTGTTATCCTCTAGTTCTCTCCCACACATGCCTCAAGTGGCTAGGAGTGCACCATCCCTTTTAAGGTGGTCTTCCTCTCCTAGAACTAGCAATATGGTACTAAAGGTCACATGCATGCCTCCTTTGTATGAGTGAGTCTTTGAGATTTAATAGGAATTATTCTTATTATATAGGCTTGGCCCACATAATCCAACAGAAATTAGCCTAACTGAATGCCTCTTGTGTGCTCCGAAGAGGCGGCTATCCAATCAATCGATCGATAGGCAACAATAACTGTGGAAAGCTCCGTCGGGAGACGACAAGTCCTGAACAATCAAGTACTTAAGGAGAAACAGGAAACGTAACCGAGGATGGACGGGCTTGTTCTGAAGCTAATTTCCACTGGTGATCAGATAACTGAATATGTGCTAGATCACGGCAGCGGCAGCGTTCGGTGGCCGTTTTTACACGCCTATGGCTAGGTAGCTAGCTCGTCAGGCTTGACCGTGCTGCGTTATTACAGATGTTGTCGAGACAGCGACAGCTTTGATGGCAAGTTTCTGAATGTTACTAATATGATGAGCGATGTGTGAGCCTGTGATATTCAGTTCTTTTTGAAACAAGGTGTGATATTCAGTTCTTTTTGAAACAAGGTGTGATATTCAGTTGGCGTTCTCCGTTTAAGGTAATTAAGGCGGCGAGTTCTTGTAGGGGTCTAGAAGTGGTTGCCAATGGAGCTAATTCCCATGTCGTGTGGTCCGTATCCCGTGCTCCATCAGACGCGAGTGACGACATGCGGAGTTAAAGCTTCGATTTGCTTGGTTTCCTCTGCATCGGGAAGGCAGGGCTGTTTGGTTGGTAGAAGCATGGTCATGTTTGGTCGTTTTCAAGACGAGAAGTGAGAGGAATGTACATCGGAGATCGATCAACCTGGGCGGTCTCTGCGCTACTCATGGCAACACGAACTGCGAAGCTCCTGCTCGGTCAACAGCGCCCCCAGAGAACAGTGGCGACGCCGGGCTGGGGCCGTCTCCGATTCGCCAGCTCAGCTGCCGCGTTTGGGCCGATTCGCCAGCAATTTCACGTCTCTCGCGCGCAGTCAACAGTACTACTCGGCCGAGGTGCCATCCGCTGGTGAGATTTCGAGCCAAGCGAAGCTCCGTTCGTCCACCACGCCTACCAATTTCGATGAGGCCACCGTCCACGATCAAGAGACTACAGCACTAACCAAATTTACAACTCCTCCAAAAAAAGGTACATTTACAACTTCTTCAAGTTATGCTCAAATCCATGATTGATTAGACAAGCGAAATCATACGTATGTGTCATTTATCGATTAAGAAACTGGAACTAACATTTGACAGAACTCGAAATTTGATTCCACCTGCTAATTTGTAAATGGAAATTGACTTATCCGTATTCAAATAAGAGATGCGAATTAGAATTGGTGGCAACCTTTGCAGGTATTCCTTGATAATTTCCTTGACTCTTTCTGGTAATTTTTTAAGAATTTTAAGAATTTCTAGACCGATTTTCACGGTATTTGTTATTGGAAATGTAGGCAATATTTTAATTCTAAGTTTTACTAGGAGACAAATACAATAAACTAGTGATGCAAAACTTGCAACTAACAACAAGCTACTTATCATACTTCAGAATATACACAAGAAAAGTATAGTATTACAGTCGAACGAACACGCGAACGACATGCTATTAGGCTTGATGAAGAACAGGAAGCAGCGCAGGCTTGATGCAGCACAAAGCGTAGACGATGTAGTGCAGGAGCGGTCACGCAAATGCGTTGCCCAGAAACCTTATTGCCGCCTCGTGCAGGTATTCTTTGCGGCAATGGTTCGGAGATAGCCGCTCTCCCTTCTTCTAGGTTTACGCCTAGAAGCAAGATCGGCGAGGTTCAGACGACGCAGCATAACAGCACAAGTTCGTAGGGAAGAAAGCATAGAAAGAATGGAGGTGGAATACTCTGTTCATTTCCTGGAAGTCTCTAGGCCCTTTTAAGGGCGCTGCAGTTATTCACTAGTAACTGCTGTGATTAAAACAAAATTATTCACTGGTAACTGCATCATCAAAACATAGATTAAGCAGTGTTGACTCACTGGTAAATGCCTCATCAAATCACATTATGATATTTATGCAGTTTCATGACCAGTTAAAAGGAGAGAGATAATACATGGTTTAGCAAAAATAAGGCAAATTTAGTCTGTCAAGTGGTGCGCTACGTCACGGCGTGTTCGCGTGTCACAAGTCACAAGTCACGCGATTTTCACATCAAAATACGCGACTACGCACGCGCACATGTGTGATTAGTCAAAGCCCTCCTCATGCCATCCACATCCATATTCAAGAAGTGACAAGGACTCCACCTTATAAATCGGTCTCCTCCACTTTGCCTAAGCAATATGGTACTAAATCATGCATACTTTAGAATTAAAGGAAATGGGTCTCACTCATATAGGCCTATTTCTAACAATCCCCTACCAATTCCAAAGCAAGAAGTATAAAGATATCAAAGATATTGTGCTGAAGTATTGTTAATATACCAGTCTTTTAGTGTAAGTCATGTATGGGTTAAACTTGTACATAGAATAACAAGATTCATCTTCTCGCAGCTGATGAATGGACTATACCTTGAATTCACTGCTTTTCGTGATTAAATTTCACTTGAAATCTCAACTAGTATTAGACTGTCAATGAAACACGCCTAAACAGAGCATTATACGGTCATGCTCCATTATATGCTTAAAAGCTTTCTGGAGAATGCCCCGTTCTCGTGAACTGCAACCACACAGTTAAGCTCACATAGGTGTACTCTTTCTAGGTATCCTGCAAGCTAATACCTTTTCCTTATTTGGATAACAGAATACATTCAGTTGAGAGTACTTTGTTTATTAGGACATGGGTATACTTAATATATACTCTTTTGTTACAACATCAATTTGTTTTTCTCATTGCCTAAGTCACAGGATTTCCGATCAAGAAGGTATGGGTTACCATTGTGATGTAACTTAAATGGGCCTCATTCCCATGTCCATAGATGCAACGAAAATCATTTTCTATACTAACCCCTTTATAAAAGGGTCTGCCAGATTTTTCTCAGTGTGAATATAATTCACAGCAATCACTCTGAAGTTTCTTAATTTTCTAATAGGTTTAAGCCTACGCTTCACATGTCTAGAGAACTTCATATTATCTTTTATACTTGTGACTTTGGCCAACACTGTTTGATTATCACAGTACATCAGAATTGTAGGTATTGGTTTCTCAACCAATGGCAAGTCCAAAAGAAGCTCTTTCAGTCATTCAGCCTCAATAGTGGCTGTGTCAAGTGCTATAAGTTCTGCTTGCATGGTTGACATCGTCAATATAGTCTGTTTACAAGACCTCCATGAAACTGCGGCACCGGCTAAAGTAAACACATAACCACTTGTAACTTTGATTTCATTCACATCAGAGATCCAATTAGAGTCACTGTTGTATCCTTCTAATACAGAAGGGTATCCGGTATAATGTATTCCAAAAAATGTTGTGCCCCTCAAATAGTGCAACACTCTTTCAAGTGCCTCCCAGTGATCATCTCCTGGGTTAGAAGTAAATCGACTTAATTTGCTCATAGCAAATGAAATGTCAGGTCTTGTGGAACCAGCTAAATACATAAGTGACCCAATAATTTGTGAATATCTTAATTGATCTTTTTCTAGCCCCTGATTCTTTCGAAGCTTAATGTTCATATCATAAGGTGTTGGAGAAACTTTATAGTTTTCAAAACTGAATTGGCTCGATATTTTTCAGCATAATGGGATTGATTCAAAGTGATCCCATCCTTGCTTTTAATCAATTTAATATTCGGAATGACATATGGCTCCCAAGTCTTTCATATCAAAACACCAAGATAAGAAAGATTTGACTTCATCAATTACTGTAGTGTTTGTCCCAAATATAAGTATGTCATCTACGTACAAACATAAAATCCTCCTTGACCCCTACCATAATGGTAATATTCACATTTATCGGCTTCATTCGCAACAAAGCCAGCGGGTGTCAAAGTTTTGTCAAACTTCTCATGCCATTGTTTAAGTGCTTGTTTTAGGCCATACAAAGATTTCAATAATCTGCATACATTATTTTTCTGTCAAAAAATCATAAAACATCTGGTTGATCCATATAGATTTCTTCCTCCAACTCTCCATTGAGAAAAGCCATCTTCACAAGTATTTGATGGACATGTAGACCATAGGAAGATGCTAACACAAGGAGCACTCTGATGGTGGTTAGTCTGGCGATAGGAGAATGGGTATCAAAGAAATCTTCTCCCTCTCTCTGTGTGTAACCCTTAGCCAAAAGTCTTGCCTTGCACTTCTTAATAATACCATCAAGTCTTAGTTTCTTTTTAAAAACCCAATTACATCCTATAGATTTGCACTCGATAAGACGATCAGCGATCTCCCAATTCCCATTAGCAATGATGGATTCTATCGCCCTATAGACCGTGTCTTTCCAATACTCAATATTAGAATATGCATAAGCCTCCAAAAGACTCTTTGGCACGTCATCCACAAGGTATATAATAAAGTCGTCACCAAATGTTTTCTCAACCCTTTATCTCTTGCTCCTACGAGGAGCTTCTGTGATTAGATTGTTATCCTCCTCAGGGATATCACATATTGGTTCAGAAATGGTGGGAAGTTCAGAAGTTTGATTATTCTCACTTACAATATTATCAGTTTGAACATTCTAGATTCGTGAAGTACTGCCTACTGTTCTCATAGGAAAGATATTCTCAAAAAATGAAGTATCTCTAGACTCCATTATTGTATTAGCAATAATCTCGGGAGTTTCTGATTTAACTACTAAAAATCTATAGGTTGTGCTGTTTTGAGCATATCCTAGAAAACACTATTGACTGTTTTTGGTGCAAGCTTGTTCAGTTGCTCTTTTTCTGTAATGGTATATTGACTTTTGCCAAACACCTCCAAGTTCGCAGAAAATTAATATTAGGTTTTCTCCCCTTCCATCCGTCATATGGAGTAATCTCACTCTTTTTAGTGATTACTCTATTTAGAATGAAAGTTGCTGTTAGTATAGCTATCCCCCACCATGCCTTATGCATACTGGCACTCTCTAATATAGCATTAACTAAGTCTGTTAGTGTCCGATTTTTCCTCTTAGCTACCATGTTTGTTGGGGTGAATATAGTGGTGTAAATTCATGGACTATTTCATACTCAGAATAGAATTGAGAGAATTCATGAGAGACATACTCTCCTCCACGATTAGACCTCAATCTTTTTATTTTCTTCTCTAGTTGGTTCTCAACCTTGGGCTTATATGTCTTAAAATAGTGTAAAGCTTCATCATTTGTTTTTAGCAAATACACATAACAGTAGCGTGTTGTGACATTAATAAAGTTAGAAAATATCTTTTGCCTTCTTTTGGCAATAATCCATTCATTTCACACAAATCTGAATTAACAAGTTCTAATGGTGCCAAGTTCTTTTCGTCCTCTAATCCCTTAAAGGGTTTTCGAGGTTACTTTGCTTGCACACATGATTGGCACTTCGATCCTTTGACAATTTCACATTTGGAATTAAAACTAATCTGGACATTATAGCAATACTATCAAAACCATTATACACAAAAACAAGAATGCCAAATATTTGCTTCACATTTATTTAAATCAGTTGCAACATTTAGATTATAACAAGACTCTAAAGTATTTAGGCGGAACAAGTCTCCGCTCTCGTAGCATTTACCAATAAATTTTTCGAACTTAGATATTACAATTTTATTTGACTCAAAAACTAGCTTATAACCATCCCTGCATAGGAGAGAACCACTAACGAGGTTCTTGTTTATTGTAGGAGAATGTTGCACGTTCTTTAAATGGACAATCTTCCCTGAAGTAAGTTTTGGATCCATCATGCCAACACTAAGAACAGAAGTATGTGACCCGTTTCCCAATAGGATGGAGGAAGCCCCTACTGCCTGGTAAGAAGAAAACAAGAAAATATCAGAACATATGTAAATATTAGCACCAGTATCAACCTGACATGCTGAAAAGACAACAGGTGAATTACCATACCCTCCTGAAGTCGAGGCCTCACCTATGATCACGTTGACAACCTTCTTCTTTGGTTTTCACCATCTCTGATCTTGCGGAAGCGACAATCCTTCACCATATGACCATCTTTTCTACAAACAAAGTAAGTGATGTCCCTCAAATCCTTTTTCTCAGTTTTCTCCTTCTTAAAGCTAGTTATCTTGTTTGGTTTGTTGAATTTGTACTTCTTTGCAACAGTCTTTTTTTCTATGAAATTTGCATCATTCTGACCAGAGGTGCTGGGTGCATCTTTTGCTTTTGCTTTTTCTTCCACATCGAGGGTTGCATTGAGATCCTCAACAAAAATCTCTTCCCTCTTGTGTTTTAAGCTAGTGGCAAAATCCCACCAAGAGGCAGGGAGTTTAGCAACAATGCCTGCAGCTACAAAATTAGGAGGCAACACACAGCCCAGGTGCACAATCTCACCAACTAGTAGCTGGAGATCATGAGCTTGTCCAACTATAGACTTAGCCTCATCCATGCTAAAGTCAAAAAATTGCTCACACATATAGAGCTAGCAACCTGCTTCTGCCTCTGTATATTTGTGCTCTAGTGCATCCCACAACTCTGTGACGAACTTATAGTCCATGCACACATCATAAAGCTAATCTGCTAGAGCAGTCGGAATGCAGCCAATAGTAGTGTTGTTTGCATTTTCAAATTGTATGAACTGCTCAATCATAAATGGATACTGCGGGTGGATAACCCACCACAGCCTCAAAGACATGAGCCAAAACTTGGCTCTACTCTGCCATCTAAGAAAGTTCTAACCAGAAAACCTCTCAGGTTTCATCGCATTGGAAGCATTAGCCATTGTTGTATTGTAACAAAGTTCACAATAAGGTTTCTAGTATGTTGGAAATGTAGGCCATATTTTAGTTCTAAGTTTTACTAGGAGACAAATATAATAAACTAGTGATGCAGAACTCGCAACTAATAACAGGCTACTCATCATACTTTAGAATATACACAAGGAAAGTATAGTATCACAGTTGAACAAATGCGCGAATGACTTACTATTAGGCTTGATGAAGAACAGGAAGCAGTGCTGGCTTGATGCAGTGCAGAGCGTAGACGATGTAGTGTAGGAGCGGTCATGCAAATGCGTTATCCAGAAACATTATTGCCGCTCCGTGTAGGTATTCTCTGCGGCAATGGTTCGAAGATAGCCACTCTCCCTCCTTCCAGGTGCACACCGGGAAGAAAGATCGGTTAGGTTCAGACGGCACAACATAACAACACAAGTTCGCAGAGAAGAAAGTATAGAAAGAATGGAGGTAGAATACTCTGTTTATTTCCTGGATGTCTCCAAGCCCTTTTAAGGGCGATGCAGTTATTCACTGGTAACTGCTGTGATTAAAACATAATTATTCACTAGTAACTGTCTCATGAAAACACAAATTAAGCAATGTTAACTCACTGGTAAATGCCTCATCAAATCACATTATGATATTTATGCAGTTTCATGACTAGTTAAAAGGAGAGAGATGATACATGGTTTAGCAAAAATAAGGTAGACTTGATCTGTCAAGTGACGCGCCACGTCATAGCGCGGTCGCAAGTCACAAGTCATGTGATTTCCACGCGAATACATGCATGCGCGCGCATGTAATTAGCCAAAGCCCTCCTCATGTTATCCCCACCTATATTCAAGGAGTGGCAAGGACTCAAACTAATAAATCGGTCTCCTCCACTTTACCTAAGCAATATGGTACTAAACCATACATGCTTTGGAATTAAAGGAAATAGGCCTCACTCATATGGGCCTATTTCTGACATTTGTAACATTTACGAATTTAGTAAGATACCCATACGTTACAATAGAGTTGCAAAAGAAGATGATATATATCATCAAACATGACCTCAATCATACAATGAACATTAAAAAGAGGGATGCATCTTATCACCAAGAGTGAGATTGGTGCGGTCAGGTCCGTCGTTGCTGAGATCATCGCTCTGGATCTGCCCTCCCTAGCCCAGCTGGCTTCGCGGTTTTTCTCACCTCTGGCAGTATACACCTCTTCCAAGCTAGTGTAGTCCACCTCCCTGTTCATTGTCCGTGCCGATGTACTCAATATCTCGATCATCGACCTCTGCGGTGTACACTTTTGTTTCGTCGTCGTTCTCAGTGGTGTACACCAATGCCTCATTGTTTGCACTGGTGCACTCCTCTTCTTCGCCATCGAGTACCACTCTGACTCTCTTGTTCACCATCCTAGTGCAGCAGCAGCATGGCGGCACATGGGAGGAAAGAGTAGTGAAGGCTTTGATGGGCAGGGCTAAGGGACCAAAGGTGCTGGCCACGTTACTTTTGTATGGCTGTCAGATTGAGATCTAGTGTATAGGATCAGCTGAGGGAGAAGGTTGCCTTAGATGTAAATGAAAAATATGTCAAGCCCCTTTACTCCTACCTGACACTACCTCCTCCCCTCCCTCTTCTCCCCTTGCCTCCCCTCGCCTGTGTGCGCCACCATCGGGAGATCGCCTCCTCGTCTCCACTTACTTCCCCACTCGTGTGCTACCACCACTCACCTCCACTCCCTACGCCTCCTCCTAGCTGGCAGCTCCACCCAAAGTGTCACTGGGCCTATCGCCACCATATCCACTATCCCCAAGGTCACTGCCGTTGAATGCAACATCTCCAAGGTTGCCACATTCGGATCTGGCTGGTACACCTCCGCCTCCACCTCCAGTACTCCACCAGGGTCATTGTACTCCTCATCGGTGTCCCCAACCCCATGACCGCATGATCTCAGGGTCATTGTCCTCGACACTGGCATTCTCTACCCTGACGCAACAAAACCAGTGGACCCCGAGGTCTCTATGTTTGGATCCAGCGGTCATCCTCGCCTCCACCATCGTCAGATCAGGCCGTCCTCACAACGAGATAGTGTGGTGGCGGCAGATCAAGAACATGGAGTCGTAGCTGGAATTGGCCGACCACGCTAGCAGAAAAGGAGAAGTGGAAGGTGGCGGTGCCGACAGAGAAGAGTCAGAAGAAAGAGGTCTTTGCTGCTGGACCTAGCCGTCCCTACGCCACTGGACCCAAGCGAGAAGCTGGAGTATGACCGATCTGGTAATCCCGGACCACCGCGTCACTAGATCCGGCCATCCTCGACCCCGGTGGCGCCTGATATGGCCACCCTCGGTCCTGGCGCCACCGCCTTCCTCCTCCCTAATGCCACTATCTTTCTCCTCCCCGCCGTCGCCTCCTCCTCGCTCGCAGAGCTGCTTGGCGACATCCCTTCTACTTGTCGTGGGTATCGATCACCAGTAACGTCACTTATCACAGATTTGCCCTGTAAAACTGCCAAGACGCTGGTACAGAACATGAAAGAGGGAGAGAATTAGAAGAGGTTGATCGAAGTGAGGAAAGGGTGCACCGCTGATCAGAACACGATAATAGCAAGAGTGGCTAGCGGTTGAGGCCTTAAGGGTAGGGGTGGAAACGGATCGGATACGGTCGAATAGTCTCAAATACGAATACGAATCCATATTTTTCAAACGAATACGGATACGAATTCGAATATTCTCAAATACGGATACGGATATTCTCGAATACGAATACGGATATTTTCGAATACGGATTTTCTCGGATACGAATATCGGATAAAACGGATTCTAGCGGTTTTACGATTTTTCACGGTTTTGACCGGTTACCGATTTAAATCGCCTAAATTCAAATTTTGAATCACAAAATTGCATGCGAATTTTCATATGTTCTAGAAACGGATCGAATACGAATCGAATAGTCTCGAATACGAATACGGATACGAATATTCTCGAATACGAATGCGAATACGAATATTCTCAAATACGGATACGAATATTCTCGAATACGAATACGAATATTTTCGAATACGGATTTTTGCTTACCACATTTATATTTTCTCGGATACAAGTACCGGATAAAACGAATTATCCGTTACCGTTTTCCACCCCTACTTAAGGGTGTGGCCGTATGGGGAAGGGAAGAGGAGCGGTTGGGGTGTGAAGCCATGAGCAGTTTAGGGAGAGAGCTGGCTGACAATATGAGCCCATATGTCGGTATATATCAAGAGAAGATGCAGGAGCACGTCACAGGGAGAAGCAAGGAAAAGGCGGTGAACAGATAGACTTCTATTATATTAGTAAAGATAAATATAGAGTTAGATATTTGGCAGTCCAATCTAGATAAAATAAAAACGAGAAGGGCTTCGTCCGCTCGAGGGAGAACCGCAGGGAAGGGGATAGGAGAGGAGGAGATGGCCCCCGGCGGGAGACGGCGGGAGAACCGCGAGAACAACAACAAGAAGAAGGCCACTACTGAGGGGACGGCGAAGAAGATTTACAAGGAGCGGCCTGCGCTGCAAGGTGCGATCTTTTGCCTGAAACGAACCGTCTGCTTAGTTCTTCCATTGCATCTGTACGTTTGGAGGTTCTTGGTGGCCTTGCGCCGGTGATCCACACGGGTGCATGATCTTCGTGGTGGTCTCAGGAGTTGGGAGTCGCCAACCGGTTGGATTTGTCTTCTCCAAGTTCGGGAGGTTCTCAGGCCTGCCTGTGCTCCGGCGAAGAAAGATCGTCAAAGAGCGGGGACAGAAGCGCGACCGTGCTGGCTTGGTTAACGAGGCGGCGCCGATCAAGGAGGCAGATGAGGGACGTACGTATCTCGATTCGATTCTCATGCATCATCTTCTTTTTTTTAAAAAAAAAAAAGCCGCTTCTCGTGCATCATCTTCAGAATTTGTTTATGCCATTGTTTGCGTTCGTTCATGGGTACTCGCAAAATAACAAGAATGCTCGAAGAATTTGGTGTGTCTCCTTGAAATTCCTTTGAATAGTGGGGATATAGTGACAATAATACAGCTTCTGTAAAAAATAGTGGGAGACCATTAGGGATGGAAAACGGTAACGGATAATTCGTTTTATCCGAAATTCCTTCAACGAATTTGGTAAGCAAAATCGTATTAAAAATTCGTATTCGTATTCGAATATTCGTATCCGTATTTGAGAGTATTCGATTCGCATTCGATTCGAGGCGTATATATTCGAGACTAAGATCGATTTTCATGAAAACGCAAATTTTGTGATTCAAAATTGAATTTAGTTTAAAAAATCGTCAAAACCGATGAAAATCTAAAACCGTTAGGAACCGCTTTAGCGGCATCATTGAATATTCGATCCGTGAGATTCGATTCATTTTAAAAATATGGACGACTATTCGACCGTGATCCAGCCTTTAGACCACCTTGAAATTCCTTCAACTAAAAAAACTGTGGTAGCGACCAGGCGTTATATTAAGAAGATCTTTCACGCAGATTGAGAAAACCTCGAACCCGCTCCACCCTTACACGGGCATCATTGCGTGAGAACGACTAAACGACTGGCAACAGCCTTTAGACTGTGCTTTGGTGTGTAGCGCGAGGGATTTTTTCCTCCACTGAAATTCGCTCCCCCGGGAGTTGAACGAGGAGACAGGGGTGCTACTAGAGCGCCCTAGCCATTACGCTAGAGGCCCGTTCGCTGAAATTCCTTCAACTAGTGGGGATATAGTGACAATAATACAGCTTCTGTAAAAATTGTGGGAGACCATGGGTAGGGTCTAGGATTTTATCTTTTCTTTTGTATAATTGAGATGAGAGGTAAATTTAAATCCGATTTTCTTGAGCTGTCTGACTGATTGGTGCATGGGCTAAGCTCGTAACAGATTGCAGTTTGGCTAGTTTCAAATTGGTCTGTTCAGTTGATTTCAGTACATCCCTACGTGAGACCTTGATTAGTCGGCAAAAGAAGTGGTTCTCAAGCTGGACTTTGTGAAAACCAGTGATTATCAGTTCGTTTTTTAGAACAATTATGCACACTTTTCTTTCTGATGCATTCTCTTATTGGACGGTGAAGGTAGTTTTTTATGGTTATTAGGAAGGTTTGCATTAGGATGAATGATGATGTAGGAAGTTATTTCAAATGTCTCAAGGGACTTCGACAAGGGGGCCCTTGTCACCATTCATTTTTAATATAGCAGCTGATAGGATAGCAAAATGCGCTGATAAAAAGGCTTGGTGTGTATTTGGTAAAATATAGAATTGCAGCTCTAAAATATTCAGATCAATACGTCAAGATGCTGTCTCTACCTGTCTTACATCCATGGAATGATAGCTGGACTGAAAATTATTTTTCAAAAATACGAAAACAGCTTTAATTTTTTTTTGTAAATCTGTTACCGTCTTGATTATGTCTGACTGTAACTTAGTTATGGCTTTTCTAGTTTGTACATGTTCCTAGTGGAAAAAGATGATTGTCTCTTGATCCAAAAGAAAAGAACATTCTTTAAAGGTAAAAATACAGAATTCATAGCATACACACTACAATTTACAATTTGCTATGGAAGACATTAACTTGTATTTAGTTATCAAACACTAGAAACTATAGTTTAAACATATTAGATAGACTACGAGTCATATGTGATTTTTACTTCTTTTACACTCATGCTGAATTGACAAGTCTCCTGCAATTTGCACTGAGTGTACTGATTATACACGAAAAGAAGTTACCTTTACCTAACGTGCCTCAATTTTTTGAGTCTTTGCATGCTAGCACCTCAATTGTTTGGCATATGAGAAAAAATCAGTTGAAAATATACAACCAGAAATGTTAAGTTTGTGGAAATGAAATAAACATGTACTAACCATATACATGTGCCCTTTGTGCTTATTACAGACATGTTAGAATACTTGAGAAACAGTCAACCAACACAGGAGGAGGAGATCAGCAAGCAAGATCCATGGGAATGTATGTACTGACTTACTAGCTGCTGCTGTCTTATTTGATGATATTACGATAAATGACTACATCAACTGCTCCGTGCATTTCTTTTGCCTATATAATAATATACTTGCAAGTCTTGCAACCATGAACTGATGGACGGCTAACCAACTCCAATTTCTACTCTGTGCTGACTTAAGGGACATGCATGCAAGTAGAGACTGGTGCCGGTAGAAACTTTTGGAGGGATCCAGATGCTAAATTTTGCTGTATCTGTGGAGATGAGGAGGACAAGCATGTGGAGCTGATGTGCCCTTACAACTATCTGTCTCCGGCTTCATAAGAAATGCTCATTGCATTTCTCAATTTTGTTCCCACTATTAGTTAATTCAGCTAGCTAATACTCATTGGATCAAACAAATTAGCCTAGTATTTTTAATCATGCATTGATCTCCCTCACGATTCAGGCTGTGAAGAAAAAGGTTTATATACTGTGGAAATAAAAATTTTGGGACCTTTTTTTTTCGAGAACCCGCAAGAGATATGCGTGTCATTGTATTAAGAAAGAAGAAGAGACCGACCAAATACGACTTAACAACTCTAGGACAGCTGCAGTCCATACAACTGAACTCCTTACAACGACTAGTATAGTGCCCGTGCTAACGCCACGGCGACATTTCAGAGATGCACATGAAAACAACCAAATGACGATATTTTTTTTCATAGTTTAAGTTTCACGCAATTGTATATCACCATGTATATAATCTGGAAAACACTCATGTATATCACCAGCAAGTTCAGCTCATGAAATTACAAGTCTAGGCCAATTATAATGCATAACAAGGCAATAATAAGTCATGTCTCGCCTGAACCATCTAATTTCTAATTTGCTTAAGTAGGTCTTGGAGTTCTCCAGGGATAATGTCTTTACATTCATTTTCACTGCTCTTCAAAATGTCCACCAAGAAATTCGTCCTCAGTGAATGTGATCGCTGTGCACGGCAGATAATAAGTTAATTTATTAATTTGCTATGTAGTCTACAAAATATACATAGAGAATATTATATGCTCACAGTGTTGATAACTGGTAATCTTACGCCATTCCACGACCACATGAAACTGTATACAAGGAAGCCTGACAGGTTGCTGGAGAAGAGCACGTGTTTAATTGTTATAGATAAATCAAATGATATTTGATAATAAAAATGAAACATATTATAAGTTATTACCAGTCCGTAGTTTTTGGAACCCATGTTGGAAATTTACGACGCCAGTAAAAAATATCGTCTTTCCACGCAGGATGTGCCAATTCCATGGCGAGTTTGAAATTATTGGCAATGTTATGTAATTTGTGTATATATGGCATGCATGGATCAGAACCCTTAAACATTCTATTTTTAGGATGAGATCCATAATGGACACAGTTCTGGTACCCATGTCTAGTATGTATAATGTGTAGTGCTCCATTTGACGGTATGGCAGTAGAACCTATAAACAAACACCGAGTCTATAAGTGACAAATGATAAAACACAAGTTTTTAAAGGAGTATATAGAACATATCTTACACTGCTGCAATGTGAAATATCGTACTCCATGTCAGGCCAGCATTCAAGCAATTTTGCGAGTTTTTTGCAGTCTAGCTTGTCACACCGCCGCGGATCTCGTCCAAACTGAGATATGGACTGTTCATTTTGCAAAATTTAGAATTATTTGTTTATAAATATATATACACATACACACACACAACAAGGGAACAATTATATCAACTTACACAGAACTGGAGGTCCATGTAGTGGAATTTCTCATCTAACCACAACAAGGCTTCGTTGCACGCAACCGTCCAAACACCCATGTTGAAGCAATCACAATCAATGGGTTTATTTGCATCTAAAATATCTCTAAGTGTTCTGAGACTTAAAGAAATTGGATATGGTCTGGTGCTTCGAACCCATTCTTTGCTACAAAAAAAACAAGGAGCAGGAACGAATTAGTTGATCACATCTTAGTATATTAGTATATGCAATTAATTAGCAAAAAATACTTACTCTAAACACTCTTCATCGTCTATCGACCAGATGTATGTGCTCAACCAATACAATAGTTCATTTCTGTCAGTGAATATTTTGGCAGATGGTTGAGGACCAGCAGCAATTTCTGACAGTTGAGTGACCTCACCCGGATTATCGATCATTATGATATCATCTGGATTATCGCTGACCTCTATATCTTGTTCATCATCCTGGTACCCTCTCGCTGTGTTTAATGTGGAGTTCCACAAGATTGCAGGGAGCTTGAACCTAAACTTACTTATATCATCCTGAAAATATGAGCAAGTGCTGATCTATTAACCGATTATTTGACAAAAAAAGTGACTATGTTTAGAAATCTCCCTATGAATTACCTGGGTCACATGGTCAGATAGAGTAATTCCAGTCCAATACTCCATATATTTGATCATCCATAAACCACAACTTACCCTGTGCAAAAGTGAAAAAAAACTAACGTGAGTGATATAGATACCGTTGCAAGTCAGGCAATGGCATACACAACAAGTCAGATGATCTTTTACCCATCTGCTTGCATTCTCTCGATGATCTTATCTATAATTGGCCAAGATGCCACTTTAATATCCGCCCATTTATCTCAAATGCAGTGTGTATGCTCTGCTACAAGTTTTATTACTCTTTCCATCCTCTTAATCTGTTGTGACCAAACACCAATATTTAGAAAGGAATATTAGAATTAAAATACAATATGAATCTATATATTAATCATTAGTACCTACCGTAGTTTTGAGATCTCGACGGTCCGATAGTTCTCGTCCGAAAGAATCCAAGACATGTATCTCACATTTTTTGGCATTCACAACCGCTAGGTACCAGTGAAACTTCTCAATATTAATTGGAAGGAGCACCTGCACTAACAGAGTTTTATCTAAAAATTTTCTTCTATCTTTAAATTAACAAAATTAACATATGCATGATATTATATATATAATAATTATGGCATCGACAAGTTTACCATATCAGCGTGTAAATACTTTTCGACCCTTGTATAATCTACGTCATCTTTATAGTTCAATGCCACCTTAGGAGCAGAGGCGGACGAACTCGTGTCAAAACCGACAAACGACGGAAGAATGGAAGAAAGACTGAAGTCTGAAGATATAACGCTTCGTGCAGCAAACTCAGTTGTCACTTACGGCTGGGATGCCCTCTTATTCCTTGGCGAGAATAGACGGTCCAGATCGTTCGCAGCCAATTGTGTTTATTGAGTAGTTAATTATGTTTAGTTAATCTGGGTTTAATAACTGTAATCATCTTCTTACGTTAATGCTGAACCATGTACTCATATATATCTTTCTGCGAAGGAATAGAGGAGATTATCACCGTCATTATCAAATACACTGTAGCCCTAGTTTTGTAGTCTAGTTTCCAGTAGCTCTCGCGACTGTCTGTTCTTGGAGATTTTCCTTTGCTGTTCCAGATTTTCTCTGTTCTTTTGATAAACGATCAGGTGATCTACCAGTAAACTTTGAACTCGGCAATAAGTAACAGTAGCAGATTCTTGGCATCATTGTGATATGTGCATGACGGATGTTACAGATGAAGATATCTCATGATTACACAATAATGAAGAACAAAACCATCCTTTGTGTTTCCTTATCTGTTACAAATTAAAAAAAATGCTCGATGTTGCCTATGCAAATGGAAGGCGGGGCTCTTCATTCAGACAGCTGCTGCTTTGAGGGTGAGAAAATTTGAAATTTGATTTGTGTAGAAATCTGGCTGGATTGAGTTGTTGGGGATCTCAAGCGTCTGCAGGAAGTCACACTGCAAGAGACAACCAAGCTCAATGCTTATGCCGATGTTCAACTGAGAGAACAAGCGAGTTTTGCACGACCATTGATCCGACCACAACCGCTCCCACTGTAAGAAACCCAAATACCGTGTCATTGGGTTTTCTTCTCACTATATGGCACACCCCAGAACATGATGATGAAGTAAAGATGCACAACAAACACTAATAAGCAGTGGGCATTGGAGCAACAAGAAGAGAGTTTCTCAATCCAACTTTAGAAATACTCTCCTTAGAGTGGCGGTTCCATCTGCCGGATGGAACCACGTTCCACATGTCGTTGGAGAATGCCCTACAAATTTAGTCAAGATGGTCAATGAATAGAAATTTGAGAAGAAAATTAAATGAAAACTACACCAAGAAATAAATTGGCAAACATTAGACAAGATCATCAATAAAAAGGCAACATTTGTAGAAAAAAACCTGTCGATGTGGCACCCTTCATAAGTTTCATAAGGACCTTCTTTAGCGACAAGTTCAGTGAAGCTTTGAGCACGATAGTAAATAGTTTCAAAATATACTTATTCAATGCTGAGCCTGAAAAGAGATTCCATTTGTTACATATCAGCTAAGTACAGAAAGGAACAAAGCAAGAATGAACAGGGAAAAGTACCTGGTGAATCAAATGGCATGCCAAGTAATATGAAAGTATCGCCAAGCCTTGAACACCTATGCCAATTGGCTCGTGCAGTATATTTGATCTCTTTGCGGTTTCAACAGGGTAATAATTAATATCAATTATTTTGTTGAGATTGTATGTGACAGTTGAAGTAACCTGGTAATAAAATCAACAATCTATCGTAACATTCACGACATAGGCCGAATTGAGGATCTAAAATAAGTAGGATCTGAGAAAACCTCACCAACTTGTCAAAGTCAAAATATCTATTTTTCCAACCACTGCTACCCACAAGCTTAGATGGATGGGACTCTATAGGGACACCCCGCAATGAAGTTTATCATAAGGCGTGTAAGAATACAACCATCATGATTGAATTCGGACAAAGCAACGACAAGATATACCTTTTCCCTTACAAAACGTGGTAAAGCAATAGATGCTAGGTTGCGGACAACGATTTGATTGGACTTGTGAACTCAATTATCTCAAATGCACAAGTTTGAAGATTTGATTGTGCCCAGATTCTGCTGGTTACTTTTCCTATTGCATGTATCCGCACACAATTAAGATGTTAGAAACATCCTTGGAACCCGATCATTACCAGAGCAAAAATTGGAGAAGGAATCATGAGTCCATAAGCAAGTACTCATATTTGTTTTGCTACCACATGTACCTTGTAAAGCATATATGGTGTACAGTTTCTATCTGTGCCTTCAAAATGTCAAACCAGAGGGTCTGTTTGGAACAACTTTCTTTGCCTTGCCTCAAACAGAAAGCTAGGTTACTGAAGTCTGTTACCATTTCAATAGATTTCATATCTAAAATACAATTTCCAGACAACTTCTCTCTCATATTTCTTGTACAAATTCTCAAACTCATCGCCCCAGCAATCAGCCAAACCTGGAGCTTCATTAGGACAAAACAATGACCATTCTTCATTAATTTGGACTCTTTGCATGAATAGATCAGGAACCCAGAGCGCATAGAATGAAATACCAAACCAACTCTTGCTCAAACCAACTCATCATTCAGACACCATTTAGTTTGTAAAATCATAGTTATTAATTAAATGAAATACCAAACCACTCATCACTACAGTATTTTTGGGGTATTTTGGAACAGTGCATTATGCGCTTTTCACAAATGGGGATGCACGCTCACATGGGAACCAAAACATTCCCTCATGGGCATGTAGACTGTGCCTTTAGATCAAATTGAATGAGGTGCATCATACATCCTATCACGTCAATTTGGCAACTCTGATCAAGTATTGGTCCTATTGGAAACTTTTAGAGCCTATATAATCTTCAAGGAATGAATGATATATACCTAAACTTATATCCAAAAATAATAATAGTACCAAAAATCTGTTACATGCATTTTCAAAACTTGACTACAATGCTTCATGCTGTACCCTTGAATATCCTTGAGTATTAAAAGTGTGAGAATTGTTCCAATGTTCTAAAGTGCTCTTATGATGATGAAAGAAGAATGTCACACCTAGCATTTCTTGGCAATCTTAACTCAAAAAATATTGGCAGAAGGAATTATACTACATTAGTTGAACAAATCAAAGTATAGTAAGAAAATGTTGCAACAAAGAGAACAATCTATTTCACAAAGATGCCACGAAAATTTCTGAAGAAAATGGCAAAACAAGATCAATGTAATGCAATTAGCTTCCATCAAGAAACAACAGGGATATGAAAATTGTGTTAATAGTAATCAATGAAGCATGCAAGATGACAAGATTACAATATCATACCTTCATTGGAGCAACATTATACGTGGACACACCAAGAATTGGAGCTGAATCTGCGATTTTCAAGATATAAAATGCAAGAGCACTTTCACTGGTTTAACCCTCACCTACAAATGGAATAGATCCAGAATAAATATACAAAAGAAAGGGCTTAAAATTGTACGTAAGTTCCAAAGGATTACCTCTCTCGAGTAGGGATGAACTTCCATGGCATTCCATCAGCAACATCAGCATTAAATTGCACAATTATCTCTCTGCAAACAAAATGAACAGCCTTGATCTCAAAAAGGAAGCAAATGAAATCCCAGCACAAAAACTGAAGTACTGCTAAACTTTGTGCATAAGATTACCGCGGGCAAAATACAAAAGGGCATGCAATTTTGCTATTTCATATATGAGAATACCAGGATACTGTGGGCAATAATACCAGGATACTGTGGGAAATTAGTTGAAATCAC